>JAKZAP010000004.1:5097884-6297884 GCA_023053575.1 Branchinecta lynchi
TGATGTGGAGCACACCGCTGTCCGAAACGACCAAAACCCTAACAAAGAAGAGAGCTGTAATTGAAGGGCAGGATTTTTTTGTTTTGTTTTTGCTTTTTGTTACCATGGCCCTCGGGCTTCTCAGCTATCAATAGATGTATCTATACTACCAATCATATTCTTGTATGTGGATGTGTTCTGGCTAGGCAGGCATATAGTGATGAAAAATCACAGTTGCTTCTCAACCGATGAATTCTTTTTAGCCTGCGTAGTTGTATGATAGTTGTACGAAAAAGTGATATGGAATAGTAAAGAATACTATCATATAATGTGCCTCAGACTGGGGCAATCTTAAAGTTTAACTGAACAGGCAACTTATTTTTACATCTTAGATTCAAATACATCGAATTATTACAACACCTATTGGGGATTTTCATTCTGTCCACAGTAGTCTTCAGTAGGGACGTTGGGAATGTGGACGCTTTCCCATGGTGAATCCGTCCACAATTCGCCCGCGAAAATCACTGCACTATCACTACACAAGACACCTCACTATCTAGCCCTAGTTTTTGGCACTGCAGACTGCAGACACTTCTTTGTTTATTTGATACACAATTTATTTACTCGTTTGCTGCTGGTATTGTTGCCAAATGTTCCAGGCACCATAGAGATATCACAAAAACGGGAAGAGCGGCAAGCACAATGGGATAATCGATTATTTGGAAATATCAGAAAAACAAACTAACGCTTTTTCATCGGGTTTTCAAGATTACTTAAGCGAACAAGTGATGTGAAACTAGACTGTAGTATCCTAGCCCTTTTCGGTTAAACTTTAAGCAGTAGTATCCAGTAGCATCCGTCTTGCTATTATAGTAGCATCGAGTCTTGCTAATAGTAGCATGCACTAGAATGTAGTAACACGGCAGCCTTGGCATAGAAGCATGTAGTAGCATCAATTCGTACTACATGCCACTTTTTCGTACAACTTCATACTACTATTTTGAGATAAATTTTTCGATGGGTAGGGTAGCCTATTCTTCATAGTAGCTTTACTTAAAATAATCTTTTTAGGTAAAGTTCGATCAGCCGAAGGCCCTGGGGTGGTGTTCGTTCTTCCGTTTCTTGACAGGTGCACGATTGTGTCTTTGAAAGAGAGCGATATTAAGGTCAACTCTCAGCAGGTAAGCTCCATTTCTTATTTATATTTTTTTTCAACCGTCTCTTTTCATCTCACAAAGGGGGCTACGATGGATACGTCAGCTATGATTCTTCATCAGCGATATTTCGGCCCTTCTTGAAGGAATTCCTCGAAGTAGAACCCGAGGATTGACAGCCTGACGAGGACCCTTGCCAAGAAGGGCCGAAATATCGCTGATGAAGAATCATAGCTGACGTATCCGTTGTAAACATTGATTGAATAAATGTTTCAAAGTCAGCTTGGGCTCAAAGAATATTTATCTCGGAGAGGCGTCACGTTTTAGGAGGAGGGGGACGCCGCAATTTTGTCGACCAGAGTTTTGTCTTTTGTGTGAACAATGGTCGTAAAAATGATAGCCAGTTCGTAAAAACCTTGCCCCCCCCCCCCCCAGGACATTTTGGCCAGTAACCTCCCAAAGGCCATTCTACGCAGTGTATCAGAAACCGTATTCTTAACGTTGGATACCCTATGCCAGACGATGGATAGCCTACCCTAACCCACGAAAATATTGCTGATTTGAGTTAAGTTTAGGAATCAACCAGTCAGAATTCCTTAATGATCAAGGTTAGGGTAGCCACAGGTACTCAGCATTTCCTATAAGGTATCCAGTGTTAAGCATAGCGGTTGGCATACGGTTTCCCAAAAACAGGGATTTTGTGGTAGACTGCTTCTACCAGGTACAGTTCTAAAGCAGTCCTTGTTTAGTTGATCTTAGTGCCGGGACAGGCGTTTCTATCTCGCCTGACATCATTCAAAGAACCTGAGGAGTGTCAGGAGCATAAAATGCTGACTTTTCGCTCAAAGTGTGGCAAGGCCTTCTGAGGAGCTACTAATTGGCTTCAGATCCAACCTATTTTTTTTTAGCTGTTTATTTTTTTTTAATCGGCCACATCTTAGCCCTTTTTGGTAGAATCTTCTCCAGGTTGTAGGTATTGCCTGGCCTTTTGTTCCATCTTCCAAGACGTGTAGCTTGAATGATTTTTTTTTAGAGCTGTCCAGTTATTTAATCTGTTAAAGTCTGGATCAAATATTACATTTTTGGGATCCCGTCGAAACGTTTGGTCTTGTTAATTTAGCGACCCAAAAGCTGCTTCTTCTTGGGTCGCGTTCCAGCGACTTATTGTTAGTTACGATCGTTTGTGTTCTTGTTATTATTGCCGTTCCATAGACCACCGTAATAGTAAGGCAAAAGACAATAGCTTAAAAATAATAAGGCAACACTCTTAGGACATGCCTTATATTACGAATGCCGTTAAGACCTTATTTTTGAAAATCTGCGTCTTTTTGGAGCTGGTAAAAATGACCAAGCAAAACGCTTAAAAAACAAAATTCGTAAAATTACGAGGAACCAGGATGAAAGGAATGAAAGGAACTGCTCGTACGCTTTACGGAAAATAGGGGTCATAGTTATCGGGCGTACCCCAGACAAATCATTAGGAGAATCCTTCTTTGGAAAAGGTGTAACATGTCGGTCTTCCCAGCTGCGGGATTTGAGAAAATAGACCACTTATTTTGTCTTGAAATGCTTTAATTATCTCTATGGTTATATCTACTGGTGTTACACTAGTTCGTTTAAATGTTTTCAGTTTTTATGGCACTTGAGCTTACTCAAGTGCCATATAGCGATTGTAATTTCTGTCCGTCAGTCGGTCTGTCGGTCCCGGTTTTGCTAGTTCGGGCACTTCCAGATAAGCTAGGACGATGAAACTTGGCAGGCGTATCAGGAACTGGACCAGATTAAATTAGAAATTGTCGCTTCCTCGATCCGACCATCTGGAGGGGAGTGGAGGGAGGGGGAATCCGGAAAAAATAGGAAAAATGAGATATTTTTAGCTTACGAACGGGTGATCGGATCTTAATGAAACTTGATATATGGAAGGACTTCGTGTCTCAGACCCTCCATTTTAAATCCAGACCGGATCCGGTGACACTGGGGGGAGTTGGAGGGGGAAACCGGAAATCTTGGAAAACACTTAGAGTGGAGGGATCCGGATGAAACTTGGTGGAAAGTACAAGCAAAAGTCCTAGATACGTGACTGATATAACCGGAACGGATCCGCTCACTTTGGTGGAGTTGGGGGGGGGGGGAGAAGTCCGAATTTGTAGTGATCCCGCGAGTTCCGTGCTTCCTGATGTGCTGGGACGATGGAAATTTACAGGTATGTCTGGGACCCGACCAAATTAAATAGTAAATCGTCAATTCCCCGATTCGACCATCTGGGGGGGGGGGGGAGTGGAGGGAGGGTGAAGCCAAAATTTGAGGTATTTTTAGCTTGCGAACGGGTGATCGGATCTTGATGAAAATTGATATTTAGGATGCCCTCGTGTTCAGACATCTCACTTTAAATCCGGGCCGGATCCGATGACACTGGGGGGAGTTGGAGGAGGGAACCGGAAATTTTGAGAAACGCTTAAAGTGGAGGGATCGGGATGAAACTTGGTGGGAAAAATAAGCACAGGTCCTAGACACGTCATTGACATAACCAGACCGGATCAGGGCACTGTGGGGGAGTTGGGGTGGGGGTCCGGATTTCTAGCGATCCCGCGAGTTCGGCATACTTCCTGATGTCCTAGGGCGATGAAACTTGGCTGGTATGTCAGGGATCCGAACAGATTGACTTGAGAACAGCCGTTTCCCCGACCCGACCATCGTGGGGGGAGTGGGTGGATGGGGAGTCCGGAATCTAGTGGCGTGCATAACTTTTGAACGGGTGATCGGATTTGAATGAAACTTGTGTGGTGAGCTATCTCCTCGGACGTTCAGTGTCACGTCCTGGTCGGGTCCGATACCTATGGGGATGGGGGGTGGGGGTGGAAAAGCTCAAGAAACTCTAAAAGCAGAGGGATTGGGACGAAACTTAAGGGATGGAACAAGCATTAGGCCTAGATGAAATTGACGGAGCCAGATGGTTTCGGGGCTCTGTGGGGGGAGTTGGAGGGGGTTTCCTGGAATTCCGGTAGTCGTGAGTTAGAATAGTTCCAGATGTAAAACGACAACGAAACTTTGCAGGCATATTAGCGACCCGAATTATCTTGACTTAAGAACCTGACACAACATAACCCCCGGAAACTTCCGTTCCTAGATCCGAGCATTTTTTGGGGAGCAAGAGAAGAGAAATATGGAAATTGACTTCTATAAATTGCGAACGAGTGGTCTGATTCGAGTGAAACTTCATGGGTGATACGAATCGATGGCCTCGACATGTAAAACATGCGTTCGAACCATATGCGACCACGATTAGGGGAATTGGGGGTGGGGGGACTTTTGACATGCACAAAAACCAAACGGATGGACCGAATGAGACGCAAATTCGACAATGCCGAGTATATGCGGCCTACATTTGTTATTTGGCGTCTGGGCCGGATTCGGCCAAGGTAGGGGGGGGGGGGTACTGGAAACTTGCAGATGGGCTATGCTCCAATTTCAGTAAAACTTGATGGACAGGAACAGGGAATTAAGAGATTGGGCCCGAACCGGCTCCGACATCGTTGGTGGGAGGGGGGGGGGGGGTACCGGAACTTTCCAAAAATGCTCAGATTCGAGTGAAACTTGATAGATGGTATAAAAGAAGATGCTTTAGGTGGTCGATTTTTTTGTTATTCCGAACCAGATTCGGCCACGGTAGGTGGAGATAGAGTGAGTACCGGAAATCCTGTAGCACGTCTAGGGATCAAACAAATGGATTTATTGGGATGAAAGTTTGAACAGTCATGTGCATTTGCTACAGACAATCTAGACGATGACGGAACAGCTCAGAAATGAGTGAAACTAAATATCCTATTTCTATTTCTGAACCGCATTTTTGGATGGCGGGTGTATTTTGTGACGTTCTCATCTACTTTCTTGTACATCCTACTCGTACAAGTGCCATATGAGCTCGTAGCTCTTGTTTAGTAACATCATCTTCACTATTTTGGGGGAAATCAAAATCAGGTGCGGCATTAGGAATATCGTCCCAGGGAAGTGGAAGGAGAGTCTTAACGATGAAAGCCAAATGAACTGTTTAAAGTTCACTTTCATCAAGGTTGAAGTCGACACCTTTCTGAGACTTTCCCATCTTTGGGAAAGTCGAAATTTTAACCAGATTTGTTACTTGTCTTTTGGTTTGTCAAGCATTTGCTGCGCCCCTCCCCCCTGCATAAAGAAGTACTAACTGAAAAGTTTGATATAGCTAGCAATACTTTGCACTAAAATCGAAGTAGGAATGAAAGATAGTTGCGCTTAGCCTACCCCTTTATTGCAAAAAAAAAAAAGAAAGTTTGAATATGGTTGTTTATTGGGATCCCAAAACGTAAGTGGAGGGATACCTATGACATCGCAAAAGTTGTCCGTCTGTCCGTCCGTCCGTCTGTAAGCACGATAACTCTCGGAGGGAATGAGATATTTTGATGAAGCTTAGTGTGAGGGTTCGTTGGGTCGTCGGACCAGTCAAGTTCGTAGATGGGCTTTGTAGCCCTACATTTAGGGGTGGGGGTTCAAATTAAGGGGCAAACAAAATATTTTGAAACAGCTAATGTGATAGTCGAGTATGGGGTAAGAAGACATGTTGACACGATGGTGAAAACCATTTTGTCATCGGACAAGTACTTTGCCCGGAATCCCGCCGAAACCGGAAAGTTTGTTAAAAGTAAAAGTTTTATTTGAAGTCGATTAGATATTCGATTTAGGGGTAAGAAGACATGCTGAAGACGATGGAGAAAAACCATTTTCTCGACGGACAAGCAGGTCGCCCGGAATCCGGCCCAAACCGAAAGTTTGTTAAAATAAAATTTTGTATTTGGAGCTGATTAGATGTTTGATGTAGGGCAAGAAGACATGCTGAACACTTATGTGAATATAATTTTCTACCCGGACATGTAGTTCGCCCGGAATCCGGCCAAAACCGGAAAATTGTTAGAAGTTAAAGTTTTATTTCTGGTTGATTAGTTAACCGATTTAGGGGTAAGAAGAGATGCTGAATCCGTGTGTGATAATAATATTTTACCTGGACATATAGTTCGACCGGAATCCGGCTGGAGTCGGAAAATTTGTTATAAGGTAAATTTTTATTTGAAGTTGAATAGATGTTCATTATTGGGGAAAGAAGATACCCTGAGTTCGTTTTTGAGCTTTCTTTTTTCGGCGGACAAGTAGTTCTGGAGTTCGGCCGAAACCGGGCAGGAAGTTTTCGTCAAAACAGATATGACTTAGAGGGGTAAACACACATGCTGAATCCAAATCTGAACTTGGTTTTCTAAGATGATTAGCTATTTGGCCTTAATCTTTTTCTGAATTTTAATTGTAAAAATGTTCAAGGAGTCTGGCGATGACTGGTTCTAGCTAAGACAAGACCCAGTTGTCTGGATCAGATATTGAATTTTTGGGATCCTATCGGAACCTTTGGTCTTGTTCTAATAGTTAACAAAAAAATGAGATGTTAGTGTTGGCTCTCGATGAATTTGTTTACTTTTATTTTTGTTGCGTGGTGATGTGAAGGTCGGTTGTATTTGCGAGAACACCTGGTGAATTATTTGATTTTTATTATGAAGGTAGCTGTTGCCCAACCAACGGGCTATAGAGCCCTTGGGATTCTGTTTAATAAATAGATTTTGCTTTTAGTCTATGTTAGTATTATGTTAGTTGTGTATATATAAGTTTGTCAATAAATAGAACTTGAACTTGAAGTTGAACGTTCCACACTCCATCTTTTTGCTTATTAAATATTTTTTTTAGTTTCTCTCAAATGACAACGCGGTTGTTCAGTGTGGAGCCCATATACGCTTCCGCATTAGCGACCCCGTTCGCTACTCCACCTCCTATTACGACCCAGGGCTGAAAGGACTAGAGTCATTGGTCAAATCCATTCTGCTGAGGGTTGGGGGAGCCCACGAAGAGGGGGACTTTTTTCCGGATTCGAACGGCGTCGATTCTCTCTCCGAACTCGTAAGCAAGGAGATTAGTCGGCAGGTGAACATGTGGGGAATTGAGATTGTCACGACGTTCATGTGAGTATTCACTGTTTAATTCTTGGTCATTTTTGTAAAAATACATCTTACCTTAGATTTTTGTTCCTCCTATACCTTAAAGCACACCTTGCACTGTTTTCTGTTTAGGCCTTTGTTTATTAGGCCAAAAATCCATACAAGATCAAGTACATGTATCACCACACAAATAAACTGTTGCACCTGTTACTAGATCTATTAGATAAACTAGGCAAAACTTTCTGTCCTAAGCCTGAACGATTCAGTTACGTATTTGCCATACGATGCCTTCTACGGTGAAGTTGGGGTTCGTCGATTTTACGAAGCAGGGAAGCGATATTACCTCAGTCGCAGAGGAAGTGGTTCATATCCTCCTCCTGTAACTTGCAAAGAGGGCAAAGCGAAATCTCCCGTTCCCGCTTTCTTCGTATTGAAAAGTTTATTTGTACTGAGGATCGGCAGCCTGTTAGATCGGAGTTCCGATATTCAAAACTCTCTGGTCACCGTAAACCTAGGCTCTGCTTCGAATTGGCTGTTTTAAGCCTGTTCCCAGACCCATTGACTTATGGCAAAACTCAGAAAATCGGTACTCGAACACTCGTCGGGAAAATAATGCGCATGGAAACTACTGAGTCGTAACAAAGTGCAAAGATTAAAGAGGCGTCGTTAGCGGTTTCAGAATGTAACACGTGTAAATTGGATCCCCGGGTTTAAGAATTAGTGAGTGCAGTTATGGGAATAAGTTGTTTGGCATCATAGGCAGGGTTGCCACATGTCGCATAATAGTGTGAATTGTCACTCTGTTTTATTTTTGTCACTCCTGTCCTACGTAGGACAGAACAATCACCCTATTTCAGAAGGTGTCCAAATGTGTCATTTTTGCAGCAGGGATTCCGACTAGAAGTGACTATTTCTTTTTTGTGAAAATAAATTAGGATGGGTCATTTTTGCAGAGGCCATTCTGACCAAAAAGGACCATTTCACCTTTTTTTTTTCATGAATATAAAATTTCACACCAGCTTCACTCTTTGTTCTGGGCCAAAAGTCCTTCTCTAAAGGTTTTTGATGTGGCAACCCTGATCGTAGGTACAAGGGGTCCTTTGAGAAGTGCTCAGGGCATCAAGAGGGGTCGTAAGTGGCCGCATGTTCTGGATGTGTGGACGCGTTCATGTTGTGGGGGTCCGACTAATAGGTGCGGCGAAGGTTGTTCTTGGGTCGCCATTGGGGCATAGTGCCCTGCCGGGAGAGGACCCTTGCCAAGAAGGGCCGAAATATAGCTCTAATAAAATTCAGCTGATGTGTCCTTTTTGCACTGTCAAATATGATTCGCAGTCAGCTTGGGCTGAAGGAATATTTATAGTGCTCTGGAATACGATGCTTCCTATCCTGACTGCAGGGAAATTGTGAAAAGACTTTGGAAAGTGGGGTTTCAAAAACTGAATAGTGGACCGTTGGAACCATGTTCCTGAAAGTATTGTCGATGCAGACATTATTAATCAGTTTAGAGCAGGCGTGGCCCGGTCTTGAATAGGGTCACTGGGACCTGGTGGATAGCGTAGGAATCTGAAGACCGGCGGGCCTGACCTCAGGTTCCACTCTCAAAACCAATCAACAAAACGAGGAGTAAAGATGCCGCAGGTAGCCTAGGGCTCAGACACACTCTTCTCTTTCTCTCTTAATAAATAAACGTATACTTCTCAGTAGTATTTACAAAATCTCAAAATTTTTGCCTGCGGCCCACGGTATCAATATAATGTGGCTGTATATTAGAAACTCTGTATTTTAGTAGACCAAAATATATATTTTGTACTTTTTTATTTTATTCCTGAAGGGGGAGGTTGAAAATTAAAGGGTCTTTAAGCATGAACTTGTGAAGGGGACTGCTGAATACATTACTATCAATTAACAGAAAATTCTACTTTTATCTACTGTTTTGGAGGGCTACTACTTTTTGAGATCCCATAGCTATGACTTCGTAAAAGTTGGCCGTCTCTCCGTCTGTTAGCACGATAACTCTCGAAGTCGTTGAGATATTTCGTTCAAATTTGGCATAAAGACTGTTTGGGTCAAAGTACATGTCAGTTTCGAAGATGGGCTCTGTAGCCCTATATTTAGGGGTGGGGAGGGGGTCAAATCAAGGGAAAAAATAAATATTATAAAATCTAATAATATAGTCGATTTAGAGATAAGGAGACATGCTGAATCCGAATATGAAAGTTATTTTCTCGCCGGACAAGGAGTTCACCCTGAATCCGGCAAACACCGACAAATTTGTGAAAAAGAAAAGTTTAATTTGAAGTAAATTATAGGTTCAACTTAGGGTTAAGTAGACACGCTGAACACGTATTAAAAACAAAATTCGCCGGACAAGTAATTCGCCTGGAATCCGACCCAGACCAGAAAATTTGTATAACGTAAAGTTGTATTTGAACTTGATTAGATTTTCGAATCAGGGGTAAGAAGACATGCTGCATCCGCATATGGCAACTATTTTATACCCGGACGTATAGTTCGCCCGGAATTGGGCTGAAAAGTTTTGAAAAAGTAAACGTTTTATCTGAAGTTGATTAGAGGATCGATGTAGTGTTAAGGAGGCATGCTGAACCTATATATGTAAATATTCTACGCCGGACAAAGAGTTCGGGCTCCGGCCAAAACCTGAAGAATCGTTAAAAGTTACAGTTTTATCTGAAGTTGGTTAGAGGTTCGATATAGGGGTAAGAGATACGCTGAATTCGTTTTTGAGCTTTTGGGATCCCAAAACGTAAGTGTCATAGGGGATACCTATGACATCGCAAAAGTTGTCCGTCTGTCCGTCCGTCCGTCTGTTAGCACGATAACTCTCGAAGGGGTTGAGAAATTTTGATCAAACTTGGCACGAGTACTCATTAGGTCAAAGTACAGGTCAAATTCGAGGATGGGCTATGTAGCTCTATATTTAGGGGTGGGGGAGGGGTTTGAAATTAAGGGGAACAAAAAATATTTTTAAAAGCTAATGAAATAGTCGGATTAGGGGTAAGGAGACATGCTGAATCCGAATAAGAAAGATATTTTCCCGCCGGACAAATAGCTCACTCGGAATCCGGCGAAAATCGGAAAATTTGTGATAAGTAAAAGTTTAATATGAAGTTCATTGGAGGTTAGATTTAGGGGCAATTTATCTGAATATGAAAATTATTTTCTCACCGGACAATTAGTTCGTCCGGAATCCGGCAGAAACCGGAGAATTCGCTTAAAGTAAAAGTTTTATTTAAATTTTGATAAGATGTTCGATTTGCAGGTTAGAAGACATGCTGAATTCGCATATGACAGTAATTTTCTCACCGGACGTATAGGTACTTTAACTGGAAAGGGCGGAAAAGGCGGATCGTTAAAAAAAAATTGGATCCTGGGTCCCCCGCCTTTTCCCGTAACTCCGTGCGCTGCCCTGGTGCCCGCACTACTTGGTTTAGGGAGCTGCAGCAGCAGCAGCCGCAGCAGTCAGATTATTCCACAGGTACTTTAACCTGTGACAACCGGAATTCCGGGATCCAGTCTCCCCCCTCCCCATACAGTGCCAGGATCCGATCCGGCCATGTCAACGATGTATCAAGGATATGTGCTTGTTGTTCCCACCAAGTTTCATCCCGATCCTCCGACTCTAAGCGTGTCACGATATTTACGGTACCCCCCCCCCCCCCCCCAACTCCCCCCACAGTTGTCGGATCCGGTTCGGACGTAAAATGGGGCATTTGAGGCATGTGTTCTTTCCATATGTCAAGCTTCATTCAGATTCGATCACCCGTTCAAAAGTTACGCATGCCTTAATATTCCGGATTCCCCCTCCCTCTACTCCCCCCACGATGGTCGAATCGGGGAAGTGGGGTCCGGTCCCTGATATGTGATCAGGTCGGGTCCCTGATACGCCTGCCAAGTTTGATCTTCCTAGCACATTTGGAAGTACCCTAACTCGCGATCACCGGACCGACAGACAGACCGACGGAAAAGTGATCGGTATATGGCACTTGGCCGGAAGGCAAGTGCCATAAAAACTAGGAAAATATTATAATTGGGAGTGGATTCGTAAGATTCATGGTTTCAGATCCGAGTCCGAATATGAATCCAGCCTGACAAGCTTAAGATTCGAATCCATCCAAAAGGACGAATCGTGGATTCTTTTAATCCGGATTCGGATTTGCCCATCTCTGGTCCCATCGGATAATGGTGTAATTTTAATTTTCTTTGTTTAGTGTGGATAGGGCTGTGATCAAGCCAGCCGAGAATAAACAAAACGGGTTCATGAAGGCACTTTTCGGCCAATCAGGTACCGACGCTTCTCAGTCATCCAACCAGTCGCTAATGGCGAACTTGATGAACTTCCCTCAAGGTATGAAACATTCAATTCAGGTCCAAGAGCTTACTTTGTGAAAACCTGTGTAACATATCGAGTGTGTTCCATCCTACTTACCGTAGTTACTACGCGTGACGTCACGAATTCTGGCTTCTTGCCGTCAAGGCTGGAACGATTTTTCTATATTCCAGCAGGATATCATGCCACGGGTGAATCCGACCGATAACGTTACAGAGATCCGTACTTACTACGCTCCCGAGCGTGGTAAGCAAATAGTTACTATTTCGAGAAGGTTGGAACGGTCAGTGTAGCAACTTTTCGTGAGGATGGAACGGAAACAGTAACTAATAGCAACTATTGTTGGAAGGGTGGAACACGCCCAGGATCTCCATGTGAACCGTTTTGTTTGTTTATTATTTTATTTGGCGTTAAAGTTTAACTGAAAACTCATTTTTGTGTCATTTAATTGAATACACTGCATTATTTGCATTGTGTTAAGTGATTTTTCAATTTTCGCTATTTCCTCTTGTATGACGTTCAGAATATCTACGGCCGTTCTCACAACGCAAAATTCTATTATGGCGCGGAAATATTGAATCTTAATACAAACGCGGCTTTTCAGCGGTCAGCTCGCGGCAGTTAGCTCACTGCGTGAACGCTTATTTTTCACAAAATGTTTTCGTTAAGCATATAACACAGTTACAAGCGCGTACGTGTAGAGGTACCACGAATCCGACAGGGAAATTCCACAATATGAAAATCAATTATTCGGGAATAGCGGAGCAACGAAGTAACGTATTTCGTCGTGTCTTCAAGTCTCTTAAATGAATAAGTGATGGGCAACTAGACTTAAATATTTTTTTACTTTATTATTTACTTTACTTTCGGTCCAACTTCAAGCTTTTAGCTTGTCGTCATTATAAGGAAGGGAAATTTCATAAAGTTTGTTCCTTTCGTATCTAGTAAAGAAAATTGATGAGGAAAGTCAAACGAGAGAAATCAGTTCCTCGAACTTTGTATTTTTATTTTGTATTTTAACTCATCAGTGGTGATATAAACCTTTAACAATAAATTCATAGTAATCAGTTTACAGCAGGTGTGGACCGCCACCTGCCTGACATTCAGTTTAGTGTACACAGTGTCCTGAGAAATTTATAGAGGCGAAAGCCATTTTGGTACAGTAATTTATTGTCATTATTATTAAAAGCAAAAATAAACAACAGCACACTATTAAAGAGTACTCAGAACCGGTGGAAAAACGCAATACAGCAGCTTTCCCGGCACAGCAGCCATTTCGTGATACCGACTAGAATAGGTGCGAGTTTTAAGTTGGAAATAGATAGTGAAATGTGTGGAGAAATCGGTCTTATGGTCTTAAAATGGTGTTATTATACAATACTCGGTTGGCCTTGTTTTATTCTTTTAGTCCCAAATATTCAAAATATTGCGATTTTGTCACTTATTTTGTGATTCTTTCTAAAGTAAGGGACAACGAATTCAAATAGCGTTGGGACTTCTAAGAGCTTTCTTCCAAAAAACTAAACTGCCGATTAAACGGTATGTTGAAAAGTTTGAACCGAATCATTAGTTTGACCCCTTTTTTAGGTCCTCCCACGCAGGCGCTGCCAACTAACGGAGAAACCTCCAAAAAATCGTCTCCCGCTGTCAGTAACGGTTCGGCTGTGCGTTGGTGCGTCGAAAAGGCGTTGGCAAAAGCACCACCTAGTTACCCAAGCGGATCGGAACGTGTTGTACTTCGCCTGGAAGTGGCACAAGATGGAAGGATAGTCGAGCAGCTCTTTGTCAACCTTACTGACCGAATGTGTAAGTACAGTTATGCTTATATGAGAAGTGTTCCTTCAACCTAGCTTGAGCTGGAAGTGGTCCCTTTTCAAGAAGGGCCGAGACTTTGCTGGAACATCGGCGTATTCTTGCCGATCCATGAGGACTCCTCGAGGAATTGAAGGGAACAGCGTACCCTTCGAGTTAGGGTACTTCCAGATGTACTAGGAAGATGAAACTTGGCAGGCGTATGTAGGCATGGGCACTGTTCCTATTTTCTGTTTCTGTTTCTGTTTTTTTCCTCCTGTTTTACTGTTTACTGTTTTCTGTTTCAGGAACCCAAAATAAACAGAACAGCTGTTTTGAAGCCAGCTGTTTTTTTTCTCACCTGTTCTGTTCCGTTATGGTGTATCCTGTTTTGCCCTGTTCCTGTTTTTTTTACCTGTTTAAACAGCCAAATCTGTTTTTTGTGGGCAACCCGCCTTATCAATACAACAAATCTTTTAACTCAAGATTTGCATCATTTCGAAATGCCTCATTCCAAAAGAGGCCAATTTGTCAACCTTACCAGTGACCCACGCGAAATGTTGATGCGATGACGGCTAAAATATTGAGCAAGAATCAAGCAATAGTAGGAACAACATAAAAAAATGGGAACTTCAGATACTGTAAATATTTATTCAGCTCAAACTGACGGCGAATTGCATTTGACTGAGCTAAATGGATACGTAGTCAGCTAAGTCTTAGACTACTGTTGCAGCTTTCCGCTGACCCTTCGTCGCAGCAGCCGTCTTCGGGTCCAATATGAAAAAGTGCGCAAGCGCTGAAATGTAATGTGTAAAAGTAAAACGTATATCATATCAGAGATGGGCGAATCCGATTATGAAAGGATTCGAACCCGAATCCGAAATCATGTTCATAGGTTATAGTTTAAAATCAGAGGTGACAAAAAACACTGAAGGTAATCAGATAATGTGATAGATTACTTAACATATTTGGTGGTGGACACCAAAAAATTTGGTTGTCTAAAGCCCACTGCGTAAAAATTGGGAAAACGGAAACTGAAAGGATGTAGCATAGAAATTTGAGCGGATTCGTTTGATTGAGGGTTTGGAATCCGAGTCCGAAACCGAATCCAGCCTGAGAAGCAGAAGATTCGAATCCGGCCAAAAGGACGAATGCTGGATTCGAATCTGAATCCGGATTCGGATTCGCCCAGCTCTGTATCATCTATTGTGTACGAACAGCCTAATAACCATTCGCCCTTGACTTTTAATTCATTGGTCAATATGGGCCCAGTTACCAGCGTTTGGATGTGGGGGGCGGGGAGTATCACCGAAAGATACATCTAGATGGGTCTTTGGGTGGGTTCAAAGACCCATCTGGATAATGATGTTCACGCATTCCAAATTTCCACCTTAGTACCAGGCATGTTTAGCAAGTTTGCGAATTTGGTCAGGCAATTTACTCTGGGCAATCCGGGCCCAGTTGCACATAATTCGCAAAACTGTGTGTCATTTCGCTAAACATACTGAATTATTGGGGTTCTACAAGGAAAAATTTTTATTTTCCACTATCTGCTCTAGTTATGACGTTCAGAATATGTGCGGCCGTCCCCACAACGCAAATTCTACTATGACTCGGGAAATTTTAATCTAAATACAAACGCTGCTTTTCGTTGGGCAGAGGTGAGATTGGTGAAGATTGTTTAGTGCCGGATTGTCCTATCCCAGCCTTTTTAGGTTAAACTTTAAAGGAAACATTAGTCACTGGGGGAATTGTGACCAATTGCCCTTGAACCGAGAGTGTATCGGAGCTTGAATCCCAAAAGTGACAACTAGACCCCAAGGCCCACAAGTACACCAAGTTTCAAATTAGTATCTGTCATGGTTCACGAGATAAGAATGCCAAAATAAAACGGTGAAAACCGAGAACGGAAAACCGGCTATCGCGGCCGCAAGAGTGGAGTGTTCATAAATGAACTTTCCACTAAAACTGAACATGTGATCACCAAGAAGGGTTCACATGACGTATTATCTGTTCAACGAAGTTAAATGTGATTTCAAAAGACTAGTACTTTCAAGTTCAAAAAGGCTCGAAAGGCTGTAACTAGCTTAGCGACATCACAACATCCGCACCGGTTCATAATGTAAACAAACATAACTGGAATTCCTGACAGTATTTTTGGCACACCCTTAGTTCTATACGGAAAAGTTGAGATTTGTTCAACTTGATGATGAAAGTGTAACTCCGTTTCACGGATTTTCGCAGAATAGGACTCAAATTCAGCCGAGAAATCTGCGCGTTTTGAGCCTTGTATGACCATGCTCAAAAGAAACCACCGAGGAAAAGCTATTCGGTATTCTGATTGAACATGGATCCCTCGCGACCCTCCCATCACACAAAAAAATGACCATCATCACCAACCACTGTCACGAAGTGAAGCTTGCTTAACTTTGAGTTTGTATGATCCGTAAACTTTAGTTTATTACCGATCACTATGACAAACAATCCAAGTGGAAAGGTAGGCTATGCGAAAATTTGTTGTTAAGACAAACGAAACTTCCATGGCTCATTTCCCATCGGGAAAAAGTGTAATTCATTGATAAAGGCAGCTGGAATTCTGGACCAAGATATTTGTTGTTCTATGAAATGAACTCGAAGAAAGGCATCTGTGCGGTGCAAGGAAGAACTATTTAAGATACTTCATGGTACAGGGCAAACTATAGGTGGACTCTGCCATAAACATAATACAAAAATACGGGAAATCAAATAATAAAAAAAAAACTGTTTTAAACAGCCGGTTCTGTTTTTTTTCGCCTGTTTAACAGCTGTTTCTGTTTTCGAAGTCATCATTTCTGTTAAAACAGAACAGGACCTGTTTTCAAGTTTCCTGTTTTCTTTCTGTTTCTGTTCTTGTGTGACCTGTTTCTGCCTGTTCCTGTTTGAATGCAAAAACAGAACAGTGCCCATGCCTAGGCGTATGAGGGACCCGACCAAACCAACTTGGAAATAATCAGTTTCCTGATCCGACCATCTTGGTGGGGGGGGGGGGGGGTGGAAGGCGGGGGAATCTAGAAAATTGAGTAGTGTGTAACTTTTGAACGGGCCACCGCTTTGGAATGAAACTTGATAACTGAATAAAGGACATATCTCTGATGTCCCATTGGAAGTTGGAACCGGATTCGGTAGCTATGGGGGGGGGGGGGAGACGGGAAATCTCGAGAAATAGTTAGAATGGAGGGATCTGAGTGAAACTTGCTGGGAAGAACAAGCATCTGTCCCAGATAAATCATTTACATAATTGGACACGATCCGGACCCTTGGGGGGGGGGAGGGGATTTTCCCGGAATTCTGTTGATGTCAGTTTTGGGGTTTTCGAGACAAAACTTGGGAGGCATATCAGGGATCCGATCAAACTGTCTTGTAAATACAAATTTACTCGATACGATAGTCGTGGAGGGAGTGTAGGAAGGGAGAATCCGGAATATTGAGTAATACGTAACTTTGGAACGGGTGATCGGATTTGAGTGAAATTTAATAATTGAACAGAGGACATGTCTCTGGTGATCTTTTTCATGTCCGGCTTTTTTATTGATGATCAGTCTTAGAATTAGTATAAAGCTTGCAATAAAAGCTGGATCCGACAATAGTTGGGGGGGGGGGACTCGGCGGGAGGGAGGCCGGAAAATACGTGACCGGCTTATACTGGAGAGATCAGGATGGAACTTTGTGGGATAACAAACAGATGCTCTGGATAAATCTTTTTTCAGGACTGGATTAGCTCCGGCGACTGTGGGGGCAGTTTGAGGGGGGGGGGGGTACAGAATCCCGGTGATAACGAGTTAAGGTACTTCCAGATGTGCTAGGACGATGCAACTTGGCTGTCTACGACGCGGCGGCATGGGGGCAAAACATTTGAAACTGAAAGCACCGTGGCACAAAATTGGGAAAACTAAGCAAATAAAATAATTAAAAAACAGAAGATTCTCATGTGAAAGAGTTGTAAGCGGACGCCAAACATTCCGGCAAAGTTTGCGTTGTGTGACGAGCTGAAGGGCAAGTGTGAAGACTTGAGATCATGTGCTCTGGTCGCTTTCGATATATGCTGATATAGCGCAGCTTTGATCATGCCACGAATCGCCTATTGTGAAAAGGCGTCAATAGGTAAAGCCAGGAGGGGTCCCGCCACCTTCCATTACGGCGGAAAGCTTCTGCAGCGTGTGATCACAGCGGTAGAGGGGGGTCATGGTGCAGCCGCTTAACCCCCGGCTGCTGCTGCTAACTACTGCTTTAGGGTTGCGTAGAACTTTCAACCCTACGGTGGAACATACCTGGTTGCAGTTACTATTAGAAATCCATTGCAAAAAAGTCTGCCTAAAATACTGTTCGTTGTCTTGATTCTTTCGGAGTACAGAGTGCATAAGGAGGTGAAAGTATCGGTATTGCGACCCCAGGGTGGAACGTATCTGGTCGCGGTTAGGCCTATTGGCTTCTGCAAAGTGTTCCTAAAATACCGCTTTTCTAGATTCTGTCGGCGCACAGGTTGTCCAGTGATTCTTTAAAGAGTTCATAGAGTCGCTCATTACTACTTCAGATGAAAGGGCGGTCCAACAGCGTTATCACTCTGTTTCGGAAAGACCGTCTGCCGTTTTTATTTGGGAATCCCAAGCTATTCAGCCTGAAGTCGTCTGTGCAGTTTTGTTGAATTCGAGCATTGTGTCACCAGGCACTTTATCGTAGTTTCGACGATCATTCTGTCAACTCTCCGCGCAGAAATGCTGCGTCCCCTGTAACTTGACTTACAAGCACCGTCCAAGAACAAGTCAATGCTGTGCAGAGGTACATTACATTACATTTTTTACACTTTAGTACATTTTTAGCAGCCTCTGAATGTTAAAATTTTTATTTTTAGTGGTTGGCCCTGAGAATCACCAGATTTCCGTAAAAGGCGATGAAGAAACTATCATGGGCCTTCTCAACGGAACAGTGTCGCCGAGCAGTGCGTATTTCACCAGCCTCATTCATGTCGATGGTGATATGAAACTTCTCAAAAACTTCACAGATTTGCTGTAGTAGATCGTACCTCTTAAGTTGCGTTTTTGATCGAAGTTTGAATTTACCTTCAGACTCAAAGGTCTCTGTTTAATACCGTTTTTGGTCGCCGATCACAGTTTCTTTCTTCTTCAAACTCTGACAGTCGACCTTCGTGAGCTAGCAAGTTTGAAGTTTGCTTGAAACGTTGAAGAAACGGCGACCGGGCAAAGATCCACGGAGTTGTAAAGACGCTAATCAAGCAAACGGTTTTTGACGGCGTTTGAAAATGGAAATTAAGCAACCGGCTGAGCCAACGGTGGACAAAACTTAAATAAATAACGCAAGTATAAACTGTGAAGTATGTCTTCATTGGGCCGATTGTTGTATACTCGACTAACACTTTGAAATGTTAGGCCACTCGTTACGGATATGATTTGCAATGAGAAATATCCCAATGGGACCTAGCTTTAAAGCTGGTTCTGGCTGCCTAGATTCCTGTTCCTACTGTCTAATTGTTTGTCTTCCGGGTATGATCCGGGAAATCTTCTTCAGAAACCGTGCTTTCATGAAGAAGGAGAGGGTATGACTGAAAGCCCTGTTTAAGCTGATATTTAAGTCTTCTAGTTGAATCTCAACGTAAACCGGACATAATTCCTGGTCAGGAAAATAAACTGGACAGTTAGAACGCGCGTGGCTCGAACTTCGTGTTTCGATTTGGATTTTTGACGGAAATCAGACAGAATTGATGGTCTGGGAAAATAAACTGGACAGTTAGCACGCGCGTTTAGGGGTTACCCGTGGCTCGAACTTGTGTTTCGATCTGGAGTTTAACGGAAATCGGACAGAATTCATGGTCTGGAAAACAAACTGGGCAGTTAGAACGAGCGTTTAGGTGTTTCCCGTTCCTCGAACTTCGTGTTTTGATTTAGATTTTTAACGGAAATGACGGATTTCTTGGCCTGGAAAACAAACTGGGAAGTTAGAACGAGCGTTTAGGTGTTTCCCATTGCGTGGGGTCTCTAAGAAAAACTCAGCGGCAAATAGTGCGTATGCTCATTTTCCAGCTGAGGAACTCGCTGTCCGCTCCTGCACATCCTTAATGTCAGCCGAACTCAGAACATTTGACTATGGAAAGTCGTTTGTTCATAATTTACGAGGTAGTGTAGGTTTACCGTTTGTCCATGTCTCTACACTTATTGTCAGCTTTTGTTAGTTTAGTCAGCGCTTTTTAGGTAGGCTAGAGGCTAATTTCGTTGCCTGATCAAAAGAGACGTAAATATAGAGGATTTTCCAAGCACAGGCCTGCTGCACGCTTATGGATTGGTAACTTTTTGCACATTGAAGTCTGTACGACCTCCTGTTAAACTAGTGTTTTTTAATGCGTTTTTGGGACACCAGATGATCGCAAGGATGTCCGTATGTCTGTCTGTAAGCACGACAGTCTCAAAACACCTTGATAAGCTTGGCAAGGCGGGTTTTTCGGCCAAAAAACTTTCCTTTATCTCAACAAATTTGCTGTCTGACAAATGAGGCAAATTAATGTGTCTGTCTGGTAGGCAATGACCGCTTGTAAGCTGTAGTAACTTAATGTCGGGTTAATTTTGTAACCATTTGAAGAAACGGCGATGAAATACTCCAAACGCGAGTTATTTTTACCTGATAAAAGCTAATAATAAATAGCTCCTTAAAGTACGTGTTGGCACCTGACAGGTTGCAGATAGAATCCCTTATAACCGGAAATTTAAATAATATAAATTTCTAAAATTCGCATCTTCATCTTTCAATGAACATCTCGCCGTTTGGGATTCCTGTCGATGCCTTGTCTTTGTTTTTCTTGTCCCCATCTATGCGATTCGTCTCGTAGGAGCAACTCCCGATCAGTGCACAAAGTTAGTCAAGAATTACGAAGGGGGAAAAGTGAACAATAACTAGTAACTCAGAATAGTATATCGTAAAAGATTTATTATACATTTCCAAGACTCGTCTGTCTTTGGAATGAATTTAGTGTAAGATTTCGGAAAAGTAGATTGTCCTCTTTTATCCCTTCGTAAAGCGTCTTGCTTCTAGAAAACTCGATCTCGTTTCGATTTCTCGTATTTATTGTCTACTGTTTGAAATAATCTTATGAAAGTTCTCGGTCTATTTTCTTGTTGATATTCCTGGTGCGTTCCGTGCTTGTTACTTTGGTTATCGCAGCTTGTCCTGCTCCCTGTAAGCTGTAGTAACAGACTGCTGGGGTTACTTTTGTAATCATCTGAAGAAATGGTGATGAAATACTCCCAACGCGTGTTCTGTTGACTTGATAAAGCTGCATCACCTGCACCGACTTTGGATACCCCGGTAAAATTCAGCAGAGCTAGAGCTACTTGTTGAGCTTAGAGTTGACGCCCGTCTACTTCCCTCTTAGCTGCTGCTCATTTGAGAGGAAAATAGCGTGTCGTGCATGACCCGCGTCTGCAGAATCAGACCGGAGGACCCCAATCTCACCGTGTCTCATTTGACGTCAAAGTAATTGCGATTTTGCAGATATCACGGTATCTGATACCACGGTCTAAAGTCGTTTTTGCAGTTATCGTGGTATTTGATACCACGGTAAGAAGGCGGTTTTGCAGTTATCATGGTATCTGGCCAGTTATCGTGGTATCTGATTTTCAGATACCACGGTCCGACCGTGGTATCTGAAGAGTCATCTCACTTTCATCAGTTTTTGTCAAATTGGTGGGAAAGGAGTGTGTGTGACGAATATCAGTTTTTCTTCTAGGATGACTTCGACAAGCTCAATTTTGGCAATTGCCGTTTTTGCAGAACAACCGTATATCAGATACCATGGTAACTGCAAAAACGACTAGTTGCAGATCGAGCTACCGTGGTAACAGATACCATGGTAGCTGCAAAAACGCAACGAATGGTATGGACCCAACAGTCTGTGTACTCTCAATTGTTCTTATCCATGGTACTACTGCGATATAGCTGTTTGTAGAGGGTAAGGAATTGTGATGTTCCACGTAGTACTACATCCGCTCTTTTGCACTGCCTCATGGTTGTAGTACAGAGATCGGGGGACGGAGGTTCTACTTCTTATTTGTTCTTGGTATAAGAGTCGAGCGTTCCATGCAATAAGGCTGCGCTTCGTTTGAGACCGACTCGAGGTAGCAGAGTCATTCTTGACTTTGTCACTTCTGGAGTAATAGTGCTACTATATACCAAACCAAATTCTAGAAATTTCTATTCGTTACATTATTTTAGTTTCTGAATTCAAAGAATTACAACTGCAACCTGTTAGGTGCCGTTTGGGTACGTACTTTAAAGGCAGAATTCCAACGTAGCGAAATCAGCTCGTGTTGGTGCATAGTTCGCGATTCAGCCCTTCTCCTGCCAAGGCGGAACGAGGGCACGATTCGAAGTTTTGCTTGCGTGAAAGCGAAACTCACGTTCTGCAGCAGTTTATTTTCAAGTCTAGTCTTTTTCCAGTCGTGATTATTAATGTTAGAAATGTTCTACTCTTTCGCTCTTTCTACCTCGCTGTAAATCATCTAATTGTGGGCATTAGCTGCGTTTTTTATCTCAGTTCCCTCATCTCGTTTCTCAATTCTCTTGCATATAAGCTTTTTGGATTCAGCCAAGACTACGGATAACGATAAACAGAGAATCGAGAAGTGACTATCTAAACAACTGCTCGATTCTGCAGAACTACGAAGCTTTCCCCCTCCTCGTTTTGATAAAATCCAAGAAGTGTAGAATGGGCGTCATCTAAAAATGTATCAGTAAAAATCATCAGATATCGCGGAATAAGAGCATTGTGAGGAGAATCGCGAGGAAAAAAAAAATAAAAAAAATATTTTTCTTTATTTCGAGTGAGAGGGACTGTCTAGGCTTACCCCTGGGTCGGGTGGAGCGTATTGACTGTATTTAGTTTGGCCGCAGTTACGATTTATTGTGACGCACCTGCACTATAATTTATTCTCGAAACCGATACAACGGTCTAGCCAATTTGGTGGTTCTCTTCCATATTAACGCTAAATATAATATCAGTTCTTAAAAAAAAAAAAAAATACACCCTAGTTTAGATCTATCAAAAACTTGTCAAACAAAACACAAATATTCAAATCTATATAGAATTAATTATTCCAGTTAAAAAGGTTGACGAAGACGGTAACCAAACTTCTCAGGTAACGAGTTGTTGCGTGTTTAATTTAGATCATAATAACACAAGGGAGTAGCGCCAAGACCTATGCTTTCCATGCCTAGCAAACGGACTGTACTTGTAGCGCCGCCCACTACCGCGGCGACTTCCTATTGGTTCAAGTTAGCCATAGTTTACAGCTGATGTAAATCTATTGCAGTTGTTGCTTTGTTTTCTTTTTTTCATACTCCGTTTAGGACGAATTTTCTGTTACAAAAAATCGGTAATAAATATATCACCATCGTCACTAGGGATGCAGCATTTAAAGCGAGACAAACTTGCGGGTTTAGAAATTTCTAGTAAAGCAATGGAAGCTGTATAATTTTTTTGCAGTGTACAGAATATGGAGTTATCAGAGCCAGCTGTGGTGAACGACTGAATGAGTTTCAGTAGGCACGTTTTCTATCGCTAGTGGTGCTAGGATTGCTGCTATTGGAGTGTGTGTCAATTTTGTCAAGTCTTGGCGCTACTCACTTGCGTTATTTTGCTCTGGTTTAATTGGCTGTAATTTCGGTATTGGCTGGGCTACCACTCTCTCATTGCAGGCCTTACGCTCGCCGCCGAAAAATCTGGAGGGGGGGGGGGATATCACGTAGTGCTGGCGTAAAAACTTCTGGATTTTAGTCAGTCTGAGCAATTGGGTGTGAATTGTGACACGAAAAAATGAAAAATGACGGATAGGATGTAGGACTTTTAACAATCCATTTTCGAACGGGGTACTCCAGCAAAACATCTTACGAAACCTCTTTTTTTTTTTTTTTTTTTTTTTTTTTTTTTTTACCATTTTCATACCATTTTAATGAAGTATTTTCTAATATCTGACAGTTTGAATATTTTATCTGTTGTATTGTTAACAAATCTAGTCTTTATCCGCTGTAATCGTTGTTATAGTTAGAATATAGAACAATCTTTTGCTTTTTCTTGTGTGTAGCCTAGATTTGTGCTTGACCTCCCGGATATCCCGTTTTGCGGCCGGATTTTCTCGATTCGGAATGCCCAAATAATCTGTCGTCTTGTTGTGTATGATGACACGTTTTCTGGAAATTTCGGAGTTTATAACCGCTCTCATGTCAGCGAATATTACACTGTAAAACAAGATCTTGCAGTATTTCCTACTGGGTTAATCTTGCCTCTAAAAAGATAATCTTATCTCTAATTCGGATTATCTTATCTCAGCAGAGATAAGATTAATCCCAGTAGCAAATACTTCAGTCCTTACTAGGAGGAATTTTTTACAGTTGTATACAGAAAGATATACCAAACAAAACTTCTAAGCACCCCAAGGACACGAAGGACCCCAAATGTTTCCCTTCATGCTTTCGGTTCAGATGTCAGATGTCTTGTTTTTCTGCATACACAAGGTTCATCATTTGCCCACATTGATGATTGGTTCTAGGGTGAAACCTAATGAAAGTCAATGGAAACTAACTTAGATCCGCAGATTGACAGATAGATGTTTAATAAAGCCCTTGGGCCTCACGTTTTTATTTAGTTTTCGTCCATTGCTCCCTAGAATACTGTTGTGCCGCGTGGCATTTCGGACTGACGCAGGAGCAGTCAGGTCGTCTTGACAGAACCCAGTATCGAGCCTTGCTTGTAATTTCAAAATCCCCCCAAGTCCCATAACTAAGCCTCCTCCAAGAATTTAAACTAGAAACCCTATCCACCCGCCGTCTTAAGTTGTCCCTAAAATTTGGTAAAAGTATCCTAGCGAACCCCATCTACCGAGATATCATCCCACAAGAACATCAACCTACACGAGTTCGTCCACAACGAGCTGTGGCTGAGATGGTACCACGCCTTGCACCAACAAGGGTTGCTCACTCGCGATACGAGCGTAGTTTTGTACCTTCGTTCGTCAAGTTTTTTAATGCCCATGACGAATTGTGAATATGACCATTGAATGTACCCAAGTTTGAGTTTTAACTGTTATAGTTATGGTCAAATTGACGATTGTGATTTATGGTATAGGTTATAGGCCATTGACAACAATACTGCTATTCGGCATGTCAGTGGAAAGTATTTTGAAATTGAATTGAATGAAAAAACAAACAAAATAAATACAGTACAACCACTCAGTATACGGGCGAACTTTTAATCAACTGAATAAACAACTTCCCCCAACCTCAAAGTAACCTCACATACTTTTAATTGTCTTACTTAAATGGTCCAGGTATGCACCAATCCTGATATAATTCTAGAATTTGTACTATTAAGTAGATCCTTTACTGACATAACTATGCCATTCAGAAACTGCTCACGCAGGACAGACAACTCCTGGCACTTTTAAAGAAGATGGTCCAGATCTCCTACATCAACTTTCAAAATTTACAACTCGGCTTATCCCTTGTCCCTGATCTTTTAATATCACAAATATTCCCCAAAACTGGGAGACTGTTTGCTCGCAGCTGAATACATAACGCAAAAATCTTAAAGGTAAATTAAGTTTAAAAATAAACCTCTTCACTAAACCTTACCTTTGCTACCTTGTAATATATGTGTTCTAGACCTTTCCATCCCCCCCCTCCATTCCTGGATGTCTTGTGAGAAGTTTGGGGCCACGTACAGTTCCACAAAAATTCGCAGTTCGCCATATTCCAGCCATTTCCATATCCTACTTTCTCAATGAAAGTTGACATAATTAGCTTTATTCTGTGTTTGTTGGCGCTCTGTGCCGACAGACTAGTAAACTTTCGAGCGCTGCCCGACAAAAGTTGACAAACAAATTTTTATTACATGCGTGTCGGCGCTACGCGCCGACAAACTGTTATACTGTTAAACTGTTATAGTAGGATATCCACAATCCATTTTCGAACGGGGTACTCCAGCAAAACATCTTACGAAACCTCTTTTTTTTTTTTTTTTTTTTTTTTTTTTTTTTACCATTTTCATACCATTTTAATGAAGTATTTTCTAATATCTGACAGTTTGAATATTTTATCTGTTGTATTGTTAACAAATCTAGTCTTTATCCGCTGTAATCGTTGTTATAGTTAGAATATAGAACAATCTTTTGCTTTTTCTTGTGTGTAGCCTAGATTTGTGCTTGACCTCCCGGATATCCCGTTTTGCGGCCGGATTTTCTCGATTCGGAATGCCCAAATAATCTGTCGTCTTGTTGTGTATGATGACACGTTTTCTGGAAATTTCGGAGTTTATAACCGCTCTCATGTCAGCGAATATTACACTGTAAAACAAGATCTTGCAGTATTTCCTACTGGGTTAATCTTGCCTCTAAAAAGATAATCTTATCTCTAATTCGGATTATCTTATCTCAGCAGAGATAAGATTAATCCCAGTAGCAAATACTTCAGTCCTTACTAGGAGGAATTTTTTACAGTTGTATACAGAAAGATATACCAAACAAAACTTCTAAGCACCCCAAGGACACGAAGGACCCCAAATGTTTCCCTTCATGCTTTCGGTTCAGATGTCAGATGTCTTGTTTTTCTGCATACACAAGGTTCATCATTTGCCCACATTGATGATTGGTTCTAGGGTGAAACCTAATGAAAGTCAATGGAAACTAACTTAGATCCGCAGATTGACAGATAGATGTTTAATAAAGCCCTTGGGCCTCACGTTTTTATTTAGTTTTCGTCCATTGCTCCCTAGAATACTGTTGTGCCGCGTGGCATTTCGGACTGACGCAGGAGCAGTCAGGTCGTCTTGACAGAACCCAGTATCGAGCCTTGCTTGTAATTTCAAAATCCCCCCAAGTCCCATAACTAAGCCTCCTCCAAGAATTTAAACTAGAAACCCTATCCACCCGCCGTCTTAAGTTGTCCCTAAAATTTGGTAAAAGTATCCTAGCGAACCCCATCTACCGAGATATCATCCCACAAGAACATCAACCTACACGAGTTCGTCCACAACGAGCTGTGGCTGAGATGGTACCACGCCTTGCACCAACAAGGGTTGCTCACTCGCGATACGAGCGTAGTTTTGTACCTTCGTTCGTCAAGTTTTTTAATGCCCATGACGAATTGTGAATATGACCATTGAATGTACCCAAGTTTGAGTTTTAACTGTTATAGTTATGGTCAAATTGACGATTGTGATTTATGGTATAGGTTATAGGCCATTGACAACAATACTGCTATTCGGCATGTCAGTGGAAAGTATTTTGAAATTGAATTGAATGAAAAAACAAACAAAATAAATACAGTACAACCACTCAGTATACGGGCGAACTTTTAATCAACTGAATAAACAACTTCCCCCAACCTCAAAGTAACCTCACATACTTTTAATTGTCTTACTTAAATGGTCCAGGTATGCACCAATCCTGATATAATTCTAGAATTTGTACTATTAAGTAGATCCTTTACTGACATAACTATGCCATTCAGAAACTGCTCACGCGGGACAGACAACTCCTGGCACTTTTAAAGAAGATGGTCCAGATCTCCTACATCAACTTTCAAAATTTACAACTCGGCTTATCCCTTGTCCCTGATCTTTTAATATCACAAATATTCCCCAAAACTGGGAGACTGTTTGCTCGCAGCTGAATACATAACGCAAAAATCTTAAAGGTAAATTAAGTTTAAAAATAAACCTCTTCACTAAACCTTACCTTTGCTACCTTGTAATATATGTGTTCTAGACCTTTCCATCCCCCCCCCTCCATTCCTGGATGTCTTGTGAGAAGTTTGGGGCCACGTACAGTTCCACAAAAATTCGCAGTTCGCCATATTCCAGTCCAGCGCTTCCAAGCGGACTAGTTTCTCTTAATTATAAAGTAAAATGTCCTCACTGTCAGCGCTCTGCAGGGGCGTCACTATGGGGGGGGGGGACTCCCCCCCCAAAGGTCCTGAGATATAGTTTCGTCGGGCGAAGCCCGACGAAAGTATAACAGTTTGTCGGCGCGTAGCGCCGACACGCATGTAATAAAAATTTGTTTGTCAACTTTTGTCGGGCAGCGCTCGAAAGTTTACTAGTCTGTCGGCACAGAGCGCCAACAAACACAGAATAAAGCTAATTATGTCAACTTTCATTGAGAAAGTAGGATAATAAAACAAATTCTGCAAACTTTCATCGGGCAACGCTGGAAAGTTTACTGGCCTGCCTGTTGGCACAGAGCGCCAACAAACAGAATAATGCGAATCCTGTACGAGATCCTGTACACTTTCGTCGGGCAACGCTCGAAAGTTTACTAGTCTGTCGGCACAGAGGGCCAACAAACACAAAATAAAACTCGGCGAATCCCGGTAGTTTCGGTCTGTCGAGGAAAAAAATATTTGTGTAGCCGTACTCAGTTAGAAAGAACAAAAAAAGCAGGCCGGAAAATGCAGCAGTCCGGAATGTCCAGAATTACTGCATCGGTGATGAAACCAATGTAGCAAAAAATTTCGCGGGAAATAATCCACTCAATATATTCTTCCTTATTCTAAATCCGAAAGAGAAGATTGTCCGATCTATACACAACTCGAAGCAAATTCTCGAGGTTGATTGGAAATATTAAATACTATCTTGCTTGGAAACCAAACCGGTTTATTGTGAACGAGGGAAGCTCGAATTAGGCCGCCAGTTGCATCAAGTTCCAAATGTCAAGGAAGTGCGATTTTGAGTTAGTGCGACATTGAATCAAGAGCTATAAGATACGAAAGTTTGGTGTATTGTGTTGCGCTTCGATACGGGAAAATGTTCGGAGGACAAGGAAAAAGAGCCAGGACTAGGACAAAACTCGTTTGTGAAGTGTGCAAGGAAAAACATAAAGATGAGAGACATTTTGAATTCGACTCAGATTATCGAGCTACACACTTGCAAAAGCATCATTCCGACGAACTGAAAAACGGAACTGAGGTCAAGATTAGGACAAAGAAAGTGCAAAAGACGACCCTATTTGACATTCCGAAGTGGCTTCGGCCAGGTGGCTCGCAGAAAAAACCAAAAGAATCCGTGGTTGGCGAAAGTGATCTTGAACAGCAAGATGCCAGCTTGAGCCAATTTAGCGCAACAAAAAGCAATGCATCAATCTTCAGTGATGCCTCTTGTTTTAGTGCTTCGGAGTCGCAGCCTCCTCGCGTCTCACAAACGCAGATTACTAAAGTGGTCTGTGTGCCTAACAGAGAAGTCGAATATGCTGGAAGTTCCGCTGATGTCCTTATCGTGAGTATAATTATACGTGTAACAGTTATAGGGGCAAACCTCCCAAAGTTTGGACAGTAGGCGCATAAACTAGATGTCACCATCTTATCCGAACAACTGATTGCGAGTGAATCTTATTTTCAAACGGAGCGGAAAAATGTATTTTTCCATAAAGACGTAGTTATCGCCTTCAGAAACAATTTCAGTTGCACGTTGATAAGTTGAATAAATATGAAGGTTTATAAATATTTTCCGCTAGGGAGAAAGAATAATAATTTGATGTAGAACTTCGTCGGAATTCCTAGGAGACCGTTCAGCTGTGCTTTAAAGGACAAAACCGACAAAATGAGTAAACTTTTACTTTGGAATTACAAATAAGAATAATTAACAACTCATTCAGCTGAGCAGGTGCCGGTTGCTCGGATACACAAGATAGTTCTGTGTATGAGCCAGCAATTGCTCTGTTGTAAATAGTGAGCGTCCTTACACTGAAAAACATTTTTGTACAGGAATCCCCTTACGGAACATGCTCAGGCTATACTAGAATTTAACTCGTGAAGCCGGAATAGGAATTTACTGCAGAAAAAGGTGACGCTTGAGAATCGCCCATACGAAAGCACATAGACATTTATTTTGTGTCTTTTAGCAGATTTCTTAGCGTATTTTCACATGAAAGCTTCTGCTTAACACAGAAAAAGCATTTCCAGTAAGCTACGTAGAGGGTTTACAGTCGGTCTGATGCTTTTAGTGTGGTTCGTTAGCGCGATTTTCAGATATGTGGGGGACAGGCACATCGTTTGGGCATTACTTATTTTGGACAATAAGCAGCTGACTAGAACAAAATATTCGTCGATAACGATCTGAATTATTTCGCGCGTGTCCTTCTCGTTTTTAATGAGCGACCCAGCATAGCGTTACATTTTCTACGGCTTTTGGAAGAAACGTTTGAGAAATGTGATGTCGCTTAGTGTGAGATCCGTCAAGTCTCGGGGTTTCGATCCATCATCGGGATAAGATATTTGCTCAAAATGCGAACGGTAATAGTAAAAATGACGCTGTTTGGAGTAAGAAAGTAACCATGTGAACATGAGAATTTGGTGAACGAATATTACACAATGGGGGCTGACTAAAGAGTGACTGTGAATGGCACTTGCATGGCTGCTTAATCGTCAAGATAGGTGCATTCCTATACCCTTTAGCTTCTGTGACTGGATTAGAACTGATTCAGTCGGCACTTTTACGCGTCTTGTGCCACTGTTTAGGACTGTGAAATGATCAGTGCAATTTTTTAGACATCGTTTGAAAAACTTCTTCCTGTTCCATCCACTGCCGTCTCAGTAGAAGAAAATCTGGCCGAAACAACTAGAGCTGCGCGTGGTCTGCCAACTGTTACCGTGGATTCTGCTGAAAGAGGAGAAGGCTCGGTAGAAGCCCGTGATTCAGAAACTGATCTGGAAGAAACGGTAGGAATCAGCAACATCTTCGCTCTTCTTTCTTGTATTATTGAAGGTACAGAGGCAGCAGAAAAACTGACACTTGCAGCTAGATCAGATTCCGTGACCAACGAGTTAGAAGCTGCAATGCAGGCATTAGACATCGGGCGATCGTACAGTGAATACGGAAATAGGCTTATTAGTCAGTCTGAGAAATTCATTACTAAAAAAGGACCGGGAAGTGAATCAGTGGGGTGTGAAGGCGAAAATCTACACCGGGTTGGAATTGTAAGAGTCGAGCATGATCCTGGGTTGAGGAAAGAACAACTTTCGGACTCTGAAAAGCTGAAACTTATTGAGCTAGGACCTTTTCAGCCGAAGCTCAATTTCCCAGTAAACGAGGCAATCCAAGCACAGAGTTTTAAACACCAACTGCGTTTCGTTAGAAACTGGTACAATGAGTACCCCCACTTAGAGTATAGTGTGGAGAAGGACTCGGCCTACTGCTTCGCCTGTTCATTGTTCCCAACTGGACCTGGACGGGAATACAGGAAAGAAGATGCGGCTTTCGTTGCCGGAGCTAGAAACTGGCATAAGATGCGTAGCAAAGGCGTCAAGCCTGGAATGCTCGTCACTCATTTCCAGTCAAACGGTCACAAAGCTTCTGTTGGTGATCTCATTTCTTTTGTAGCGAGAGATAAGTCTTTGCCCTACTTAGTTGACAAGGAGAAACTCAGGAAGGACATAGAATCAGAAAAAGACAAGGAAAGAGGACGTCGCGTCATACGCATGTTGCTGGACGTCACGACCACACTAGGTAAACAAGGTCTTGCATTTCGAGGCAAGGATCATGAAGGGGGTAATTACGTTGAGCTAGCCAATCTTCTTTCGAGGCACAATACTGAAATGAGTCAATGGATGAGCAAGCAAAATAAGCCACATGTCACCAGCTATCTGTCGGGAAGTAGTCAAAACGAACTAATTGCCATTGTTGGAACAGAGCTGGTTCAGAAAATCGTAGCGGAAGTTAATGAAGCTCACTTCTTTGGAGTGTTTGCAGACGGAACACCGGCTGTCAGCCACGAAGAACGTTTAGCTATAGGTGTCCGATACGTTGATGTCGAAGGAGCTGCTAAAGAGCGCTTACTCACCGTCGTTGATTCTGAGTCGAAAAAAGGAATCGATCTTTCCGAAGAAATTCTACAAGTGCTGAGGAAGCTTCGTATCAATGAAGACAAACTGGCATTCCAATGCTATGATTTTACCAGCAACATGAGTGGCCGCTTTGAGGGAGCACAGGCTCACATTTCCAAGAAGCTTGGAAGAAGTGTTCCGTACTTCAGGTGCCTCGCCCACAGAGGGAACATTATAGTAGAGCATTGCTGTCAATCAAGCTCCTTAACCCGCAACATGTTTGGTGCCTTACAGCAAACCTATAATTTTTTCACCGGGGGATCCAAGCGCTTCAATTTGTACCGCAAGGCTGTAGAAGAAGTTGAAGGCAAGCTTCAACTAAAGGGGATATCAGAAACAAGGTGGTCTGCCAGATCGGAGTCGCTTGAAGCGCTTTGGGGTGTTCTGCCAGAAGTAGTTGCACTGCTGAGGGAAATGGCAAATTCAGACACCCTTGATACAGATACAAAATCGAAGTCCGACGGGCTTCTTAGTGCCATTACCAGATTTGAATTTATAGCACAGCCGATGTTCATGAGAGCATTACTTTCTCGAACAAACGTCCTGATTCGCGAACTTCAAGCAGTTGAGCTGGATATCGTCGGTGCATGCAACTTGATGAAAGCCACGATTGCTGTCATCAAACACTCCATGAGCAACGAGAGCGAACTTGCTGGTCAAGTAAACGGCATCTGTCAGTATGGCCAAGCGATTAATTTGCGGAGAAGAGGACGACGACAGTCCCATGACTGACGAAGAATTCCGCTCGTGGTTGGAAGCCGAACATAGGCGATACCATCGTCAGCGGCGGCTTCCTCGAAGATACTCCAATGACGACAGGACAAGCGAAGCGTTGCAGATGTCGTTAGCCACATTTTATACTACTGAGTTTAAGAAAGTTTTAACAGTCGTTGGTGAAGAGTTGTCCATAGCATTCGAAGAAACAAAGGAGCTGGTACTTCCTGTCTTTGACTGCCTTATGAACCTTGAACCTTTGCAATGTCACGCTTTCAGTGCCGCGTTCCCAATAGCAGCAATGCCTGTCCACGCATTCCAGTCCGAAATGGAAATTTTTGCAGAAGTTTGCAAACATGAAAACGACAGAGTTTCTGGAAGCGTAGTTGAATTTGCCCAGCTATTCTCTCTAGCGAAGAAGAATAGAAGGGGATTGCCGTTAGTGTACAGAGCATTCATATTTGCAAAGACGATTCCAGTAACATTGGCCGAAGGTGAGCGAATATTCAGTAAAATGAAGATCGTGAAGAACAGATTGAGGTCAACAATGGGAGACGAAAGACTAGACCAGCTCATGCTTATGATGTCAGAAAAAGACATGCTGAGCAAGATCGACCTCAACCTTCTTGTAGACAAGTGGGAAGTTGTAAAGCAGCGCCGGCTTAAAGTTTAGCTGATTTATTTGTATCGGTTTTATTATGTGTCTCATCTTTTTAATTTTTTTTCTATAATATATGACATGTTTTTTTAGAGCTCATATTGGTTTAAAGTTCCAAGCGGGGTACCGACAACTCCAGAAAAAAATGTTCATTGTTGGCACTTGCAGGCATTTTAGGATTGAAATTCTTGGGGTTTGAAACACATTAAAAGCCAGTTAAGCTAGAACTTGGTTATTCAGCATAACCATTATAAGGCTCAAGAGACCCTCACTTTTATGTATGGTATGTTGGCTATATTTAGTATCCTGAAAAAAAGGCAGATTAAAAAAATTTCGCCTGCGGCGCGTTGTATTGGGTATAGTCGTTGGAAGCTTTGGCTTTTAGCGAAAGCTAAAATGAAAAGCCTAATATATGAATTTACATACACGAATTTACCCAAAAGGACTAATCTCAACTGATGCATTACAGTTAGTTTTACGTAGGTTCTATTCTGTGCTTGCGGGAAATATACGGCGTTGCCGCGAAGCGGCAACGCCGTGTTTTGTCGGCACATTTTTTAGTCCGTCGGCACAAACTGGACGTCCCCCCCCAAAGGTAAAAGGCTAGTGACGCCCCTGGCGCTCTGCTCAATCTACAATCTGCTTCGCGAGAAATGGAAGCTTTGTACTGTCTTCGGATTAGAAAATGAAAGCTATTATTTTCTGCTCATCTTTACCTTATGATAGGGGCGTAACTATGTGGGTGGTCTTGAGGAAGTACTTTCGTCTGGGCGAAAGGTCACTAGTTGTCGGTGTGGAGTGCCGGCAAACACAGAAGAAATTAGATTGTGCACGCTTTTGTCGGGCGTCGGTCGACTCGTTGACACATCGGGTTCTTCATACGTAAGAAACCAAGTTCTGCAAACGTTTGTCGGGCGCACACGGGAAGCTCATTCTGCGCATCCGGAAGATCAGTTCTTTACATTTGTGTCGGGCAAAACACAGAAGAAATCGAATTCGGAATGTTGGGATTCTTGTCAGCAGATCGGGTTTTTTTGTCCGTCAGAAATCAAATTGCAAACATTTGTCGGGCCAATCCCGAAAGTTTATGTCTCGTTGGCAAACCGAAATTCTTCTATACACACTACATAAACTACTTCTTTTGCAGTAAATTAGGACAATTATACTTTGTGCCTACATCACTGTGGATGACCACTACTTTTTGGAGGAAAGATCTGTGACTTCACATGTAGCTTATTTTTATTTGGGATCGCAAAAACTGCTCATCAGCGTTTCCCAAAAATTCGACGGTGGCGCATTTCCTAGTATTGGGATTGGGCGTTTTGGGATTGAAATTCTTGGGGGTTGAAACGTATTAAAAGCTGGGAGCCTCGGCTTTTAGTCAAAAAGCCAAATATATGAATTTGAATAGACGAATTTTGTAGGAATAATCTCAACTGATGCATTACAGTTAGTTTTACATTTCTCCTGCGACACATTTCGTAGTATTCTCTATTTGGAAGAACCGCGTGTCCTTCGATTGACGTTTTAGTTTTTGAGATAAGCTAGAACTTTAATAGTTGATATAGGCTAGCTAAATTTTTTAGGAAACAAGGCAGATTAAAAAATTCCGCCTGCCTATGTTCTATTCTATGCTGGCAGGAAGTGTACGCCAAAGCGGCAATGGTGGGTTTTTTCGGCACATTTTTAAGTCCGTCAGCACAAACTGGATGTCCCCCCCCCTAAAAAGGTAAAATGGTAGTGACGACCTGCCTTGTGTACCCATATTTTTACTAGCTCTTTGAAATTAAATTAAATTTTATTTATAACCCGTCTAGGTAAGACGGAGTATGGTAAAAGATGAAAAGAGAAACAAAACAACAACAACAACTTAAAATAGTTAAACTTCAGTAAACCGGAACACCGTGGAGCACCATGGGTGGTTACAATTTCCATTCATCCTGTTGATTTATCTCAGGACATCCGCAGACGGATCAGCTATACGGAACTTTTCAATGAGATGGCTGTTCTTTGTCCAGGGGGGGGGGGGGGGTCGTAGCAGATATTTGGAAAACCGATATAAAATGGAACGAATTTGACGAAGGTTTTCGTTACTGAAGATGATCCACAAAGGGTAAAGATAGAGAAAGTGTGGAAGAGCAGTGGCATTGTAGCAGTAGGCAAGAATCTTTCGGTTAAACCGTAACGTTCCAGAAACGATACGAAGTTGAATCGGGATGAGGCGAACATCATCAGATTGCACTTTGGATGTTATCACTATGACCTTTCAAGTGTCACTTTTTCCTTTAGTGCAATTTAAACACAATTGTAACATTAAAAGCTCGTGACATGATCCGTCTGTAACATTAGCATCTATTGTGTTTTCTGCTAAATTCTGTATCCATTCTTAGATGTAGCGAAACGTATGACGCACTAAACAAAATTTAAACTCGGTAATACATGCTCTTCTGGACAGTAACATAATGATGAATCAATTATTATGGTCAACTGGAAATTAATTTTAATAAACCAAAGAATGTGAAGATCATTCGTTAGCTAACGAGAACAAAACCTATATAAAACGGAGTAAAAGGAATAGGTGGTTGATTCTAGGACAATTGGTCACAGTACGTTTCGTCACAAACAATTGATCACGCGACAACTGGTCACACAGACAACTCGTCATAAGGATAGTTCGTCACACTTATAGAAAACTTGTTATTAGAATGGTAGTTTCAGTCAAAGACACCCCCCCCCCCCAAAAAAAAAAACAAAACAAAACAGAAAAGGTTGCTTATCTCCATATTTGAGTCACTATTTACTCTTGATACTCTTGATTAGAGTCAAGGTAATATAAGTCAAATATGGAACTGACAAAGACTTGTTCACACATGTTGTGAACAAACTTTTGTAAAGCTTGTTTGCGAAACAAAGAAAAACTGAATTCAAGATAATCAGAGTTTAAATTATTGCGAAAGTTCAACTAGTCGTACTGCTGTATAGTTCTGAGCATTAGTTGCGATATTCATTAACTGTTAATGTTATGTGTAGCTACGGCTTTACAACTTGGAAATTAAAACACTTCTTAGAAAGCGAAAATGGAAAACGTTCAGTACGATACGATGCAGCCTTCTGGGAACCAACAACAACGTTGAAAGATTGCATTCAGCTTTGAACAAATGTTTTGGAGCAGCTCTCCCAAATGTTATGGAAAATCAGAATTTAACCTGCGACTGAAAACCATCGTAGGGATATATTGCTCTGGTCAAACTCACGTACTCAAATACGTGCGGGGAATTGTTCATAACTACTTGTAGTATGTTTTGTATAGCCACCTTCTATCCATGTAACTTTGAATTTAATGACACATGTCTTTCGTGAAATCGAACTTGAAACGAGGCTATTCTGACGAAATGTCCATAGACAAATTGGCCTAGCGACAAATCGTCCGTATGACGAATTATCCTTGTAGCGAATCGTTTCCTTGTGACAATGTTCGTCTGAATTGTCCTGAGACAAATTGCCCTGTGGGCGAATTGTCCTGTGAATAATTGCCAGGCACCGGTGGATTGGGATAGCAGAGAGAGGTCAGAAGTCTTTAGTCTTCTTCTTTCATGGGCATACGCATTCTGTTATGCAGTTTCTCCCCATAGTGCCCTTCATAAGTTCGGGATTTCAATATGTTCATATGATTCCAATCTTCCCAGTCGTCATAGTCCCTTTTAAAGGTATTGCATGGGTAGTTTCGATCCTTGGTAAGGGCATAGACCAAATACGGTTTTTCCTGTTCGTACTCCTTCCATTTTTCCACGAATTCCTGGCGTTCAAATGCCCTTGGGCTCAGTGAGTTGACATACACGTGCTCAAGCTGCTTGCCGTTTAACATGGCAAGCTTAAACTGAAACGACGCGAGGGGTTTATCACTCCCAACCGGGTCGTCATCCGGATAGGCTGTTCCGGAAAAGATTCGGATGTCGATTTTTTTTCCGAAGACGATATCGAAGTGGAACCAAAAGTATCGGATGAGACGATCCTCCCCGTCTTTGTTTCTTAGCTTTTCGACACCGCGGCGATAGTCGGGCATTTTTTGCAGAAAGTAGTGAGGCAGGTCATCCTCTTTGAGTGGCTGTTGATAGCCTTGCACTACTTCTCCCTTCTTCAGCACATAAGCATCGACTCTGTCTCGATAGAACACCAGCTCGATTTGGTACAGCTTAAACGCAGTGCTAAAGATGAAGCTGAATCCTTCCACTTCTGCTGATACCATTAAGCTGAAAGTGCAGACGCTCTGCGGTCTGGCGTATCGAAATGCGAGCTTCTCTATGCCTTTTCTGGATTGTGTGTAGATCCTGAGGGGAATGTGACGACACAACCCGGGGCAGTTGAAGATGGCCGTTCCGGCCGTGGGTCCAATGAGGATCGAAGCGTCTTTCATCGGCTCGACGTGATGGCGTCCGTCCCCTGTAAAAGTAACCAGACTGAAAGAAACGGTCGAATCTAATTAAATCTAGACCAACTTATATATTCTGGGACTGCATTTATGAGCCCAATAGCCTATCGTCGACAGTCTAGTTCAGTGGTTCCCAACCTTTTCCGTGCAAGTACTCCTAATCAAGGTTTGAAAAGATTGCTTACCCCTTTTTCATAACGTGAAAAAGACGATACTTATTACCATAAATGGTAAGGCATACAGTTGTAAAAATATATACAAAATCAATGAGGCAATCACTAGACGCTGCTTTGTAGCAACTCTTTGCCAAATCTCGGCACGACGTCATTAACAGCATATTTTTCACTGTCAGCCTGTTTCTGTGCTTGGTTTTGATGTTCTCTGTGTTTTCATCAAGCTGCATTGCATACTATTTCGTTAGCTTAATTTCCAACCTGAATGACAATATCACTTGCAATGTCTTCGATTCTTCTTGAAACAATATTACGCTGTACACATTATTTCACTGACTTTCACTAGGACTATTGATCAGAGGCGTCCACGCACGGGTTGACAACACCCATCCCCTCAAAAAGGTCGGCCAGACGATTTGAAAGAAAAGAGTCGACACGAAGCGCCGCGATTTTTCGTAAAAGAAGTTACTTAAAAAAAAAAAAAAACAGTCGGTAAAAATCAGCTGTCGACCATTAAAAATACCTTGCCCTTGAAGATAAATTTTGGCTGGTGATGCCTCAGCTGGTAATATTAGGCTTTCGGCAATCAAAATGAGTGAGGCGAGATTTTGAACCTACAGACTAAGTCAATTTTGGTTCCCTCGCGTACCCTTTGGGTACGCGTACCACCGGTTGGGAACCACTGGTCTAGTTATTGAAGAAGATAGTTGATATGTCAAAAGTGCCTGCCGACAAAGGTGGTAACGAGCGTTTTGAAATAGGCCTACTGTCTTTCTACGCGACTGTCTCGAAACTAGCAAAAAGTTACTTATATCACCTTAAGGTGCTCAGCTCTTCAATCCATCCGTCGGAAGGAATAAAGCGTCAGTTAGCGTACATTTGCCAGACTGTCAAGATAAAGAGCGTGTTCCACCCTTCTAACAATAGTAACTATTATTTACTATTTTCATTCGAACCTGATAAAAATTTACTAAGTTGACTGTTCCAACCTTCCGGAAATGACAACTAATAGTAACTATTTCCTTAACCATGCTCGGGAGCGTAGTAACCGTGGTGGCTACGAATTTCTGTAATGTCATTCGCAGGATTAAGCCGTGGCGTGATATATTACAGAAAATAGCAAAATGTGTTTCAGCCTTGACGCCAAGAAGCCAAAATTCGTGATTCATGCGTAGTAGCTATAGTAAGTAGGGTGGAACACACTCAAAGTAGTTGATGACACCCTATAAGACTCGCATTCAAAAGCGCACTCAAGTGACACATATGATTGGAAATAGAGATCCAGGGCTCCATAAGCAGTTAACCGAGTCGGGGTCCTGTTTTTGGTAATTTTAACGTACTTTGACAAGCAGACATAATAGTGAAAACTCGTTCCATTTTTTCCTTTTGCCACATTACCTTTTTTATATTCGCCTTCCATAAGTGGAGATGTTATGTAATACGGATATTCCTCGAACACAGAAACGACAGTGTAGATGGACACATTTTGTGGCACTACGTGAAAGCGAAATCCGTACAACACCATCGCATCTGTTCTGCTGAGGTTATTCTTCCCTTTAACCGCCTCCATGTGAACTAGTCCCTTCAGCTGGCCATAGTTGACATAAGATAGAGAGACGACGCTAGTATCTGAAGGCCTGGATTGCTCCGCGACCAGTTTCAAGGTGAAAGAGTTTCTTGCCTGATCTTTGCGGTCGACGTTGTAGAAACTGGAAGATGAGACACACGGATGAGTCTTTCTAATAGTCTCATATTGCTCGTTTTTGTCAGCTCACCTTTTCTATTTAAATATCCTACAGTAGGGTCACTTCATTGAATGGCACCACAACTACCTGGGAAGGTCGTTCTCGATTTCAACCCCGCAAAAGCGGGCTGGAAGCAGGGCTGCCATATGAAAAATATTTAGAGAGTGAGTTTTGACCCAAAAGAAAGAGTGACTTGGGAGTGAGAAACGTTCACTTTTGGTCGGAATCGCCTCTTTAAAGATGACACATCTCGATTTTACTTTCATGGAAAAAACTTGAAATAGTTACTCCTGGTCGGAATCCCTGCTGCAAAAATAATACATTTTGTCATTTCCTGAAATAGAGTGATTTTTATGTCCTACGCAGGACAAGAGTGACAAAAACAAACTAGAGTGACAATTCACACTATCGTGCAACATGCGGCAACCATGTCTGGAAGTGAACCCGCGACAGACCGAACCGTCGAGGGTCTTAACAAATACTGGAAGCTAGAGTCGAAGAAACGTCGACAACGCGCCAGCGCTACCAGCTGGTCATACTAAAGGGCTGACATCACTCTTCGCTGAGCGACGCCCGGCAGTAGACATACATCGAAGTCAAGTTCTGGTAGTATTCATTAATGAACAATCCTATCTTGCGGCAGTCTTGACCGTTTTTATGGTGCTTGCAGCCCTCGGCTGAAGTTTCACATAGCCTTGCTAATGCCTGTTCGTCTATCGGTTTGCCCCGGTTTTACTAGTTCTGGCACTTCCAAGTAAGTTAGGACGATGAAACATGGCATGTGTATAACGGACTCAACCCGATGCTCAAGGTCCTTTCTCGGGTCCTTTTATCCGTGTGGAGGTGAAGGGATCCGGAATCCGGGATCTTGTGACCCGCCTAAGTTGCGAATGCGAGACTCGATTCGAACGAAACTTGATGGGTCGTATGAGTAGATATCCGACATTTTACTTTTAAGTGTCCGAACAGCATCCTTGAATGTTTGGGTCAACGCCGGGGACCTGTAATCATTACAGGTTTCCTCCGACGTTGACCCAGAAGATTGACAGCCTGACGAGGACCCTTGCCAAGAAGGGCCGAAATAGCGCTGATGAAGAATGGTAGCTGACGTATCCGTTGTATGCATTATTTGAATATATGTTTCAGAGTCAGCTTGGGCTCAAAAATATTTAACTACAAATACCCTAAGTATTCCCTGTGGTGTATGAAAATTCGAACAGTCAGTGCTCGTTAATAATTTTTCTTAAGCCATTTTTACTTCAGAAGCTAAACAGTAACAGCTCTAAACGTCGTTCAATTTTTTTTTTTTTTAAATATGAATATGCCAACACAAATTGGAACTATCCATTGTTGTGGGCGTGTCCCCTAAAAAAGTGACATGTACCTACTGTATTTGAAAACTAGGGACTGTCACCATTATTGGAATTCTTATTTTGCTTGCAAGTGGACTCCACATAATTTATAAGTACTTTACCTGATATCGAGAAGGTTCTCACTGTGCGTGTCTCCAATCACCCAAACGTATGTAAACTGGTTGCTGAAGCTACTTGGCGTAAACTTGAAGAATGAAGAACGGAACTCCCAATCTAACATTCGCGCTTTGACATAAGGTGCGCGAAGACAAAACTCTCCTGCAAGCTCCGTATATTCGTGATCGTCTAGACTTCCAACGTCCCACACGAGAAGGGCTACTATCTGAAGGTGTAAGAGGAACATAGCTTGAATGAGAGCTATTAGAATACTGAAAAAGCTTGGTGCTTTTAGCGAAAAATAATGGCGAAACCTGAGAGCCGTCACGTATGATTTCGCCAGTTTTGCACGCTCAGCGTCGTGACGCACAGCCTTGCTTTTTACATTTTATCTTTCTGGGATCCCACTAAGTGGTGTGATACCATGACATCTCAAAATTTTGTCCGTCTGTCTGTCCATCCGTCTATGAGCATAATAACTCTCGAAGGGAATGAGATATTTTGCTGAAACTTGGTGTGAGCATTTATTGTGTCAAGGTCAAGTTCGTGTAGCCTTAAATTTAGGTGTAGGGTAGGTGGTTCAAATAAAGGAGCAAACAAAATAATTTTAAACAGCTAATGCGATGGTCGATTATGTGGTAAGAAGACATGTTGAACACGATTATCAAGACCATTTAAGGCAGGAAGTTTTCGTCAAAATATATTTGACTTGCAGCGTAGGGGTAAACAAATATGCCGAATCCATATCTGAACTTGATTTTCTCAGATGATTAGCTATTTGGCCTTAATCTGTTTCTGAATTTTAATATTAGAAATGTTCAAGGAGTCTGGCGAAGACTGGTTCTAGCGAAGACAAGAACCAATTGTCTGGATCAAATATTGAATTTTTCGGATCGCATCTAAACCTTTGGTCTTGTTACAAAAGAAACTAGATATTTTTGCTGCTTCTTACCAAGGCTTTCTAACTGTTTCACTGGATGGAGGTTGGAAAAAAAAACACGAGGAGAAAGAGACAAGAAGGCGAGTTAGCACGGATGTCAGCTCAGGTTCGCGCTGTCAAGCTGGGATGGATCTTCCGGGATCAGCTCCGACTCTTGTAACTGAAGATCCAGGACGTGCGACCTTGCTAGCTATCAAGATTCGTACGATTCGGATCACTCGATCGAGAGTAATGCATGTCCAAAAATCTCCAGTACCCCCTTCCCACCTTTCCCCATCGTGGCCCGATCTTGACTTGTAAGCAGACATCTTGGACGTGTGGTGTTGTCAAATGTCAAGTTTCATCAGAATTGGATCACAGGTTTGAGAGCTATAGATGTTCCAAGATTTCCGGGATCTCCCCTCCACATCCCCCGACACCGCCTGCATCCTCTCGGGATCTAAGAGTGGTACAACTAGGGCTACTGCTCATCCTTCCCCTTATGTCCCGTCCCGATTCCTCGGCCCTGAAAATGGAACGTCTGGGACATGTGTTCTTGTCAGTTACTGAGTTGCATCCAGATATGATACCTCTGTTTCACGAGATTTCCGGTGCCCCCCCCCCTAGCTCCCCCCACAATTATCGGATGTGGTACTGACTTGAAATGGAACATCGGAGACGCTAGCTCTTGCCACTTCAAGTTTCAGTCCCTTCCGATCAAACGTTAGAAAGTTATGCATACAACTAGGTTCCGGATTTCCAATCTCTACGATGGTTCGATCGGGGAAAGTTAATCTGATTGGGTCCCTTAGACGCCTGCAAAGTTCCATCGTCCTAGCATATCCGGAAGTACCCTATAACTCGCGATAACCGGACCAACCGATGGAAAAGTGTTCAGTACAGGACACTTCAGCGAAGCCAAGGTGCTTGTGTAGATTTTCCTTGACATCGTCTGTTGTACCTAGCTCTGTTAGGTACGATTTTTCCGTAGCCCCATCCTCGTAGCATTGGTAGTTGACAACACCATTATCAGCCATCTACGTTTCCACTTAATTAATTTGCTGGGGGGTGGACATTCCGATTGCCTGAGGGCCTCCACAGGACTCAATCCTACTCTGCGGTGACTAAAGCGACTTCCTGAACATTTTAGGGTCCTGCATAATTTATTAAACCAGCGAACATTTATTTTATCGTAAATATTTTATGACGGATATAAAAAGAGTATAACATAAATTTGGTTAATATTTCGAATGCCAGGTGGCTCATATATAGTCGCTCTCAAGGATCCAGACGGGCATTGGTGCGGTTCGGCCCTTCATTTCAACCAATCCGCGACTTTCGAACTTAAATCCCTCATCGAAGTTTTCCTTCTCTTGAAGAAGCCTAGAAATAGAAGAGAATGAAAGGGCATGAGTCCACGTCAGAAGAAGCTGCCTTTCTACTCGAACAAATTCTTGTTATGGGACGATACCGTGGAATCTTGCACTTGTGAAATATTATATGTTCTTTTTGGCGCTAAACGGAGAAGTCTCCTGGGATTTATTGTAGTGATATTTCGGCTCTTCTTCGCAAGGGTCCCCAGCAAGCCTAAGCTTGAAAACGATTATTTGACCATACAAGGAGGGCCGAAGCATCGCTGGAGTAGCCTAGGTGTCAACTGACTTATCCGAATAGCGCAGTGTTGTTTATTTTCCATCGAAATACAACTAGAGCGAATATAAAAGATTAGAAAATACAAGGTAAAATACTACGTCACAAACATTTACATGGCAGCGTAAGAGTTTAAAGTTTAGATGAAAAGGAAGCTTGTTTGTGCAGATGGTATTTGAATATACTAAAATACTTTTTCATCTAAGGGATTTTGTATTTTTTTTCACCCGTGGCTCGAGTAATAACGTTGAGAGTGTGCACTGCCGACACGACAACTTGAAATTCATCCATACGCGAAGAATTTGAGTTTCAACAAAGAAAAGGACTGCATTTCCAGGGCTAAAAATGCGAGATCGGAGAAGTTGCGGAATGCGGAGCCTGCTGAAACGTAGTAAAAAACGATTTTAGGATATGTCTTTCAAGGACTAGGACATTTTATTTAATTTTTCGGCGAATGGCTTACATTTCAGTTAGTAAATATTTCAAGCGCAGAAGTACAAGCAAGTAGATGTACCACAAACCCGAAAGAATAAGTTCATTCGATTAAATCGATTGCGTGTGGATAACGGACAAACGAAGTAGCCCATTTTTGTCGGGTTGTCAGTCCTTTTAAGCTAATAAGTGATGTGTTAGTAGACTGTCTTACCTCAGCCTTATTCGGTTAAACTTTAAGTTTGTTGAGGATATAATGTGATATTCTTCTTTTAGAAGAAGTATATGAGAATATACTTCTTCTAGCAGGAAAAAAAAATCATATTTCTTTCTCTGCACCATGGTTTAAGTTACGAAGCGGAAGAACGGTTCTCAAAGCCGGACCATTGCCCACTCGTCAGAGAAAGCTTCTTCAATATTTTGCGCTTAAACGGTATCCGGTCAATAATGTGAAAACGTAAACTGCAACTGACAAAACCGCGGAAGTCATATCCACGATAGTTAACTAGACCAAAGGTTTTGATGGGATCCCAATGGAGAATATGGCAGATAGATGACTGTGTCTTGCAGATGCTCGGTCTTTGCCGAAACTCGTAGGCATGAGTAGACTGGAGTAGAATTTAATTTGAAAATGACTTCCACAGCAATCATGCCGAATTTGCATTTCTCGTCAACATATTATAAACGAAAACGTTGTCAATGGACATTCACAGCAGATTTGCAGATGTCACTATATACATATTCAATTTAAACACAACCAAACTATATAAATGCAAATGGAACAAAACAAATTCATTTTTAGTCATGAGAATTAAAAAGTGTCACGAAAGATGGAACGAAGCTTTTCCTGTATCTTTCGTGAGTGCAAATTGCTGGGTTTAGTTTGGAGACTTTCTGAGATTTTTCCCGGAGGGGGGGGGGGTCTACTTCTGGGAGGATCGTGAATGGGTGGGAAGAGATCACGGAACCTTGGGTCAGAAAAAGCTCGTGTTTCGTGATGGCATCCTAACGACCACTGAATCAGATCCACTAAACAATACTTCCAAGCTATAAGCAGCTGAGACAATCGTGCTCATTGTGATCTCCACTGTTTTCTTACCACTTTATCGATGCTCAGATCGAATCTAGAAAAAACTTTTACTTATTTCAAATTTCAGGTTCTGCGAGATTCGAGGCTCACATGTGAATTCACCGTTTACATTGTTCTGGTCGACTATAAAATAAACTCTTACTCCTACTAGATTTCCAGTTTCCCCGCAATTTTCCAAGTTTCCCGTTTTTACCGGATTCTGGGCAAACTTCTTGTCCGGGGAGAAAATAAGTTTTAGACTTAGTCAATCAATCAATCAAGTTTAATCCAAATAGCTAAAAGCTAGAAGAGGTACAAATTTACAAAATACACGGAACGAATTACAAGACACGAAACCAGGCCCGTATCCATTAATTTATTTCGGAGGAGGGGGGGGGGGTTGCCTTTCGAGGGAGGGGGGTTGCCTGCGGCTCGGACAAAAATGTACACAAAAGCATAGACCAGAGGGAAAAGCCTATACAAATGACTATTTTATATGTTTCGGGGGGAAGGGGGTCAACCCCCTACCCCCCCTGGATACGGCCTTGCACGAAACAAATTAACTCATACACTTACAAGATATGACCAGAAATAAATGATGGGATGAAACTACGTAAAAATAGGGCAGAAGAATTAGCAGGATACTGAGATAACTGGAAACTCAGATATGGACTGAGAAGTCTATGAGCGGGTGGGATTAACAGGTTCGTTGTCATGAAAGGTCGACTCAGTTTCTCATTAGTTGCGTATAGAATCATGCGCACAGTCATCAAGTGTATATCATCTATTTGCACTCCCCCACTCCCCCCACGTTGGTCGGATGGGGGAAGTGACTACTTCCAAGTTAGTTTGGTGGGGTCCCTGGTATGCTTGCCAAGTTTCACTGTCCCAGCCCACCTAAAAGTAACTTAACTCCGTATCACCGGAATTCCGCCCCTCCAACTCCCACCACAGTGCACGAATCCCGTCCGCTTCTGCCAATGATGTACCTAGGGCTTGTGCTTGTTCCTCTCACCAAGTTTCCTCCCGATCCCTCCATTCTAAGCTTGTCATATGATTTCCGGCCCCCCCCTGCGCCCCCCCCCACATTCATCGGATTCGGTCCGGACTTGAAATGGAACATCTGAGACATGACGTCTCTCCAAATATCAACTATCATTAAGATCCGATAACCCGTTCGAAAGTTATGCATGCCACTAAATTCCAGATTCCGGCTCCCCTCCCCCCCCCCCCCATGATGGTCGGATCGGGCAAGTGACTATTTCCAACTTAGTTTAGTCGGGTCCCTAATTTGCCTGCCAAGTTTCATCGTCCTAGCGTATCTGGAAGTACCCTAACTCGCAAACACCGGACTAACCGACCGACCGACCGACGGACCGACAGACCGACGGAAAAGTGATTGGTATATGGCACTTGGCCGGAAGGCAAGTGCGCAGGCAAGTGCCATAAAAAAGGTCGATTCAGTCTCTCATTAGTTGCGAAACCGAAGGTAATATAGTGTTCACAATAGCGACCGATAATGGTGTTTTTCACATTTTTCGTGATTCCAATGAACTGCTTAATCCTTTAAACTTACTTGTAAGTCGGCTGAGTTACGTTGATGGTTCCGAGTTTGCCAGTCGTCTCAGTTCGACTAGTGAGATTGACGGTGTTGCCAAATAAGCAGTAGCGCGGCATCCTCTGGCCGATTACTCCTGTTACCACTTCTCCAGTGTGGATCCCGATGGTTATTGACTAGAAGCAAAGATTTTGACATCCAACTGCTTTAAAGTATACCTTGGCCAACTGAAATTTGTATAAGTGTGGCTGACTGGTACAATTAACTCATTGTCGCTCGACAATATGATTGACAGAGCCACTTGAAATTAAATCAGAAGCCTATCATATAATATGATTCCTCTTGATTGTTAGATCTTCCTGCAGATGAAGAACCGCCGTGTGTCTGACGAAGAGCCAGAAACTTCAGTATAACAAACGCTATGATTGGTTTACACAAGATTTTTAATTGATTTTGAGGATTCGTTTGGGTGACGTTTCTCGTTCTTCCTGAGGTTCACTGGCATGTTTCGGACTTCGTCATCCATACAATATCGGAAGTTTCATAAGAGATAACACAAGGATGCGCGGTCTCAACAGATAACATTTGGGATGTTATCTGTTGGGTTTGAAAACGTAATGCATGCCATCTTATGCGTAACAAGCATTGTTAGGAAGAGCCAAAAAAGTATCTACTGACTTTATTCTTTATTGTCATGATGTCGGAAAACTCACCAGATACTTTTTGGCGTTTTTTCGGTTTTATCTGATGGTAAGGCTTATTATGCATAACATTTTGAAACACAACAGATACATCCAAAGTGCTATCCGTTATGAACAATCTATTGAAACCACGCATCCTTGTATTATCTGTTATGAAACACCTGACCAGTGTAGTCTTGAAAGCCCTACAGAGTTGTTCTGTTTAGATACTGGGTAGCCTATACGAGTGCCATGTTACTAAAATTTATCCGGAATTCTAGCCGATACGTGTGCATGTTGACATGAAAGTAAGTTAAATCACGCTAAAGCTTTGACGGTAAGTGTTCGTGATGCTGTTATGCACCGTGCCATTTTATGTGTGAATGCGACTAGCGAAAAGAACTATTAAATGTTTATTGCAGTGAAATAACGCACGCTCTTCGTTGCGCTGAACTTGCAGCAGTGCCTTCTCGTCGCGTTCGTTTCGGTTCGGAGCTACTTTCGTGGTCCCTGAATCCAGATCTGGGATTAGCCTGTCAAAGATCTAAGTTCTGGTTCAGACTATGGTCAGAGTGCGGTAGACCTAAGCAAGGAGTAACCAATCAAGTTCGCCTATTCACGAAGCGTCGTTTCGCTAAGAGTCTTGCTAAGCATACAGCAAGCGTAATTGATAAGCATAGCCAGTCTCTTCGCAGTGATCCAAAAGCCGTTTGGAAGTTTATAAAGCGGAAGGCTGGTATAGCACCACCTGATAAAGCTGTTCCCACCGACGAAGAGTTGGTAGAACATTTTACCAGCGAGTTTGCTTCGCCTGATTATGATCTCGAAAAAAAGTTTAACTTAGAGCTCGATGAGGCCCTCGAGTCCCATACTTGTGATCTTGGGTTTGTTGTGACAACCCAGAAAATCCGCGACGCGATAATGAAAATGAAGAAGAAACATTCAAGTGGCATTGATCAGTTATGCGGGATGCACCTCGTTCACGGGTCTTCATCCCTTATAAGCCACTTAGAACTACTTTATCAGATGATATTTAATTCTGAGTTAGTTCCGGATGCTTTTTGTACCGGGGTCATTACACCTGTGCTTAAGAAGGGTAAACACGGCGCTGGTTGTCAGTCTTACCGCCCAATAACTGTTTCTCCGGTGTTGTGCAAGCTAATGGAATCTCTAGTGATTGATATGTTAAATCAGACTTGCTCCACACCAGAAAACCAGTTCGGTTTTAAAAAGGGTCTTAGCCGTGAACACGTCCACACCATACTTGCGAACATTTTACTTGAAGCTGCTTCATCCGAGGATCCATTGTTCCTTGCTGGACACGATGTCAGCAGAGCTTTTGACTCTGGAATCCATCCGCAAATTCTTCTAGCGGCTTTGCTTCGTGGTGTGGACGCTTCAGTAATAGCTACCCTTCGTGACATGTACCGTAGATTAAATGTAAAAGTTAAGTCACTTTCTAGAAGTGCCTCTGATTTAATCGACAGGTCCATCCCAGTACATAAAGGTATTCGGCAAGGTGCTAGAACTTCACCCCCGCTATTTAACAATAGTGTGGTCGATGCCCAGAAGAAAGCTGAAATGAGTTTTATTTTTCGAGGTCTGGACCTGTCGCTACTAAATTATGCTGATGATATTTTTAACCTGAGTAAAAACCTGGCTTCGACAGAGAAGAATTTTGCCAGTTTAAGTGAGGAGTATCAGGATATCGGTTTAAAATTCAATCCGAGTAAGAGTGAATGCATCCTGTTTACTCGTAATCGACCAGGTTCCAATAGCGCTACAGTTTCTTTGGGTGATTCCAGTATCCAGCTTTCGTCGTCCCTAACTTATCTCGGTCTACCACTTGGTACCGACCTGAAAAGTACACGTGCTGGACTACTCGGACATTTCGGCGCGGAGGCTAGAGCAGCTTACGGTCTATTAGTCAGTGCTAAAACCCGTTAAAGTAGACCTATTTTGGCGAGACTTTACAATGCTTACACAATCCCCCACATTCTAGCCCTATCTCCTTTTTGGAAGTTATTTAGCACAACTGATTTAAGGACCATTCGTAAATTGTTTTATAAATATGCTAAGTACCTACTCGGCCTTCCCCCATGGGCTCGTAACCGCAAAGTTACGCAGCTTTACGGCGTTACTGATCCGTTTGTGGCTGTGGCCCAACGCCGTGCCGAGTTTGATTCTTCTCTAGACAAGTGCCATCCGTATTATAGTGCGTTTGTATAGTCATTTCGTTTAGTTTAGTCTCATCTTTTTCTTTCCTTTATTGTTTTTCATATACTCCGTATGGGCATGTTCTGTGCCATTTGTATACGGGTTAATAAAATTATTGATTGATTGATTGACTAAGGGAGAAGTTTTTTTGGAAGAGATATTAAGGGAAGATGGGATAATTAATTAATGGACAATTAATGTTTCGGGGAAATTAAAAGTTTAGCGATGTTCATCTGGATAGCAGCGGAGCATCGAGAACATATTAAATTTGTTTGAAGTTTATTTTTCTCATTTGGGTCTATTTGTTGTTGCTACGGCCTGTTGGATTTTGCAATTAAATATCGTATTATTTGAGCTAAGCTTAATGGCAAACATACTAATACATAACTAAAAAGACCTCCGGCTCTGCTCCATCTCAATATATCGATACAGAAACTGGAAAAATAACATTACTGCACAAATTCGTAAATCTTAATTATCAGTCATATCTATCCCAGTTTTTACGATATATTCTAACCCTTGTAACGAAACCAAGCTGATTAGAGACCTCCAGCTCTATATTCGTAAATCTTAATTATCAGTCGTGTCTTTATGCTGCAGTCCAACTTCACGACTGAATCGGCATTGGTAACTGAGACACGGATATTTTTCTGGAAGATTCCCGTTTCTGATGAGGTATTTAGTGGCCAATTGTCTTTTCTCCGTATTTTATTACACTTATTTATCACCAGCTGCCTCGCTTACCACAGTTTCCTCTTCAATCCTAATATTTTTCGCAGCTTCCACCATGTTCAGGGCAAGGACGGCGATACACTTGGCATGTTGACTGCATGTTTCGGGAAGGCCACTAACGGCCATGTATTTGTCGCCGATTGTTTCCACCTATGAGAGAGAGAAAAAAAAAAAATCAGATCACATGATTGACAAAAATAAGTCTGCTGTGGGGTTAGCTATAACTCTGGCCGGAATTCAGGCCAGAAATTGTCCAGTTTCTCAGTTGATCAACTTACGTTGACGCCATCACTTTATACATATATGCTGAAAACACTACTCATTGTATCACTTAATTCATCACGTTCTGCCAAATTTGAAAGATGCCTAACCTTTCCATCAGGCGACAGTTCCTTCAAGCAAGCCTTTCTTAAAGCACAACTCCGACTAAAATGATCTTTTCACGGATAAATGTTTCAGGAATATCATTTTCGAAAATACCATTACGTGCCACGTGCCACTTCGTCGAATCTATTCAGCCCTCCCGCCCTCCGATGCGGTGGCTGGACGCAAAATATTTGAAAACACAACGTGCCGTGGTTAACAAGACTAAAGGTGTCGATGGGATCCTAATATTTGATTCAGACAATTGGGTCTTGTCTTCGCCAGATCCAGTCTTTGTCAGGCCCAAAGAAAACCAGAGAAAACCAAGTTCAGATATACCTCTATAAGCCGTATCTATTTTGACGATACTGACCAAGACTTCCTACTTTACTTCAGACAAGTTTCCGGTTTCGCCTGAATTCAAAAGAACTAGTAGTCCAGCAAAAAAAGAAAATTCAGAAACGAATCCAGCTTATCAGCTTATAAAGAACATACTAATCAACTTTAAATAAAACTTTGACTTGAAATAAATTCTGGTTACAACCGGATTCCGGACTAATTGTATGTCCGGGTAAAAAACGTTTGTCATATACAGACTCAGCCTCTTTTCATACCACCTTAATCTGTCATCTAATCAAACTTTTGCTTTTAACAAATTTTCCGGTTTTGGCCGTATTCCGGGCGAACTAGTTGTTCGGCGAGAAAATGGTTTTCACCGTCGTGTTCAGCATGTTCTTTTACCTCTAAATTAAACATTTAATCAACTTCCAATGAAACTTTTACTTTTAACCAGCTTTCCGGTTTTCGCCGGATTCTTGACGAGTTACTTGTTCGGCGAGAAAATTGTTTTCACCATCATGTTCACCATGTCTTCTTACCACTAAATCTAACATTTAATCAACTTCAAATAAAACTTTTACTTTTAACCACCTTTCCGGTTTTTGCCGGATTCCGGACGAACTACTTGTACGGCAAGAAAATGGTTTTCACTATCGTGCTCAGCATGCCTTCATACTAAATAATCAACTATCACGTTAGCTGTTTAAAAGGATTTTGTTTGTCCCTTAATTTCAACCCCCTTTCCCGCCCCTAAATACAAGACTACAGAGCCCATCTACGAACTTACCTTACCCTTGACCCAATGAATCCTCACACCAAGTTTCATCAACATATCTCATTCCCTTCGAGAGTTATCGTGCTTACAGACAGACGGACAGACGGACATTTTTGCGATGTCATAGGTATCCTTTCACTTACGTTTTGGGATCCCAAAGTCAACACTGTGAAGACTCTCATGTCCTTATGTGTAAAAGAGTATCGGCGAACCTTGAAGATTTGCTTACGTTGCGTGACGAATATGAAAAGCGGTATAATTAAGAGGGGCCCTTTAAAACAAAATGCAGGTCAACATTCAAAGAGTGGACTTCTTCTAGTCGTTGTCTTGTCCATGATGGGCAATCTTGAACTGAACGTCAACTCATTTTGAACTTAAAGATGCGGTGCAACTTACCTTGTAAACATACGGGTTCACTTTAGGGTCTGTTAAAGTGTCGAACGCAGTGTAAATACTGTTGAGCATACGGACGATCGTCAGAGCACTGTGATTGGCACAAATCGTCGCAAATCCGACAATGCCACTGAACAGCAACGTCACACAATCGTAACGTCGCGCCGGAACAGAGCCACCTTGCCGCAAAACGTTCGCAACGGTAGGTGGCAGTACGGAGAAAAGAAGCCTGGAATGACAAAGTACAACCTTAGAATCTATTGAAAATAGGAGAGGGGGGGAGAGGAGATCAGGATAGGAAATCTGTTACCCCCTTATCCCTTCAGTAATAAAAGGGTATAAAATAATATAGTCTCTCTGGATATTGTCCATGGTCGCATTTTAGCTCTGCGGCCACTGTGTAACAAATACTTCAAACTTGTACTTTGAGTATTTAGTTTCAAGTACTTTCAGATTTTGTATTCGACTCTGAAGAATTTGGTACTTGACAACAAATGGACTTAAGTAGTACTTAGGTATAAAGGACATGGCTTGTTATCAATTCTGCCAAAGAAGCATGTCATTTTGCAAATCGGTGTCAGGTGTCATCGAAGAAGAATATGCTTGTAAGTCATAACTTGTTGGTGCTTGCGGATTTATGTACCTAGTCACTTTACTTTAACAAAATTCGTTACTGAAAAGTGGTAGGTAGGTTTTTTATTTTTACCCAAAACATTGAACAGCAAATAAAACTTAACATAACTAATATTCTACTGCAGGAAGAAGGAAGTCCTAAGGACTTGTACTGCAGTTTACTAATACTCAGTATATCCAATAAATATAGGCCTCCTTAAGTACTTCAAAATCTTACTGACGTACGTTTTATTAAACTTGAAGTACAATTAGTTGAAGTACTTCCCCCACGGAGTGTGGCTATGTTGCTCTGATATAGGAACTTTCGGTAAGGCTAAAAGCCCACGAAGTTCGAGTACGAATGCGATAATAAAAAAACAAAAAAATCCACGAAGAAAAGTTACTATGAAACTTCGCTTACCTATCCGTTTTCTGTTTCTCTACTTTCAGCTCTCTGTGAGTCATCTGGAGCTGATCCGTGAGGAGTTCGAGGTCTTGGGTGAGCTTGTACTCGGCAGCAAACTGTTCAGAAAGGAGGACAAGATCTCTGGTTGCGTCGTGAAGGGGAATGTCGCTGAGGTACAGACCATGCCTAACAAGGAATATTCTTTCATTTTATTTGCTTTCATTTTATTAACACTCCGCTTTCCAAAATGGCGGGTGAAAAATAGACTACTTACTTACTTACTTACTTAGTTAGGGGCGTAATTAAGGTTAAATTGTTTCCGGCAAATTCGTTAATTTTGTAATCGTGTCGTTGGTGATCACAAAAAAGAACTGCGCAGGCAGGGGATTCGCCCTGCTCAACATCCGTCTATGGCGGCAACGCAAAATTTAGCTGCATACAAAATCCAAATCTACCGAAGTCCCACAGGAACGGACCTAAGACCTCCATAGATGGAACTCGACTATTTTGAACAACGCTTGGATCCCAAGGAAGCCGCATAGCTGGTGTCCTGATTCAAGTACAAGTAAGTAAGTATCATAATAGTGAACCACTATAACAGCAGTAAATAGACAAGTCGGAACAAGTAGCTTAAATACTAATCACAACCAAAAAATCCATCTGACGTAATGAAGTTGGAAGTTCTAGGTCACATTTTCTTTTCGTGTATTCTGCAATTCTCTTTTTTGTTTTCTCCTCAATGAGGTTGGCGTCGCAAAACAAGGCTCCTGTCTCTCGACTCTTAAAGAAGAAGAACAAGACCAAAGGTTTCGATGGGATCCCAAAAATTCAATATCTGATCCAGACAACAGGGTCTTGTCTTAGCCAGATCCAGTCTTCGCCAGACTCCTTGAACATTTTTACAATTAAAATTCAGAAACAGATTAAGGCAAAATAGCTAATCACCTGAGAAAACCAAGTTCAGATTTGGATTCAGCATGTGTGTTTACCCCTATCATATCTGTTTTGACGAAAACTTCCTGCCACTTCTGCTAATTTCCCGGTTCCGGCCGAACTCCAGAACTACTTGTCCGGCGAAAAAAGAAAGCTCAAACACGAAATCAGGGTATCTTCTTTCCCCAGTAATGAACATCTAATCAACTTCAAATAGAAATTTAGCTTATAACAAATTTTCCGATTCCAGCCGGATTCCGGTCGAACTATATGTCCGGGTATAATATGATTGTCATACAGGGACTCAGCATCTCTTCTTACCCCTAAATCGCTTATCTAATCAACTAGAAATAAAACTTTGACTTCCAACAGTTTTCCGGTTTTGGCCGGATTCCGGACGAACTATACATGTCCGGGTAGAAACTTGTTTTCACATAAGTGTTCAGCATGTCTTCTTGCTCTAAATCGAACATCTAATCAACTCCAAATAAAACTTTTAATTTTGACAAACTTTCCGGTTTGGGCAGGATTCCGGTCGAAATACTTGTCCGTCGAGAAAATAGTTTTCACCATAGTCTTCAGCATGTCTTCCTACCTCTGAATCGAACATCTAATCAACTTCAAATAAAACTTTTACTTTCAACAAACTTTCCGGTTTGGGCCGGATTCCGGGCGAAATACTTTTCCGTCGAGAAAATAGTTTTCACCATCGTCTTCAGCATGTCTTCTTACCCCATAATCGACTATCACATTAGCTGTTTCAAAACGTTTTGTTTGTCCCTTAATTTGAATCCCCTCCCCCACCCCTAAATGTAGAGCTACAAAGCCCATCTACGAACTTGACTGGTCCGACGACCCAATGAACCCTCACACCAAGTTTCATCAAAATATCTCATTCCCTTCGAGAGTTGTCGTGCTTGCAGACGGACGGACAGACGGACGGACGGACAGACGGACAACTTTTGCGATGTCATAGGTATCCCTCCACTTACGTTTTGGGATCCCAAAAACTAGCTCTCCTCTTTTTTTTTCTTTTTTTTTTTACCCCGCTATAATGTCTTGCGCTTCCTGGCGGGACAGAAATGACATCTTCCATCATCACAAAGAGTTTGTTATGACTTGTTCAAATAGGCGTAATAAGGTGTAGGCTATACGGCGTATACACAAACTCGTCTTTTCATCAGGGCGCGCCGTGATAAGATGTATAAGGAGAATAGACCCTGAACCTGGTTCTACTTTGACTTATGCAGAGCCAATCAGATCGCTTGGTTGGGCTCCGCTAGCGGGCCAAGTAAAGAGCAGCTTCGGCACCAAGGTTGCCACAGGGAGCACGAAATCTCACTTTTTTGGAATCTGAAGCAACAATTTTTCTTTGAAAGAACATGTTTTGTTATGTTACGTCTGCTTATTTTTAGTTCGAGGAACTCCACTATTCATACATTAATTTGGTAGTTTTTGACAATCATAATGGTCAAATTATTCTTGTGTAGGCTACTTCGAGTAGTACTAAGAACACCTTTTCTGATCTTTCCAAGCTCAAAGGATTGTATCAGTGTGGCGACACTCAAAGTCGCATGGATAAGAACTTTTTACTTTCAGTTTGAACAAGGGTGTCGAATAAGGCGTAAACATCACGTATAGCGCTATGCAGCTTATTACGCCTCTTCGGACAATGCTTTAGAGCCAACTAACTAACAGCAAGAACAAATAACGAGTAAGAACAATGGTCTCTCATCCATCCACCGACTAAAAATGTTCCGACAACAATGAGCGGAGGTGGACCCATTTCTTGGTCGCCCGTGTATACTCGTTGGTCTCCGACTATCCGCCGTTACACACTTGAAGTCATTTACGAAGAAAACAACGTAGCCACTAGCGAGGCGGATGTTCTGGCCTGTTCACACGGGAAGGAAACAGCGTTGATTTTGTTTGAGTAGACGCTGGCGTCGGATTAGTGATGCGAAAAACAAAAAGTGAACTTGACGATAGTCATTCATAATCGCTTTTGTTACACCATGACCATACGTATGAAGATTGAAATCCCTTGTGACATTCCTTTTTATGTCTCTCGGGAGAACCATACAATGCAAACCGGGATTTGAAGCACACTCACTGAAGTCATGACCCATTGAGTTTCAACATCTGTAGTATTAACTTTGTAAGACGAGTGTAAACTAAGAGTAACGTAATTAAGGCTTTCGAGGATTACTGAAATTACCGAAATGGTAGAATAGCATGGAATAGTCAAAATAATACCAGTAGGTGAGTGTATATTTTGTGTTTTTTCTTCTTTTTTCCGAAATGTATAATTGTATACATTTCGATTTAGTGAGTCAGATTTCGATTCAGTAGTTAATTGAAAGACGAAAGTTCACCTCAATTTGGTCTATCTCGTTTGTCTTTTAGTTCACTACTTACAAATAATTCGATGTCAACGGTGTATTTTCCCATTAAAGAAAGTCTTTGGTTTTCGTACTGAGGCCTTGCCACATGGGTTCTAGTTTGTCTAGGACCCACATAGAAGTTCTAGTTTTTTTTTTAATTCAATTCAAAATTGTTTCTGGTTAGTTTGTCAGAGCTATTCCATCTGCGTAATATTTGTTCATTTCCACTTAGCCTATTAAAACTGAAACACGGCTTTTTTTTTTTAAAGAATCTGCCTGTTTTCATCTGATATTCTCATATGAGAGCAAATACCTGGAATGAAATTTATCTCTTCTTGTTCTGGATATTGACACCACTTAATTGAATTGACCCCGAAAAGATACAATTTACGTTACCATATATCTTACGTTACCTGTATACGGCCTTTGGGTTTTTCAATAAGATATATATACAGTTTGTCGTACTTTTAACTAAATTTGACGCATTTGTAAAATCTGCTTTGCACCAAATGGCAGTTTCTGTATATTTTGTTATTCTTAGGAATTTTTTTGTCAACCCCCGAAAGCTTGTCTGAATCAATGAGCCGGCAACCGCTGTTTCAGCGCCCACCCAGCCCAGTGTGAACTGTGAACAGGTCAACAGGCTTATCACTGCTGCCTCCATTCGATTTTTCTTCCTCAGTGGTTTACTGCGTTACACCTTCTCTGTAGAGGTAACGACTTTTGATGTCCCGGGTAAGATCCACCTCCGCTCGTTTGCGTCGGGAGTCGACTCGTCTCAGCTTGGTTGTGTGACAGATATAGGGAGACAGCAGTTCTTGCTCTTATTTGTTCTTGCTAACAGCTTATAACCCCAACCAAGCGTACCGTTTACCGGTATCTTGAAATCTACGAACCCCAACTTCATTGTATAAGTATGTAAATATGTGACTAATCCGTTTAGACTCGTGAAAGAAAGTTTAGCCTTATTGACGTAGCATAATAGTTCTAGAAGTCTAACATTTTATTTGTTTGGTGAAATATTTATTTAATCATTTCACGTCTTTTGGCTCAATAAACAAACGTTATATAACTCTGTCGTGTGCTATCGTCCTTTTTGTAAGTCTGCTGCGGCTCGCAAACAAGCTTCGCGTGGTCTCGGGGGAAATACGGCTCCTTGTGATTCTCCGTGCGTTGCTGATTCCATAAAGTCCGTCTTTTTCTTCCACCCCGACGGATTTACGGATGATGTTTCCAATCCGGAATAAGGGGGATGAATGGTAAAAAATGAAAGGTGCTAGATAAATTCGGATCTGATGGCAGAAGGCAAGGCTAGATTAATTTCACTTGAGGGGGCTAAATTGGATTGGTGACTGCAATTTCTTATCCCCACTAAAACTAACATAGCAAAAAAAGTTGAGGATTGAGTAAGAGAAGAAAAAAAACAAAAGGAAAATAAAGAAAGTAAAACTGTTCAGAAAAGAAGATCAGTCACAAACGAAGAAAAAGCATCACGCCATGCATTGAGTTTTCATTGCTGGAGCGAACCGGCCGACTTCGGACGGCCCTGAATACTCTATATGACTAATTCCAAAACACGCCAGCGCTCCTCAGTGAGAAAGACTAAGCGTGTCCATACGACTCAAACTCAACGACTCAAATCCTGTGTCAATGAATCACGGCGATCTTTGATAGCAGCTGTGGCACCACTTCTGCCTTCTTCCGCAAGATACCCGGAGAGGCCGGAGATTTTACATAGAAAGGGAGAGATGGTCATCAAGAGTATAGACTGACAACAATAGTTGCGTTTTTGCAGGTACCATGGTATCTATCACTACGGTAACTGGATCTGCAATTAGTTGTTTTTGCAGTTATTGTGGTATCTGTTGCTCAGCAAAAACGACAGTTGTCGAGATTGCGCTTTTCGAAGTCATCCTTTATTTTCAAAACAGCTTAAGGGCGGCGACATTTTATTTCTTGTTAAGATAAAAAATAAAAAAAAAATTAAACAGTGGACATAAAACAATTCTAATCCAACAAGATGTTCTTTACAAATTATAACAAGTAGACCCGGGAATTGTCCCTACCATTGCACAAAAAAGGCAGGAAACAGCGTTCGTAACGCACGTGCTGTAATACAATTGGCTGTTCTCGTGACAGATGCAGCCACTGAGCGAGGTGACCGAGGTCTTTCGGTCGAGAACAAGGGAGGAAGTCTATCGCGGGGGATTTGAGCACAGCTTATAGATCTAGGCAGCTCTGCAATCTCCTATCTTCTCCATGTTAAGTTTTTGGGATCTGTCTGTCCGTCCGTCCGTCCGTCCGTCTGTCAATCCGTCCGTCTGTCTGTCCGTCCGTCTTTCTGTCAGCACGATAACTCTCGAAGGGAATGAGATATTTTGATGAAACTTGGTGTGAGGACTCATCGAGTCAAGGGAAAGGTCGAGTTCGTAGATGGGCCCGATAGCTGCATATTTAAGCGAGGGGGAGGGGTTTCAAATTAAGGGGCGACATTTTTTTTTGAAGCTAAGTTGATTACGGGTACGACATGCTGAACACGAATATTAAAACCATTTTCTCGCTGGACAAGCAGTTCATCCGGAATCCGGCTAAAACCGGAAAAAATCGTTAAAAGTAAAAGTGTTATCTGAAGTTGATTAGATATCCGATTTAGGGGTAAGGAGACATGCTGAATCCGAATATTAAAACTACTTTCTCGTCGGACAGGTAGATCGGCCGAAATCCGGCCAAAACCGGACAGTTTGTCAAAAATAAATGATTAATCTGAAGTTGATTAGAGGTTCGATTTACGCATAGTGTAACAGGCTGAATCCAAATATGAAAATTATTTTGTCGCCAGACAAGTAGATCGCCCAGAATCCGGCCATAACCGGATAATCTGTTAAAAGTATAAGTTTTATATGAATTTCATTAGGTTTCGATTTACGGGTAAGAAGGCATGCTGAATTCGTGTATGACAATCATTTTATACCTGGACACATTTCACCACAAGTCCTGCTGAAATCAGAAAATTGAGTTCAGTTGATTATGGAGATATGGATGGTATAGAGATACGCTGAATCTCTTTTTGAACTTCAGTTTCTTGCAAGACAAGTAGTTCGCCCGGAATCCGGCTGAAACCGGAAATTTGGCAGAAGTAAAGCCGGAACTATCGTCAAAGTAGACATGACGCAGGCTATAGGGGTAAACTCACATGCTGGATCCATATTTAAACTTCGTCTTCTCCGATGATTACAATTGGACCGCTACAAGACCCGATGATTGTCTGTAAATATTACATTTTTGGGATTCCATCGAAACCTTTGGCCTTGTTGTTACAGAGCTCCTAACCAGGCGCCGCCTCCGTACCCGTGTTCCGACGCGTAGATGTGTCAGTCCGTTTGATTGGAGGGATCGGGATGAAGCTTGGTCAGAAGATCAACCCGTATGGAAAATTAAGTCGTCTTCAACTGTTTACAATTATGAACAATTCTTTACAATTAAGAACAATTGAAAACAGTTGTTGAAACTCCTTCGTCTTGCACTCTTGTACATGGTTAGCGTTCAGCTTGGACCGTAGGAATATTGCTTTTTACATCTTTTTTCTTAGCAAAGAGCAGTAAACAGTAAAAAGAGCTTTCATCTCCAACTGTTTGCATTTTTCGAACCATGCACTCAACTGATTGTTTATTAAGCTTAATATTGGTTGAAACTAGATTATCTCCTGTAATGGCTTCCCCTAATTTTTTTTTTCTTGAAATTTAGGACCAACCAGTGCTTCCAATATAAGCATACAAGAAAAAACTACAGGCAAAACAACGACGATAAAAGAAAGAAAATCATCAAACACAAGAAAATGCAAAACTTGAGCCGTCGTGTTGTGCGTCATTCTTGCCCGACTAATTTTGCCAAATCGGACCGAACTGTCGAAGAAATTATCCTTATCTAAATTAAAAAAATATTATCGACGGCCGTCGTTGTTACGAAGGGTTTTCATATCTTTATATTTATAGTTTTTCCTGGTTTACCTTTTAAACTCAAGTCAGATTTAAATCAACATCGTTCCCAAACCGTTTCAGTTCAGCCAAGATTTAAAAGGAAATATTGTTTCCGAATTCGGATCAAGTCCTAACGTAACGTTTAGAACTCGAGCGAGAGTTTGCGGTTAGACGGGAGGCAACAGTGAGATCAGTGAAAGGAGAGCAAGGCGAGATTGACGTCAGAAGACGTCTTGGTCGAGGCTTCCTCAGTGACTTTTAGAACAGAGTGTGTTGAAGCTTGGAGGAGACAACACAAGAGTGAGTAAAGAACAATAAACGTGTCCTGAACCTGAACATAGCTAGAACCGTACGAACACATCTACGCCTTCGGTAAGAAGCTACCGTGTCGAAAGACTAAGTGATCAACTAAGTGAGCTGAAAGGAAGAGCCCTTCCTTTCAGGCCACTCGGTTGAGCGGCTACGGCTAAGGCAGAAGCCTACAACAGTAAACCCTAACACCACGACCTAAAACCTATCGTTTTAATGGTGCAGCGCTGGTTCTAGCTTGTTCAGTTTCGGTTATGTGTTAGGTTACTGTTATTTTAGTTTTGATTAGTATTTTGGCCTGTTATTTTCCTAGAGTTACAGTTTATGGAATAAGCCATATTTTTACCAAAATTCCTGAAGCGAATGAAGAACTGAATTTCGTTTTTATTTTTTATTTTTTTAAGAAATTGGATATTTAATTTCGATATTTGGGGAGATTTACTATGAGTTTTGAACAATTATAGAATGAAAAGTAAAGATTAAATAAGTAGAGATTTTAGCCGTTTTATTTTTTTTTAATTTCGGATTAATTGTCGATTCATTTTCTTTGGAAATTAACTACCGATAACAAAATGACGGAACAACAAGACAAAGTGGGTAGCAAAATCTCTCTTGATACGCTCTGTAAAATTGCAACTCATGTAGCCTCTTTTGACGGGACGGGTGATGTTTTGGTCTTTTTGGACTCATTGGAAAAACTGAGAAACTGGGACGATAATATCAAAGATCCCGAGCTGGTTCGCTTAGCTTTTATGAAAACAACCGGTACCGCGGCAAACTTTCTAGCTGACAGCAAATTTGCAAGCTTTGATACGCTTAAGAAAAGCCTACACCAACAATTCAAGCATACTTCTAGAAAGGCAAAGCTGGTTCATGAAACGTTACTTTTGAATGAGGGAGAAGATCCATTTCCGTTTATCGAAAATCTGAAGCTTAAAGCTCTCCAGTTGATGGGTTTTGACGAAATGCCAGACGCGGACGATGAGGGATTTTACAACTTACTGAAAAATCTCCTCCTCGAAAGCCTCAGTCCTACACTAGGAATGAGGGTAGTGGCTAGATGTCCGAAAACATTTGACGAGTCGATAGATATCCTTATAAACGACTATCGGGCACGGGAGTTCGCAAAGTCAAAAACTTCTCGGTCACTGTCAACTATTGCCCAGTTTAGTAGCGTTAGTCCAGTATCAGGAAGTGGTCAGAAAAATGTCACTAACGAAACCAAAGATTTCCATTTGAAAAAAAGAAACGGTCGGGAATCCTTCAGAAGATTTGATAAGAAAACAGGCACTACTGTTTTCTCTCGTTCGGGTGAGACTTTTAACAGAAACCCAAGACATTTTTCTCATCAAAGGGAAGTTTTCGACAGTGGGAGGAGAAATTTTGACCGTCCGGGTGAATTTAGAGGGAGAGCTTCTAGGAGTGTTAGCAGGGAAAGGTCTCGGGGCAAGGAAATGCGTAAATGGTACAGATGTGGAAACGAGGGCCACATCGCAAGGGATTGCAGGGTTTTGTGTCAAATATGTCGTAAACCGGGCTATCACGAAAAAGACTGCCCGAACAACAGATCAACCGTGAAAGTCTGTTATAATTGCGGCAAACCGGGCCATTTCAGCCGAGCGTGCAGGCTACCCGAAAATTTCCGAAATTTAAACTTGAAGTAGGATGTACGAGTTCTTTTGCGCGCCCTTCTGTGCATCCTGATGTAAATAGTTTCAGGGACAATCATTTTATTGCTACGTGTTTCGGTTCGTGTAATGGCATTAGTTGTGATATATTGCCATATTGCGAAGTTTGTATTTCCGGTATCCCAGTTCAAGCGTTAGCAGATACAGGCGCATCGGTATCGTTGGTCAGTTTAGATTTGTATTTTCAGTTGCCTAAGGTAGTTAGAGACGTTTTAGTTAAGGGTGGTGGCGACGTAAGTAGCGCCACCGGGCATAGCATGGGCATTTTTGGCAGTATTACCGAGACGATTCATATTAACGGCAGTGACTATAAAGATACATTTTTGGTGAGTGAGAAATTAAGGGTACCTATGATACTTGGTTATGGGTTCCTGAAAACTCATGATTTGGTTGTCGATGCAAAACATGACAAATTGGTAAAAAGGAATTCTAGGGAGTGTTGTCACACCCTTAATTTCCACAACAACCAAACAACAAGAAAAAGTGAGATTCTTAAAGTACCAAGGACACAAAGTGACTGTATGGTAACTGAACCCTATAAGGTAAGGCAACAGCCTTATTGCTTTTTAGGTGGGGCTAATACAGAACAACAGTGTACAACAACAACAAACAACACTTCGTTTCAACTTGATACAGTACCATGCACTACCAGCAACAGTTGTTGTTGTTTAGAACAACATTATAGGGGTATTGGTTCGAGACCAAACCATACATCAGAACAACGTTGTTACTTTTCTGGTGGTGCTCAGACGGAACAACAGTGTGCAAAAACAACAAACAACATTTTGTTTCAACATGATACAGTACCATGTATTACCAGCAACGGTTGTTGTTGTTTAGCACAACAACAATATAGGGGTATTGGTTCGAAACCAAACCGTACATTGGAACATCATTGTTACTTTTCAGGGGATGCTCACATCGAACAGCGGTGTACACCAACAACAACGATGACCTTATGCCGTTGTGGCTCAACTTCATGTGCTATCAGTTGTTGTAGTACTATACAACAATCAACTAAGATAGCAGGTAGTGGTTCAATTCCATACCAAATGCCCTGCTGTAGTGATAGCAGTTTATATAAAGATGAGTTAACTAAACCGATTACTTTTTCAGGATATGAAAAGTGTAGCATGGCTCAACCAAATGCAACAAGAGTGCAAGGCAGTAGCTGTTGCAGCCGACAACAACAACCAACTGGTGGTAGCCCAGTTGCAAACAACAACCATCTATACTTGCGTAAACAACAAGAAAACCCAACGAGTAGTGGCCTCGTGGCAAATAATCGAGTTTGTAATAAAGAACAGTTAACCCAAGATTATACTCTTTCAGGTAATCAACATGAAGAAGCCAATAAGAGAATTCATAGGCTACAACTCATCAATGCTACAAACATCCCAGCAAAGACCATCAAGCGCATCTTACTCACCACAGCAAGAGGTCCTGTCGACACAGATAGCATGTTCCTTGTAACACCTACCCAAGAGCTGGAGACAAGACTCCCTGACCTAGTACTACCAGAGCAGCTGATCACAACACAAGATGGCGTGTTCCACATTTACATCGAGAACCACACAGATGAATCACTGAAGATTCCTAGATTCTTCATGGCCAATGCGGTTAGCTGGGTTCCCGAACCACAGGTATGTATGAACCTAACTGGACACACATCTGAAGATCAGGTATCGGTAGCAGAAATAAAACCCCTGGTAGGTGATGAAGTAATGACATTCTTGAACATGTTCAAACTGGAACACTTGGCGAACAATTCTGCCAGGTTGAAGAAAGTTCAGCAACTACTCTTGAACAATCATGATGTTTTTGCTAAAAACGACTTTGACCTGGGTACATGCGACATGGAGCCTTTTGTTATCGATGTAGGGGATGCGCCACCGAAAAGGATTCGTCCGTATCGCATCCCTGTTCATCTGGAACCTATAGCCAAGGCGGAAATCGACCGCATGCTTGCATGTAAGGTTATCGAACCTGCTTCTTCACCTTGGCTAGCACCACTTCTTTTGGTCGGAAAGAAAGACGGCAGCTACCGAGCTGTCACTGATTTCCGCAGTTTGAACAACGTAACAGTCAATGATGAGTTTCCTTTGCCCCATATCGCGGCAATACTTGACAAGCTTCATGGCAAAAAGATATTCTCAGTCCTTGACTGCCTCTGCGGGTATTGGCAAATGACTATCGATCCAGATAGCCGTAAATACACTGGGTTTTCAGCTCCAGGGTTAGAACAGTTCGTATACGTCAAGCTAGCTTTCGGTCTTAAGAACGCACCTGCTGCTTACAGCCGCATTATGTACCGGATCCTTAAGCACCTCTTTCACGATGGTGTTGAGGTATACTTGGACGACGTCATCAATGCGTCCAACGACGAGGATTCTCATATTGAACTGTTAGCAAAGGTGTTTGCAGCTCTTCGTAAAGCTGGTCTTAAGCTCAAAGCTAAGAAGTGTGACTTCTTTAAAGAAGAGGTCATCTTCTTAGGTCACCGCGTCGACAGCAATGGCATTCGGCCTGATCCTAACAAGCTCAGTGCCGTGCGAAACCTTGCTTATCCTAAAGACTTGGGCGAACTGCGCTCTGCTATCGGTTTGTTTTCCTACTTCAGGAAATTCATTGCTCAGTTCTCTGCTATCGCGTCACGAATGATCAAGCTGACCAAGAAGGACGTACCCTTCCAGTTTGAGGAAGAACAAAGGCTGGCCTTCGAACAACTACGATCTAAGTCGTTAGAAGAACCCATCCTAGGTCTTCCAGACTTATCTTCATCGGCCAGCCCGATGAAGGTCTATTGTGATGCCAGTTCCAAGGCATGTGGTGGTTTCTTGACACAGATACAAGACAATCGGCAGAGAGTCCTTCAATATACGTCTCGTACCTTCAACCAGGCTGAACTTAAGCATTCAGCAATTGAGAAGGAGGCGCTTGCCATTGTTCACTGTATCAGGTCCTTCCGTCCGTATTTGCTAGGCAGAAAATTCGTCGTGGCCTCAGATCATAAGCCTCTTCAATGGCTTATGAAGTCGACCGGTAAGGATTTAACAGGTAAGTGGGCAAGAATGCAGATGGAGCTCCAAGGATACGACTTTGAGATTACACATATCCCAGGAACTCAAAATGTTGTTGCAGATGCACTCAGTCGTCTTCCTACGACTGCCTCAACTCCGTTAATCATGGCTGTGATCCCGGAAGCTGACAAGCAGTTCTCTTCACATGATCTGCGTCAGTTACAAGGGAACGATGGCTTCGCGTCTGTTATCCGAAACTATCTTCAGCATGGTAGTCAGTTACCTTCTCGGATCGAGACCCAAGTCTTGCGTGAAATAGAGAACTTCGTTCTCGAAGACGGCCTTCTTTGCTATGTCTATACGCCGTATCAAAATTGCCGTAGGTCTGATCTGCGCGTTGTACCAGTTCTTCCTCGCTCACTCATTCCGGAAGTCTTGTTCGATTGCCATGACTCCAAAATTTCGGGACATTTTGGATTTCTCAAGACTTATGAGCGCGTGCGAAGCCGTTTTTACTTCAGGAACATGTATAATGCCATCAAACAGTATGTTCAGTGTTGCCTTGACTGCTGTCAACGCAAAGGTCTCAACCATACACCGAGGGCTCCTTTGGGTACGATACCTGAGTCGTCCATACCACTTGACATGGTCGGAATAGACTTACTAGGGCCTTTACCCGTTTCTACGCAAGGATCTAAGTACATTGTGGTCATTACTGACCATTTCACAAAGTACATAGTCCTTACGGCTATAGCAGATAAAACGGCAAAGGCTGTAGCCAGAGCATTCACGGAGCATTTTATCCTGGTTTATGGTGCGTGCGAACGCCTGATTAGTGACCAGGGTTCAGAGTTCATCAATGCCGTGTTCAAGGGCATCCTCGAACTGCTGAACATCAAACAACTTCGGACGTCGGCTTACCATCCAATGTGTAACGGAGCTGTTGAACGTCGGAATCGCGACATAGCAAACATCTTGAGTTTATATGTCAGAGATAGAGGGCATGCTGATTGGGAGGATCAGCTGCGCTATGTTCAGTTTGCCATGAACACAGCCTATCATGAGTCTATCTCAGACAGTCCGTTTTACGCTATGTCTCTCCGTGACGCCCGTTTTCCTACGGACACTGTGATCAGCAGTAGGGTTTTCTACAACCTGGATTCTGATTATAAATCAGAAATGATCACACGGCAGAAAACGGCATATCAAATGATCAGGGACAACTCTGAGATCGCTCGAGAACGTCAGCGGTTCTATTACGATAGAACCGAGAATCAGAAACCCTTGAAAGTCGGCGAACTTGTCCTTCTGCATACGCCGCCTGATGCGAGGTTGCGAAAACTAGACAAGATTCGTTGGGCCGGTCCGTATCGCATTACTGCCATTTTAGAGAATGGTCTGAACTTTCAAATTACACGACTTTCAGACGGTAGAGTTGAAGTCGTTCACTATAACCGTTTGAAGACGTACGTTCCTAGGAGTCTATGGGAAAGCGACGTTGTTCAGGACGAACTGATCATTCCGCCGAACATAGACGATATTGTTTTACCTCCTGTTAACCAGGAATCTTTAGGTGACAGGCCTGATGGCCTTACTTCCAAGAAGAAAGTCACGTGGTGGGACGATCAACTACAGAATCGCATAATTAGTCCAGATTATGCTCCACCGAACACGCTGAACGACGACCTGTACGATGTTTCGGGTTCAGATCCAATCGTACCGGTCGTTCGACCACAAGGGCGAAATTTTAGACTGGAATCAACAGTCTCGAGTTCAGAATCGGAGGAAGAAGTAACTAAATTTCGTCCTCAGCCTTTATTACAGCGTCCTTTGACACTTCAACCTTACCATGGCGGCACACCGGCTGAACACGGAGATTGTAAACTCCGTTATTCTCTAGGATCCGAAGACATGTCATGGGACAACCCCTATACCGAGACGCCTGTTCGGCGTCAAGGGATGGGTAGTTCCTCGAGTCTCGAAAGTGAATCATTAGAAGATGCGTTAACTAAGAGGGAACTCTTTACACCAACCGGTGTTAGGTGTTCCACACCTACATTCGGGGAGGCATCGGCATTGAGACCAGGCATAACGCCTGCTCGAGAATTTTACGAGAACATTCCGTTCTTCGAAACACTCGATTATCGTTTACATTTCGATAGTCCAGTTAATCAGGGTCCAAATGGTGATCCTACAGGGATAGGCGATACAGCTGCGGCCACTGAGTTCCACCAGTTTGGCTCAGGGGTCAACACATCGCCAGAATTGTCTCCTGTCCGACCAGAAGTAGAGTCGCCCAATCAGACAGTGATTGAGACGCCTCGACTTCGGGGTAGTGCTCGGACAGATGATTTGTTGCGGACACAGGGAGCCGCGGTAACCAGACATCAAGGGGGAGGTTCTGGACAGGGCATACTGGAAGAGCCATCGAGTCAGTCTGGACTCATGTCAGAACTTAGCACTCAAAACCGTACAGACACGGAAAGCGCTCGGTTCAACCATTCCCATAGTATGCCGGAGCTGAGAGGTCCGTCAGGGGAGCTTGAGTCTGATCACTCTCGGGTGGAACCACCAATTGATTTTGGTAGCCCACCTTTACCTCTCATTCGTGACCGAGTGTTGTCACATCCGACAGCACGGTCGGAGGCGTTGAAATTGAGAACGCAGGCCGCTAGGCGGGGTGCACTTCAAGGTGTCAGATTTGATTTGGCTACTCGTGACGCTTTAAGGGGGCAGCACGAAGGGTCTGTGACGGATTCACAAGAAAGACCTAGACGAGTACAACGTCCACCTCAGAGATGGACGTATAAGAAGTTAGGAGGTGAGTAATAGCAGAGTACATACCAGAACGTAAGTCCAGTTGCCTTATCAAGCCAACAAAAGAGCTCAAGATTTCAACAACCCGGGTGGCTTGGAAGACAAAAGTTATTACGTGCTTATTACTTAAAATATTACTCACGAATAGGGGTCGGCACCGTTTCTGTTTTTGGCTAAAACAGAAACGGTAAAAAACGGCAAATAAAAAACGGAACAGAAACAGAAACGGAGATAAAAAAACGGAAAACCGTTTCTGTTTTTCCGTTTTTTTTTCGGAAAAACAGAAACGGACCGTTTTTACAAAAAAAACGGCCGTTTTAACAGGTATTTCTGTTTTTTTTCCTACTTCTTCGGGTTTATAAGATAACAGTAAGGCGACATTCTAGAACGGTAAGGCGGCTGTTGGAAAGTGAATAGCATGAGGAGGGGACAGCCTGACAGAAGAAGGTTGTGAGAGAAGGTCGAGTATAATTCTGTAAGATGGAAAAAAAAGGACTCTGCACCTGTCTAGTAAACTAAGCCCTTTTTGGGATCCCAAAACGTAAGTTGAGGGATACTTATGACATCGTAAAGTTGTCCGTCCGTCTGTTAGCACGATAACTCTCGAAGGGGTTGAGATGTTTTGATCACACTTGGCATGAGGACTCTTTAGGTCAAAGTACAGGCCAATTTCGAAGATGGGCTATGTAGCTCTATATTTAGGTGTGGGGGAGGGGTTTAAAATTAAGGGGAACAAAAAATATTTTTAAAAAGCTAATGAAATAGTCGAATTAGGGGTAAAGAGACATGCTGAATCCGAATATGAAATTTATTTTCTCGCCGGACAAATAATTCACCCGGAATCCGGCGAAAACCGGAATATTTGTGAAAAGTAATATGAAGTTGGAGGTTCGATTTCGGGGCAAGGAAACGTGCTGAGTCCGAATATGGAAATTATTTTCTCGCCGGATAATTATTTCGGCCGGAATCCGGCCAAAACCGGAGAATTTGTTTAAAGTAAAATTTTTGTTTAAATTTGATAAGATGTTCGATTTGCGGGTAAGTAGACATGCTGAATTCGCATATGACAACCATTTTGTCACCAGACGTATAGATCGCTCGGAATCCGGCTGAAACCAGAAAATTTGTTAAGAGTCAAAGTTTAATTGGAAGTTGATTATAGGTTGGATGTAGGGGTAAGGAGACATGCTGAATTCGTTTTTTGAGCTTTATTTTTTCGTCAGACAAGTAGTTCCGGAATTCCGCAGAAACCGGAAAATTGGCAGAAGCAAGGCAGGAAGTTTCGATGTGCTTCGTCAAAATAGATATGACTTAAAGGGGTAAACACACATGCTTTTTGGGATCTGGGAACCTTTGGGATCACATCGAAACCTTTGGTCTTGTTTATACCCATGACCAAATGCTGGGGTATGCTGGCAGGGGTGAGTATGGAAGTCATACTTATGTGTACCCCTTTTTCCCAAGAAGGGTACCAGGAACCTTAAAAAGCAAAATATTTTAAGGTCAAAAATTAATACCAAATTGTTTTAGTTACCAAAGTACTGTATACTGATACCCCTATGCGGAATAAGGGGTACAATTACGTGTGAGAACCATGGTCACCTCTGTCAGCATGCCCCAGCGTTTTGCATGGGCTTCATTCAAGTGCCATATACCGATCACTTTTCGGTCGGTCGGTCCACTGTTGCCGAGTTAGGGTACTTCCAGATGTGCTAGGACGATGAAACTTGGCAGGCATATCAGGGATCTGGCCAAACTAACTTGGAAATAGTCACTTCGACGATCCGACCACCGTGGGGGGAGTGGTGTGAGGGGGAATCCGAAATATTGACGTATGCATATGTATAACTTTGGAACAGGTGACCGGATCTTAATGAAACTTGATATTTCGAACAACCTCGTGTCTTAGACGTTCCATTTCTCAAGTCCGGTTCGGATACGATGAATGTGGGAGGGGGGGGGGGACCTGAAACCTTGTGACATGCTTAAAATTTAGCGATTACGATTAAACTTGGTGGGAAGAACAAGCACAAGCCCTTGGTACATCATAGACGGAACTGGACTGGATTTGGGCACTTTGGGGGAAGTTGGAGGGGGTTCCGGAATTCCGCTGATCCGGAGTTAATGTGCTCCTATGTGGGCTAGGACGATGCAACTTGGCAGGAATCAAAGACCCGACCAAATTAACTTGGAAATAGTCAGTTCCCCGATCCGGGCATCGTGGGGGAGTGCAGGGAGGAGGAATCGGGAATCTTGAAGTAATGTAACTTTCGAACGGGTTATCGGATCTTAATGAACCTTGATATTTGGATAGACCTTGTTCCTCGGATGTCCCATTTAAGTACGGACCGGATCCCATGAATGTGGGGGGGGGGGGTGGACGGGAGTACTGGAAATCTTGTGCCACGCTTAGAGTGGACTGATCGGGAAGAAACTTGGTGGGAAGAACAAGCAGAAGAACTAGGTACACCCGAGACAGAACGGACCGGATTGGCGCACTGTGGGGGAGGTTGGAGGGGTCCGGAATTCCGGTGATCGCGAGTTAAGGTACTTCCAGGTGTGCTAGAAGGACGAAACTTGGCTAGAACATTAGAGTCTCGATAAGACCTGGTTCACAAATTGTCACTTTCCAGATCCGACCATCCCTTGAAGTACAGAGTGAACTGCCAGCTCTCTTGAAGTGCGCACCTTAACAGTAAAGTGAAAAATTACTTTTGACAAACTTTACATTTCATGATCCCCCGAGGTTCCATAATCATTTGCGCCACAACGGTTTTGCTTAAAAATTAATTCCTAGCACCCTGAAAGTGCACATCTTTACCGAAAAGTGAAAAAAAAACTTTTGAACATTGGAAAAGTTCGGTGGCTCTTTCTTAGTTGTATAATTACAGCTTTGTAAAAAAATCTCATCAGAAATGGGAGCTTGAAGGCTTCAGCTTTCAGTACAAAACCATTCGTGCTTCCTATTGGTTGGATTTCAAAAAATGCGTCTTAACCGACCAATGGGATGATTGGGATGCGAGACTCCGTTTCGCAAAAGTGTCATTATACCAAAAAGAAATAGCCAGATTAACTTTTCCAGCAAAAGTATTATTATACCAACAAGAAATAGCAAGATTAACGTTTTCAACAATTAACCAGCTCAGAATGGTCCAAAGGCCGATAATTGAGTCTGTAAGTCGAACGTCCTATACCTCCTAATGTTAATCTTGTTGTTATAATAATAATAATAACTGTATTTAAAAGCCCAAGGGCCATATACATAATACAACAATAGTACATTTTACAAAGGAAAACAACAACAATAATTTCCTACGGCTATGAAGCCTCACTACTAAGCTTGGTCGCTCTTAGCTTCAACGCTCCATCCATAAACTCGCACACCTTTGTTATAACCCTTTCCGAAGTGCTATTCAGGATATCCGGTAGAAGCAAAACACTCCCCTTAAAATAAGATCCCCTTAACTCCGAAAGCGCCTGGCATCGATTGATAAAGTGGTCCATGTTTTCCTCTACCCCTGCTTTGCAAAGTTGGCAATTATACCTGACATCTGGACCAGTCCTATGCCTATCAAAAACTCTAAATCTACCAAACAGGGGGAGGGAACTTCAAAACTTTTTGAGGTAAATTCATTTTAAAATAAAACTCGGGCCCAAACACCTTCTTAAACTCACGGTAAAACTCCAAAGTTTCGGACTGACTTATTAAAGCTCTCCATTTTTGAATCTCTTGGTCATCCAAAATCCTAGTGACTCTACGCAATAAATTATCGTCATCTACAGGGCCGCGGCCACTATTCCAAACATAAGATGGTACGAGGTACCAATCACGAATGACGACTTGCCTGGCCCGATTCTAGTGAGTGACCTGGTTGTCGATTGCGAAGCCAAAAGTACTCCTCAACTCGAACGACTGTGCAAGTTTTTCCTTCAAGGACATTGCAAAAACAACGATCCGTGCAAATACGTACACGTGTGTAAAGACTTTTTAGCCGGGAAGTGTTCCGACGAAACTTGCACACTCCCACACAGACAAATCTGTCGGAAATTCACCAGTGGCCTTTGCTTCGGACTCTGTGAGCTTTTGCACGCATCAAAGTCTAACCAAAAAAACATTAAGCGTGCAAATCAGCCAAAAAACGGACCTATGACGACAAACCGACAGCCGGCTCGAAAATCAAGTGTTCGAACGAAAGCACTGAAGAGAATTTTGCCTCTAATGCACATGATGATTCCCAAGCCTCCACGTGCTCTGGACACCTATCCCCGATATTACTTCCGCCCAGAAGCCACAACTCATTGCAGTCGAGACAAGCAGAACGGACGGTCAACACGACAACCGTACCGATGTTCGAAAGTACCTCAGTACCCGTGGTACAACCGAACTGCAATTTTCCAGGACAACCGACCCCCTCTAGTACCCCAGCTCCACCCTCAGGCACAGAATTACAACCTACCGATCCTTTCTCGTCCCCCTTCGCTGCCAGTGATCAGCGGCCTGAATCCCTATGCTATATCGACCCAAAACCGGTACCACCCCCTCCAAGAGTTGTTCCAGTGAAAGCACCTTTCCAGTATTCATTCCCCAAAGTGCTGTTATCGAACGTCCAATCTCTTTCAAATAAACTCGAGGAGTTTGAGCTTTGTTTGATTAACAACTCGATAGACATAGCGTGCCTCACAGAGACTTGGTCATCCACAACAGAAGTGACGAACTTTGACGGCTACGACGTGAACTTGCTCCCGAGGATGAATAAGGATGGTTACCCAGTATCCCACGGCGGAGGAGTGGGGATCGTGTGCCGATCGGCGATTCCCAACCGTTTACTGGAAACCGGGGTCCCCCGAAACCATGATTTCGAGGTATTATGGTTGTGGACCAGGCCAAGAAACCTTCCAAAAGAAGTTTCATCGATAGTCTTTGGAGTGGTTTACTACCCCCCGAGGGGTCCCCACAGAAAAGAACTCATTACCTATCTCCAACAGTGCACGGACTCTATTCGATCCCGCTATCCTTGCGCAGCAATGAACATTGTTGGTGATTTCAATGACATTCGACAAAGCTGGCTTTCTGACTCTCTCTCATTGTCCCAAGTCGTTAAAGTGAACACCCGTAAAAACAAAGTGCTCGATTTGATTTTTACGAGCTGCGGGGATTTTTATTCGCAACCCACCAGTCTGGCAGCGATTGGACTCAGTGACCATCTCACCATTGTTTGGGAGCCTAACTCCTGGAAGCCCAAACGTAATGACAGAAAGGTAACCTACAGACCGCTGACAGACGAAGGAATCAATTCTTTCAAAGAATGGCTTAGAGTGAAAAACTGGAGCCATATTCTGGCTAGCAATGATGCTAACCACATGATGGAATCGGTTACCTCCAAAATATTTGAGAAATACCAAGAATTTTTCCCCGAAAAAACTTCCGTTATTAAACCGAACGGTAAGCCATGGATTTCGGAAGAAGTGAAATGCCTAATAGTGGAACGTGATAAACTGTACAAATCCGGTTTGCGTCAAGACGCCAATAGGCTTCGAAATTTAATTGTAAATAAAATAAAAAAGTCCCGTAGGTTATTTGGAGTTCAGAGTGTTCTAAAAATAAAGAAAACCGAGCCCCGAAAATTCCACGAAAAAGTGCAGCAAATGATGGGACGTGTAAGGAAGCCTACGAGTATCTGTGATTCCGAAGGAAACCCCATTACTGCCAGCCAGATAAACAAACACTTCGTGTCCATATGCCGTGCCCACGAGCCACTGAGTTCGCTTCCTGAAATCGGGGCGCAAAGTGAAATTCCAGAAATTGAGCCAGACTCAGTCCGTCAAAGGCTAAGTGTATTAAACCCAAACAAAAGTAATTATCCTGGTGAAATCCCTGTTAAACTAATAATTGAGTGTTCAAATGAACTGAGTTTTGTCCTAGCTGCAGTTTTTAACCAATGTTTTATCGACGGGGTGTTCCCAGATAGTTTTAAGAGAGCTTATATAACGCCTATACCAAAATGTACAAGTGCCAAATCAGTACCTGACCTACGACCAATATCTTCAACTCCAGCTCTATCGAAAGTGTTTGAGAGTTTTATTTATGAAAATCTTTACGCGGATGTTGAAGAAAATTTAGACCCTAGACAGTATGGTTTTAGACCTGGTTGCAGCACCACCCATTATCTAGTCAAATTAATTGATGATATCCTTAAGCACCTAGAAATTGAGAACACGTACGCTGAGATCTTACTGAGTGACATAATTAAAGCATTCGATAGTTTGGATCATCAGGTTATTATTAGTGAATCGACCGCAATGGGAGCTCGAAAATTCGTGGTTAGATTACTAGCTAGTTTTTTAACAGGTCGAACGCAATGCGTTAAGTTGACTAACGGGGACGTCTCGGAATTCATGAGTATTTTTTGCGGAACGCCCCAGGGTACCAAGCTGGGTCCTTTGTGCTTTTTAATTGTTTTTAACAAAGTTTTGACTACTTTTTATCACCGTTTTAAATTTGCTGACGATCTTTCAACCATTTCGCTCCGTTCACTTTCTCCTTCGGATGACGAATCACCCCTTTCAACAGTTTTTGATATATTGCAGCGAGACCTATCCGAAGTTAAACTTTCAGAAAGCCGTACAAAGAGTGTTGTACTCAGAGTGTCTTTTTTAAAACGGGACCTTCCTGAGGTTGAGGATATAGGTCTCGAGTCCAAAACAACAGTTAAACTCCTCGGTGTGTTAATTGATGATGACCTTAAGTGGAGTTCTCACGTACAGCATATTACTCGAAAAGCAGCACCTCTCCTCAAGTCGTTCGCGGCTCTCAGACGTTTTGCAATTCCGTCGCGAGATTTACGCAGTATTTATTGCACGTACATCCGACCTTGCCTGGAGTATGCCTGTCCGGCTTGGCACCCTGGACTCACCAACGCACAGACCGATAGACTAGAAGCCATCCAAAAAAGGGCTGTTAAGATTATGCTAGGCCCGGGCTATCTTTCTTATGAGGATGGCCTGGTCAAGCTTGAACTGCCAACCCTTGACGAACGAAGGCACCAATTGACAATAGCGTTCGGGAGCAAGTGTCTGGCATCACATGCTCATCGTGCAATTCTACCTGATTTTGATACTACAGCAAATAGCAGGCCTAATACGCGACAGAGACAGAGGGACGCTGATTCCCAGAGACTAGAAAGACCACCCATAAACTCAACAGATCGTTACCTGAAATCTTTTGTACCCTATTTTACCCAATATTTTAATTCTAGTTAATTCAAATTATATTTTCAAGTTGTGTACGTGTAGATGAAGTTAAGTCAAATTATATTTTCAAGTTGTACGTGTATGAAATGTCTACTTATGTAATTGTCATATGTTATTTGTGTGAATGACGATCCAGTGCTAGCGTGTATAATACAAGCTATTAAGGAAATAAAGTACATTATTATTATTAAGATAGACCCAGATCATCAAGCAGGGCTTTAACTCGAGACGGCCACGTATTTCTTTTCCCCATAATCAAAAGTTCATTATATGACGCTCTCACCAACCTAGTCTCATCTAACTTAATTATCTTTAACCAAAATCTTAAAATCTGCAATACCCTATCTTTCTTCATTGAAAATAGGCCTAAATCCCCTTTCAGTGCTTGCGAATGTAATGTCGATTGTAGTCCGAACAGTCGTTTAAAATATTGTAGCTGGACCGACTCAAGCTGTTTCGCATCTTCAAATCCCCATAGCTCCGCTCCATAATGGATCGTTGGCATTATTTTTTATTTAAAAATGTGTTTATGAATTCTTAAATTTTTTAATCCCATCAGATTAGCATTTCTAAATATGGCTGACGACGCCGCTTTTCCCCTTCTTACCATTTCTTTAATATGTGATTTCCAACTTCCGTTTGAATCTAAAACAAATCCCAAATATTTAAAACTAGTACTTTTACTGAATTCTTCATTTTTATAATAAAATTTTTCTTCTAACTGCCCCTTAATTTTCCTCCGCGTGAAGATTACTACCTCAGTTTTCTTTGGATTCAGCACCAACTTTTTCATTTCCAGGTATTCCTCAATTAAATTCAGTAATATTTGGAGCTCAGACGCACTTTTGGCAAGCAGTGCCGTGTCGTCGGCGAATAACAATATAGAGAACCTGATATTACCAAGCATCACTGTCGGGGCCCACTTTTTTTCTAAGGACTCTACTATATCATTAATAAATATGCCAAATAGCCTAGGTGATAATGCACTTCCCTGTCTCACTCCTTTTCTTGATGTAAATAATTTCGACAGCCCTATTCCAGCTAATTTTACAACACCCTTAGTAGCTACATACATACTAACTAATAATCTAACAAAACACACTGGAAGGCCAATTTTTATCAATTCCTCACCCAATAGGATACGGTCGACACTATCAAACGCCTTTTGCAGGTCTAAGAATGCCACATGTTTGTGGCTTCCTGTTCCATATTTCTCTATTAACGCTCTTAAAATGAAAACTCTATCACTTGTATTATACCCTGTCCGAAACCCCCCTTGTTCTTCCTTAATCACCTTATTCGATTCTAGCCAATTACCTAGTCTAACATCTAGCACCTTTTCTAGTATCTTACTTACTGATGGAACTAGGGATATGGGTCTGTAATTATCGTGTAATTTTGGGTCACCCTTTTTTAAAAAGAGCAATACCAGTGCCGTTTTCCAAAGATCAGGCCAGACCATTGAAAACAAAATTTTATTATATACCAATAATAATATTGGGATTAGTGTTGCTCGAAATTTCTTATAAACAATTGCAGGTACTCCGTCTATACCTGGCGCTGATCCACCTTGCATTTTCTTAAGTGTCTCTTCTATTTCTTCTGGCCTCAACTCCTCCATCAATACATAATCGGTTTCTTTCATAGGAAAGTGTGTTTGGTTACTACTTGTTACTAGCTCTTCGTGAAGTAATATGCTTCCTTTAATGGTGGTGTAAAAATATCCGTTTCGTCGGGTAGGGTGCAATCTCTCTATTCTGACTAAAAAATCTTTCCTTCCGAAAAGCGGAAAATATCGGTAGATGGCATAATCCGCCGGGAGAATAAAACCCGCTAGATAATGCCAGGACGCCACGCGTATAAGTCGGAACAAAAAACAGAAATTTGGAAAAACAGGTAAAATAAAAACAGAAACGGCTAAAACGGTCATATAAAAAACGGAACAGAAACAGAAACGGCATTAAAAAAACGGCTACCTGTTTTCTGTTTTTCTGTTATTAAAAAAAAAAAACAGAACAGAAAACGGTAGTAAAAAAACAGAAACAGAAACAGAAACAGAAACGGTGCCGACCCCTACTCACGAAGTTTTCCTTAAGTTGTAGGAACTGGTCATGCTACGAGACCGAGAAATGCATAAGCTGACCAAGAAACGAGTCAAGACAAGCTGAAATCATCTTTAACCATCAAGGAAGAAAATGGTGTTGATTTTATTTATGATGTTAGTGTATATTTTTGTTAAATTTCAGCAGAAGATCCACAAATGGCCGAAGAAGTGGCCACAACAGAAGAGAAAAACAACCAAACCATCTTTAACCATCAAGGAAGAGGAGAGATCTGAAATAAATTATTGTTTAGTTCTAAAGTTTTGTTAAACTTTTCAGCAGAAGATCCACAAATGGCCGAGCAAGAGGCCACAACCGAGCAGAAAGACAACCGCACCATCAAAGCCATCTTTAACCGACAAGGAAGAAAAGAAGCTCTAAAATTGATTTTATTTTATTGTAATGTGTTGTTAATCGTGTAAGCGGAAGATTCAGACATGGCCAAAAGAAGAGGCCATAGAAGAAACAAAAAAAAAACAGTAAAACATCTATATCCATCAAGGAAGAGCAACAAGAGCAGCAGAAGAAGTAATTCATCTAAACCATCTTTAGGAAAGAAGAAAAAGAAGATTTTTTTTTATCGTTTAAAAATTTTGTTAATTAAGAACTGATTATCCCCATCACACAAGGGCCCTCGTTGGATAGGAATAATCGATACTTGAATTAATCGTTAAGTTATATTAGTTACAGTAAGTCTAATAATTAGATAAGTAGCAATTACTAATTAGAAACTAGAATAATTAAGCCTATTACTGCTAAGAATTAGTTAATTTGTACAATAATTTCGAATAATCTAGAATATCATGAGACTAGTTTACATATTAAGAGGGATAGTAAGTTAGTAGAATTTAAAGCTAGAATCATTTCATTGCAGAAAATGTAGCTTCAAGAGCGCTGTGACGTACAAGACGTTTTATCAAGATTGTTGTCATAGCCACTTGTAGCCACACTCTGCAACGTCCTGGGACGCATCAAAAGTAAATTTTTTTTTTTTATTATTTACCAGTTAAGAAAGGATGCACCAGACTTCATATTTCTCCCTCACACTTAATTCTTGATACACATAAGCGTAATCGCATTAACACAAAAAGACAAAGGCATTGATCCAAATACACGAAATTGCTATGAGTGTAATCGTTATATTTTGTGCAAAATTGCTCACATTTCACACTAGCCGAGACACTGTAACATATTCGATCTAGAGAATCGAAAGTAAAAGTTGAAAAAATTTAGTCATAAATATTGAAACTAATGGTTCACGGGCAGAAAGTTCCGTCTGTCGTTCCGTTGTATACTGCTCGTTTTATCTCTTCAGTGATATTGGTTTTATGGTTGTTGATATAAGTAGCAATTGTCATCCGTGGGATGATAGCTAATACTGTTGCAAGTTGTTTGGATGCGGTAATGCGGGTTGGGTGATTTTCCTCTTCTAAACATCTAGCATGTATGAAATGAGAATTGTGTGATTTTCGCCCTGGCATTTAAAAGAATTGTTTACAACCTCTCTTCCCCAGTCATGAGATTTTGCAATACGAATTGTGTAATTCTTGCCTCGACATTTTTAAAATTCGTTTGCACCTTCATGAGATGGTACCCACGATTTTGTGGAGGAGTCGCTTGTTTTCCACAATGTTTTCCTTCACGAGAAATATATAAATAAGCATACTAATTTTAGTGGGGCAGTCATACGATTTGACTGTTGTAATTGCAGTTTTCGGGATGACATATTTGATGTTGGTTGTGGCAATAGTAGTCATAACCTGCAAAATCAGTATGAATAAACGAAGGGTGAACTCGGAGATTTCCGAGCTACAGAATCTAACATTAAGTCCTACCGAAGTCCAAGTGATGAGAGAGTACGCTGAATTTGTTGGTTTTCGCTAAATTATTTGCAATAAATTTCCGCTCCGCTTAAGCTAGTGTTGTGGCGTAATGTGCTGTCTTGTGGAAGTCAGAATCTGTTCATATAAAGCGGCAAGCAATCAAGCTCTGGGCATCAGTCTTGATTGTGGACGTGAAGGAGCAACAAGCAAAATGAGAATTGTGCTATGTTTAATCGCAACTTTAAGTTTTTCAGTGGCAGATATCAAGGTAGGCTTGGGACATGTGTTGGTTCCCGAAGGCCAGATAGCTGTGACAACTGCCAAATGGACGATTGTGGGTGAAGTTGACCTGGACTTCTTCAAAACCATAGCTGGTATCGTAAGGAAATATTTTTCGTTGATTGTTAGTCACCAAGACGCCTTGGACCAGCAACAGGTTGCCCAAAATCAGTCGAGATCGTACGAATATTACAGAAGAAAATGCAAAAATGGAAGAATTAATTTCCGCTTTAGAAAATGAGGTCGAAAGTATTTCGATTTTGCTCGGAACTAAATCTAGAAATAAAGGGGGCCTTATTGATTTGGGTGGTGAAATACTTCGGGTACTTTTTGGTACAGCAACAGTTACTCAAATCACGGAACTTTCGGAAGTCATGGGCTATTTAAAAACTGCAGGTTTAGCACAAAAGGACGTAATTTCGAAACAAGTAACGGTAATCAGGAACCTTGTGCTTGCTGATAAACAACAAGATGAAATACTGGGAAATTTAACATCAACTTTACAAGGCGTCGAGGCGAACTGGCAAAGAATATCGAGACTTGTCACACTAAACGCAAATCAAGGCTTGCAATTCGGCGCTGATATTGGTTATTTAAAAATACAACAACTTATAGGTGAAGTGCGCCAAAAGCTCCACGAACTGGAGATTGATCTAAACTCATTAGCGGCCAGCCATCTACCAATAAATATGTTTCGCCCCAAACGGCTAGTAGACATTTTATCAAGAATCAGTACAAGTCTACCCAATAAGTATCGGTTGCCCGTGCGAAGTATCGAAAATGTTTGGCCGTACTACCACCATTTTGCTAAAACTTCGACCTTGCTTACAGCGTCTGGACTAAGAATCGTCACAGAAATCCCGTTGGTGTCGCGGAGTGAAATGTTTGACCTCTATAGGATAATGCCTTTTCCTACCTTTCAAAGTAATTTACCAAATAATCTAACTACTGTCTACCCGACACAGCCTTTTATTGCTATTCAGAAAGAAGAGCGTACACATTTTGTGGAACTGAATTTAGATGACTTTAGGAACTGTGTAAAAGTAGAAGTACAAATTTGCCCTTTATTTAAAGCTGTGCAAAAGAAAGTTCTGAAGTCTTGCAATTACGCAATCTACAAAGAAAACTTTGAAGAAATAGAGAAAAATTGTTTAGTTACATTTTCACCACCACCGACACCTGAAGTACCGATTCTTGGTCACATCGCTGAGAACCTCTGGGTATTTTCCGCCAAGTTGGTTCATGCTTCGATTGCATGTAATGACGAACTTAAAGAGCGAGTCGTGCTGAACGGCAGCAATCTGCTTAATCTGCCGTCCGGTTGTTCGCTATTCTCTGAAACCTTCACTATTCCTGCGTCGTTTTCAGGAATAACAATGCTAAACCTTGACCTGGGGAACATTTCGGTTAGCGCGCCTAGCTTTACGCATAGTCTACCTAAACTCACTTTCTTCTCAAAAATAGAGATAACCAGAAAATTGAATGTCGCAAATACTGCAAGCCGTAAGACAGAAGTTTCGTTACAAGAACTTGAAGTTGCGCTAGAATCAAATAACCCAATTATTCAAAATTCGTATGAAGCAGTAGGCTATTTTCAGAAACATGTCAATTTCATTGGCATTTCCTCTCTTTTTGGAAATATGATTATTCCAGTAGTTGTGGTGATGCTTTATCACTACTTCTGGCAAATTAGACGCCAGATGGCGTCATCATCAACTACCATAAATCTTGCAGATATGGGCAATAGAAGACCAAAATTTGAGAGTGCTCAAGAAGCAAGAATATTAGATTAAGGACACGCGCTCTTAATGTTACTTTCTTTCTTGTTCTAAAATAGCTATTCCCCATCAGTATTGTGTTTTAATTGAGATGTAGTTTTAGATAATAGATTGACAGCATTTTATGATGACCCCACGAAAGGAAGATGAACCAGAATCAAGCAACCAAGAAAACAGACGGCCAGAGACGCCAGAAGCTTCACCTGTACGACCGAGAACGTCACCTATGCCCCATATGGAGGGGGTAGCCATAGCTGACACAGAGGAGAACTCGCCTCGACAGGAGGAGTTAGATGAAGTTTTAGATTATTTAGATTTCCCAAACCAGAACCAGGTAGGATCGTTTCATTCTTTTGGGCAAGAATCGTACGGAGATCGGCCTCAAAATCATCAGTTTCGACTGGGACCAGGTGGAGTCCCAGAATATGCCTATAATTTTCAGTATTATCGAAGAGGAGGCTACATTCCACAAAGGAATTATTACATAACGGAGGCTTTACCAATCACGTTTAATGTTGGCGATTTTATACGATTGTTACAGCGGCCCGAGCACGAACACGTCAGATGGGAGGTAATGCTGGCCCTGTTAAGGACGGAATTCGACAGGACAAATATGAATTTTAATGACCATTTCCCGTAATAAGTAAGGTACCAAGTGCCCGGAATCAAATGCTATGTCAAATAACTACTTACGTGTATTTTTGTTTGTCACATTTACAGGCATTTTATTTATTTTTTTTTCTTCATTCCGTGATGACCAGACAAGAAGTCAAACGGGTATATGTTTGATTTTACAAAGAGCCAGTTACAATTCTGGGCGTTCTGTATATAGCTTTATGTAATAATTATCGAATATTATAGTAGGGCCACAGGCCGGATAGATTCTGAGTATTTAAGTGTAAGAAATAATTTTCGTTAACAGTTTAATTCGTAAATCGTAGTACGATGTCATGCGTTCGTCGGGACCATTGAGTAATTTGAAATATCGTGTAAAGTAAAATAATAAAAAAAAATATATTATCAAAAGGCCTAAGGCCAAAACTTATTTAATCATATTCATCGAATTATAGAAATCTTATAATACAAATATCTAACGATTTTTGCTTAAACAGTTACGTAAACATGTTGAGAACCGATCAAATGCAGTTATAAAATGTCAGTTACAGTACAGCCTTGTGCCGATAGAGCATCTGAAAATTGTTCCTATAAAGAACGGCTCTTGAACGGATTGATGCCACGGACAGGCCGCAGTAGTTTTTCATTATATTCGGATCTCAACATATTATGCAATCTGGCCTATAGTATGAATGAATGAACGAAGGGTTTATTAAAAAAAATGGAATCTTCAATGCCCAGAGGCGAACCTGTAAGGGACTAATTACCCTCAAAACAAAACATTAATAATGTGTTATGCTTTGCCGTTTTTCAGGTGATGGAGTTGGATTAAGCTACCGGAGCTGGATCGACTTGGATCTCAGACCCCCGCGTCGTCGACACAGCCCACAAGAAGACAAGGAGACAACGGGAGAAAACGCCGGCGACGAAAGATCATATATTTGTTTTTAATTGTTGTTGACTCTTTTGCTGGATCTGAGAGTCAAAATCACCTCTGCGACGAAATTCGGTAAAGTAATTTTGAATCCTTGCTCGAAATCACTGATCTCAACTACAACAAGGGGTTGTAACTTCAATGGCTAGTTTCCCATTCAAATGGTTTTTTTTTGTTTAGTTAATGGGGACTTTAACTCAATTTGGGGGAAAGGACTTGGTTAAAATTACTGTAACGATCCTCGTAACGTTCCTTCGAGTGCGTATTGATACCTAACTCTGTTTCCATCATAAAAATACAGAATAATGCCGTAAGATTTTTCACCAGTTTTTCGAACGACATATTAATCCACTTGGTCACAGAAAAGGTAGTCCGTGGGTCACCGGCGAGGGCGTGAAAACCCAATATCCACCGACCAACGTTCGGGCTAGGGGGCACCGGTGAGGGCGTGAAAACCCAACATCCACCGCCCAACAGTCTGAGACCAAGTGAAGAATATCGGCCAACAGCGTTTTCTAAGTAGCTAATGGCCATATCGACAAACCAGCAAATCTGTTGGAACTTCGTGTGAAACAGAGGCGCTGAATTTTAAACTCTAAAAATTAATATGGATCATGAAAGTAAAGAAAATTTTCGTATTACGAAACAGAGTTGGGGTAACTTTGAGAATTGTTTTGTGGAACAAAACTGTGTAACATGGGAGGAGTGTTACGAAGGGTTTTCATATCTTTATATTTATAGTTTTTCCTGGTTTACCTTTTAAACTCAAGTCAGATTTAAATCAACATCGTTCCCAAACCGTTTCAGTTCAGCCAAGATTTAAAAGGAAATATTGTTTCCGAATTCGGATCAAGTCCTAACGTAACGTTTAGAACTCGAGCGAGAGTTTGCGGTTAGACGGGAGGCAACAGGGAGATCAGTGAAAGGAGAGCAAGGCGAGATTGACGTCAGAAGAAGTCTTGGTCGAGGCTTCCTCAGTGACTTTTAGAACAGAGTGTGGTGAAGCTTGGAGGAGACAACACAAGAGTGAGTAAAGAACAATAAACGTGTCCTGAACCTGAACATAGCTAGAACCGTACGAACACATCTACGCCTTCGATAAGAAGCTACCGTGTCGAAAGACTAAGTGATCAACTAAGTGAGCTGAAAGGAAGAGCCCTTCCTTTCAGGCCACTCGGTTGAGCGGCTACGGCTAAGGCAGAAGCCTACAACAGTAAACCCTAACACCACGACCTAAAACCTATCGTTTTATCATTTCACCCACTCACAAAATCTGACATATTGCACACCCGTATATTCAACCACTAGTAAGTTCGTCTACCTGTAAGTTCGTCTACCCGTAAGTTTGCCTACCCGTAAGTTCAGCCACCGTCAATTGATCCATCCCACAGTTGACCCGCTGTCAGATTATTGCCCACTTCTGAAATACATCAGTTCATCCACTCATGAAATCCGTTAGTCAGCTCACCCCTGAAATCCGTCAGTTCGTCCACTCCCGAAATCCGAGACTTCGCCAAATTGAAAAATTCGAGAGCTGGCCGAACTAGGCAATCATTAAAATCCATGAAAGAAAGGGACGATCAGAAAAACCGACAGTTACGTAGAAATCTAGTCAAAATGTTGATAGATTTTTTGACAAATTCGAAAGTAAATAAAGGATGAGCGCCAACAGTAAGAATAGAGTAACAGGCAGCTAAGGTTTTCAAATGGCGGCACGCTTGACAGTAGTTCAATAAAAGTAAAAGCATTTCGAAGTAAAATCATAATGGAAATAACATAATGCAAGACTCCTTGCTTTTTGGTTCCAAGCTTTCTTATACTGCGTCCAGGTATTTCCTGGTTCAGGTTCAGGTTCTTTTATTTCTAATGGATAGAGCATTATTCTTGAAACTAACAGCACTTATAAGGCACGAGTCTCAACTCTTTACGAAAAGTTTCCTCTTATCAGTGGGAACAGGAATGTTTTAATTTTATGTAAGAACTGAATACAAATAGGACATCAGTCGGATGAGTTTAGAGGTGAGTAAGAATTAATTATTTTTTCCCGACGGCTTTCATACCAGGGACCCGAATATTCGAAAGCTATTTCACAATTTCATGGATTTTCGTAGAGAATAGCTGTTTCAACCTTGCAATACTTGTGCCGCTAACCATGGACAAACCCAAAGTAGCCGGCTATAAGATAAGAGGATATCTCTTGACAAAATAAAGTAATGTCCGTGAAGATGGTAGCTCAAGAAGCTCCAGGCTTACAGCAGGCTCAGGTTGGTTACTGTTCTGTTTCCCCTGTTCATCGGCAATGGGGCTGAGAAAAAAGCATGTCAGACAAATGCTCGTTCTTGCAGCAGAAACTGCCTTCCTAAATGAAAATATGATATGGGATTTGGAAAGTTTGGAGGAGGCAGCTAGAAAACATTCCAGATTCGTAGTCAGCCATGGTTTGGAGGGGTCTAGCCCCCCCCCCCCCCCCGGTAAGAAAGAACCCTGGCGACCTCCTTGGGTCCCCCCCCCCAAAAAAAAAATGTAAATATTTAGGACATTAGGAAATCTCAATATAAACTATACAGTTTTGAATGCGAGCACTTACGGATTTTCGCTAGACCCAAAATATTTAATTTCATAAATTGTATTGGTGCGTCGATACATGTCTGGGGGAGTCGGAGGGGGATTTTGGTGTTTTGCCGGAAGGAGGGGGTAGCAGGACAAGCGCCTGAAAGAGTTGAACTGAATTGTCAGACCCTAGGCAGGGGCGTAACTACCATCCTAGGGCTGTATCGGGGGGGGGGGGGGGGGCGTACCGGGGGGTCGACAAATTTCTGAGTGTGCCTACGAAATATCGTCATAGTAAGAGACGAATAGTTTTTGGCTTGACGCCAGATGTTGTTCTTAAAGTAAAAGCTGAATTGTCACAAACTGTCGATGTCAAAAATTGCCAGGCTTGACCTAACCTTTTGTTGGTACAACAATGTCGCTGGGTTTGGGAGACTGACGGAACTAAAAAAAAAAAATTAATAGCTGGTCCAACGGCAGCACCCTAACTCGAGATGAGTGACCGACAGACAGACCGAAAAGTGATCTGTACATGGCACTTGAGCAAAGCTGCAAGTGCCATTAAAAGGGTCCGCTCCTTCTTAGTACTCTCCTGGGATTGCGCCCCTTTCTAATTGGATTTTTTTGATGAGGCCAACTTGGGTCAACTGTCGGGTTTTCGAATTGGGTTAACTGTCGGATTTTCGAAGTGGGTCAACTGTCGGATCTCGAAGTGGGTTGAACTGTCGGAATTGAGGTGTGGGTGAATTTACGGGTACAGGAAGTCATGGGTCGGCGAACTTGGGGATTTCGGTGGGCCAACTTATGGGTGGACGAACTGTCGGAAAATGCGGGTGGAACAGACTAATTTTTTGGCGAAATGACGGGTGGTATAAATGATAGGTGCGCTAATCACACTGTAGTGTGAAGCCAACAAAAAGTGTAAAGGACACGGGAAGAATATATGATAGTCAGAAAGTCAGATAGTCAAGTATATGACCAAGTCAGAAACACGCCAGTGAACCTCGGGGAACAAGAAACGTCACCCAAACGAACCCTCTAAATTGATTCAAATGCTGTGTAAACCAATCATCAACGTTTGCTGTAATGAGGTTTCTGGCTCTTCACTGGGCACACGGAGATTCGTCATCGGTACGATGAGATTAGTCATCAAGAATATCCTTAGACACAGAAACAGATAGTGCAAAAGTTAGGCGACAAAGGGGGTGCAGTATGCTTTGAAAAGAAAATCCCCACAGCAGGCAGCAAAGTATCAGGGTCGTCTACATTCGCGTATTTAGGATACACGCTTCACGCACGGAGCGTGTGGGCCTTCAGTCTGTCCTAAATAGAGCCTAATAAATATATACATGCCGGAGACAACATCAATTCAGACTAGACCAGGATAGCCTATACTTAATACCAATCTCTGTAGCTCGTAGTGCAAATATATTATTTAATCTTTCGTACCACGGTGAGTTATCTTGATGGGACTTTCCACCCACCTTTACACTACTGTGCTCTAACGCAGGCTGTAGGCATAACTCCAAACGGGTGATACTAGTCAAGATGTTTGGGGGGGGGGGGGGCAAGCGATTGGCTGGTCATTTGTATCGATTGGGTGGTCAAGGTTGACCTGACATCCCTTGCTGATAGGCGGAACCAACTGACAATAGCGTTCGGGAGTAAGTGTTTAAAATCCCATGCGCATCGTGCCATTCTATCTGACTTTGAAACCATAGTAAATAGCAGGCCCAATACGCGACAAAGACAGAAGGACACTGCTTCCCAGAGACTAGGAATAACACCCACAAACTCGACTGATCGTTACCTGAAATCCACTGTACCTTATTTTACCCATATTTTAATTCTGGTCAAGTCAAATTATATTTTTAAGTTGTATTTAGCCTATAGATAAAATGTCTACTTATGTAAATGTCATGTATTATTTGTGTGAATGATGCTCAAGTGCTAGTGTACAGCACATAAGGAAATAAAGTACATTATTATTAGTTACAATACTGTTTTGCGTAAAAAACAACTGTTTTAAAAATATTTCACCCGTCTCTTACCATCCATCTACTAAGTCTGACCTGGATAAGATCACCTGTTCGGGAGCCACTTGCTTTTCTTAAAACTAAGGTATTTACCGAATAGATGGTCTTTTGTACCGACTATTTGTTCAGTGAGTAAGAGCATTCCACATCACTCATACATTTTTTTTTTTACCAAGTTCCTGATAATATTGGGGGATGGGGGTGTCATGTAGGCGTCACGCCTTTGCCTAGGTGCGCTACTTATGATCTCGGCCAGACCAGAGCACTGTGGGAGCAACAGACTGACGGGAGGAATAGAAAAGACAGAGACTTAAAAGGTGGTATTATCAAGAACAAACAAGAGCAATCTCCCTATCTCTGTCACACAACCAAGATGAGTCGAGTCGACTCCCGACGCAAATGAGCGGAGGCGGATCTTACCCGGGACATCAAAATTCGTTACCTCTACAGAGAAGGTGTAACGCAGTAAACCACTGAGGAATAAAAATCCAATGGAGGCAGAGGTGATAAGCCTGATCACACTGGACTGGGCGGTGGAACATCGGTTGCCGGCTCATTGATTCAGACAAGCTGTCGGGGGTTGACAAGAAAATTCAGAAGCAATTAAGAATATATCAAAATATACAGAATCTGCCATTTGATGCAAAGCAGATATTACAAATGTGTCAAACCCTCTAGTAATTTAGTTAAAAGTACGACAAGTTGTATATATATATATATATATATATATATATATATATATATATATATATATATATATCTGTATTAACAAAACCAAAGGCCATATACAGGTAACGTAACATATATGGTAACGTAAATTATATCTTTTCGGGGTCAATTCAACTAAGTGGTGTCAATATCCAGAACAAGAAGAGATAAATTTCATTTCAGGTTTTTGCTCTCCTATGAGAATATCAGATGAAAACAGGCAGATTCTTTAAAAAAAAACGCCGTGTTTCAGGTTTAATAGGCTCAGTGGAAATGAACAAATATTACGCAGATGGAATAGGCTTCTACTGTGACAAACTAACCAGAAACTATTTTGAATTAAATTTAAAAAAAAACTAGGACAGCTATGTGGGTCCTAGACAAACCAGAACCCATACGGCAAGGCCTCAGTACGAAAACTAAAGACTTTATTTGATGGGAAAATACACCGTTGACATCGAATTAGTTGTAAGTAGGGAACTAAAAGACAAACGAGATAGACCAGAGATAGATAGATGAGACGAGATAGATCTTTCAATTAACTATTGAATCGAAATCTAACTCACTAAATCGAAACGTATACAATTACACAATTCGGAAAAAAAGGAAAAAAAAATACATACTCACCTACTGGTATTATTTTGACTATTCCATGCTATTCTACCGTGTTGGGAATTTCAGCAATCCTCAGAAGCCTTAATTATGTTACTCTTAGTTTACACTCGTCTTACAAAGTTAAAACTACTGATGTTGAAACTCCATGGTTCACGACTTCAATGAGTGTGCTTCAAATCTTGGTTTTCATTGTATGGTTCTCCCCAGAGACATAAAAAGGAATGTCACAAGGGATTTCAATCTTCATATTGATGGTCATGGTATAACAAAAGCGATTGTGAATGACCATCGTCAAGTTCGCTTTAATTTTTCGCATCACTAATCAGACTCCAGCGTCTACTCAAACAAAATCCACGCTGTTTCCTTCCCGTGTGAACAGGCCAGAACATGCGCCTCGCTATTGGCTACGTTGTTTTCTTCGCAAATGACTCAAGTGTGTAGCGGCGGAGACCAACGAGTATACACGGGCGACCAAGAAATAGCTTTACCTCCGCTCATTTTTGTCAGAACATTTTTAGTCGGTGGATGGACGACAGACCATTGTTCTTACTCGTTATTTGTTCTTGGTATTATGCATCTCCTACCATCCACCTACAAAATCTAATCTAAATAAGATCAACTGTTCGGGAGCGACTTGCTGGTATCAAAGCTAAGGTATTTATAGTTTGGGGGTTGCGTCCCCCCTCACCCCATACTGGACGCAAGAGAAAGAAGAGAAACGAAACAGAGAAAAGGAGAGAAACAAAAACCCAGGTGGTAAGATTTAGAGAAGTGTTGGAGAAAACAGACGTCTACTATAGTTGAGACATACCCGGTGGTAGCCAGGTGCTGTCTCAAGGAACGTAATATCTTGGAGCCTCTTACTATTATCACGAAAGATAGAGCTTACCTGTTCAGATCATCCAAATTTTTAACGCTGGGTGATCCAAGGAACATCATACAGTCGGAATCCGGAATGTAAATCATCTGGCCCTGCAATAAAGAAATTTATATCAATAAATTATAGAAATAGTACCTTGATAAGCCGGAGCCATTAAATGACCTGTCATAGTTATATTACTGATTCACTCATGTCCCTCATCGTTCGATCCATTTCGAAAAGCCAGTTCATTGTTTAGCCTACAATGCAAACGGAGACATTGACGCACGCCTTATGACGGGGGACATAGCGATGAAGCAATCGAATTCTCGCCGGTATTTCGGTTTCGATTGGGGCAGGTAGTGGTAGGCCCTGGTAGCAGGTACTCCTTGTGCAAAAATCTGTGTGCTGTATAGGGCAAGTTGGAAGCCGCCATAACATTCTTAGCCGGTTATTCAGTGCTCTTGTTCTGCTCTGAAACGGAGGAAAGTCTCAACTCTCATCGCTATACTTGCTAAAACAAAGAGGTACGGTTTTGTCATGAAAAACAACGTTTTGGGATCCCAAGAAGAATAAATAAAGAGAATCAACAAAACACAAAAAAGACGGGATCGACTAAAACCAGGAAGGGAAGGGAACGCGAGAAAAGCAGGAAGGCTGACTAAAACCAGGAAGGGCATACTAAAACGAGGAATGGCATCCTAAAACCAGGAAGGCTGTCGCCAGAATTCACAGCACTGTTCCCTTCCTCTATTTAGTATTATTTCAGGGGTTTGAAACTTCTCAAATTGAAAGTTCACCATCCCTTCCTCGTTTTAGTATGCCCTTCCTGGTTAGTTGCCTACCGTCAGAACGAGAAATGAAAAGGTGAATTACAATTTTTATAGTTGCCGACCCCTCACTGAACTTAATGCCTACCAATGTCAAGATACTAAGCGAGGAAGGGATGGTGAACTTTGAATTTGAGAAGTTGTCGACCCCTCAGATAATACTAAATAGAGGAAGGGAACAGTGCTGCGAATTCTGGCGATTGCCTTCCTGGTTTTAGGATGCCCTTCCTCGTTTTAGTACACCCTTCCTGGTTTTAGTATGCCTTCCTGCTTTTCTCGCATTCCCTTCCCTTCCTGGCTTTAGTCGATCCCAAAAAAGACACACAAAAAAAGACCCTAAATTTTGAATCTTCAGCCAGGAAGCAGTTGATATCGTCGTGTGCTGGTTGAGACATTGACGGGGAAGTTCCAAATTCAAGGTGCAAGTGTTATCCGTTTGGATATAGACTATGCAGTTAATAGTCTTGCAAACCAGAAAAGAAGTGGTAGATTTTGCGGCTGTCTTTATTGCTTGCGAACTTAGTGACTTTTTGGGATCGCAAAACGTTAGTGACCTAAGACTTCGTAAAGTTTGTCTGTCCGTCGTTACCGTAATTAACGTATTCTCGAAGGGGTTGAGATATTTTGTTGAAACTCGGTCTCATTTTATTATGTTATATTTCTTTCCTAGTATTAATGAGTCTTTTTTGGTTGTATTGGGCTGTTCTGATTGATTAGCGGATGTTAGCGGATGATTTTCTTCAATAATGATCCGAATCGATATTCATCACATCATTTGGTTAAAATCGCCTCAACGTTGTTGCTCTTAGGGCAACAAAAAAGAATAAGTCTCTTTACGCATTAGATTAGATGACGTAAGCATTCACATCACAACAAGTTTCTTTCCAGAGATTTTGCAGGCCCCGTTGGCGTAGTGGTCTAAGATGTTGCAACCTTAGATTAACCACTGAATCAACAAGCCGTGAGATCGTGAACTTGAGGTTAATGGTGAGCGATAGTGAACAAAAAACTCAGAGGGTTTCCTCCTCACACGGGGCACCCCAGACACACCAACAAAAAAAATAAGACGACAAATAAATATCTTATTCATAGTCTTGTGTGGAGGTTTTGCAAAAATTTTATATTTTTGGTAATTCATCTTGACTTCTTGTAGATTTATTATTATTATTACAATCTTCATAACCATTCAATAGGACTTGTTTCATGTACTTTTTGCGAGGAAAAAATCTTAACGTTTTACGCATTTGAGGTTCTCGTCGAATTACCTCCTCAATTATTAACTGCCCGCATTTTCGCAATGACAACAACTCAGTACAGAAATCATAAATAGTTTTGTATTCTGCTTTTCTATCAGCAATGCTTAAACTCTTTTTAATCATTTCAATAACGACAGCACCCAGACTTAAAGTTCTATGGGCACATCAAACTACCCCTACCCACCTCTGTAACAACCTAGGAACAATGCTTACCCCCTAGATCAGCAGCTTTTTCAACAGTTTCCTCTCTGTGATATTTCAAAGCGTAATGTTTTGGGCCAGTACACGCTCAACTTACTAGCTTGGGCAAAGATAAAATTGATGTTTCCTATAAGACTTAGTAGATCTTAATTTTATGCATAAATCAGCTTCTATGATTCAGATTTGAATAGGTTATTTGGTTTTGAATGATTTTTGTAGCTATGTTATTTTTTATATGCTTATTGTATATTCTGGTACATTTTATAAAGCAGGTGAGTCAAGCTTCACAACGCTATTCCACAAAAGAAAAACTTTTAATATGGAACTTCTGATTAAACACTAGAACAATCAGGTAAACTGCATTTGCGGCTTGACTTTCGTGACATCTCAAATATATCCTTTTCTATCAAGCATTGCTGGGAGTTTTTGAATTACCTGCCAAGATATCCCAGCTCCTAAGATTTGGATCGCCGAAATGCCAGAGAGGTGAAGACAACGGATAACAAGAAAACGGCCGATTTTCGTAGCGCCTTCTAAAGGAAGTTGGAAATGTTTATTTGTAAAGCATTTAGTACCAAGTAAAGCATTAGAAGTGTCCATTGTGCTTTAACGATGCTAATGGTAACACAAGAAATGCACTCAAGCAGGAAGAGGAGATGATGAATTTGGATAAAAATAAGCAATCACTAATATTATTTTAATAATTGTAGCTGCGGCAATATACAAACATTTTCTTTTCTAATTCTTCCTTTTATATATATTATATAGAAAAAATTATTGAAGAAAATCTTTCTAAAAAATATGAAGAATATTAACCAAATGATAAGTTCGTGAAGAGTAGTGATGCATGTGGGAACCAGTGAAGAGTAGTGAAGCTTATGGAAAGCCCGCAAAGAGTTGTAAGGGATGCGGAAAACCCGTGAAGAGTAGTAAGGGATGTGGAAACCCTTGAAGAGTAATAAAGGATAGAGAATACCCATGCTTTTGTTTACATCTAAGTTTTCTCAATCGAGACCGATTCGTTTATAAAAATATTTCCCTATATTCAAACATTGTTTACAACGGATACGTCAGCTGCAATTTTTCGTCAGCGATATTTTGACCCTTCTTGGCAAGGGTCCTCGTCAGGCTGCCAATCATCTGGGTCAGGATCGGGGAAAATTACAGATTTGTTTCCTTCCCTGTCGAAGACCCAGAAGATTGACAGCCAGACGAGGACCCTTGCCAAGAAGGGCCGAAATATAGATGATGAAGAATCGTAGCTGACGTATCCGTTGAAAACATTGTTTGAATATATGTTTCAAAGTCAGCTTGGGCTCAAAGAATATTGAACATTTCCCTAATAAATGATGAACATTGCAGAGAAGATTCGGTGTTTTAAAGGGATGAAATCTAACAACAAATCCAATATACAAATGTAACCGCAATACGCGTGTAAGGAATTGTGGACATATCCAAAAATAATAATATCAAAACGAATGGAATCAAGAAAAATGAAATAAGAGATAGTGTTAAAAACCACCTTGAGAAGAATATTTTACTATCTGAAGATTTAATTAATATTCTACGTAGAGATGAAAGGATTCAAAATAAGAATAGACCATCCGACTGTAAACCAGAATCGAAATTACGAACAATTCTGGAAGACGAAATGAAAGAAAATAATATCACCATTACAAAAATAAAATAAGAGAAAACAAAAAGAAAAAAAATACAAGTGAATGAAAAAGATTTCTAAAAAACAACAAGAGCGACGAGCTCATATAGTACCTTATATGAGTTGGTCGTACCTAAAAAGTAGGCGAGAAATCAAAATACCCGGCCATCTAAAAATGCGGTTTGGACCTATAAATACGATATCTAGTTTCACTCAAGTCTGAGCATTTCCGTCGCCTCGGATCACCTAGGGCAAATGTCTTTTCTACCTTCCAAATTTCGACCCTAAAGATCCACTCGTTTGGATCTTTCACATGTCACACGGTTTGCAATACCCACCTCCAACGTCCCTTACCGAGTCCGAATCTGGTTCGGACTTCGGACTACTAAATGGATCATCTGAAGCATTTTCTCTTACCACCTATCAAGTTTCACTCAAATCTGAGCGTTTTTTGGGAACTTCCCTTAATTCTCCCTCTCTCCCCTCCCCCAGCGTGGTCGGATCCAATTCGGACCCTACAATATGTCATCTAGGGCATGTGATCTTTCTACATTCCAAGTTTCACTAAAATCGCTCGAATTGTCATACCCCTATGCGAGCCAAAACATTTCCGAGAGTCCCCTTCCCACTCCCCCCACTGTGCCTGAATGCGAATCGGAAACATAAACGTCGCATCTCTGACATGTCCTAATCAGTTTAGACTGGAATCAGAGCATAGCCTATCCGCAAGTTTCCAGTTTCCACTTCACCCCCCTCCCCTACCGTGACCACATCCGATCCAGACACCAAATTACAAATCAAGGCCGCATTAACTTAGAACTGTCCAACTTGCATCCTATTCTGTACCCCCCCGCCCCCGTCTAACTCTACTAAACGGGCCCGCATTTGGTTCGGATACATGTTTGCTTGTCTGGGTCATCAGTTTTTATCACCCATAAAGTTTCACTCGAATCGGACCACCCTTTCGCTACTTACGGAAGCCAGTGATTTCAGGATTCCCCTCCCCTCAACTCCCAAAAGATGGTCGGATCCAGGAACACGACTTTAGGCATTATGTGGTGTCCTTAAGTCATTATTAAGCCTGCAAAGTTTCATCGTTCTTAGAATAGCTGGAACTATCCTAACTGGCGCGATCACCGGTATTCCGAGAAACACCCTCCAACTGCCCCCACAGAGCCCTGATACGATCTGGTTCTGTCAATTACGTATCTAAGGCTTATGCTTGTTTTTCTCACCAAGTTCCATCCCAATCCCTAAACTCTTAAGTGTTTCACAAGATTTCCGGTCCCCCCTTCAACCCCCCCCCCACAAGTATCTGATTCGACCAGGACTTGACATGGATCATCTGAGACGTAGCCACTCCCTTCACGGTGGTTGGATCCAGGAAACGACTATTGTCAAGTCAATCTGTTCGTGTGGCATGTCTTCCAAGTTCTATTGTCCTAGAACATCCGGAAGTACGGAAATACCAGGATCACCGAAATTCCGGCCCCCCCCTCGACCCCCCACAGTGCCCGAATCCGGTCCAGTTATGTCAACGACGTGGCTAGGACTTGTGCTTGTGCAGAAATTGCGATCGGTATATGGAACTTGGCCGAAGGGCAAGTGCCATAAAAACCTATCAATTACCGGAAACCGAGATGAAGTACTGAAAAGGGTTAGATAATACTAAAAGAATAATATTAAAAAACATGAAGAATCTACAAAGAAAAATAGAAAACTGATAAGAAATCAAGTAGAAAGGATGATTAGAATAAAGCCACTCTCTTTATAAATAAGAAGTCAGTTCCTGATTATTTGTTTTGAAAGGAAGAAGAACAACAACCTACTATTTCTAGTGAAAATGAAAACATGTGTACTGGAAACGTTTCAATCCAAGGTATGGAGTTGATGAACATACTCTTATTGATTTTACTTTCGCAAATTTACAACGAAGAATGAATGAAAGTTATAAGTATAGAGTTCAGTTTGTAACTCGTGCTATTTTCTATCGTCAGGAAAATGATGAAGAAGTCGAAGTATTTGACAATAATACTTCTTAGATTCTCAATAAAAATAGTGTACTTCTAAAAAATCATCTAGATGATAATTCAAGAGATTTAGTTCTTTGAGTAATACCCCTAGATCTGGACTACAATTCCAGAGATACGAATGAATTAATTATCGGATGATTCGAATAGAATGGTGGAATATTCAAAACAGTATAGGATATCGTAAAAATAAAAGAGCTTACCTTAATATTGAAAATAGCGATCAAAAATGCTTTCTTTGGTCAATTAGTAAATCTATATCCAGCTAAAACTCATGCGGAAAGAACTTCTAAATATAAACAATTTGAAAACGAATTTGATTTCAAAGGGATTATCATCTTCCCAATGGATACAAAAGATATCCATAAATTTTAAAATAGATACAACATTAAGATTTGTTTATTTCAAATCCAAAAAAGAAATTATCAGAAGGCATACATTAAAACTACAATCAATGGGAAAACAGCAAAACGTATCATTCATTTATTATATTTCAATAATCATTATAAACTGGTAAAGGATGTGAGTAGATTAGTCAGTTCTCAAATCTCTACAAGACAAAAGAAAACATACATCTGCTCTTCTTGCGGCAGGCATTTTGCCAAATAAGAAAAATTTGAGAATTACGGAAGTAAAAATAATTGCGAAAAATCTGATATAATTATGCCTCCCTAAGGTTCCAGTATACAATATAAAAACATTGCAAAACAGATGAAAGTTCCTTACTGCATAATAGCAGAGTAACATGAAAAATATAATGTACACGGAAACAAAACAAGAAACGTGGCTGAACAAATACCATTTGCATACGGATTTTATGTATGCTATTCTTTTGATTCAAACCAGAAGAAATACTATGACTATTTAGGTGAAGATGCTGCAGAACATTTCGTTAAAACGATTACAGAAGAATTCACATAGATCACAACACAACCCTTAGAACTAAAGGTACAACTGATTCTGAAAAGGATTTTTTTAAACTGATGAATAATGCTTGCTTTGGAAAAACTATGGAAAACGTAAGGAAGCGAGTGGATATGGAAATAATAACTGAAGATCAAACAAGAGAAAAATAATAAAGAAACCCAACTTTAAACCTTAAATTATTTTCAGTGAAAACTGTTCAGTGGCAAGAATGTCGAAGGAAAAGATAAAACTAGACAAACCAATGTATATCGGTTTTGCTGTATTGGAACTATTATTGATGTATGAATTCCATTATGATTATATGAAACCTAACTATCGAGATAAAATTGATTTTTGTGACACGGATACTGATGGCTTCATATATGATATTAGAACCGAAGATTTCTATCAAGATATTAGAGAAGATTTGAATGAGAGATTCGATACGTCTGTGTATGAAAAAGATAATCCATACGGATTTCCTAATGTAAATAAAAAAGTCATACATCGTCGACTCCAGACTGCATAATGACATCTGAAGATAGCCCTCTCTTCCGTGCTACCCCGAATAGGTTTTTTTTTGTGGAAGGACCCAGTCTACACCGAACGTGGCCAGCAGTCCACGCCAATTGTCTGCCGCCCTAGTTACTAAACATCTCAAACATAGAGGTGCGTCCATATAGAGGTACAACTGTTACGGAACAGAAATTACGTCAGTTAAATTCAGTTATCGCGGATAACGAAGCAACAAATTAACGCGTTTTGTCGGTTCTTCTAGCATAATTAAGTAAAATATGATGGGTAACCCGACTTTCGTCTCTTCGACCTATTCTGTTAACCTTTAAAGGATTATCAAAATCAATCAAAAGATAGCAAAAAAGAACGGAATACGAATAGAGTTAAAGATAAAATTACAATTCAAAACTAAAAGAATTTACGATTTGAAAACATTTAAAACCTCTCCGTAACCCCATATAATTTACGACATTACCTTTAGGTTATAAACATTAAATAATTAGGTTAAAAATGTAAGTAAGCTATGTACTTGGTAATAGGTAAGTTTATAGATAAAATGTAAGTATGTAAGTATGTACTTGGTAATTGGTAAGTATATAGTTAAAAATTTAAGTATGTAGTTGGTAAATATTTTAAGACTCTTATAACACTAATTTTTGCTTAATAAATGAGTGAAAAGGCTCCGTTCAAAGTGTATGGTTTTAGTGAAAAAACTATTATCAGAACAAACACAAACTTTCACCTCTATGGTCACTTAGATTCTTAATTTATGGAAGTTTCGGAACAGGAAAAACCAATGTACTCTTGAATTAATATATGAATATATTTGTTTCAGCCGAATATACTTATATGCAAAAGATCTTGAGGAAGATGAATATAAAGACCTTATAGACAATTTAAACATTTTGGAATAACATTGAAAGCGGATATTTGTTCAGTAAATAATGACATTAATGCTATTATTGATGTTGACGATCTAGACCCTAAATACCAAACTTGATTATCTTTCATGATTTTCTTACTAAAAAGGACCAGAAGATATAGAAGATTTATTCATACGAGGAAGAAAGAAAAATGCCTTAATTGTTTATTTGTCACAGAGCTATCATACAAAACCAAAAGCGGTAAGAATTCAATGTAACTATTTCGCATTCTTGCATTGCTCTAATCCAAAAGAAATAAAATGAATCAGACCAAATCTCGCATCTAATAAAGACAACGTGAACTTTCTCAAACAATTCAAGGTTGCAACCAGGTTAAGGATTTTTTTTTATTGATTTAAAAACAAAAGATAAAGCTCTGATTAATAGGACTTAATAGGAAAAAGTTTACTAGATAATTTGTTTCTGTTATAAATGAATAAATTCGGTAGTTTCATAAAAAGGTTAGTAACGAAAGGAATAGATAGTTACTCATGATAACGGTAATATTGACAGAGAAGATAATATAATTACTAATTTAGGTGATGCGAAAGCAGACCAGGACGCTCTTCTTTCAGATCTATGACTATTATTTTGAATCATTTTACAGAACAAATTACCGCAGAACAAGTGGGGGCAAATCATCATTTTAGCGAAGATATCACTAGAGTCACTGCTGTAATGGTTCTCCTTATAATTCCTTGGTAAGGATCAAAGACCAATGGTTATTTGTAAACGAAATAATTCGAATTTATAATGTTAATTTAGCAACGTTAACGATGAATCTTGAAGATTATGAGAAAAAGCGTCTTGACCAACAAACCCATAACAATATTGTTGAAACAAAGATTGCTGACCAACAAATCTATATCAGTAATACTGAAAGAGTAGTAGTTAATATTTTAAAAGGCTTCTAGAGCAAAAACCTGTTGACAAACTATTCGTTTCCAGAATATAAGAAATGATGGCTGGTAAATAAACAAAAATAATTTTATAAGATAAATTCTAAAATAAATGAATGGAACATTCGAATATATAGCTTATATATCAAGTCTACAAAAAGGGACGCTGAAGGAATGTCTTGATGCAAAACAAAAATGTCAGATACAAGTTAATTAGAATAAACAGAATGAACGAGACCAGCAAAACTACTTTTGTGTCAACGACAGATTGATAAAATTTTAAAATTTAAAAGTAATAAAGAATGTTGTTATATTGATGTATCGTACAAGCAAATGAAGGAAGCGACTCAAACAGTTGGATTACTTCCATTTTTAATACAACTAGCATTACAGCGCAGTTGCTGCTTTAGGTACATTCGCTGGTAAGAAAATAGTGAGTAAAATAACCAACACTGGTGGAGCGCTAAAACTTCCTGGAACACAGAGAGGTGTGGGTAATGGTGTACTTGGTAGACCTAAGAAGGAAACCCATTCAAAAAACGGGGGAATTCAAAAAGAAGCAAAAGTTAAATAGGACCTATAACTAATTTTGATATTATTGATCAACTAGGAAATCTACCGCATTTTAGAGGTGTTTTCTCTATAGATACGCTACCCAAACAGATAAATAGTACAGAATAAGGTGTAATTAATTATGATAAACGTGGTTATAGATCTTGCCAAGAAGGGCTGAAATATAGCTCGTATAAAATGTAGCTGACTTATCCGTTCTACATCGTCAAATATGATAAACGTGGAATGCCTGGAGCTCACTGGGTTGTTTATAGCAGTCTATCCGATAGTCTCTATGTGGAATCCACCAGGAAAAGAAATAATTAAATATCTGAAAGCTTCAAAGAAAAAAATAGCAAATGAAAGTCTTGCAATTCAAACTGTGAATTTCTTTGTATTTCTACATTAAACCCAGAATAACCTCTCTTGTTTAAATATGGTAAAAAATAAATTTCATTTGTGAAAATTGTTTTCTAATAAATGGAGATTTATGGTTTAAGTAGAAAGAGAGCTGAGACTAAATCAAACTTTAAGACAGTATCGAAGAATAATATGCCTATGCAGATAGGTAATTGTGTTATTTGTGGATCAATGAAGAGTCAATTCTTAAGAAAAGCTCAACGCAGAAAAAAATAAATTAAAAACGTATTATTCTAATTATTCAGGTGCTGGTGATATTTACAGAAATAAAAGAAAATGAAGTGAACGTTTCTAAAGATACAATATTTTTTTTTTGCAAAATGAGAATGTATATACTTTACATAAGCCATCGTATCAAAATTTTGAAAGGAGGCGAGTCGTTTTTCACTTTGCTGATGAAAAATGGCAAGCTTATCATGTTGATATGCAGAAATTTTAAAAAGAAAACAGATAAAACAGATTAAATTTTAACTATTATTGGTTGCTTTAGTAATTTGCATGGTGTTCCCCTTTGAAAGATAAAGCTGGTGATGAAATAATAAAAGTATTGAGTAATATTTTGAAAGAACGTATTCTGAAAAAGCTACAAACTGAAAGGTCAAGAATTTATAATGAGAAATGTTCAGACTTTCGTCAAAAATAATAACATTCAGTGCCTTACATCTGAAAGTGAATTGAAAGCACAAATCGTTGAACGATTCAACAGAACGCTGAAAGCAAAAATATGGAAATATTTTAATCACAATGTTGGTTTCTCCACGTTTATGACAAGATGATTGCAAAGTCACAGGAAATTACGAAGTAGGAGATTTAGTTAGACTTAAAAAAGGATAAAGTACTTTTGATAAACCTAACTACACGAATGAAGTCTTCCAGATAGCAACCGTTGAGCCTACAAACCCTATAACTTATGAAATATCTGACAAAAAATTCGAGGGAGACTATATGAAAAAGAACTTTCAAAAATTATAATTAAATAAAAATTAGTGGTATATAAATGATTAAAGAAACACGAGTGATGCGTTATCGGATATAGTTAAGAACAGAGAAATTCAAAGAAAAAACGTTCAACAATATGAGAAGGGGGAACTTGTTACGGAAATTGTTTCAGAACTTAATGCTCTAGTTTTTATAGCACAAAAAGAAAATATTTACATCAATAAATTACAGGAAGATGATAATAATTCAAGAATACCGTTTCGGAGATGAGGTGAAACATTTAATACAGCTTTACAGATTCCTGATACAGAAGAAGCGAATCAAGCACCAAATTCTGCTTTAGAGCCCAGTCCAGAACAATTCAAATTTGACGTAGTTTTAAACTTGAATATCGATGTAGACTTGTTAAATCAAATTAATTTAAAACATAAAGAAGACTGGAATGGCTTTGATAATTATTTTAAAATGCCTTATTTTAGCATCGTAAGGAAACAGACGAGGCTCTGGATCATTTAACAACTATAAGTCAAAGTTATGGTGGAAAAAAATGGAAAGGTTATTCTAGCTATGATAAAAGAACGGAATTTATAAAAGAATACAAGGAGAGGTTAAACGCCGTTCAATCTCATATGCCATCAGTCAAAGTCGAACAACAAGGAACTGGAATATAAATGAATCAGGATTAAATGAATAAAAAATTATACACTTTGATAGGTAGTAGAGTAAATGGAAATACATCTTATCTGCAAAATAAAATTTATACAAAGAAACAGTATAATTTATGATATAAAAAATAAAAATTATAAATGGTGCTGTTAACCATTGAAGGTAATGAAAGTGTCATTGATACAACATTTCGGTAACTAATCGAATTGGATCGTAATTGCGACTAAGAAAAAGCTATGAATCAATGCACTTTCTGGTATGCGTGGCATAATATAAGTCACAAATTTAAAAAAAATACATTTCAGTATAAGAAATTTGAAGAGGGGGAATGCATTAATGTTACAATTCCTAATGGGATGTATAATGAGTGATTGTTTAAATTGCTTTGTCTGTCAGTATTTTGATACTCCAAAAGATAAATGTCCTGTTGTAATTTCATCAAACGGGGCATCTATGAGATTTGTAATCTTATTACAAGAAAAATACCTGTTTAGATTTAATAGTGACTTGTGTCAGAGTTTACGATTTGAGAAGGAAATTGAGATTTCTAGAAAAATCAATGAAGGTACAAAATCTTCCGCACATTACAAGAAGATTTGATAAAATTCAAATTCGTCCTCTCTTGTAAACAGTTCTATAGTAAACAAAAGTAAATCAGACGTAATTTGGATATTTGTTCCGAATAAAGAATCGGGTTGTCTAATTGTTGAAAACCCAAGACAATTAATTTACCTTCCTATCAATATTACCATTATTTACTCCTTGAGAATGATAATAACTGATCAATTAGGAAGACTGATCGATATGAATGGAGATAACGACGGATGCGCATTGCATTTAAGAAAAGCTTAAAGAATTATTGAAAAAATTTATTTGCTTATAAATGTTTATTAATAATAAAAAATCACTTTATAAAAAGCAGTACGGTTGGTACTATTTTCAAAAACATTGGTAATTCTAAGTAAACCGAAAATTTGAGTAAATAGAGAAATAGAATAGGGGAAAGATTGATTTGATTGATGTAAACAAGTAAGAATTAGTTGATGTAATTCAGAACAAAAATAAATATTCTTTGAGCCCAAGCTGACTTTGAAACATTTATTCAAACAATGTTTGCAACGGATACGTCAGCTATGATTTTTCATCAGCGATATTTCGGCCCTTCTTGGCAAGGGTCCTCGTCAGGCTGTCAATCTTCTGGTTCAACTTCGGGGAAGGAAACAAACCTGTAAACCTGTACATGGATTTAATTTATTTAGTACCGCTGACTATGTAATAAACAATGAATTGGTTGAAAAATTCAATATTGTTGGTATTACATCTAACGGTATGAAGTTGATTGAATAATCTGATGATTATTCTAGAACTGCAGCACGAAGTTATTTCTGGTATAAAGATTATAATCAAGAAAAAGATATCAATCCTGTAAATAGTTTATTTACCATTTACAGGAAATGTATCTGATACAACTACACATAATGCAAATTACAATAAAGGTTTTTGAAAAGAGATATAACAGAAATAAGAAATTAAATTAGTAAATATGTATTTACCATTATCAGAATTGTTTGGATTTTTGAAAGACAACAAATGATTCTTCAGAGGACGCACAAAATATTTCTAAGAAGAATTAACGACAACAACATGATTATAAGAACTGGAAATACTAATTTGAAAGTAGTAATCGAGTACTTATCCTGGAAAATCCCTATTGTAGGTTGTAGCTCCTAGTGAAATGGAAAAGGGATTGCCAAAGGATATAAAGCATAATCTGATCTGGGAAGTATGTAATACTTATAAAAGTGGTGTTTGTCAAAATAAGTAACACACGTTTAGAATAATGAAAAGTATACTAAGCGATTAATGAATAATATGGTGTTTGATCATATGACACAAAAATTAGAATTAATGGGGATAAATATCCTGAAGAACCACTAGAGTGTGATTCAGCGACGAGAAATGCAAATACTCGAATCTCTACAGTAGATTCATACATATGCCGGGTTGTAATTAATTAGCGTTTGATACTGGTAGTGGTGTTAGTATAGAAGAATTTAAAGAAGTGTATCCACTATTCTGTTTCGACGTTTCCAAACACAGAATCAAGTATATTTAATGGAACAACTGCTGATATTGAAAAAAGTGTAACATTGAAAGAAGCTTATCCTGTAATACATAATGTTCACTGTGGTATATACTATGAAAGAAAAGCTACATTAGATATTACCAATAAAAAAATGTATTTGAGTTTGTGAGTTTGGATTTTTATTTAATAAAATCATCCGCTAATAAACAGAGTCAACAAAGGAAGTCTTGAATACAATCAGGACAAGCAAATACAAGGATACAATAAAAAAAGGTTCACTAGTATTAAAAAAGAAATAAAACGTAGTTAAAATGAGAATTGCTAAAACAAAATATGGTGATAAGTTTGTTATAGTAATTAATCATAATGAAAAACCATATGATTTGTTTACAGCTCAGAAATATAATGCTATTGCTAATGAGTTGCTTTTAATGGAAAATTTAGTTCTGCAACCGATTGTACGGGTGAACAAGAATAAGAATCTTATGTTGATTTAGGAACTGTTTACTCAGTAATTTCTTATAGTAGTAGTTGATAGGATACCATTATTTCTTATAGTGTATCTTGTAGTAGTTTATAGGATACCGTGATTTTGTTATAGTATATACTTATCAGTAGTTTATTGAGATTAAAGGATGATATTTTCATTTCTTGATACTTTTAATGGTAATTATGAAAATAAAATCTTTGAAAAGGGGTGAATTTTACAGAAAAGTTTGTTAAAATTGATAAATTTCATTTAGTTTGGGGTTTGTTTATTGGGGGGTTGTGAATTGTGAGTGGATTTCGATTACGTGTCTTTTTCTTTTTTTTTTGTATTTTCTTTCACTTAGTCGACTTTTTCAAAATGGCGGGTTATAAATAAATTATTGACTTACTTACTTTGAAGGGGGTACGGTAATTTTGTGATACGCCTCACAAACCAAATGAGTTCATAGGCCCTATAGAAAGTGGCCGGATTCGAAAACTTGCCCAGGATGTTCCATGTATCCATATCCTATAACGGTGTTGCAGGGGAGTCTTGGAAATGTAATTTAATACGCATAGAGACCGAAGGGATGGAGTGATTGGGATTAGGCATGGGCACTGTTCTATTTTTTTTGGGATAGTTCACCTATAGTTTGCCCTGTACCAAGAAGTATCTTAAATATTTTTTCCTTGTACCGTACATATGCCTTTATTCGAGTCCTTTTCGTGGAACAAGAAATATCTTGGTCCAGAATTCCAGCTGCCTATAACCAATGAATCACACTTTCTCCCGATGGAAAATGAGTCATGGAAGTTTCTTTTGTCTTAACAACAAATTTTGACATACCTTTCCAGTTGGATTGTTCGTCATAGTGATTGGTAATAAACTAAAGTTTACGGATCATACAAACTCAAAGTTAAGCAAGCTTCACTTCGTGTCGGTGGTTGGTGATGATGGTCATTTTTTCTTTGAGGGGTGTTCGCGAGGGATGCATGTTCAACCAGAATACAGAATAGCTTTTCCTCGGTGGTTTCTTTTGAGCATGGTCATACTAGGCTCCGCGGAGTTGTCGGCTGAATGTGAGTCTACTATTCTGCGAAAATCCGTGAAACGGAGGTTCATTTTCATCATCAAGTTGAACAAATCTCAACTTTTCCGTATAGAACTGATGTAGTGCCAAAAATACTGTCAGGAATTCCAGTCGCGAACCACCGATTCTGATCGTTTGTTTGCATCAGGAACCGGTGCGGATGTTTTGATGTCACTAAGCTAGTTTCAGCCTTTTTACTTTTTGAGTTAAAAGTATCAGTTTTTGAAATCACATTTACCATCGCTGCATAGATTATACGTCATATGAGTCCTTCTTTGTGATCACATGTTCGGTCTTAGCGAAAGTTCATTTATGAACACTCCACTCTTGTGGCCGCGATAGCCGGTTTTCTGTTCTCGGTTTTCAGCGTTTTATTTTGTTGTTCTTATCTCGTGAACCATGACAGATACTAATTTGAAACTTGGCGTACTTGTGGGTCTTGGGGTCTAATTGGGGTCCCGCCTCCCCCCGTACACTCTCGGTTCAAGGAGAATTGGTCACTATTCCCCCATTAACTACTGTTTTTTTTTTTTAAGTTTAACCAAAAAGGGCTGGGATAGGACAATCTAGTTACCCATCACTTATTCACTTAAATTAGCTTGAAGGGCCGCTGAAAGTGCGTTACTTCGTTGTTCCGCTATTCACGATTAATCGATTTTCAAATAGTGGAATTTCCGTGTGATTTGTGGTACCTCTACGCGCTTGTATTTTTGTTGCACGCCTTACGAGACAGATTCGTGTTTTTTTTTTGTTCCGGCACTAAGCAATCTTCACCAATCTCACCACTGCCCACTAAAAAGCCGCGTTTGTGTACCGCGTAATAGTAGAATTTACGCTGTGGGGACGGTCGTACATATTCTGAACGTCATAACTAGGCAGATAGTGGAAAATAAAAATTCTCTTTGCAGAATCCAAGTAATTCAGTATATTTAACTAAATGACACACAAATTAGTTGGCTTTTCTGTTAAATTTCAAAGGCTTACCACCTTTTTGCGAATTACGTGCAACTGGGCCCGAATTGCCCAGAGTCCATTACGTGACCAAATTGGCAAACTTACTAAGCATGACTAGTACTAAGGTGAAATTTGGAATGCGTGAATATCATTGTCTATATGGGTCTAGATGTATCTTTCGGTGATACACCCCCCCCCCCCCTCCAAACACTGGCAACTTGGCCCATATTGAACAATGAATTAAAAGTCAAGGGCGAATGGTTATTAGGCTGTTCGTACACAATATATGATATACGTTTTACTTTTACACATCACGTTTGAGCGCTTGCGCTCTTGTTTAGATTGGACCCGAAGGCGGCTGTTGCCACGAAGGGTTGGAATGCTGCACCAGTAGTATCGATTTAGCTCGGTCGAATGTGATTCACCGTCAGCTTGGGCTGAATAAATATTTACGGTATCTGAAGTTCCCATTTTTTCACGATTTCGAATATATAAGAAGAAATATTTAATTTGTTGCTGTTGTTCCTACTATTGCTTGATTCTTGCTCAGTATTTTTCATAGCCGTCATCACATCGACATTCCGCGTGGGTAATGGTTAGGTTGACAAATGGCCTCTTTTGGAATGTGCCATCTTGAGTTAACTGATTTGTTGTACTGATAAGGCGGGTTGCCCCCATAAAACAGATTTGGAAAAAACAGGAACAGGGCAAAACAGGACACACCAAAACGGAACAGAACAGGTGAAAAAAAAACACAGCTGGCTTCAAAACAGCTGTTCTGTTTATTTTGGGTCCCTGAAACAGAAAGCAGTAAACAGTAAAACAGGAGGAAAAAAACAGAAACAGAAACAGAAAACAGGAACAAGGCCCAAGCCTAATTGGGATGAAACTTGAAGGTACCAATTTCATGGGACCTAGACAAGTAGTATGAGGCCCGAACTGGATCTGACATCCATGGGGTGAAGGTGGTGATGTGGGGTACCGGACCGGCAGGCCCACTGGAAATTTGTCAGAAATGCTACGGTTCGGATACTTGTTGGGTGGTAGACATAGATGCCAAACATATGCCATGTAGTCGTCGATAACCTCTTCTTGCCATGTATCAATTATATTGGTTAAAGACGACAGTCATATGCTATCACGTTGTCAAACAGATATTCAGGAATAAATATAATGATTGGTTAATAGATTGATATGATTGTACACTGTAAAGTAAAATACCCCTCTTTTTGTGAAATGTGTTGCAAATGACACGGATTCCGTTTGCCCAGCTTTACTTTCTGAGCTTTAGAAAAGGCATACATCGTCAGATCAGGTTGAAAGATAATGGACTTTGGTGGTACTTGTAAGAGTAAAGGCAACTTAATACATATAACGCTAGAAAAGGAAATTTATTTTCATTCGATTTTGCAACTGGAAAACTCTTCAAACAAAAACGTTACCCTGTTTTTTTTCTTACGAACTTCCGTCGCTGAATTCTATTGGCTCTCCTGTGCTACGATATGGTACTGAAGGCTCAAAATGACTCCTTTTCGTTTTAATTGAAGGCCTATATCTTGAAAAAAATTTAAAAAATCTGCCCACTTCAACGTTTTTACAAAAAGAGTTTCCGCTTGATGGCTAGTTTGTAACATTTTCTGTGAAACATTTTTGTAAATGAAACTGTTTTGAGAACTGTTTTAAGATCCGTTGAACAAAGTATAGGTTGCAAAACCGTGTCTACAATGAACGTTTATGGACCTTGAACCCTGAGTTCGAACTTTTTGCGGAGGCTATGTATTTGTCAATAGTTTCAGAAAACCCTACAATCGGAAACCACAATCGGAAAATTATGTGTCTCGATCAGAGTCATTACCAGCCAAAATATTTCGGGGAAGGGGGGAAGGTAATTACCGACTGGCTGGTCGTTTTACCGACTGTTTTAGCAGAGATACCGACAGTTTCTAAGAATAATGCATGTTTTGACGAAAAATCGACTGTTATCGACTGTTTTGAAGGTTGAAAACTTTGTTTTTGAATTGACTGTATCCGTTTGACTATTTCAGCAAATTGAATGGAAAATGTACCCCCCCCCCCCCCCATTCGTGGTGCCCCTGGTCTCGATTCTTGTTCTTGTTATCGCTTTGCTTTTAACCTTTACAACATCACTTTGATATTCATGTTTTAATGGGATATGGGGTAAATAGATAAAAGTCATGAGGTAAAAGCCAAAAAAAGAGCGTAGCTTGGTCGGCAACCAAGGTCATTCAATAAGAAATAATTTATATATAATTTAGGGAAACATAAAAACCGTAAAAAACGGTCGAAGTGATCAAACTTTTCCAAAAAACAGAAAAGCGCATAAACGAAATGACTTAACACTGTGAGATACGGGACTTCCTAAAAGTGTATTCTTGCCGTTCCCCGAGGACTCCTCGGGAAACAGAAGGGAACGGCGAGAATAGAGGGAGTCACTCCACGCGGACTCTGCCTTGGAAAACAACCAGAACACGGAGAATGCTTCTAAAATGGATTTTGTTAAAAAAAAAAGAATGTGCAGTTGACGAAAGTACTGGATCCACTTTATTTTGGGTTTTGTTTATTCTGATTCTTTTTATTAATATTACATTGCACCAACACTGGCAAAAATTGATTCCCCTCCGAATATGAAAGGGAGTCCTTTTTGATGATGGTGTATAATCAAAGCATTCCCTGCCCGTGGGGACTCGGGGGAATAGTGGGAGTGATTCCCCGGGACAAACAAAAACACGACTACTGTGAACCTGCAATTGGCTGGAAAAGGTATCCTAACTCTTTTTTGATCGTGTGGTTACATTTTTCGCATAGGTGTTTGAATAGATATTACAGCTTAAAGTCTTCAAACCCTTATTACAAAAGCGAATTATGCTTTCTATTGGTTGGTTTTGCATAAAGCGTCATAGCCAATCAAAATTAGACGAGACTAATTTTTTCTTAAAAAAATCCATTAACGTCTTACATTCACAACTCTGTTAAAAAAATATTATTGAAGTTGGCAACGTTTCTACCATTAACAGGCTCATAATTGTCACCATACGCCGATAAGTATCTGTAAGCACGGAAATCAAAATCAAAAGTCCTTTACCTCCCGCTGTTAAACTCATTTTGTTAGCTCCCTTCCATGAAAGAAAATTCCGTTTTCTTCTTGTTCGTCGCCCCATCTTTCAAACTGAAAAGTGCGCGAATTGTGACTCATCACTATGGATGAGTTAGTCACATCATTATATACATTTGTTGAAAAGGATAAAGAAGTTCTGGAGTTCTGCCAGAGTAAGTAAATAATTTAATCTCTGTTTTTGTTTTCCTTGTTAGCCTGTTTCAGACCAACTGGATGCTCCTAAGCTTTTCTTGGTTAGCCTGTCTCAGACCAGCTGAATGCTCATAAGCTACAATCCTATTTGCATAAGCTTAGTGAAGAAATGATTTCTTAATTCCCTTAATTAATTTCTTTTGATAATTCTATGAATAACTTCTGAACTCTTTCCAATACCAATCTGATTAATACCAATCAGTTTTACTTTCACCCAGTCTAGTACACTAGCCCTGCACTAGCCCCTTTTCAGGCACGGTGCTCAAACTTCTACAGGAGTGTTGCATGAAGCTGCCCTTACTATGGCACCGCCCACCCCCCCCAATTGGCCATGGTACATGATCCTGCCACCTTGGATCATGAAGCTGCCACCCCCAGAAAAATCATGCAAATTCCAAGAAAACAGCAATTTTTGTTATTTGCAAAAGGTCACCTCTCTGACCAAACAGCTGGCCTCTAACTTCACCATGTAGCAAAATACTATTTTTAGCAAAGTGGGCGACTTCATGATCACTTGGGTGCCTATATTCTTTCGTGTTTTCCAGCTTAGCCTTGAACAATTTCAAGTAAACTATGGTACCAGCAGAAAGTGAAGGTTCTAAGCTTCCTTTCAGGATACTCCACTGAATTTTATCTCAACTTTTACTCTTTTTCCCTAAGTCATTTCCCAAAAATAGGAGTTTAGGGTGGCGGCTTCACGCAGCACTCCTGTAGGCTGTAGCACCATGCCTGGGTGCTAGACGTTCAAGCACTGTACCTTGGATTTCCTGTATGGTGCATGGATTTCATGGATTGTAAGGACTGTGGTTATAAATTCTACAGTGAGTTGTTTCTAGAGAAACATTAGTGATAGAGTGGTGATAGATGTTTCGGTCATGGGGAGATTGATCGAGATACGCTTTTCTGCCTTTTTTTGTCAGAGAAGATTTTGTATAGTAGTTTTGTAAGTCAAGCTTGGATGTCCACATCCAGTTGGTTCATCCTTCTGATACTGTGAATTCCCTGTTGTCTTGTCTTGGGTTTTTTAATCCTACTTCATCTTCTGACACTGGATCCCTTCCTGAACCTTTACCTATCCCTCAGCCTCCCATACCTGTCCCATACCACCTCAATTTCCAATTTTTGTTGTTATTGATACTGATATTGGAGGAAATGTTTGTTCCTATTTTCCTGATGTGACAGTTGAGCGGGAAGAAGCAAAGCTTTTCCTTAGGCTTCAATATCTCCACACTGTCAGCAAGAAGGCTTCTGATGAAATTATTGCTGGAATTCAGAAACTTCAACCTTTATATCAAGCACATTGTTCTGGTTCTGACCCAGAAGTTTATGTTTATGTTCCATTTGAGAGGCTGGACTCAAAGGATAAGAGAATTGTTTTTTACCATTGCAACCTACATCTACCAACAGTTTGACCATATTGCTTTACAAAAGAGTATTTTCAAGTGGAAAAGAAGAAATAAGATAATGCTGTGGGTACAGAGTATAATTACATGAACATCTGAATGCTATGATGGGAGATCCTGAAATATTATCCTTTCAAGGAAAGAAGTACAAGGTTTCAAATACTGTCAGTTATACTGATGCTCCATCTAAAAAGAATTTGTGTTGTACTGCGTTAAGTTGTGCTCTCTAATTTGTTGTTGATAAGTCTCAAGTTATCAATTCGCCTTAATCTGGCTCAGCATTCAAAGTGGACTAGATTCTGTTAGTCCCCCATTGTCTCAAAATCAACACTTCTGTGTGTCTATAGACATAGCCTACTTATAAGTCGGGTCTATAGGGTAATGGGTAAATTACATTTTCTATACTACCTGCAGGGAGCAGATTCCAGATTTTCTACTCGTCAACCTGAGAGCTATTTTACTGTGTCTTTCAGATGTGCTGACGGTGAGACATAGGGGGAATAATAGAAACTAGTCCGCTTGGAAGTGGAAGTACTTACTGTGTTTTTTTTCTTGTTGTTTTATTTGTGCCATGATTTTAACTCGATGTGATGTACTATGATTTTTTTTCCCTTTTCAAAACCAATTTGACCTCAATCTTTATGCTTATAAGCTTACTGTCATTATTTTTTTGATGAATTATTTCGAAGATTACTGTGATTGTTTTCTTGATGCCTTATTTACGAGTTTCCAAAGCGTCCAAAGTTATATGTAATTATTAAATCCATGGTTTCTTGAATAGCTCAGTTCTTATGTCACTTGCAGCTTTGCTCAAGTGCCATATACAGATCACTTTTCGGTCTGTTGGTCGATCGGTCTGTCGGTTCACTGTTCTCGAATTAGGATACTTCCAGAAACGTTAGGACGATGAAACTTGGCAGGCATATAAGGGACCCAACCAAACTAACTTGGAAATAGTCACTTCCCCAATCCGACCACCGAGGGGGGAGTGGAGGGATGGAGAATCCGGAATGTTGAGTCTGTAACTTTCGAACGGGTTATCGGATCTTAATGAAACTTTACATAGAATCTCGTGTCTCAGATCTCCCACTTCGAGTCCTAAATGGATCCGATGAATGTGGGGGGGGGGGGTCGGAGGGGAGAACCGGAAATCTTGTGACACGATTAGAATGGAGCGATTGGGATGAAACTTGGTGGGAAGAACAAGCACACGCCCTAGATACATCAGAGACGGAACCGGACCGGATTCGGACCCTTGGAGGGGGGGGGGGCTAAGATGATGAAAATTGGCCTTGACGATTTGAGGCTTTAGATGATTGGCTTAGGAATAGTCAGTTTCCCGATCTGACCATCGTGGGGAGGGGGAGGTATGAAGAATCGGGAGTCTTGAGGCATGTATAACTTTCGAATGGGTGATCGGATCTAGATGAAACTTGATATTTGAAAAGCCTCGTATCTCAAATTTCCGAGATCAGTTCCGACCAGATCCCACGAATGTGGGGTGGGGGTGGTTGGAGGGGAGAACCGGAAATCTTGTGACACCCTTAGAGTGGAGCGATGAAACTTGGCGGGAAGAGCAAGCACAAGCCATAGATACGTCACAGTACCGGACCAGATTCGGGCACCTTTGGGGGAGTTGTAGGGGTTGTGGGTCCGAAATTCCTGTCATCGCGAGTTAAGCTACTTCCAGATCTGCAAGGACGATGAAACTCGACTTGAACATCAGAGACTTCACAAGATTGGCTTAGAAATTGTCATTTCTGAGATTCGACCATCCCTTAAAGTACTATTAAAGCAAAATATACTTTCACGATCCCCATCATCCCATGGTCGTTTATGTCTCAAGGATTTTGCTAAGAGATGAATTTTTAGCACCCTTAAATTACGTATCTTACCAACAATATAACAAATACTTTTGACCAAATGATATAATTATATTCATGACCCCCAAGGGCCCACGATCCGTTTTGCCTCAAGGGTTTTGTGATGTCCTTAAAGTACAAACAATTATTTTGAGCAAAATACATATTTTCATGATTTCGATGAGCTTATCATCATTTGTGCAAGAGTGTTCGTAACGGATGAATAATCTAGCGCCCTTAAAGCGAGCATCATCACAGCCAAATGCAAAAATAGAATAATTTTTTTGAACGATCCATTCTCACGATTTCAAAGGACCATGATCATTCTTATCTCAAGGGGATTGCTTACAAATGAACACAACTAACCCACGAATTGTCAAATTCCTATCTTCATCCTCTGATACAGCCTTGCAAGTGCCATATGAGCTTCTAGCTCTTGTCTTCTAAACTCTTAATGAATAAAATATTAGCTTATAAAGTTATTATTTTTGACTATACATGTATATAAATGGTAATGGTGATAGGGATAGGAGAATTTTTGTGAGATTGCCTTTTCAGAAAACTCACGTGTTTTCAAACGCGGTTGTCAGACGTTTGCATCGGTCATTGAATTTCATCGTCTCTTAACTAACGTATCGCGCAGAAGACAAGGAAGCTTGTGTTTCATCGGATCATATGTCTCACGTGTACTTCTGGCTCGAATTCCCGATGAAACGTTATGTAGCTGCAACCCTTCAGCATGCAACGCTGCCGGCCCTTTGAACCAGTTTTCCGATGAAACGTTATGTAGCTGCAACCCTTCGGAATGCAACGCTGCCGGCCCTTTGAACCAGTTTTCTAAGGAACGCTTTTGCAAATAGAAACGCTTTCTCCTGCAACATATTCTTGTGCGATACGTTTTCTCTTGAAACGGATTCGCTAGAACGGTTTATAGGAGAAACGCTTTACTAGAAAACTGGCAAATTCTGAAAACTGGTTCATAGGGCCGGCAGCGTTGCATATATAAAAAAACGTTGCGTTTTACTTTAGAGTGTAGGTGCAAATGTTTAGGTTTAGAAGCAGACTGGCTACTGGTGGGGAGTAAGTCTGCTAAATCGTGATTTGCAGTATATTTGCACCGTTTTCTGATATTTTAAGAGCCCCAGAGAATATGATATTTTACCAAAGGTGGTTAAACATGTTGTTATACTAATGGCTATTTTAATTTAAAAAAAACTTAAGAGTCTTTACAAGCCCCTAGGTTTAGGGTCCAAGGTTTTAATTTACACTTCTGTACAAAATTAATATAAATGGAGGGTCAAAGCTAGAGACACTAGGTCGACTGACAACAAGACCAAATTTTCCGATGGGACCGCAAAAGGAAGCATTTGTCATGAACATCATTATTACATTTTTCGCCTATTTAAAAATAGCCCATTCGGGCTATTTTTACAATTTATTTGCCTGACACGTATACGTCCGGCACTAAATGTACAACCAGTAAGCTGTGAAAGCTGGTTTTAAATAAAGCATGATCATTATGTAGTCTTTAAGCCAAGAATGTCCTTCATTGAACTCAACCCTTCAGAGAGGAAGTAAAAAAAAAGTAATCTCTACGGTTCAGCAACTCCTCGGAAAGTTTATATTCAGATAGTTTTCAACCGCAAAGTTTTATCTCTGCATTTCCAGAAGTGGTTTAACTTCCTGGGGTTGCAATTTCTTTGGTTCCCTAATTCCGCTCTTGAATAAGAGATTGCCGACATTTCCCGAAGGAAGAAAAACTCGGTCTCTTACGCTTGGGGACCTCCGTCTGGGTTTATAACTTTTTTAGTGTCGCCTTTGTGGATTTACTGACTAGCACTTTCCCACCGTTTTAGCACCGAGGACGGACAGGTAATGTCTATTCTTCCCACCGTTATAGGGTGTAGAAAGAGATAACGATGAGTGACGGCAAAAATAGGGACAAAAAAAAGCACCAAGTCACGTCTTCCCAGATCTGAGGACGTCACGTTGGCTCAAGATCGATCTTTCCTTTTTCCTTTTTAGATACTCCATCATTTTCTCTTTCCTGTACTGGGTGAAAAATTAAAAATAAACATTACAGAGATCACTTAAATCTATTCTCTGCCTGTTTGGCAAGCTTGATGGGAAGAGCTGTATTGTGGGTTCGATCCATTTTGATCGAGGCCTTAATTCTACCTTATTTTTGAAAGTTTCGTGCATTCTACCAGTATTTTTCAGTAGTCAACGCTTTTTGTTTATGAATATTCCTTGACCCCAAGCTGAATTTGAAACATATATTCAAATAATGTATAAAACGGATATGTCAGCGACGATGCTTCTGCAGCGCTGTTTCGACCCCTCTTGGCAAGGGTCCTCGCCAGGCTGTCAATCTTTAATCTTGATCTCTGCCAAAACATCGTAGCTGACATATCCGTTTTATACATTATTTGAATTTATGTTTTTTTTTCTGATTAGCTTTATTTATAATGTAGTATCCTACGTTGGCTATCTTTTGATTAAGAACAATAATAAACGATGACAGTAAACAGAATCCTGGAACCACAAGCAGACACGAACTGCCCAAATTGCTTTTATGATCGACATTTTTTTCCTTTTTATGGTTACTTGCAGCCTCTGGCCCAAGTGCCATTATACCGATCACAATTCGGTCTGCCGGTCTGTCGGTCGGTCCGAGTTTTTTGTCACACTTTTTCGAGTTAGGGTACTTCCAGATGTGCTAGGACAATGAAACTTGGCAGGCATATCAGGGACCCGGCACTGGAAACTTGAAAATTTAGGGCATTTTGTCACACTTTTTCGAGTTAGGGTACTTCCAGACGAGCTAGGACAATGAAACTTGGCAGGCATATCAGGGACCCGACCAAAGTAACCTGGAAATAATCGGTTTCCCGATCCGACCATATGTGTTGGAGTGGGAGGCGCTGGAAACTTGAAAATTTGGGGCATTTTGTCACACTTTTTCGAGTTAGGGTACTTCCAGTTTTGCTAGGACCATGAAACTTGGCGGGCATATAAGAGACCCGACCAAACAAACTTAGAAATAATCAGTTTGCCCGTCCGACCATTTTGGGGGGGAATGAAGGGCATGGGAATCCGGGAAATTGAGAAGTGAGTAACTTTCGAACGGGTGATCGGATTGTAATGAAACTTAATAACTGAATAGATTATATATCTGGGATGTCCCGTGTAAAGTCTTGACCGGATTCGGTAGCCAGGGGGGAGTTGGGGGGAGACCGGAAATTCCAAGAAACGTTTAGAATGGAGGGATCGGAGTGAAACTTGCTGGGAAGAACAAGCATCTGCTCTAGATAAATCCTTTAGACCATTGTACACCTACGGGGGGGGGGGGGGGGAGGGGGTTTCCCAGAATTCCGGTGATGGCGGTTTTGGGGATTTTCACGGTGAAGCTTGGCAGGCATATCAGGGACACGACCAAACTGACTTCAAAATAAAAATTTTGTCGATCTGATAATGGTGGGGGAGTGGAGGGAGGGGGATCCGGAATGTCCAGTCATGCGTAACTTTGGAATGGGTGATCTGATTCGAGTGAAATTTAAGAATTGAACAGAGGACATTTCTCCGGTGATCTTTTTCATGTCCTGGACCGGATCCGGCAACTATTGGGGGGGGGGGGGGAATACGTGGACCGCTTAGAATGGAGAGATCGGGATGGAGCTTTGTGGGAAGAACAAACAGATGCTCTAGGTAAATAATTTACTGAATCGGATTGGCTACGGGCACCGTGGGGGAGCTGAGGGGGGGGGGGAAATCTCGAGAAACGGTTAGAATGTATCGGAGTGCAACTTGCTGGGAAGGACAAACATCTGATCCACGTAAATCTTTTACACAATTTGATTGGATCCGGACACTTGAGGGGGGGGAGGGGTTTTCCCGGAATTCCGTTTTTTCGGGATTTTCACGACGAAACTTGGAAGGCATGACAGGGACCCGGTCAAACAGACTTGGAATGAAAAAAAAAATCCTCGATATGGTAATCTTGGGGTGGGGGGGGGAGTTGAGGGAGGGGAATCCGGAATATAGAGTCATGCGTAACTTTGGAACGGGTGATCGGATTCGAGTGAAATTTGATAATTGAACAGAGGACAATTTTCTCTGGTGATTTTATTCATTTCCGGACCGGATCCGGCAATTATTGGGGGGAGGGCGGAAAATACTTGATTAGACTTGAGGATTAGACTCGAATTAGACTCTGGATTAATCATTCACAGAACCGGATTGGCTCCGTGTATTGTGGGTGGAGTTGGAGGGGGGGGGGGGGGGGTCTGGGATTCCGGTGATCGCGAGTTAAGGTACTTCCAGATGTGCTAGGACGATGAAACTTCTCTGGAATATTGGAGATTCAACAACATTTGCTTAGAAATTGCTACCCCAAATCCGATTATTCCTTAAAGTACCAATCTTGACCGTAAAGTAAAGAAATACTTTTAAGCAATATATGCATGATGCCCATCAGCCCATTAGCATTTTTGCCTTAAGGGCTTTTATTAAAATGAAGTTCCAGCTGCCTTAGAGTGCGCATCTCAACCGCAAAGTCGAAACTTACTTTTGATCAATCAAAACATCTTAACCCATGTAAGTGCCATATGAGCTTACAGCTCTTGTTTTAGTTTTTTCTCTGAAACTCAAGTACTATTATTTACGTTCATAGAACTGTAAGCTAGACCAAAATGTACCTGAACGGAGGTAGTCATTCGTGATTGTCATTTTCTGCCCTGGCTCTGCTTTCTTCTTGTCATAAAAGCCGGAGGAAGTTTTTCCCCTTTGCCAGAAGTTATGAATTCAGCCGACTGAGCAGCTGGACCCCAGTTACGTCTCACATAGAAGTTAGGAATATGGCAACTTATCAGGAGCGTTAAATTTGAATCTTTGCACTGCGACTAAAACCAGGTATCGACTAAACAAGGCAAGATATTGAGGGGTAGACTAAAAAGAGGCACGGCACGGCACGTTACGACGCGGGAGGCACGGGAAATAACAAGACCAAAGGTTTCGATGGGATTCCAAAAATTTAATATCTCATCCAGACAATTGGGTCCTGTCGCTTCTCTACAAAAATTCAGAAACAGATTTAGGCCAAATAGCTCATCGTCTGAGAAAACCAAGTTCGGATATGGATTCATGAACATGTGTGTTTACCCCTATAAGTCATATTTGTTTTGACGAAACTGATGGAAACTTCCTGCCTTAGCATACAAATTTCCGGTTTCCGACGAATCCGGGGAATGCTTATCCGACAAAATAACATAGCTCAAAAACGAATCCAGCGTATCGCCTTACCCCTATATCGAACATCTAATCAACTTCAAATAAAGCTTCAAAACTCATGACAAATTTTACGGTTTCAACCGGATTCCGGGCGAACTATTCGTCCGGGTAAACAAAAACGATTGTCATATACGGATTCAGCATCTCTTCTTACCCATAAATCGGAATCTAATCAACTACAAATAAGAATTTTGCTTTTGAAAACTTTCAGGATTTGGCCGGATTCCGGGCGACTTAATTTTCCGAGGAGAAAATGGTTTTAATAATTGTGTTCAGCATGTCTTTCCATCCCTAAATCGAACAACTAATCAACTTCAAATATGGTTTTAACAAATTTTCCGGTTTTGGCCGGAGTCCGGGCGAACTGCTTGTCCGGCGAGAAAATGGTTTTCACAATCGTGTTCATTATATCTTCATACTCCTAAATCGAATATCCACTTCTGATAAAACTTTTACTTTTAACAAACTTTCCGGTTTTGGCCGGATTCCGGGCGAACTACTTGTCCGGCGAGAAAATATTTTTCACAATCGTCTTCACCATGTCTTCTTGCCCATGATCGACTATCTATTAGCTGTTTAATACAGATCCCATCTACGAACTCGACCTTTCCCTTGACCTAGCCATCATCTACCAAGTTTCATCAAATATCTCATACCCTTAGAGGGTTATCGTGCGTACAGACGGACAGACGGATGGACGGACAACTTTTGCGATGTCATAGGCATCCCTCCACTTATGTTTTGGGAAACCAAAAAGAGTTTAGTAAGTAGTAGAAGTAGACAAGTAAGTGAGAGCTCGGAACTTCAGAGGCTAAAAGAAGGCACGCTAGAACTTCGTTCCTGCCCCTCACTCCAACGTCTGAAAGGGCCCTTCTTGTTTTCGTGCCTCGTTTTAGTACTCCTGCCTCCTAAACTATGTCGTGCTATGCCGTGCCTCTTTTTAGTCGATCCCAGATATTAACTCAGACAGAAAGATGACTGAAGAAAATGGAAAGGAGCATGAACAAATAGTTTAACACTGAGGTATAGGAATTTCAACTTTGAGACTAAATTATCCGCGTTTGGTAAGGATTTTTGGCCTGCAAATTGTTGGGAACGTAAATCCAACTCTTTCTTCTCTGTATAATCAAGTTTTTGTAAAAAAGTTTCATAAGAAATGAGAGCTTGGAGGTTGAAGGCTTCAAATTTGTATTACAAAAACGAATCTTGCTTCCTCTTGGCTGTTTCGGCATAAAGCGTCAAAACAGACCAACAAGATGCGACACTCGATTTTGCATTGAATTGAAGCACTCAATGGATGAATTGTATGCTCAACAGTGCTTGTTTAACGTATTTGTAGTTTAGTGTTAGAAATTAAAACTGAGAAAAAAAGTTTGTTGATCAAACTTTGAAGCCTTCAAGCTCTTAGGCTTAATTCGAAGAAGAATTTGTTTTACAAAAATGTGATTTAAGGCTACAAAGAAGAAAGAGTCAAATTATCGTTTCCAACAATTTACAGGCCGAAAACGTTTACAAAACGCAGATAATTTAGTCTCAAAGTCAAATTGGGAAATATAGGACTACACTTCCCAATGTGAAATTCTTTTGTTACGCACTTCCGCAGATGATGCACAGAAATATACGTTTTCGTTGGGTAGGGTGCAATCTCTCTATATATATGATACACGCAACGTCATTGGAGACACGCAACGTCTCATGCCTTCTTTTAGGCTTCGTGGCGAGCGGGGCCACGTGGTAAAGAAGGCACGTGAAGGGAGCTCCTTGCTATAGCTAGGGTTCTGCACTTCAATATTTTTCACGCGGGCCTGCTCAAGACCTTGCCCCCCCCCCCCCGGATCCCAAAAGAAGGATTTCAAGTTTTACGGTTCCCTATACGATTTTTATTGAAAGCAGTTTAGTTTCTCTTCAATTTATCTTAGCCTCCTCCATCGACAACCCCAGTCAATAACACGAATACTTTAAAACCCGGGAAAGCTCTTGGATGTTGCGTAAAAACTCTCCGACACCTCGGTAAGCAAACCTTCGAAAGACTCTCTATGGTAAATATACAACATTACCGGATGCCATAGTAACTTCGAAAGTGGTAAACAGGGTTGCCAAGTGTGACACTTTCGATGCTTTCTGACACTTTTTGCATGCGGGTGACACCATGACACGTTTTCTCTGAAAATGACACCCTTTCTGTATTTTTTTTTATGTCAGAAAAAGCACCTTTTAATTTACTTTACCAAAGTTAGGGATTACCGCCACTGGAAAATTGTACTTACCTACTTTATTTAGTACACAACACTGTCAGAAGTTTCATAACAGATTGCGCATAACACTTTCAAGAATAACACCTTTTCACTTAGAAATAAAGTGTTATGACCAATTAAGTTTATACTATTCCGTGCCTAGATCTCAAACAACACCTTCAATAGGTAAAATACTACACTGTCAGAAGTTACATAACGACCAGAGAAGGATGCGCGGTTTCAACAGATAACACTTTGGGATGTTATCTGTTATATTTCTTTCGTTCCCGTTAGTATTTTTACCAGTTGAAGATGTTGTTGGAGATCTAGGCACGAAATAGTGTAAATTTAATTGGTCATAACACTTTCTTTCTAAGTGAAAAGGTGTTTTAAGTGTTATACGCTATCTGTTATGAAACTTCTGACAGTGAAAAACACTTTCAAGTAGGTTTTGAGGTTTGAAGTCTTATGAAGCTCAACTGTCATCTGCGATTAAGTTCTGTTACAAAACTGAGATCTAACAATTAGAAATGTTTTGAAACACGTTCTTACAAATTCAGAATAATTACCAATTATTCGCATTTTGCGCACTGCGCTGCGCAATGCGCAAAAAAAATGTGAGGTGTTTAAAAGCACGTTGTGTTATGAGTTCCACTATGGGTATCAGGGGCAAAGACACAACTTTCAATTCCAAGAAGTGCTTTGAGAATGTTTGCAACCAGCAAGGTTACGGAGTCAGGAGCCAAGTTAGTTTTCAGGATAACTTAGCCTATAAGCTTAAACAGTATACAAGAAGGCAAGGAATATCTACCCAAAACAGACCAACGAGCTTGAGGGATCAGCTCAATCTTGGCCAAAGCTGGGCTCATATTCAGAAACCAGCACGAATTCTTCAAAAAATGCTCAACAGGCTTCCGCAGAAGTATCAAAAACTCTCGAAGAGGAAAAGCCTGTTGACAGAATTCAAAAAAGACTTTCCTAAAGCCTCGGACATGGTCCCTCAAAAAGCCAGCAAAATTTCCTTGAAATCCATATCCTGGGCTAGGTGGGAGCGCATGCAGCGTATCAAAGTCGACTTAAATAATTCGTAAGGCCATAGGTTTTTGCAAAGGCCTCTGACATCGTCCGTGCCAAACGCCTGTTCACTCTGTTAAGGCCTGGAAGATTCTCCCCGAAAGCCGTCTCCTTGCCTTGCGAGACAAACGGACGCTAAGTTTTCAACACAACAAGTCTTTCAAAATAAGCTGCAAGACCAAAGCCTCTGACAGTGTCCCTCAAACGCCCTTGACTCTGTTAAAGCCTGCAAGATTCCCTCCGAAAAGCCTTCTCTCGGACCGCCACCATTTGAAGCGAACGGACGCAGCGTCTCTAAGTTGACTCTTGTCTTCCGAAATAAGCTGCAACACTTTGATAAAGCCTCTGACATTGTCCCTCAAAACCTCCTGTTGACAACGTTAAAGCCTGCAAAATAGCCCTCTCCTGGATTGCCGCCTTCTTAGACGAACAATGGGCGGGCTAAACTCGGCTCATTCACAACTTTCTAAAGAAGCTGGTAGACTTTGCTAAAGTCTCTGACAACGCCCCTCACAAACAATACGCTGCTTTACTTTATTTTATAGCCAGTTAACCCTGTCAAAGCCGTCTCTAGGATTCCGCTTTCATACGAACGGACAAAGCACGTTCAAATCGGCCTTAAAAAGAGAACAAAGAAGCGGCTTCTTCTTTTGAACCAAAATACCAGTTGACACAATTTATTACCGGCCATTGTCGTCTTAATAGTTTCCTGCATAAAATTAGTAAAGCTCCTTCTAGCTTGTGTTGTTGTTGCCAAATTCCTGAAACTTGCAGCCATCTTTTATTTGAATGTCCTTTATATTACACTCAGCGAATGTCCTTGTATTTGTGTTTATCTCAACTAGGTCTTAGCTTTCCTTTTAGTCTGAATTTAGCAGTGAGTAATAAGTATGTTAGAAATCTTGTTATTGTTTTTTTAAAAAGAACTAGGAGATTAGAAATTTCGTAGTTGGTGATCACTGGTTGCGTCATCACTTTTCTTCAGTCGAGACTTTATGATTAGATTAGTGTTTTATTTTTGATGTCATGTAGTTTTAGTTTAGTATATAGAGTGAAATACTTTGTTTGGTTTACTCACGATTAAATACTTACTTACTTACAAGCGTGTTCAAGTCGGTTCATGTCTCTCGATGTAAGCTAATGTAACTAGCAAACGTGGCTCAACCCTTGGCCCTCTGCTCCGATCAGCGATCTGGTAGTTGCCAGTCAATTAGCCAGAAAAAAAGAGTAATCATTGGCCTATTCGCGACGCTTTAGGCCAACCTATTTTTGCACGAAGAAACATCAGCAAGCTAAGATACAAAACGATCTAGACGGACTTTTAGCTCATTCATCTACTTTAGTTCCCCCTTCAAGAGACAGTGCGGTCCACAAAGATCCCTACCACGTCTCTCTTACCCTAGTGCTTCCCAGGAAACACGTCCTGACAGATCTTATGTCCTTCTTGAAGACATAATCAGGACGAACGAACGACGTCATGTCCGAAGGGACTATGAGTATTGCCGAAACCTCTCAGGCGGTGCGAAACTATTCACACAGAAGAAGGAAGTGACATTATTTTTGAGACAAATCAGGACGAAAACTGTTATGAAATTAGTGGGATATAAATTCCCTTCACTTGCCCGGTCCGGTCCCCGGTCTACTTTTCCACAGCTTAACCACTTTTTGTACATTCGGAGAGGGTACTACCCCCCCCCCCCCCCTTGGTCCCTTTAGTGGTTCTGGGAATACAACCTGGAACAGGTCATAGATCCTTCTTTACGCTTAAAGTTTAACCAAAATGGGCTGGGATATGACAATCTAGTTACCCATCACTTATTCACTACAATTGGCTTGAAGTAAATGCGTTACTTCGTTGTTCCACTATTCAGCAATAATCGATTTTCAAATAGTGGAATTTCCGTGTGGTTTGTGGTATCTGTATGCGCTTGTATTTTTGTCGTATGCCAAACAAGAAAGGCTTATGATTTTTTTTTTGTTCAGGCCACAAGCAATCTTCACCAATCTCACCACTGCCGACTGAAAAGCCGCGTTTGTGTTGAGATTAAAATTTCCGGCGTCATAAAGAATTTTCGTTGTGGGGACGGCCGCAGATTTTTGAACGTCATAGCTAAAGTAGACAGTATAAAAAAAACAAAAAACCTAGGAAGATCCAAATAATTCAGTGTATTCAGTTAAATGACACAAAGTTAAGTTGGCTTTTCAGTTAAACCTTAAGCCTAGCCGATGAGCACCGATGACGCCAAACTCAGAATAGACAATAGTTGCGTTTTTGCGGTAACCGGGTATCTGTAACTATGAACAATTGTTGTTTTCGCAATTACCGGTTATCTGTTACCCTGGCGAATTATCGTTTTCTCAGTCACCCAGTAACTCTGGTATCTGGAACGGAGTAACCCTGCCGAGCTCGGGGTTACCGAATTCAGTAACCTGGTAACTGCATCCTTTTCATCACACAAACAAACAAAATATTTCTTGGGAATTAACTGCCTTTGTAAGGGGCAAGTTTATTCTGATAGACGACTCTGGCACGGTCATCAGCTTTTAACCTGAAGAAGCTGTTTCTAATGGATTTGACCTAGGATTATGCCTGGATTATGCGATTCCAAGTCCTGTCTGTAGACATATTTGACATTTAGGAACATGACAAGTGATTTCTGAAAAAAATAGGTTCTTGGTGCGAGATAAAAAAAAAAGTGACCTTATCAAGTCGTCATACAGGAAAGCGTACAGGTGTAAGGGATGAACGATATTAGAAATAATCAAATTTACGGAAAACGTTTAGACTTTTCAAATATTTTGCAGAGAATCAAGGAATTAAGGCTAACTGTCGTTTTTGGTTCAGTTACCGGGTATCAGTAACCCAGTATCCTGCCGTTATCTGACGAAACGACAAGAGTGCACTTAGTTACCGGGCAACAGTTACTCTCGGTTACCGCAAAAACGCAACTAATGTGTATTTTCACAGATTCTCATGTCCAGTGTTCTTACATAAAAGGACGGGATGGGCAAAATAAGTGAGAAAAGGGGTGTTATGGAGATGTCCCTTAACATTTTGTTCGGAAATAGTCCTCCTATAGTTTATTTCCTCCCTCTATCATCTACTTTTCTATATCTCTTAGGTCTTCACCGCCACTGTCACTCGGTTTTTCGGATCCCAAAACGTAAGTGGAGGGATGCCTATGCCTTTGTAAGAGGTGTCGGTCTGTCCGTCCGTCCGTCCGCCTGTCCGTCCGTCTGTGAGCACGATGACTCTCGAAGGGAATGAGATATTTTGATGAAACTTGGTGTGAGGATTTGTTGGGCTAGTGGTAAGGTCGGATTCGTAGATGGTCTCCATAGCTGTATATTTAGGGGAGGGCTTTTATTAAGGGGCATTTTTTTTTTTTTTTTTTTAAAGCTAATGAGATTTAGAGGTAAGGAGACAAGCTGAAGCTGAATCCGAATATGAAAGTTATTTTCTTGCTGGACAGGTAGTTCACCGGGAATCCGGCAAAAAACTGGAAAATTTGTCAACAATAAATGTTTAATCCGAAGTTGATTTTTAGGTTGATTTAAGGATCGGGAAACATGCTGAATCAGAATACCAAAATTATTTTGAACCGGAGAAGAACCGGAAAATTTGTGTAAAAGTTTTACATGAATTTCATTTGGTTTCGAAAGAAGACATGCTGAATTCGGGTATAACAATCAGGCGCGTATCCAGGAGTTTATTTCGGGGGGGGGGGGGGGTTGCCTTTTTGGTGGGGGGGGGGTTTGCCTGCGGGTCGCACAAAAAAAGTACAAAAAAGACAGATCAGAGGGAAAAGCCTATAAAATGAGTATTTGTGTATGTTTCGGGGGGGGGGGGGGGGGTCAACCCCCTACCCCCCTTGGATATGGCCTTGATGACAATCATTGTATACCCGGAGACATAGTTCGCCACGAATCCGGCTGAAATTGGAAAATTTGTTAAAAGTTGAAGTTTTTTCTGAAGTTGATTAGAGGTTCGACATAAAGGTAGGGAAATACGCGGCGAATCCGTTTCTGAACTGCAACTTTGTGCAAGACCAGTAGGTCGCCCGGAATCCGGCCGAAACCGGAAATTTGCAGAAGTGAGGCAGGAACTTTCGTCAAAGTAGATATGACGCAGGCCACAGGGATAAACACACTTGCTGAATCCATATTTGAACTTGTCTTCTCTGATGAATATGCCTTAATCTGTTTCTAAATTTTATTAGTAAAGTGTTCAAGGAATCTGGCTAAGACCGGATCTTTACAACACCCAACAACACTGGATAAAATATTAATTTGTGGGATCCCATCGAACCTTTAGTCTTGTTATCCCCTAGCTCCAGTTAGCTGCTTTGCTGTTGTGCCTTGATGTATTTCATTCAAATCTTCGGCTACGGAATTAAGCCTCTGTCTCGTATTGAGCCCGAGCAAGACCTCTTTTTAACTTGTCAAGTTTACGGTGGGGATCCCATGTATGTACATTATCGTCAATTAAATTAGCTACTACACTGTCAGAAGTTTCATAACAGACAGCGTATAACACTTTCAAGAATAACACCTTTTCACTTAGAAATAAAGTGCTATGACCAATTAAGTTTACACTATTTCGTGCCTATATCTCCAACAACACCTTCAACTGGTAAGAATACTAACGGGAACGAAAGAAATATAACAGATAACATCCCAAAGTGTTTTTTGTTGAAACCGCGCATCCTTCTGTTGTCGTTACGTAACTTCTGACAGTGTAGCATTTTACCTATTCAAATCATTGTTGGAGATCTAGGCACGAAATAGTATAAACTTAATTGGTCATAACACTTTATTTCTAAGTGAAAAGGTGTTATTGTTGAAAGTGTTATGCGCAATCTTTTATGAAACTTCTGACAGTGTATTATGTAATGGCCCATCCCGGCTAGTAGGCCCCGGGCTAGGCTTGATATTTGAATTCCAGCTTCGCTACGATATGTGAACCAGCTTGATATGGACATCTGGATTGCATATAGCATGTGTACAGCCCTTACATCCTGTTTCACGACTTGTCCTGAGGCTAGTGGGCACCTATGGGGTCAGAATCTCCGTCCCGCCCCAGGATCCATATCTTCGCCTACCACGCGTTCGTCATTACGACAAGGGGGAAACAAATGTGAAAAACTTCGGAATCGGTATTCCTTTTATCTTTCCGTAGCTTTCGCCTATTCTCGCCGACTTTCTTTCATCGCTCAACCTCTTGAAAAGTAAGTACGTTCCCACAGGTCACTGCCACCTCCCCTTCCCTCTTAAGTCAGTGGTTCTCGGGAAACACGCTCGGAAACAGGTGCCAACAGATCTGCGGTTCTTCAAGAAGACCTAATCATGCCTATTTGATGACCACCGTCATTACCAATCACCACACCCCATGCCGGTTCACGGATGGACAATCTGTATCTCTCGAAGCTGTAAGGATGTGAGATAGTGTTCCTTCAGAAAAAAATAATAATCGGCGAGAGGAAAAAGGTCGACAAAGACCAGAGAAACTCCGGGAATGATACGCCATGGAACTGTGACAAACTTGGGCGATGAATCATCTCGCGAAACCTCAAAACTGTCAGAGAACTCCCAATAGGTCACTAAAACGAAATTTTGCAGGCGGAGAAAAACGATGTTTGTGATCCTTCGATCCTTCTAAATCTAGTGAAACCGGAGCAACTGTTGAAGCAGAAATCTGAAATGGGTCTGTTGTAATCACTATCCTCTGGCTTGGGTGCAAAAAACACATAATAATCTTCTTTGCGTTTCTTAGCAAACCCCTTACCATCTACCATAGCCTATTTATTACATAGAGAGGTGGAAAGTGAACTTTTAGATATGGATCTCTGGAGAAAACATAGACTTGAGTCGATAAATAAACTTATTTGAACAAACTAATTGAACGCTATAGAAGACGGCGTCGACGGCAGTAAGGAGAAGCAATATGAAACATATATAAGACACATACACAAGGCATGCGAAATCTGACGGTGCCAAACGGATAAGTCAGCTACATTTTATTACAGCTATATTTCGCCCCTTCGTGGCACTGGTCCTCTACAGGCTCAAGCCGCTCAAGCTGTAAAATTAATCTGTGGAAAAAACGATTAAAGAATCTTCCTTATTATTTCTCGTAAATATCTCTACCCTTTCGGCGACCCAATCGAACAGCAAAAACAGCAGCCCTGTCCAGAATGAAATCACAGCACCAGCTTTAGCTCCAACCAATTTTCTGAGAAGAACTTCACAAAGTCAGATATTTCAGGAAGAGTCTTTAATTGTTTTTTGTACAAATTAATTTTTCAGCTTGAGTGGCTTGAGCCTGAAGAGGACCCATGCCAAGAAGGGCCAAAATACAGCTCTAATAGAATTTAGCTGACTTATCCGCTTTGCACAGTCAAATATGATTCGCAGTCAGCTTGGGCTGAAGGACTATTTAGCATGCGAAACATTTGCGAAAGGCATGAAAATAATAGACAACAAATTTAACAAATCCACTTTACGATAAAGGACCTGAATCAAATGCTGGCATAAGACTGTCTTAAAATTAAGTTGACGGATGTAAATTACCAGTGTTTCTCCGAACCGACGCACAGACGACGAGGGGAAGAACCCGATGAAAAATTTATCTCAAAATAGTACTATGAAGTAGTACGAAAAATTTACATACAGTAGTAATTGATGCTACTATATGCTTCTACTTCAAGGCTACCGTGTTACTGCATACTACTATATGCTACTATTAGCAAGACTGGATGCTACCATGGCAAGACAAGATGCTACTGTATACTACTACATAAGATTGGGCCAGTTTGAGACAAATTAAATGATAGTATTTTTGCTATTACATAGTATTACATGCAACGTTTTCGTACTACTACCATACTACTACGCAGGCTACAAATTTTTCATAGGAGAGAACAGACGACTTATCTGGGGACTACGACCTATCTGTGCTCCAAAATTTTCCACAGTTTTTTCTTCGGTCAATTAGTTTAGGAACGCCTAGCTTGACGAGAGCCTCTTCAAATGTTATGTTGCAATCTCCCAGAATGATTATCGCTGCTCTCTCTTGGATACTTTCCAGGCGATTAGATTATTCGACAGAAAGATATGTGTGCGAGTTGGACTTCTCTCCGTCATCTGGCCCATCGTCCTCGTGATATTTTTCATGAATTCCTCAGTTCCGATTTTTTTTTTTAATTGTCTAAAATGTATTGTGTTGACTGATTTTTTCATATTGTCCCTTTTTTCCTCGTCCATTTAGCAGGTAGCAAAAATTGTTACTATTATACTGATCCACGAGCGAGCTTCCATCCGGTGACTGGTTTGCTAACTACTTTCACAGGACCCATGGAAGCTCAGTTGGCAGAAAGTCGCCCTTCGAAACTGAAGGTCGCGGTTCAAAAACCCAGCCAAGGAGCACTTTCTGCTTTCAGTTCACTATACAACATGCCAACGAACTCACCTTCAATCGTAGTTGCGAATCTGGAAATCCGCCAACCAACTCAGCTTTCGTTCTTAGAACGTAGACGGTATTAATGTGTGACAGAAAGTTCTCAAAGGAGAAGATCATGTGGGGTCGAACCATCTCGAACAGGTCGGTGACTCTGGAACCCGGTTGTTCAGCTTGTGGTAGAATTCGAGAAATGGCGGAGCCGGCCTGCTCCACTTCTAACGACCTCCGGAAAATGATGTGGAATGGAAATGCGGTTTGAAAGGTGGAGTCACAAATAGGGGCCATAGCTAGAATAAAGAAAAACACATAAACCGCGGATTCGGCCGGTGCACGTGATGTTAGCTGAAGATTACCCTTCCCTAGTTACCGAGGAGCCGCAGCAGTTGTCGGCTCCTCCAGTCTTGAGATGCTGTAACCTTAAAGGATTTCTTGCAGACGCTATGAACTGATTATGAACTTTGAAAATAAAAATATGTCAGAGAAGCTCCGGGATCTTCTTCCACTAGATGCTTCAGCACTAATATTTAAATATGCAATTAGAAATGTTGTAAATATGCAAAGCACCTGCTCCACTTATCATAACCGTCATGTGGCACAGAGAAGTTCAAAATTTAAGATGCAAATGTTACCCTTTTGTATGTTTCCTCGTCGCTTTAAAAATCATGGACAACAGGGCCCAACCAGCGCACGATGTCATCGACGGCTCCCTGGCCGAAGATTTTTTCTTTCATTTACTTCGCTTTTTAAAAATGGCGGGTATAAATAAGTTACTTACTTACTTACTTTATAGTTTGGGCCATGTAAAGCTTCAGCTTCTTCGCGATGTAGGTGGTCGTAAGGTAGCCTAGAGACACTTGCTATTTTATTCGACTGTGCATTTATTTTTAATGGCTGTGCATAAGATGCTATACTTACTTACTTGTACTTGGATCAGGACACAAGCTATGTAGCTCTCCTTGGCGACAGGATCTGGAAGACTGTTGAGTTCCATAGGTTACGGTCTTGGGCTAATGGGGCGAAGGTTTCGAGCCATGAAGGGTCCCACCTGCGGCCATGTCTCCGGAAACCGCCGATCGGCTCGAGGTCAGATTTAACGGTGTTGAGCCCGGTTTTGACTTGTCGTCCACGACGTTTCCTCCAATCAGGCGCTGGTTTGCAGCGTAGGCTTTGGTTTGTAAAAGACTCGGGCGGTCTTCGACAAACATGGCCGAACCAAGACAAGCGGCGAAGGCGGATGAGAGTTGCAATGTCGTACTTTTGGTCACATCGTTGGTAGATGACCGTGTTTGGGACTCGGTCGCTGAGACGTATCCCCAGTATGCTCCTCAGGCATCTGTGTTCAAAAGTATTGATTTGTGTGCCTCGGTGGCTTTTAAGGGCCATGTCTCGCGGCCGTACAGTAAGACAGATCGGACTAGGGCATCGTAGATACAGATTTTTGTTCTCCGGTGGATTTCCTTCCTCTTCCAAAGCGGCTTTCGCAGCTGTGCGAAGACAGCGGAAGCTGATGCAATGCGACATTGGATTTCTTCGTTACATCCGCCGTTAATGTCGATGTATGATCCGAGATACTTGAATTTATTGACAACTTCAATCTGCCTTTGGTTCAGGGTTATATGGGTGGAAATTAAGTCCGGGGCATTAGACATAGCTTTAGTTTTGTCAATATTAATCTTGAGTCCCATTGGGGCAGCAACTTCGGAGACTTTCAGAAGCACGTCCTGGGCTTCATCGACGGATTCGCCAAGAAGGGCAACATCATCGGCATAGTCCAGGTCGGTGGTACTGAAATAAGGGCAAACCTTGACTCCTCCGAAGTTTAGCATTGCTTTTTCCAGTGTCCAATCGACGACAAAATTGAATAGCTCAGGAGAGAGTACACATCCTTGACTTACACATAAGACATTCGGTGTAATCATACACCGATTGACATGGAGGCAGGCTCGTGTGTATTGATAGTAAGCCTGAATGCGTCGTATGATTTTAAGTGGGACAGCATCCTCTTCCATCGCCTTCCAAATTCCTCCCCGGATGACTGAGTCGAAGGCCGTAATGAAGTCGATGAAGACAGCAACCGTGATTTGTTGATGTTTGGCTATATGTTCAAAAATCTGTCTCAGGATAAAGAGCTGGTCCATACAGCCCATGCCGGCTCTGAAACCAGATTGGTTGGGGCGGATTCTTTGGTTGCGGACTGTGCGGAAACGGTTAAGCAAAATCATTGCAAAGATCTTTCCAGCAATGCTTATAAGAGAAATCCCTCCAAAATTTGTGCACTCAGTGCGGTCGCCTGTCTTAAAGACTAGTATTATAACCGAGTCTTGCCATTCTTGGGGAAACCGTTCCTGAGACCAGATTGAGCAGAAGAGCTTGTGGAGTTTCTCAGCGAGAATAGGGGCAGCTTTGCAGACTTCAGCTGGGATAGAATCAATGCCTGGCGCCTGGTGATTCCTTAGCTTCTTGACTGCCTCTTTGATCTCTTGTATTGAAGGCGGGTCAACGTTGACGTTGCTGTACGGGATTGGCTGACTCGGTGGCACAGAGCTGGGGCTAGGATTACTCGGCTGGGGCGTACTGGCGCTATCAATGGAAGGCGTTTGAGTGGGGGGGATGTCGTGACTGGGGTTCAGCAGCTTCTGGAAGTGGCACTGCCATCTTGCAATTATGTCATCTTTTCTTGGCAGAAGCGTTCCACCTTCCCCTCTCACTCCAGAAGAGATCTTTTTACTTTTCCCAGTCGATTCTTTTAGAAGTTGGTAAAGCCTTCTTGTATCTGAATGATTAGCAGCATTCTGCATATCTGCTGCCACATTGTCCCAGTAGCGTTGTCTGTCACGGCAGGCGGATTTATGGCATTCTTTCCTCAATGTTTAGAAAACTGTGCATTTGGTATCTCCGATCTGTTGTTTTGGGTTTGATAGTTTGATGGTGTCTTCTGAAATCCAGTTTTTCTGCTTCCGCTGTTGTCTACCGAGGACTTTTTCAGAGGCGTCCTTTATGGTGTCTCTGATCTTACTCCACTCGTCTTCTATGGATGGTCCGTTGTCATCGTCCGTGGGCAGGGTGTCAAAACGGTTGGATAATTCTAGGCGGAACTTTTCTGCTACTGCTTTATCCTGGAGACGTGCTACATCGTAACTCTGGGGAGGTGAAGTTCGTTTTCTGGAAGCGAGTTTTATTGGTTAGTGAAGCTTTTAGCAGTGTATGATCAGAGCCGTTCTTTCCTCCAGTGTCGGCTCCACGGTACGCTCTATAGTTCTGTATAAAGCTTCGCAATCGGGAGGATATCAGCAGGAAATCGCTGGGTCGAGAGTTGAAAAAGTGGAATACGGATTTTCCGACAGGGGTGGAGACGAGCTCATCCTCTATATTTCCATTTAGCCTGGTTTCGGATACACATAGAATGTCTATGCAATATCTTTCGCATTCGCCTGCTATGAAGGTCTGGGTCGTCGGGCATTTAATTGAACAGACGTTCCAGCACCCCATACTGAGGGATTGTCGACGTTTCAACAGGTGGACGGCTTGTTGACTTTTCGTCGGGGTCGCCGGAGCCTCTGACGCATCGCTTGCCGGGAATGCCGTAGCCAAAGGTGGTTTTCTTCTTTTGTCTGCCATTTCCATCGATTCATGGGAATATATTTAACCAACGGGTCCCCAGTTCGATGGCACCCCTTCTGCGTGTTTGCCGGCGTCCGCCAAGGTTAGGTTGTCAGGGCCGTTGCCACCCTTCTGCCACGGTGAGGCCATGCAGCTGGATTTCTCCCTAAAGATCTAGGGACGGAGGAGGTGCCTGTGGCGCGTCCTAGAGACCCCACAACAATCTCTAGGGGCGGAACAGCGGCCTATTCTACCCAGCCTAGTCTACAGGGAGCTTATCAGGGCCCCGCGCAAGCACTTCGAACCGCCTGTGCGTCACGGGTCCCCGGACACCGCCAGTGTCCCCCCCCCTTAGGTTTCAGCGGAGTGACGCCTCATTCCGATCCCAAATACTGCCCTTTTTGTCCAGAAGAAACTGAAATCACAGTTAAAAATTGTCAACCCTTGCGGTAGAACCTTACCTTAGTTCCTCTTGCACCTCCAGAGGCGCTTAGGGCATCTAAGAAGAGTCGCCAGTCGTCTCTCATAAGGGCCGCTGCCGATACAGCTTCCCATTTGGGCTGGATAGACGCGTTGATGTTGTGAAGTGTTCTTCTTAGTGTTCTTCGGTCGCCCTCTTCCTCTGGGTCCCTCCGGATGCCACTGGAGGATAGCGTTGGGGAGTCTGGTGCTTCCCATCCTGACTGTATGGCCCAGATACCTCCAGCGGAAGATCTCGATGACTTCAGTAATAAGGGGTTGCATTGTCAGCTGGCGAATCACTAGGTTTGTGACCCTTTCTGTCCAGTGTATGTTTAAGATCCGCCTAAGGAAGGTGTTTTCAAAGGCTAGAAGACGTTTCTCCTGCTGTTGGCTTAGATGCCACGTCTCGGACCCGTACAAGAGTACGGAGAGAATGTTGCTGTTGAAAAGTCTCAGCTTGAGTCTAAGGGAGTACTTTTTGCTCCTCCATATCTTCTTAAGCCAATTGAAGACACCGCTGGCGTGACCAAGTCTTAGCTGGACCTCCCTTGCACAAGCTCCAGTATTTTCCACTATACTGACGAGATATTGGAATTCAACGACCTCCTCGACTTGCTGGTCCCTACAGCATATATCTAGCGGAGATCCGCTGCTCGCCATACTCCTCGTTTTGGGGATGTTTATTTTCAATCCGAACAGTTCAGCTGTGTCACTGGTCTTTGTAAGGAAGTCCTGTAGCTTCTGTTTGCAGGTCTCCGTTAGGCTGATGTCATCGGCAAAGTCTTTGTCTCCTACTTTTCTGTCATCCCCGATGTCAATGCCACATCCTTCACATCTTTTTAGAATGTAGTCGATGATCAGGACGAACATCAGCAGAGACAGAACGCAACCTTGCTTCACGCCCGTCATAATTCGGAAGTATCTGGTGTTGCCGTCGCGGGTACGTGCGGTAGAACACCCTCGATTTTTATTTTTTTGTTCGCGTTCTTTTCCAAAAAAAAGCGACGTTGCTACAGACTGTTTCCGACTTTTTCACCGAAACTCCAGTTTCTTCTCCCGAATACGCCCAGAATTTCTAAGGCTTGTTCCGAATTTGAAAAGAAAGTGGAAATAGATATCGACCCCAAAAAACACGACGTTGCTACAGACTACGTTTCCGATTTTTTCACCGAAACTCCAGTTTCTTCTCCCCAAAAACGCTCAGAATTTCTAAGGCTTGTTCCCGAATTTGAAAAAAAGAAAGTGGAAATACTTGGAAGCCATCCGTGATTCCGGATTCCTCCGCTCCACACGGATGACTGAATCCGGAATTTTGGGAAAATCGATTAAACCAGGTCAGGTCCGTACATGCCTGACAAGTGTCTTGCCATGCAGACTCTCAGGCCATCTTAAAACATCCTTTTTCCTTGACGACTGAGAAATGTGAGCCATGTAACGTGTCAAGGCTCCAGTGTACTTTTTTCTTTTCTTTTTTAACTCAATCCCTGCGGATACAGGGGTTGCCAGGTCCTTAACGAATGATGAGAGTAATTGCCTAAGGAAAATAACAGTTTTTCCCTAACAACAAAACCAAGAAATCGAATACTTAAATGCAGAAATAAGGGCAAATAAAAAGTATCTTAGGAGCAGGCCACAAATAAGAACAGCCTAGACAACACCCCAACACACATTACGATAACAATCACAGTGTAATATAGCCTAACGAGCGGTTATTAGAAGCTTGGTTCCTGAAAGAGGGCAAAAAGACTTTGTTGACTTGGATAGTACTATACGGATATCTCTAGCGATATTTCGGTACTTTTTGGCAAGGGTACTCTTCAGACTCAGCACTATCTGCAAGAAAAATATAAGCTTTAAAACCAAGCTGAGTGTCCATAATGGTGGAACAAAACTTAGATTTTTTTTTTTTATCGGCCAATTATCCCTCAAAGATGTTATGCAGAAAAAAAAAAATTATGGGAGGGATAAATGTAGTTCTGGATCTTTCGGTTACAATTTTAAAATGGCAGCAACATTTTTGCCGGATTGAGCTACGGTTGGGCTTTCCGGTGGGCTTCCAGCGCTTGCGAGCGTAGAAAAACCAAGACCTGACCTGTCGCTGCTTGAAGTGTGCAGAAGAAATATTAAAAGCAGTGCTAAGGTTATCATCGATGATATCTGTGATGAGGCAGCTATGGATGACATGATCGTCAACATGGATAAATCGTTGGTGCTAACTATTTCATTTTTAAAAAGCATGCCGGACTTTTACCCTCCCCTCCCCACTGCCCAGTGTGTGAAACACATAAAGTTACTGGGAATCCATATTACCCATGACTTAAAATGGATCAAACAAGTGGACAGCATGCTTAAAAAGGGTAATATGGCAATCCGATCCCTAAAATTATTATCCCGTTACGGTGTCCCTACTGAGCATCTTTTAAAAATTGTCTTGTCTTTTATCCGCCCCACTTTAGAATATTGTTGTCAGGTATGGCACTTCGGTTTGACACGGGATCAGTCGAATTCGTTGGAGAGATTGCAATTCCGAGCCCTCCTTGTTACTTCCAAATCGCCAAAGGTGCCATACATTGAGCTTCTTCGGAGTTTCAAGCTGGAATCTTTGGCCCAACGTCGGGAAAAAATGTGCCTTAAATTTAGAGTTAAGGCGCTTGAGAATCCTCGTCTGCGAGACATTTTCCCGCCTGAGTTTGAACCCGTTAGGCCTAGACCTGCGCGAATGGTTTCGCAGCCGATTCCTAAATTACATCCCGTTTCTGCATCTCATGACCGATACAGAAAAAGTTTCGTACCGTCATTCGTCGAAATCTATAACTCATCGTGATTCTTGTATAATTCATCGTAATTCGTGCTTATTTTATAATTGTTTGAATCCTAGTTCTTACATACGTTTAATGTGACGTCATTCGTCAAAATACATAATTCGTTGTAACTCTTGTTTATGTTATAGTGATTTGAATTTCAGTTCTGATATAAGTGTAATTGTAAATGATCACTTACAGTGATTCGAATTGTATATAAGTTTATTATTTATGACAAAATTATGACAAAGGTGTTGATGTTATTATGTTTATGACGAAAAATCCAATGTTCGGCTTGCCCGTGAAGGGATTTTTAAAATAAATTGAAATTGAATTGAAGACTAGATGCTTCCTCAGAAATGCTTGTCTGTTTATATGGCTCTTACCCTTCGGCCAAGTGCCATATAGCGATAGTGATTTCTGTTCGTCCGTCGGTCTGTCGGTCGAGCGGTTGGTCCAGGTTTGCTAGTTCGGGCACTTCCAAACAAGCTAGGACGATGAAACTTGGCAGGCATATCAGGGACCCGACCAGATTAACTTACAAATAATCACTTCTCCGATCCGACTTTCCCCAGATCCGGGAGTCCGGAAACTAGGAACAAGGGTAGCAAAAGGGGAGCAAAAGGGCAATGTGTCCAGATGTGGTATCGATCCGACGACCTCTTTGGTGGAAGACTCGCACACTAGCCCACTGCGCTATTCAAGCTTATATTTAGAGCCGAATGCAGCAACAGGCACAGTTTAAGGATTTGGGTAAGAACAAATGCTAAACTAAGCTTTTATCTGATTGTGTTCTGCGTTTCCCAAGAAAGTAAGCTACTTCTGTCCTAATTGTATTCTGATACTGTTCCAGATTGGGACTCCAAAACCAGATTAACCCGGAAATGATCACCTCCCAGATCTGGCAATAGTGGGGGGAGTGGAGGGATGAGAAATCCGGAAACTACGAACAAGCATAACCTTGGAAAGGGTAATCAGACATCCATGAAACTTGACATACGTCAAGAACAAGTGTTTCCGATATTCAGGTTCAAATCCGGACCAGATTCGATACCTGGGAGGGGGGGGGGGGGGCACCGGAAATCTCGTGAAATGCTTCAGCATATTAAGCTAGGATGATAAAACTTGGAAGGCATATGAGGGAACCGACCAGGTTAACTTGGGAATTTTGTATTGGATTAATGATTATCCAGTTCCATAGCACTACACACAAATCGTTTCGCACAGCGCGCCGGCCAATCGGGAACTGAAAGGGGGTAGAGGGGGGGGGGACCGGAAATCTTGTGAAACGCTTAGGGTTGAGGTGTCTGGATGGAACTTGAAGGGAAGAACGAGCATTAACCATAAATACTTTATTGACGAAACAGGAACGGATCGTGTCGCAGTGGAGGGTGCCCGAGGGGGTTTTCTGGATTTCCAGTGATCAAGAGTTAAGGTATCTCCAGATGTACCAGGACCATGAAACTTAGCAGACTTATTAGGTACTCTCCCAGGTGGACTTAAAATAGTTCCTTCCCCGATACGATATTCTTGGGGGAGTGGAGGGATGGGGAATTCACGATCTAGTGACATGCATAACTTTAGAACGGGTGATCGGACGTGAATGAAACTTGACAAGTGTCAAGAACAAGTGTCTGGGGGGGGGAGCTGGAGGGGGTTGCCGGAAATCTTGTGAAACGCTTAGAGTCGAGAGATCGGGATGGAACTTGGGAGGAAAGAAAAAGCATAAGCCGTAGAGAAAATATTGACAAAACAGGACAGGATCATGTCATAGTTGGGGGAGTTCGAAAGGGTTTTCCACAATTCTGGTGATCACGAGTTGGGGTACTTCCGAATGCTCTATGACCATGAACCTTGGCAGTCTGTGCTATGACCATGAAACTTGGCAGGCATGTCAGGGACTGTCAGGCATGTCAGATTGGCTTAAAAATAGTCCATCCCCCGATCCGATCATCGTTGTGGGAGGAACAGTTGTCAGTGAGTGGAATATCCATTTCAGATTTACTAGATCAAGCCCATTTTCTGGTGAAATAAGTGTCGGGAAAGAGATCCAGCCTTGGCAACTGCAAACCGCATCTGACAAACATGCTAACTGTTCTTACAAGTGCCATATGAGCTTTCAGCTCTTGTTTTTTCCAAATGTCGAAAATCCTTACTAGTCCGGGCTACTAAGGAGTAAGAACCCCTAATTTGTGATGACTACGTGATCAGAAAGTTTCCGACTATATTGACCACGCTGAATCTGAAATAGTTCGAGTTCTTGACAGTTCGAGGCCAGAGCGTCAGCCCTCCTGAGGTCGAAGGACTGACCCCTAAAGTGCCTTGACGGGTCAGCCAAACTTGAGTGGGCTGAAGGATTACTTTTTTGCCATATACCGATTAAACAAATTTCGTAAAATTTCCAACGTTTCGGGCTCGGACATAATGATGTTCAGAATGTCACTCCTCACTTTCAGTGTAAGCTCAGCAATTTATTGAATGGCCTGGGACTTAACAGCAAATGTAGCAAATGTCGTTTTTGCCTCTCGGCAAGAGAAAGCTGACCGCATCAGGTCCACTAGTGCAATGTAGCAGCCCTATCCTATGACAGCCCATGATTTTCGGTTCATAGTATGGTGGATCGGAAAGAATTTGTCACGGAACTGAACTTAAAGCTCGGGCTCGTAGACTTGGTAACATCTGTAGAGGAATAGTTCGCGATAATTCTGTAACAGTATGACTACAATGGCTGTATGATTCGCTTCAACAATTCATTGGGGACATCCGTTTTCTGTAGCATTAGGAGACATGGACAGCCACGCACGTGTCTACTTCTTCATGTGTGCTGCATAAGGTAGATTCGTAGTCCGGGTTCGGATTGAAAGTCGTTTTGGATGGGAGTTTTAGTACCTTTATTCTTTCACTGAATCCGCCAGAGAGGTAATTTATGAATCCCAAGTCAGAGTGACGGAAATGGCTCAAAAAAAAAAAAAATGCTGCATAATATCCCAGTTTTCTAGTACCGTGCAGTTTGCGACGACGGAACTCTTCATCACTGAATTTCCTGTCCGCTCGTGATATCCACTACTGCCTATAGGAACAATAGGTCGCCCGGAAATGTTTACAAGACCGAGCACTCCCGTCATGTCGGTCAGCTACAATGTGAAGTTTATTATAGATTTTGGGGGACGGTTTAACAGTCTTGCATGGATTCGTTTCCAAAATATCGATGATTTCGGTTTTGTCTGGCACATGCAAACGGATTGTTCGAATTAACGGCGTGAAATCTGCCATTTTTCAGAATTCTATCTAGTTAGTGGCCGCTTTAGTCTGATAACATTCAGCACGATTATATAACTTTCATTTCAGAAATTTATCAAAATTAAGTTTTTCGCAGTCATTTCTTGGATCTTGTACTGACTTTACACCCGAGGCACGTCTTTGTCTTTCGGGTTTTTTATTTTCGTTGTGGTTTTGTTCATAGCTAGGTCAATGCTGCACACACTAGCCACTTTTGTGAAAAAACTTAAACTTGACCATCCTAGGAGGACTTGGATATGGTACAGTAAGGAGCATTGGGACACAAGGCCCCAAAGTCAATACGATTGGGGGCACTATGTCCCATATCTCCTCAAATCGACAAACTCATGATGACTCAATATTTATGTCCGTCTCTACTTCTAGTTTGTACTTTCATTGGCCGTAAAATAATCTATGACTTCCGGAAAATGCTTTGAAGGTGTGTCAACTCTTCAGCAGCACTTGCCGCTGTAAAATCCTTAGTTTAGCCGAAGCCATTTCGGAATGTCCTAGGTTACACTTCTCGTTCCTCTTAAAACTAAAGTTTGTATTACACTGAATAGATTGTACTGAATTGCCACCATCGCTGTCGATGCTGCATATCGGTCGTGTCGACTAGGCTCGACATACTAAAAGCAGGAAAGGAAAGGCAAGAGAAAAGCAGGAAAGAATACTAAAACCCTGAAGGGCAAACTAAAACGAGGAAAGAATTACCAGGAATCGAGGATTCGAAAAACTGGCAAGCCTTTCCTCTGTTTAGTATCCCGCGAGGGGTCGGAAACTTACATTTGTAACAGTTCACCTTTTCCTCCTTTCAGTATTCGAAAAAACTGGCACGCTGTGCCCGTGCCGTGCTTTTCCTCAGTTTAATTTCTCGTGAGGGGTCGGCAACTTACATTTGTAAAAGTTCATCTTTTCCTCCTTTTAGTACCCTGTCGGTAGGCGATCATGAGTCCAGCGAGGGGTGGGCAACTAAGATATTTCAAGTCCACCATTTCTTTCCTGGTTTTAGTAGCTTGTCACGGAGAGTACCAAAACTAGGAAAGAAATTAGGAATTCTAAAAAAACTGGCAAAGCCTTTCCTCTGTTTAGTATCCCGTGAGGGGTTAGCAACTAACATTTTTAAAAGTTCGCCTTTTAGTATTAAAAAAAATGGCAAGCTGTGCCGTGCTTTTCCTCTGTTTAGTATCTCGTGAGGTGTGGGCAACTTACGCTTGTAAAAGTTCACCTTTTCCTCATTTTAGTCCCTCACGGGATACTAGGAAAGGCTTGCCACTTTTTTCGAATACTAAAAGGAGGAAAAGGTGAACTTTAACAAATGGAAGTTGCCGACCCCTCACGGGATACTAAACAAAGGAAGTTCTTGCCAATTTTTATGAATACTAAAAGGAGGAAAAGGTGAACTTTAACGAATGGAAGTTGCCGACCCCTCACGGGATACTAAACAGAGGAAAGGCTTGCCAGTTTTTCGAATCCCCGATTCCTGGTAATTCTTTCCTCGTTTTAGTTTGCCCTTCCTATTCCTGGTTTTAGTATTCTTTCCTGCTTTTCTCTTGCCTTTCCTTTCCTGCTTTTAGTCGATCCCTCGACATTTGCAGGTCTAGTATCGAATATACTTTCGTTCTCTCGTATTCCCTGTATAACTCAGTTCACTATATTCAGGGATAAAGTCTTCGCATTGATAAGCAGTCGTGTGAACCAATCAGTGACAGCGTGTTCACTACACCCGCATCTTAAGAGCGTGAAATAGCTTTCAGCCTCAAACAACGTGTGTCATGATATAAGTGGAATCATATTAGCTGAAAGCTACGGTTGTTGAAGCTGTCCACTCCAACTTCCAGTGCGGGGATGCAGAGCTGTGCAGACAATATTGTCACGGAAAAAATCTCTATATTTATAGTATTTGTTTGTCTTTTTCTATTTATTTCCTTTTCTTTACGTAAGCGAAATTCCAGTACATTGTGTCCCAATCCACCCCACCATTATGTCCCATACCTCCACCGGTCCTCAAGCATTGGGACAAAACAGAGGGTGTAATTTTTTTCCTAATAAAAAAAAAATACAGAATGAGAAAAATAATTAAAAAAATTAAGATTCTTAGCCGAATGCCTAAGCGAAAGTTTGGTCCATTACAGAATGTTTTAGCTCACTCAGTTTACACGCTAGGGTCCGAAGACTGACTTTTGTCCCAGACCTCCACCCGCTCCCCTAAATAAACCTTTGAATTTCGAGATTTTCAGAGGAAAGTAATAAATACTAGCCTATAGTTCCGGGACTATACGAGATATCGGACAAACTTAAACTTATTCTAGGAGACAGCATTGTTAGGAATACAACGAGATGTCCTGCAGCTAAATTCGGCCAGTACAATCTTGGAAATAATTAAACAGTCTGGACACATTTTATAGGCCTAAAATGGGTGTTTTATTTATAAGGTCAAGTCGTCATCTCCAGCCTTGCCACCACCCATATTCAGATTCAGCGTGGTCAATGCAGTCGGAAACTATTGTCAAAGTGACTGTGTTTTACTGATCACCTTAACTCAGAAATAGGCGAGATATGTTTGAGTGGCGCCCGGACTATTCGGATTTTATTCAATGATTACTTGTTGGAATGAAGCAGAGGGTGAATATTGGGTTAAAGTCCACTAATTTATCTTTTGATAAAGATGACGACGCTTTGAAAGAAGCTTTGTTTGTTCTACAAAAAAATCGAAGCGATCTCCCCATACCTCAATGTCTTTCCCTCTTTAAACAACGTTAACTTTTTCCATTTTTTTGTTCATACAGTTCCAAATTCTGTGCCATGTAAGCTGATTATGATGCAAGTTGGTCTGTCGTTCATTTCCTTTTTTATATACTCCGCTTGAGTTGTTTCGAGGGAAACGAATAACAATAATAATAACAAGGAATACACTAAAACACAACATTTTTCTTCTGTCCACTATCTAGCGGTTGTCTTGAAATAAAACTAAAAAAAAATACCTTGCCCTCGAGAATCCTTACCATTCTCAACAAACTCCGATTCAACATTCCAGGCGTCAACCAGGCTCGTCCTTTTCGCCTCCTCAGTCTGAACTTCCGTGATTAGAAACTTGGTATGGTCGTCAACACCGGTTTTCGGTAAAAGCTGGACGTCAACTTCTGTATTATGGAGTCGCTTCGCCACAGTCTGGAATGGTGGGACTTTGTTTTAAAGAGGATCAATTAGTACTGAGGTTTGAGAAATGCAAATTAGCCATGGTGGTAACTGAGAACAAGAGCTAAGAGCTCACATGGGTCTTGATATGAGTAAGTGGTGCACGACCTAGAAACGGGACGTCTAGTGCATCTGCTCGTACCATCTATCAAGTCTCACTTGAATCTGAGCATTTCAGGGATATGTCCGCAGCCCTCACCTAGGTTGGATCCGGCCGGAATGACAAAGCGGATAATCTTGGGAATATGGACTTCTAACCATCCACTCAACTCATTTCGCACCTAGGTCCGACATAAATTTTCTCAGAACTCTCCAACTCTCCCCACCGTGACCGGATTCGGTTCAGACACATAAATGGAACATCTTTGGTATTCGAGCAACGTTCAATTTCCGTCCAAATTGCTATCTTGGTTTGGTCCTCGACGAACTACAACAAACCCCCTTTAAATGGAACATCTAGGGAATCTTCTCCTAACACCCATTAAAGGTTAACGGAATAGGGCTAAGATATGACAGTCTAATTACCCATCATATTTTTACTTAATTAGGCTAGAAGAACCGACAAAAACGCGTTACTTCGTTACTTTGATATCCACGATTCTTGAATTTTAGCTGACGTAATTTCTCTTCCGTAACTGTTGTACCCCTATACGGACGTAGCTCTATGTTTGAAATGTTTAGCAACTACAGTGGCAGCCAATTGCCGTAATAATCAAGTCATGGCGGATTTACATTCTTCAAGCCAGGAAGATGAAAGTAACATGGGAAGTGAAAGTGACTAGGAAGAACTTGGCATTCGCCATGAAGGAAGAACATGAAAACTCGAACTTGCTAATCAACTTGGTGGAATGCTGGCCAAAATCTCTGTTCACTGTGTCCTTCCACAACGGAAACCTATTCGGGGTAGCACGGAACAGAGGGCTATCTTCGGATGTGATTCTGCAATCTGGAATCGAACATTTCAAAATCTTCGATCTGTTAGCCATTGAAACACACGCTTTTGCAGACATTAAAATTTTCCGCGACTCGCCGTATATTTATTTGTCGTGCAACCGCGGAGATTCCAAACAGACTACGCGACGTAAAAACCAAAAATCCCTTATATGAGTCAAAATAATTCAGTGTATTCAAATCAAACGTATAAAAATAAGTTGGCTTTTCAGTTAAACTTTAAATCACTCGAATCTTAGCAATTTTTTGTGCCCCACTCCAACTCCTCCTAACGAGGCAGGATCTAGCCTGATACCCTGAAATGGATAATACCCTGCCCCCACCACAACTGTGCAAAAATCCAGCTCGGACACCTTCCAAGTTTAATCCTCCCTCGCTACACGTTTGTTTGATCTTTAGGCGTGCCACACAATTTCCATGTCCCCTCTCCAAAATCCCTACCGTGGAAAAATACGGTTAGACAAATGAGTTATCTACAGCCTATCGTCTCAACACCCATCAAGGTTCTCTTGAATCTGAGCATTTCTGGGAGATTTCTAGTACCAACCTCTAGCCCCCCACCCCCCTCCAAGGCCAACTTGTTTGATGCGAGGCGTGCCATAAAGTTTCTGGAATCCCTTTCCGACTCCCACCACCCTACTCGAATCCTGTTGGAACACAGAAAAAGATCATCTTCTCTTACCTCACATTAACTCAAATCTGGGCATTTATCTCGAAATTCTGGCACCACCCACCGTGATCAGATCCAGTCTGGACCCCAAGATGGATCACCTAGGGCATATGACCTTTCTACATTCCAAGTTTCTTTTCAACCCCTAATTCGTTTGACCCCTAGGCGAGCGGCAACTTCTTCGGGACCCTCTCTTCCCGAGCTACCCCCAGAGTGGTCGAATCCAGAATTTTAGACTGATAAGTCAACATAAAAGGATAGCTACGCTGTAAAACAAATTGCAGTATTTACTACTGGGATTAATGTTGTCTTTATTGAGATAAGATTATCCCTAATCCGGATTAATTTAATCCCAATAGAGATGAGATTAACCCCAGTAGCAAATACTGCATCCTTATTCGGAGAAACTTCTTACAGTGTAGGGAATCTTCTCTTACCCCTGATCAAGTTTGACTCCAATCGGATCACCAATTCGCAACTTGGGCATGTCAAAAGGTTCCCAGTTCCTCATCCCTACAGCCCCCTCCGATGGTAGAAATTGTCGGATCCTTCATATATGCGTGCCAAGTTACATCGTCCTAACTTATGTGGAAGTGCCCGAACTAGGAAAACCCAGACCGACAGACGAACCGATGGACGGACGGAAATCCTCTTAGAAGCGACTGCTTTGTGGCAAAGAGAAATCGAGCTGTGGTTTGTCTGTCCAAGCTTGTTTGTAAGATTAGGAGGGAGGACTGGGAATACGGTAATTAGTGCGTAGGATATAACTACTAACAGTGCCTCTAAGGCTTTTCATTTGGCCAAAAAGGGAGTCGCTTCGCTTCGGCCTGAAACAGTTAAGTCTTCACGGTAGGAAGAATCAATTAGTGCATAGTTCGGAGAAGCCCTTCTAATTAGTTGCAGTAGTAAATGAGAAAAACGGCAGCCACTTGGCAGAGATAAATCGATTTTGTTATACAACGGCATGAATCCAGAAGCTTTTTCTGGGATTAGAAGAGAAGATTGGGTGTTATGATAATTAAGAACTAAGATCAAACTGTAACATTTAATACCACTATGATGATTCAAAACGAACTCCCGCAGCTTAAATGCCGAACTTTCTCCTCAGGTATAGATAGTAAACAAATTAAAGTTTAACCGAAAAAGGCTGAGATATGATAATGTATTTACCCATCACTTATTAACTTAATGAGGCTTCAAGACCGAAGAAAATACGGTATTTCGGTACTCCGCTATTCACGAATAATAAATTTTCATAGGGAAAACGATTACCAAAAATAAGTATTCACGCAGTGAGCTACCTTCCACAAGCTGACCACTGGCCACTGAAAAGCCGCGTTTGTACTGAGATTCAAATTTTCTGCGTCATAGTAGAATTTTGCGTTTTGAGGACTGACCTAAATATTCTGAACATCATACTAGAGCAAATAGTGAAAAATTAAAAAAAAACCTTAACACTATTTAAATGGTGCATTATATTCATTTAAATGATACACAAATAAGTTGGCTTTTTAGTTCAGCTTTACTGGAAATAAAATTGGACTTGTTCTTGAAATTTGAAGTGATCATGAATGCAAAAGACTAAGTAGAAGTATAGCTTGTTCAAGAGTCAATAAACAATCTTGCTGTTGTAGGCTATAGTTGTCTTTTGACAAGTGTAGGAATAAGAGTTGGGACATTTTTCCTTTCAGTTCGTGGTAAGCGTCGTTAAGGGTGGCAAAGTGGATCTAGAAAAATATTTCTCTCATCGCCACGGTCTGGAATGGTAAGTCCTCGTGGTAAGGCAGGACTGGAGAATTGGCAATTTAGCTGCTGTACTAAATGAGAAAAAGAGTAGCTGCGTGGCAGAGAGAAATCGAATTTATTTTTGTAATACAGGAGTCCAAAAGCTTTTTCTAAAATTAGAAGGGAAGATCTACAACAACTCACAGCACTATTCAGCATTTTTCTATGATGGAAGTTTTGATGGGGTTTTTATAGCACGAAATCTTTGGATGTCTTTTTCTGTTTTAGACAAAATGAACGAATACGAAAAAAGAACAGCGTGGCATTCTTTCAAAAGCCCAGCGCTGTTCAAGAGTTTAAGAAAAAAAAGGACGGGATCGCGCAGTGGCGTATAACGCCTTGTTCTTGGAGGGGGGGGGGGGGGAGTCAAGGACAGCAAAACAACACTCCGAAATAAAACTATAAAACCAAAACATATAAAAACAAAATATTTTTTTTCAGTTTTATCATGTTTTATGGTTTGGTGTATTTAAATTTGTTTACGCAAATCTTTGGCTGTTTTTTCGCTGGATTTTGAAGAAAAAAAATTAATGCAGAAGAATAAAAAACAAAAACCACGGGGCTTTACTTTAAATGCTCTGCGCTGCGGTCCTGACCTTAACAATGCCGATGACTATGTACTGCAATCCTGGCCGGTCCGAGTAGTAATGAAGAACAAGAGCACCATCTTCTGGCCTTTCTGTGCAACGGAAAGAAGGCGCGCGCATCCCTGGATAAATAGTAGCTAGATGATCATGAAGTGCATCAAGGTTCTGGAAAAAAATAAATCCATTATTCTTCTAACTATATTTATACCCCGCTAAATGCAGGAGCGTAGTGGAAAAAAAATATAAAGATAAAATCAATCAACAAATTAACAAATGCGTTATATTTAATTCCAGTCAGGCCTAAAGAAGTGTGTTCTTAGACTAATATATTGTTCTTAAACTTCGCTCCTCTAAGAGTGAAAAGACTCCCCTGTGCAGTGACAATATTGCTCTGAACGAACAAACATGTCACTACCATATATTCTGATACATAAAACAGCTCAGACTCTCTTGCTGCTCCCTTCCTCAACCGAACTACTCTCATTACTTCAAATAATCCTACACCCGCCCTTCCAAAAACGAAAAAATAAAGTTTCCCTGATCAAACCGAAAGGTTTTTGCACGGATTGGTGCTTTGATCCTGATCCCTTAGGCTGACTAATCCTTAGCAGCGTTGAGCGGTGGGGAGTACTCAACTCTTCGAAAGTGTATAGGGGTCTTTCGTTTAGAGAAGTCGTTTTCTTTTCTTTTACACTAATTTCATTCCTTGTTCGATACACAATTGAGCTTATTATTGTTTGTTGAACTGTTTGCGTGAAAGTACCGAAGAAATGACGTGTAAGATTGTTCCAACACTGAAGATGAAACTAGGCGAAATGAAGAAGAAGTAAGGGGAGAATTGAAAACTCGCATAAGCTCGATGTCATCAAGCTAAGCATATTTTTTCCGATTCAGATTTACCGGGAAGTAGCCTGGGCGGAGATTCGCGTGTGGCTTCTTATATTATTAGGTTTTAACTCAAGAGCAAAAGTGATGAAGCGGTCAAAAAAGGCGGGTAGTTCAAATACTGCTGATTTCTGTGCGGATTATACAAACGAAAAGGACTTCCAGTTTCAAACGACTTTCAATGGCGGGTCAGATTTGTCATAAAAAGCTTATTTTAAAGAAGCCCAAGGGAATGTGACATTCTATGAATGATAAAGCAACTGGAACATTGAGGCATAGACCAAACATACATACACATAGTTGAGATTCAATAGGATCATGTAGATTGTAGTCATTTTACTTCAGTCGTCTCTCTAAAAAGGAATTAAGCTTGGACAATTTAAGGCATTTAGGAGGAGAAACGTAATCAGAGAAATTTAGTGCATACCATTTTCTCTTGTAGTTGCGAAAAATATCTGGCTCTAAAGTATTTCCTAATTTTCGCATTGCAATGAATTGTTAGATATACTAACGGTTAAAAATGTTTGTCAGGATTATTCCAAATCAAAAAGGCATTTCGCAAGAGAATTTAAGGCATCGAGCTAGTAAGATATCATTCAAAACGTTATAATTTGTGATGATTTGTGGTTCGGCAAAATGGATATCATTCTCTCGGGTAGTTGCACTATACATCTGTCTAAATTTGTCAGTATCTATGCTTTTAACTTTTCATCATTAAGAATCTGCCACAGATATTTCATGAATGCTTATTTATGATTAATATTTTTAGTGGTCCAATAAGCAAAGCCTCTTCTCGTTTCTAGTGGAACGGATATTCTAACTGATTTTTTAAATTTAGAGCAAAAATATTCAAAAGTATGTCCCTTCCTTCTTTAAACATGAATTGGCGTTGGGTCCAAATTGCTCTTGGTCCTTTCCGCCTTTGTTTTCTCATCCTTGAATGTTAGAATGCACGACTTCTATCATCTCTCCTCTTCGTCTCGTTTCTTAAACACTGGTTCACCTTTTTCTGCTTATTTTGATTTCCGCGCACTTTCTTGACGCGAAAACGGCGATCAGAAGAACCAGCATAACTACTCTGTGGTCGGGACAAGCCCCGGGTAGGCTTACCACCGGTAAACGGTAGACTAAGGTGAAAATTGTTCCTTAGTTGAAAATTACAGTTTTAAGGTCGTTGTTTGGGATTCGGTTTGTTTTTTCATAATTCGGGCGAGTACTATAGTATTACATTTTAGTACTACTTTTACATACTTTTACAGAACAACATACTTTTATCGCCATTCTGATACTTCTTCTACTCCTCCCGTTGGTCACTCACCCCGGATCCCGATGAAAAAGTTGCATGCAGTACTAACGATGCTACTACATGCTTCTACTTCAAGGCTACCGTGTTACTGTATACTACTATATGCTACTATTAGCAAGACTGGATGCTACTATGGCAAGACAGGATACTACTGGATACTACGACATCAGACTGGACCAGTCTGAGGCACATTAAATGATAGTATTCTTTGCTATTACATAGTATTACATGCAACGTTTTCGTACTACTACCATACTACTACGCAGGCTAGAAATTTTTCATCGGGATTCTAGTTTACTGCGGACTGAACACCTCAAATAATTCAATCGTGGGCATTTTGAACCGTGGTCATGTTGGTCCGTGGGCATTTGAGTCGTAGACATTTTGAGTCATGGGCATTTTGAACCGTAGGCATCTATAGTGGGCATTTTGAGTCGTGGACATTTTGAACCTTAGGCATCTATAGTGGGCATTTTGAGTCGTGGGCTTTTTGAACCGTAGTCATCTATAGTGGGCATTTTGAGTCGTGGGCCTTACGAGTGTTAGCCAAAACATCACCCGAACGAGGAAGAGACTAACAAACATTCAAACTCAATACAAGGAGTCAATCTGTCTGTTATAACCGTTTTTTAGTTCTGGGACACAAATTCTTATCTAAGAATTAAATGCTCTGGATCACCGCTACTGGATTCTGGGCGTGCCCAATGAAAAAATGTGTAGCCTGCGTAGTAGTATGGTAGTAGTACGAAAGAGTTACATGTAATACTGTGTAATAGCAAAGAATACTATCATTTAATATGCCTCAGACTGGTCCAATCTTAAGTAATAGTATCCAGTAGCACCCTGTCTTGCCATAGTAGCATCCAGTCTTGCTAATAGTAGCATATAGTAGTATGCAGTAACACGATAGTCTTGAAGTAGAGGCATGTAGTAGCATCAGTTAGTACTGCATGCTACTTTTTCGTACTACTTCATAGTACTATTTGAGATACATTTTTCATCGGGTGCGGCAGGGGGAGTACTCTCTCTGAGTGTTTTCAGTATTTACATTTCCCATGTCCCATCAAACGTTACTTCAAATTGTTCCATGGGTGTTTCCTATGTTTACACATTGCATATACTGACGCTTTGTTGCTTATTTCAAGATCTAAAATCAGTCTTTCTCGTATGGTCCCAAAAGTTTCATGGTCTAACTTTCAAATCGGTACATCTTTAAATATTAATAAATGCGAATTTCTTCCTCTAAGCTCGTCTTCTCTCAGTAATAAACCCCTAAACTGCTATGATTTGTCTGTCCCTTGTGTATCAAAAATCCGTTGGCTCGATATTTCTATTACAGAGAGAATTCTAAGTTTTTGACAGCAAGCAGTTCTTGACACTAAAAACAAAATTCAATCTTGATGCTGAAACCGTTGGAAACCGAAGAAAATAGCTCTACGCCACTTACTGCGACCACACGGTCCTTTACCTTTCTGGACCGTACCCCCTGCTGAAGAACAAGGACGTCGCTGCTATTCGAATTGCCTATATCCGATACTTAAAATTCCTCCTCTACCTGCCAATTGGGTATAAAAACCAAAATATGATTAATAAATTTCCGTAACAAATATAACCGTTAAACTTGACGAGCTGCAACCAAAGCAGTTGGTTGCGGTGTTTTCCCCGCCATGGTCTTGTTCGTTTGTTTGAAGTGTAAAATTTGTATTCTAGTTAAAGTTGCATTCTTCCTTTTCTTTGTGTACTCCACTATTTCTATCTTATAGAAGTGAGTAAATAAAAAGATTCGTTGATTCATTCATTAACAGTTCAAACCAAACAACTTCCAGAAACGCTCCTTCCTTAACCAAACTATTACTCAATACTTTAATTATCCCTAACTCCCCCCCCACCTCCCCTCTCCATCCGAAGAAAATAAGGTTTTCTCGATCAGGTAATAAGCACATAGATCTTTGATAAAATGCCACTTCAGCATTCCATATACAAGGGGGGATTCTATCATCATTCGTTAGGATGCTCTGGGACGATTTGTAATGGCTCGATGTCCCTAATCACATTTTCAGAGAGCGATCTTCTTTGTTCGTACACTTTACCTGGATTTAATTATCTATCTGGGACAATAATTTCCATGACTCAAATGCTTTGTGCTGAATTGTCCGTTGAACGAGTTGTAAAAGTTGAAAAAGCATGTAAACAAACTTCGCGAACATTAACCGTGTCTCCTTTCATTTCTATGGGAATTGCAACCTTTGGCTCCAGTGACACATAGCGATGGTAATGTCTTCCCGTCTGTCGCTCTGTCTGTCTATGTCAGTTTTGCAGTTCCACTTGCAGTCCCACTTCCTCTTATGCACTTCCATATAAGTTAGGAAGATGAAACTTGGTATAATAATACAGAGATGGCACTTTACACAAGGGACCGTGACCGGTAAACCAGAAACAAAATGTGTCTGGTTTATTGGTCACGGTACACGTCCCTTGTGTGAAGCGCCATCTACGTATTATTATTAATTTCCGTCACATGGGGATGTGAACTGGTTCGACGAATTTGCCTTCGGGCGGAATCTCTGTTCCTATGGCCGGCTTACTATTGTAGTGGTTTGCGAACTCTGTTCATAAGCCCCTCGGTAGCTCAAATGGTAGAGCACCTGCCTTGTAAGCAGAGGGTCCTGGATCAAATACCGGATGAGGAGTATTGTCATTCAGTTCACTACTTATGAAACTTGGTATGCTTTTAAAAGACCTAACCCGATGTTCGCCGGGGCCTTATTACTCCCGGATCCGATCATCCGTGTGAGGGTGGAGGGAGACGGGATCTGCGATTTGGGACCCGCGCAAGTTGCAAACGTGCGACCCGAACGTTCGAGTTAAACTTGATGGGTGGTAGGAGCAGATACCCAAGATGATTGGCAAATATACCAGGGACCAAGGTTGGGGGGAGTTGGAGAGGGGTCCCGGAAGAAATTTTGTGATATGCCGAGGGACCAAACGGGTGGAGGGACTGAGACAAAAATTGGACGGTACAAAAGTGCTAGGTCCTAGTTACATTGTTTGAGGTCCGGACAGGATCCGGCGTCGTTGGGGGAGTTGCAGGGGACAGGGGCGTCCTGAGCCTTTCTTCATTGGGGGGGGGGCGCACCTGGTAAAATTGACCGAATCAGTACCTGATTTTTTGAATTTATTAAACAAAAACTGAAAAACACAGCGAGTTGCCTTCATGAAGCTACAACGTAAAAACATAGTCTAAAGAAAAAAATTGGCGCGTTTTCACGCTCTTCCCTCTTCTGTTTTTTTCTTTCACGGATACACCGTCACTATAGCGTTCCACCTTTGCAAGACCTTTCCAGTTTTGCCAACAGGACTTGAAATAATCGCAAAACATGTTGTTGCTGCATAGCGACAACGTCGCTAACGGCTGTGCCCATGATTAATTAAGGCGCCGCCGGCGAATTTTTTTTAATCCGCTTTTTTTTCTGGCAAAATTTTACTACTTCCCATGCAAATTCTAGCTTTTAACATAGTTCAAGCCCCCCAAAATTCCAAGCCTCAAACTCCAACTAAATGAGGTAACCTTTGTCTAACTAGTGAAGACTGCGAAATGCGCCGTAGGTGAAATTTGAGGAAACATTGATATAAAAGTGCCTTTCTGCGATCCAAGACTATATAATCAACCCAGACTTGAATGGCAACGAAAAGGCGATCAAGGGTAAAGTGGATACAAAGTACATTTGTTCGGAATTTACAGCAAACAAAAGTAAGCTAGTCTTCAATCAAGAGACGTGCTTATCTTGAAGTGCTGCAATCCTAAGAAGAAAAAAAAATGGACAGCAACTAGCTGAAGCTATCGTAAATGGTAAAGAACGAGAGCTAAATAAATGCCACTTACATTACCAAACTCAGTAACTGGGTTGAAGCAAATAATGAGTTCGTAGTATACCAAAAAACTAACTAAAAAAATAAGGAACAGATCTAGAGCGGTATTACAACCAAATTTCGTAATAGAATAAAACTCTTGTTAGAACCATCTAAAACAACCGAATTCGGCAAGTCTAGTAATAGAAACGAAACTAAAGAAAAATGGCGAATTACCGTATTTGGTAACGAATCAGAACCAAACGAATCACACAGAATTTAACTATGAAATGCCCTGCCGGTTGCGACCGAGTTACCGAATTCTTTGGAGAATCAGACAAAATAAAAAGGTTGAGTCACATAATATACGCAGGGATTGGCCGAATGCGGCAAAATCGATGTGAACTGAACAAAAGTTCGATGAATTATCGAATTCGATCAGGAATCAGAACCAACTAAATCTTATTAATGACCGAATTATGAAAAGGACTGACCGAATGCGATAGAACAGATACGGACTTCAGAAAAGTACGGTGAATTACCGAATTCGCTAACGAATGAGACCAATAAACAGGTTAAATCACCAAATTTAACAGGTTAAATCAGACCGTCATCGCGATGCCCATTTTGACCGAATTTTTCCCTTCGGCGAAACTTTGACAGAATGCCAAAAACGTAGGGGGGCACTGTGTCGCCCCCCCCCCCCTCGGTACGCCCCTGGCAGGGGGGGGGGACCGGAAATGTCCTAGGAAGTGCTCCGATTCGAGTAAAACTTGGTCGGTGGTAATAACAAAAGCCCTAGTTGTGACTTATGGGAATCCGACCTCGACAACAGTGGGAAGTGTTGGATAGCCGACAATGTTGGTACTGCGTGGGGGTAAAACGGATGAGGGATTGGAAATTAATCTTTGATCGTACGAGATTCATTGCTCCTAGATCATGCTATTTTGAGGTCCGTCCTGGATTCGGCCTCTGCGGGGGGAGTTTGAGGGGGTACCGGATTTGAGTCAAGTTAGTTAGGGTGGTAGATGCAAAGGCCCAAACAGCATGTGGACACGGTGTTACGGTGGGGCCGCCCTGCTCACTGCTGCCGCCGCTAGTCAGTGTTTTTCCCTTTCCGTTCACTATGTTTAATCTTTTATACTGCGGTCACTGTCCGTTCTTGCATTATTTATTAGCTCATGATGATGACTCATCTCATGAACATGAGTCCTCTTCTTCTACACTTATTTACCGTGCCTCGACCAGCCATCAACTCTTTTTACTTAAGTTTCAGATTTGTTTACCCCGTTTGTTTCTATACGGACCATAGGTCATTGCTATGCGAGTCTTAAGCTCCTTACAGTGGGCTGGCTTGTAAGGCCTAGTGCATGATGTGTGGTTTATAGCTTATTCTGGGTATGCCATCGGTATGCCATCAATAGTGTGAATTGACCTGGGAAATCCATAATGAAGCCGTGAAGTCTGCACCTGCGTAGTAGGCCATCCTGACGCCCTAGGCCATCTTGACTTCGACGATTGTATTTTAGGAAATTTACCATCTTTTGTCCGGCCTAATAATACAAATACAGTCTACGACAACGGTGGGGGAGTTAAAGGGTGTGCTTCGAAAGTTTATAATACGCATAGGGACCAAACCGATGTAGTTAAAGGGATGAAACTTGGACGATAATAAGGAAACGGGTCCTAGATGAGCACCTTGATGTCTGGACAGGATACGACCTCAGTAAATTTATCGGAAGCTCTTAGATTTGAGTGAAACTTGATGAGTGATACTAACAGAGGCTCGCATGTGGCAATCATCTTTCCGAGTCGGATTTGACCTCGTTGGGTAGAATTTGAGCGAGGTACCGGACATTTCTGCCAATCTTGTGGCATGCATTGCTATCGACAGCGTCATCCAATCCGGATGTAACGTCCGGACCGTACCCTAACTTTTGCTGTTATTTCATGTTAGCTTTCATTTCAAGTAGTATGAGAGCTTCAACTCTTGTTCTTCTTGTTCGAATTTGGTTATAGTTAAGGAGAAGAATGTTGCATACCTGAAACTTCTAATGGTTTTGATAGCGACTCACAAGAGATGGTAGGCTTTTGTCAAGGGATTTTGAAGATTGGAACTGGGCTACTATGCCCAGATCTCATACCGAGTTTAAGAATAACGTCTCCACAGGGTCTTTCCATGAGCATGGGTGTTTTTCTGCTTGTTTCGTTGACGCTTTGTATCGTAAGTGTTGTTTTACTCGGTTATTCGCTAACTTTCATCGAATATTGTTCGAGAGTTTTCTCGTAAGCTCGTAAAGGAGCCAAGTATCTTTAACTGAATTTTTAGCGACTGACACTTGTGCCAAGGTATTCTTGTTTGCCCAGGACCATTTATGCCTTTGAGCATTTTCCACTTTCTATCTGAGAAGAAGATTTTTTTTTCACTTTTTCTGTGTGTTTCTTTGTTTATTTATCCTTTGCATTTACTGCCTTATCGAAAGCTCAGTGTAATTTTTCTTTTCTTTTTTTATATTGCGCTGTTTTCCTTTTCTTGTCTAGTGCGCTCATACAATTTCATCATCATTTGCTCATTGCTTGTCCAAAACAGACATGGGGGTGAAGAACGAAAAAAGGTTTGAACAAGCTATATCACTGTTATGAGGATGACCTCAAGCAACATGGGATGTATCGGTGCGATTTGGGACACGCACAAGTTTACGGGATACTCACGAGAATCGAGAGAGAAAACAAGAAGGCATTCCATATTCCGGAAGGAAATAGACAAAATGTCTTTGACACAATTTATGGCTGTTAAGCTGTTAATCCTTGCCTGTCTGACGGTACGATGAAAAATGCTGATTCAAAAATGAAAACTTGCCGAGTCCATAAATCTTTTACGATCCAAGAATTATTGAGTTTCCAGATAAGAATGCACTGCTTCCCTTCAACGCGTTAATGATCTTTCCTGCAAGTGGGTTAGCTACTTCGCTCTGAAGTAAAATAACAATCAATCACGGCAGGACTTTTTTTTTTAGGTGGTTGCCAGAGGTTGCCATATTGCCAGTGAAAGGAATGATTCTGTGAACAAAGATTTACCTTTTGTTTTGTAAAATCTAAAATTACTGTCTAGGTATTTTTTTAAGATTTATTATTCTTACTTAAATACTTTTATTATTATTATTAGTGCTTAAGGGTGGGGTAAAGAACAAGAGTAAAGGTTTCGATGGGATATGTGTAGAAGATAGGAATGCGTAGAAGATATTTGGGTAAGGTAAGAGTTTTGCCTGGTCCTTACTTTTACTTTTATCTTATAGAAGATTTATTGGGCTTCTTGATCCAGACAATCGAATCTTGTAGTATTCCGATCTTCGCCAGACCCCTTGAAAATGTTGATATTTAGCCATAATCAAATGCTTAAATATGCACAAGCAAATGTTACGGTTTCGCTGTTTTTTGACAGCTTGAGCCAAACAACTAATAAATTAGAAAACCAAGTTCAGATCTGGATTCAGCGTGCATGTTTACTCCAGTATCAAAATCTTTTACTTTGACCAAAGTCTTCGTTTTAGCAGTATTGCCGGCGAACTGCATGCATAGCGAAAGAGCTGAGGTGACCCTGAGAGGTGAACCTTTCGATCCAAATTTCCGGGTTTTGACAAGTTATGCCAGCTTATTCGTCAAAGAAAAAAAAGTTCATGCAGCATGTCTCCTTCCCGATACGGAATGTAAGAAAGCTTTGAGCTTCAACCAGATTTTCCGTTTCGGCCGGATTCCGGGTGAACCATTTGTCTGGAAAGTTCAGATATGGATTTAGCCTGCCCCCTTAAACGACTATCTCATTAGCTTAATAAATATATTTTTGTTACCCTTAATTTATCCCCCTCCCCTACACCTATAAATATATGGCTACAGATCCATCTACGAACGAAGTTTCGACAAAATATTTCAACCCCTTTGAGCCAGCGACTGCCAAGACTAACCCATGGTTCACACTTCTGCGATTTCGCGCAAAATTAACGTCATGCGACAAACGACACAAATCGTGCGACAAGCAACGCAGAGCTTTGCGTTTTGTCGCAGTGTCGGATGCGTTGAAATATTTCAACTGATCCGACATAACGCATGCAATTCTTGAGGGACAGAAAAGAAAAAACAAAGACTAGAAATACTAAAGACTAAAAATTGCTCTGCCTTGGTCTGACTGTAATCCTAGGATGGCTGGATGCAAAATATCTTCTGAATAAACTTGTATTAACCTGTTTTGAACAAGATGACATATGGGGTTTGACTGAAAATTTCCTAACGATGGGTGGTATTCAGATGGGTAATCTCTCAGCATCTTCAGCTGAGGGTTTCTTTGTCCTTTTGCAGAATAATCTCGTCGACAAAGTTCGTTTTCCATTTGCGTCTGCGTGGTAGTAGGAATGTCCATGCGATTCTGTCGCACGTCAGAACATCAAAGAAAAAATCGTGTAGTACACAAAGCAGCAGTGTGAACCAAGGGTAAGACCTATGAGATGAGACCTTATCAGCACACGTGGCCCACGCAACCGGCCCGGACTCTCCCTCCGTCATCCGTAGACTAAACAAAAAGAACAAGAGCTGAAAGCTCACACGGCACTTGCAACAATAAGCAAAATGTTGGCGGGAGTTTTTTGTTTGGGTGTTTTGTACAGAGCCGAATATTATTTTATTGTACACTAGTAAGTAAAAAGTACTGTATAAGGCATTTCTAGAACTCCTCTTCTTCGTTGGGCGTTTCTTGTTTTGTACAGAGTCGACTATTATTTTATTATAGACTAGCAAGTAAAAAGTACTGTAAAAGGCATTTCTAGAACCCCTCTTCTTCGTTGGGCGGTTCAATGGTCTTCAATATGGTTTCAACATTTATATCAAGTACATTTCTTCTTTGAATTGTTGCTGCGCAATTTCCCGTTTTAAAGGCGCTAGAAATGCATCTGTAAGCAAAACCCTTGAGGCAAAAACGATAGCAGGTTCTTAGGGATCATTGATATATACAGTTTGGTCAAAAGTAGAACCCTTGTGGCACCAATGATCATGGGTTGAGATGTATCGTTTGATAAAAAATACTTTTCGACCTTGCGGTGAAGATGCGCACTTTAAGGGAGCTAGAACCTCATTTGTAAGCAAAATCCTTTAGGCAAAAATGGTAATGGGCTCATGGGGATCAATTTGCGGTCATGATTGGTACTTTAAGGAATGGTCGGATTTGGAAAGTGCCGAATTCTAAGCCAATCTTGTCGAATTTCTTCCAGCCAAGTCTCATCGTCCTAGCACATTTGTAAGTACCTTTACTCGCGGTCACCGGAATCTCCTTAAACTCCCACCACAGTCACCTGAGCCAATCCGGTTTTGTATATGGTTTATCCGGAGCATCTGGTTCCATCCCGATCTCTCCAGTCTAAGCCGGTCGCATATTCCCGCCCCCCCCCCCCCCCCAACTGTTGTCGGATCCGGTCCGGACATGAAAAAGATCACCAGAGACATGTCCTCTGTTCAATTACAAAATTTCACTCAAATCCGATCACCCGTTCCAAAGTTACGCATGACTCAATATTCCGGATTCCCCCTTCCTCTACCCCCCCCCCCCCACGACTATCGGATCGAGTAAATTTTTATTTACAAGTCAGTTTGATAGGGTCCTTGATACACCTCCCAAGTTTCGTCGTGAAAATACCCAGAACCGCCATCACTGGAATTCCGGGCTGGGCCTTCACCCAGCCTCCACCCCCCTCCAACCCAAGTGTTCGGATCCAGTCCAAATGTGTAAACGATACAAGACTTACGAAGAAATTTACGAAGTTAATTTAAAGCCAGGCTAGAATCTTTAGTTTTGTGTTTCCCACAAGTTCGTTTTTTCAAACTTGAGCGGTTTGAGCCTGAAGAGGACCCTTGCCAAGAAGGGCCGAAATATAGCTCCAATAAAATTCAGCTGACGTATCTGTTTAATCAAATATTTCAGGCGTTATATTTTACTTTTGGCAGCGACCAGGATGTCCTGGACTTACGCAAACGAAAGATCAAGAGAAGGAGAATCTACGCATCACACGAACGGCTTTCAGTTTTGCAAGTCCACTTTTGCACGTGCTTTAGCATAACCCAGCCTGCAGAGAACTCGATCACACATATATATTACCATATCTATGAAGCAGTAGTCATCTCACAGATTTATATACAGTATTATTAGTTAGTTAATTATTAGTTAGGAAATGGGTTTTATGTGCCCGCCCAATTGCAAGGGCTTTTTTGTACCTTTCTTGCGGCGGGTACTGGCATCATGGTTAAATGTATTTGGGTCGTAAAATAAACTGAACTGAACCGAACTGAATTAATATTAAAATACATTTATAAATCCCACCGAACTTAACATAATGTCCTCGTCAGGACAAATCTTTCATTTTCGTGCAGTAGGAAAAGACCTAGTCCTAGACCTAGAAAATACCGCTCTTGGTGTGAAAAGACCTACGAATTTAAGCCCACACGCAATGTGAACCATACACGAGGGCTCCGCGATTGTCTTGTGTTTTCACTGTGAACGTTCTTTAACCCGATAATTGTTTAAAGAACCCATGATATGATATATGATATGATATATTTGCTTAAAGCCCGAGGGCCATAGCATACAAAACAAAATACAAAAACAATCATCAACTCTTCTAATAAATCTTACACATACTCTTCTCTTAGCTTGCAGCCTATCCGCAAAAACCTTCCAAACTGCCTAACTCCAAACAAACTTTTCTCCTTAAGCTTTTCCACCAACCAACCTTCCCCGATAATTTGCTCCCCAAATATTTCAACTCTCAAATCCTTCAGTTCCACACATTCGCACATAAAATGAAACAAATTCTAGTCCACACAACCACACATTGGACTAGAACGCCCCTACACTTCCCACATATTTTCTCCGAATTCCCAGGGGGAGGCTATCACTACGAGCGCTAACAATCAATTTTAATTTCTCCGAAGATAACCCTCCCTTAAAAAACATTTCTAAACCCCAACACTCTTTGGCCTTAGCGTAAAGATACATCGACGGCTTAGAATCCTTGTCGTAGTGCCATTTTTGGATTTCGTGGTCTTGTAGGACCCGGTGAACCACCTTACTTACCTCGCCTTGGGTGGCCCCTGGACCATGGCCTTCACACCACTTATCAGATATCCCGCATTGGTCAAGGATACTTTTTATCTGGAGTGGCCATGAATCACCTGAAAGGTCTCTAAGAGCCTCTAAATACGCAGCTTTCAAAGGTCTTATTCTAGGTATACTAATTATTTTTTCCCAAAATCTTACCATCCGGACAAGCCTACTACTACGCAACGAAAATAATCCTAGATCACCTTTTAAAACTAAATTACAACTCCTCTCTGATAGCCCTAGAACTCGTTTAAAATATCTATTTTGTACCACTTCTAACCTAGCACCTGCGTTAATACCCCACAACTCGGACCATTAATGCATACACGTTGTCACTTTCGTATTAAAAATTTCTTTATGAAACCTCATGTCCTTTATATCTTTCAAATTACTACGCAGAATACGGTATGAAACATCTGTTTCCCTTCACCAAAACACTAGCCACGTGCTTACCAAACTTACCATTCGATGTTAATTCAACCCCCAAATAGGTGTGCCCAATCATTACTTTCCTCATCTTCCGTTTTGTCCTCTGGCTCACAAAATTCCTATTGTCACAGAGATCCTTCCTAACAGGAACCACTAGCAACCTCTACCGAACTTTTCTATGTCATGTACAAGGTTAAACACAGTAGTTGCGTTTTTTTTTCTCTGTTCTGTTCGCTGTTTTCTCTCTGTTATATATTTTTCTCGCTTTTCTCAGAGCACGGAACACTCTGTTTCTCATTTTCCCGCTTGTGTACGCTGTTCCGTGTCCCGCCGTCTGTTTTGCAAAACACGGAACTTGCTCTCCTAGCTTGTATCACTGTTCAGACAGAAAACTGCAGAGAGATTCGCAAATAGAAAAGAAAGAATTGCAGAAGTTCAGAGGATAAAGCTGGATCCTAAAGTATGATTGTTTTGGATTTAATCTGCAATTTAACAGATTTCCGCCTAAGACATGCTCAGGAACCTACATTTACATTTTTATCAGAACAGCGACAAAACAGGGGACAGCGTAAGCAAAAAATACCATTTTTATCCAAACCAGACTAATGTTAACACGGAATACGGAAAAGGAACAAGAGGCAAAAAACGAAACTCTGCAATTTTGCAAAAACGCAATTTTGGCCTGATCAGGGGGCCCTACAAGAAAATCTCACGTGTTTAGGTCTGAAAGAGTTTTCGCGGATCGTGAAGCTACCGGCGAAGTTTGCACTCCGTGATTACCAAACTCGGCTCAGCCGCAAAAGTGCTAAAAAAAACCGTAGATGCAAAATTAAAAAATGGCGAAGTGTGGGGATTTCTGAACCTTATATTCCATAGGGGGCTGGGGATAACAAAAAGTGCAAAACGAGTAAGAGCAGTCCTTTAAAAATGAGCTTCTAACCATATTTGACAGTGCAAAACGGATACGTCAGCTGCATTTTATTAGAGTTATATTTTAGCCCTTCTTGGCAATGGTCCTCTTCAGGCTCGAGCCGCTCAAGCTGGAAAGTGAACTTGCGGAAAAACAACGCTACGCTTGCGGCATTTAAAGCGAGACAAACTTCTGGGTTTAAAAAGTTCTAGTAAAGCTGAGGCGCGGACTGCGGAGACCAAGGAAACAACGGAGTCGTTCTCATTTTTTGCTATCTTTCGGAATATGAAGTTATCAGAGCCAGCGCTGGTGAAGAGTTGAATGAGTTTCAGTAGGGACGTTCGCTGACGCCGGGGGTGCTAAGTTTGCTGCTATTCGAGTGTGGGACACTTTTTTCAAGTCTAGGCACTACTTCCTAGCCGGAGCAAAATATCACCAGAGAGTAGTGCCAAGACCTATGCTTTCCGTGCTTTGCAAACGGGCCATACTCTTACGCCGCCGACTACGCTTTCGACATTTATAGCGAGACAAACTTGCTGATATAGAAATTTCTAGTAAAGCAAAGGTGCAGTCTGCACTCACCGAGGAAGCAGGAGAGGCTGTATAATTTTTTTGCTGTGTTCAGAATATAAAGTTATTAAAGCACAGGCGCACGAATGAATGAGGTTCAGTAGGGACATTCTCTATCGCCAGCGGTGCTAGTGTCGCTGCCATTTGAACGTGTGTCAATTTTCTCAAGTCTTGGCGCTACTCCTTAGTGTTACTTTGTTCTGTTCCTAGCGTTATTTTCTAGCTTAAGTAGCTGATTTTGTGAATTTCTCCTGAAAATTGTAAAGCTGGTGCTGCGATTTCGTTTTGGACAGCTGCTATTTTTTCTGCTCGATTGGGTCGCTGAGAGGGTAGAGACTTTTCCGCATTAAAGTTTGTCAGCACCTGTTTCTTCTTTCCATTTAAGAAACTCCCGTATGAAACACAATTAATAAAAATCACCACGATACTTGTCTGGGCTATGGAAGTTCAGTACTTGGTGGATCAATAAATTTTAAAGCTTCTAACCCCTATATTGCAAAGCTTATTAACTAACCTGGAGAAAATCTCTTGGCGAGGATCCAAGAACTTTGAGTATTCTGTCGTATCCCGACTCCTGACAAAACTCAAAGAAAAGTTTCCCAAATGCCTCAAGCAAGTCATTAGCAGGGATCCCTGGAATGAAAAAGGATCAGGTTAGCGTCCTAGTATAAACAGACCCGAAGCTGACGTGACCTCGCTTAATCACGGATAACAGCAGGAGGCTGGAGCAACGATGGACGGAAACGAGCGACCCAAGCTGGATGTTAGGTTAAGAAATAACAGCTGGAAGCTCATCTGGCACTTGCAAGGCTGGGTCAGAAGATAATACTAAGTAGGAACTCGTTAATTCGTGGGTTCTTTGTGATAATTTGTTAAGCAGAACCTTGGTCCTTGGAAGTCACGAGAGTGTATCATCTGGTAAGGCATTTGGCTGTGCGCACTTTAAGGGCGCTAAAAATTCATCTGTTATCAAAACTCTTTCAAGCAAAAAGGATGACGAGCTCATCTGGAGCATGAAAATGTATATTTTATTCAAAAGTGTTGTTTGTACTTTAAGGATTCCAGTTGTAAACAAAACCCTTGAGGTAAAAATGATCATGGGCTCATAGGGATCACCAGAATGTATATTTTGCTTAAAAGTATTTTGTACTTTGCGGTTAGGATTAGCACATCAAGGGATAGTCGGATTTGGGATCTGACAATTTCTAAGCCACCCTTATCAAGTGTCTCATTTACAAGCCAAGTTTCCATTTCTAGCACATCTGGAAGTACCTTAAATCACGGAATTGCGGACCCCCCTCCAACTCCCACACAGTGCCCGAACCCAGTCCGGTTCTGTCACTGATGTATCTAGGGCTTGTGCTTGTTAGTCCAACAAAGTTTCATCCCAATCGATAAACTCTAAGCGTGTCACAAGATTTCCGGTTCTCCGGTGCAACCCCCCCCCCCCAAAAAAAAAAAAAAATCCATCGGATTACATCCGGACTTGAAATAGGACATACGAGACACGAGGTCTATCCTAAAGTCAAGTTTCATGAAGATCCGATCACCCGTTCAAAAGTTATACATATCTCAAGATCCATGATTCTCCCTCCCTCCACTCCACCCCACGATAGTCGGATAAGGGAACCGGCCATTTCCAAGCCAATCATGTAAAGTCTCTAATGTTCAAGCCAATTTTCATCGTCCTAGAGCGTCTGGAAGTACCTTAACTTGAGATCACCGGAATTCCGCCTCCCCCCCCCCCCTCGAACTCCCTCACAGTGCCCAGATCCAGTCCGGTTCTGTCACTGATGTACATAGGGCTTGTGCTTGTTCTTCAGACCAAGTTTCATTCCGATCGATCCACTCGAAGAGTGTCACATGGTTTCCAGTTCCCCTCTCCGACCCCCCCCCCCCCCCATTCATTATATCCGGTCCGGACTTGAAACGGGACATGCCAGACATGCGGTCTTTTTACATATCAAGTTTCATTATGATCCGGTTCGGAAGTTATTCGTACCTCAAGATTCCGGATTACCCCTCCCTCCACTCCCCCCCGGGATGTTCGGATCTGGAAGTTAACTATTTCCAGGCTCATCTGGTCGGGTCCCTGATTTGCCTACCAAGTTTCATTGACCTAGCCTATCTAGAAGTAACTTAACTACGGATCACCGGAATACGGGAAACCCCCTCCATCTCCCCTCAAAGTGGATGAACACGGTATAGTTCTGTCAATGATCTACCTAGGGCTTGTGCTTGTTCTTCCCACGCAGTTTCATCCCGACCGCTCCACTCTAAGCGTGACCCAAGATTTCCGGTTCCCCCTCCGACTCCCCCTCTGACCCCCCCACCCCCACACTCATCGGATTCGGTCCGGACTCGAAACGGGACGTCTGAGACATGACGTCTTTCCAGACATCGTTTCATTAAGATCCGATCACCTGTTCGCAAGTTATGCATGCTCCTAAATTCTGGGTTCCGCTGTCTCCCCATCCCCCCACGGTGGTGGAATCGGGCAAGTGACTATTTTCAAAATAGTTTGGTCGGGTCCCTGATATGCCTGCCAAGTTTCATCGTCCTAGCACGTCTGGAATTACCCTAACTCGAGAACAGTGGCCTGGCCGACAGACCGAAAAGCGATTGGCATATGGCACTTCAGCAGAGCTGCAAGTGCCATAAATTTTGTATGGCACTTCAAACTTGAAAAGGGTCGCCGTCACTACATCTAACCGTCGATTCACCCACCCGTCAATACGCCCGATCCAAAAACCCGTCGATCAGTACCCGTCGATTCGCCCAACCGCTGATTCGTCCAACTGCTGATTCGCCCAACCGCTGATTCGCCCAACAGCTGATTCGCCCACCCGCTGATTCACCCACTCGTCAATCCGTCCACCCGTCGATTCGCCCAGCGTCGATTCACCCAACGTCCTGTTGCTTGAGCGTCGATTCCCCTAATTCTATGATCCGTCGATTCGCACAACCGTCATAAGACCCAAAAAATTCGTCACAGGTCCCACTTTTTTAGACAGTTCATCTACCCGTCTCAAGACCTAAAAATCCGTCGATCCGCCCAAAAAATCCGTCGATTCGCCCAAAAAGCCGTCACAACTCCCACTTTTTCCGTAAGTTCTACTACCCGCCACAAGACCCAACAAGACCTTTGATCCAGCACGGCTCTTTTCATTGAACGCGGTAAAAGAAAGCGATTGAGTCACAGGGGATTTTGGGTCTTGTGACGGTTGGAAGAACTGTCGGAAAAAGTGGGAGATGTGACGTATCTTTGGTGCGTAATGACGATTGGACGAATCGACGGGTAGCCGGATAGACGGGTCCCCCTTGAAAATAACAAATTGAAGGGTCGTGTCCCATCATCAGATTGCCTTATGCTTACTATATTTTTGGTATTAAATGGTTATCAATTTGCATTATTTGTTGTGGTTCAAGCTATAATTAAGGTCCAGGGGGTGGCAACGAGGGGTGGCCATACTTAGGCTAAGCATGCCAAATCGAGATTGCTACAGTTTGGGTCGAGGGTTAGTGGCGTCTCCATAACACAAGCGGAAAGTCCACCCAGCTTGTGTCATCTATGGTACTTTAATCCTGAAAAGTTACGGATAGCTTTATAATACCAACTAGATGATATAAGATATTTTTTCAAGTTTTCATCCATCACGATGTCTACGCTTGAAAAGGATAAAGCTCAACTGACTGAACAGTGAAGTCCCTTCTTCGCATATTCTGTTTTTGTGCCGATGAGCTGATCAAAGTATATGTCATCCATTTTTTGGAAAAAATTCCTTGTTGAGATACACCAGTTTGAAAGTCTCAAGGGGCTGACAACTTCAATAGTAAGGTACACACAGAAACCAAAAATAGGCGATACCAGTTGTGTGACATGTAGGGGACTTGTAAGCAATTACAGTCAGCTGTTAACTCATAATCATATTCAGCAATGAGGAGTTTGCAGCTTTTGCTAGTTGGTGTAGCCTACCTATTATTTCTTTCCGGTGAACGTGATGTCTATCACGGGAGAGGGACTTGTTAAGTAGGAATCGGTTCACGAGGGGCTAGAATTTTTTTGCAAATTGGTGCACATTGTATTCGGTTTCTACAAATCTGGCGGTAAGAAAGTTTGTATCGATGGTCTATCGCTGTAACCTAGGATTAACTGTTTACGCAAAGGTTACAAACGGGTACAAATAATGTAAAACAATGAGGTGGTTTTGTAATAATTAATAGTGTCATCTATGGTATTTTAATCCTGAAAAGCTACGGGTAGCTTTATAGTAACACTAGATTATATAAGAAATTTTTCCAAGTTTCATCCGTCACGATGTCTACGATTGAAAAGGATAAACTTCAGCGGCTGAAAAGTCAATATAGTCCCTTCTTCCGATATTCTTTTGTTGTTGTTTTTACAACGCCGAGGAATAGCTTTTGATCATTTAATTACTGATTGTGTTCTCTTAGAAGATACCGTTTTAAAAGCTTCGATTGACAACTTGAGCATTTAACCGATGGCGAAGAAACAAAACCAAAGTGTTGCTCTCGAAACACTTTAGTCGGCGAAGCCGGACAAAGGTTGCCGCAACACTTCACGTTACCCAGGCAACGTAGATCTAGTTCTGTTTTCATCCTTCATCGAACAAAACATACATAACAGTTCCATGAAGGGAAAAACCTTGTGGGCTACTTGTAGGGGAGTGCGTAACTTCTATTCACTTAAAACCAACGATAAAACACTTTTGTCATTTGAACCTTTCCTTCTCATTTACTTTTTTGTCAATCACCTAGGCTCGTTTCGACTTACACGTCAGCCCAAGTAGCGTTTCCAATCATACGTAATTTACTGTACTATCTAAGGAACTAATTTACTTTTTATCCGCCATTTTGGAAAGCTTAGTGTAGCAAATGAAAGAAAGAAATAACAAATCTCGTGTGAGATTAAAGCTGATCATGAGGCGGAGGGGGGCAAACAGAGGATAATCCACTTAGAACGCTGAACTTTACTATTATACGGCCAATTAAGCGGCAATTAAAAGTTAAGTTACGAGCTCGTAATAAGCTTTTACCTAAAACTTTCTCAGCGGCAAAAACAATGTCGTACGTGATCTTGTCTTCGTAAATTTGACGTACTAGGAAGTGACCTTCCATTGCAACTTTGGCTTCATTCCTGGAAAAAGAAGTTTGTAATTAAATTCTCCCCTTTCAAATTAGAAGGTGCTAAGGAAGGTTGCTAACAGTTACAAATATCCTGAAGTAATTTGTAATTAAAGTTAACAGATCACTGAACAACAAGTCGTTGAAATATGTTCTCTCTCGAGAATGTTTGATACAACAGCCATTAGAATTGTTCAGGGGACCCGAGTTTGGTCCAACCGTCGATTCGAACACCCCCCCCCCCCCGCTTTTTCCGACAGTTCACCTAACCGTCACAAGACCAAAAATATCTGTCGATTACCCGCTGACTCGCAAAACCACTCATTCGTCAACCCGTCAATTCATCCACCCGTCAATTTGGCTTCCGGTCGATTTGCCTATCGTCGATTCGTCCAACCTCGGTTTCCTGAAGCTTCGATTCACCCACTTCTAAAACCCGTCGAGTCTTTTACCCGCCAATTCATCCACCCGGCATAAGACCCAAAAATCCGTCAAAACCCCCACTTCTTACGACAGTTCGCTTACCCGTCACAAGACCCACAAAATCCGTCGATTCGCCAAATTATCAAAATCGACCTCTGAGCTAGTGAGGCTTTTATCATTCAACGCGGTATCAGAAAGGAACTTGGTCGCCGGGGAGTAATTAAGAAGGTTACGATACTGTCCCATGTAAATACGGGTGAAAACTAGTGAACATAGCTAGTGCAAGATTGCAAAATCAGAATGTTAGACGTCGGTGCTGGTATTGAAAGAGAAAATAATGAGGATGAATGCAAGAGTAAAATACCACAAAAAATAGCCTCCTTTTTAGGTACAAGTGAACTAAAAAGGTGGGCTACATATTTTTTTTATTTATTTATCACCCGTCATTTCAAACAGAAAATGGACGGAGTACAAAAACGAAAAGAAAACAAAACAAAAGCAAAACGTAAGACTTTCGTAGGAAACCCACATATGATCGACAATTACAAACTAAGACTCCCGGAATGACAAAAACTACGCTTAAACTTAAACTTAATACTTAAACTCTGAGAATTTTGCTCCACAGGTGGGACTAGAATTTTGAGTTGTACTTTCTAATCAGGTTAGAGATAGCAAGCTCAGGGTCTCTTATGTTATATATTTTCATCATTTTAGTAGACTTTCGACGGATGTCTTCCCCAAACTTCGCTTCCAAAAACGTATAATATGCAATGTACTCACAACATCTGCAAGATCATAACAGATAATATCCCAAGTATTATGTAGTGAAGTGCTTTTATGGCACTTGCCTTCCTGCCAAGTGCCATGGGCCCAACCAAACTAACTTGTAAATAGTTGCATGCTTTATCCGGCCACCATGGGGGCAGGGAAGGGAGCCGGAATCCGGAATTTAAGGGCATATGCAACTTTCGAACGGATGATCGGATCCCAATGAAACTTGATATTTGGAAAGACCTCGTGTCACCGATGTTCCGTTTGAAGTCAAGACCGGATCCAATGAACGTGGGGGTAGTCGGAGGGGGGGGAGGGGAGGAAATCAATTGACACACTTTGAGTGGAGCGATAGGTATGAAACTTTGTGGGAGGAACAGGCACAAGACCTAGGTATATAACAAAACTGCACCGGATCTGGGCATTATGGGGAGAGTTGGATTGGGGTTCCAGAATTCTTGTGATACGGAGTTACGGTACTTTCAGATGTGCTGGGACGATGAAACTTGGCAGACATTTCATGGACCGAACCAGATTAACTTGAAAGTAGTCAGTTCCGCCACCCGGCCATCATGGGGGGAGTGGAGACGGGGAAAGCTTGAACCTTCTAACTTTTAAGCACGATTTAGTTTTCATGATCATCATGAGCCCGTTATTGCTTTTGCCTAAAGGGTTGTGCTTATAAATCAATTCTAGCCCCTCAAGGTACCCATCTTAACCTCACAGAAAAAAAAATGCTTTTGACGAAATGATACGTTTCATGATCCCCAGGGCCATGCATAACTGCGGATGTGATCAGTTTTGCCTCAAGTCTTTTGCTTACAATTGAATTCTTTAATACTGTTTACCAAACGATACACTCTCGTGATTTTCATGGGCCCTTGATCATTCTAATGCCATCGGGTTTTGCTTCCAAACGGTCAGGACAATCCCACAAACTGAAAAACTCCTACATCCCTCCTCTGACCCAGCCTTGCAAGGGCCATATAAACTTCAAGCTCATGTTTGTTACGGAACTAACCGGCGTTGTAGATATGTTTTTTGATGTTAGTATGGCGATCCGACATACATGAGGTGAAGCTGGAGGGAGGGGGGGGGTAAGGCCATACAAATTCGAACCAAAGTCAGCTACGGTTGAGGCCTAGAAATGGGTCGATAAGCTCATGAGCTCTTACGATCTATCAAGTCTACTTAGAACCAAGCATTTCCAAAGCATCCCAAAATCATCACGATTTGTTGCCTACTCTCACAATGTCCACGATCAGAATGCCCACGGTCCAAAATTCCCACGATTAAAATGCCACTGACTCAAACTGACTCACGACTCAAAGTGCCTGTGAATCAGGTCGAACACAAGAAATCGAAATCATTCGAAATGACGGCCGAAATCACCCTTGGACAAAGGACGACAAGATCAGAAGGGACAGGAAAAAAGATTTTGAATCAGACCTGCTCTAGATCGGTTCGGTACTGGAGCCGATTTCAGACTAGGAGCCGAAGGACGGTCCAGCAAAGTAAAGCTCTTAAAGGACCTGTCTTACCTATAATACTAATGCAACCTACTTGCATAATCACTCTATATATTTTTAAAGCCGCAGACCCCAATTTCGTACGGTACATTCTTCCCCTGTAACAGAACCACGCTCAGTTTCTCACTTGCCGTGTTCTGCTACCTTCGATGTGTATCACGCTGTCGATGGTTCTCTGCGAGAAGTTTTTCCATTAGAAAAACCGGTTATGTAAATTGTCTCCCTCTCGGAAAAGGCTTAAAACAGCCACAACCGTGCGTTAGTTGCTGAAAGCACAGCATACTTTTAAAGTATTCAAATATTTTAAAGTACTGTAAGTTGAAGAGTAAATAGTGGGAGGGGTCCTTTAAACAACACCGCGTTCAATGATAAGAGCCACGCTGGATCAGGGGTCGATTTTGAGAAGTGGGAGACTCGACGGATATTTTGGGTCTTGTGATGGGTAACCGGACTTCTGGAGAAGGTGGGGGTCTTGTGGGGGTAGCTGAGCTGTCGTAAAAAGTGGGGTTGTGACGGATTTTTGGGATCTTATGACGGGTGGACGAATTGACGGATCATAGAATTGGGTGAATCGACGCTCAAGCAACAGGACGTTGGGTGAATCGACGTTGGGCAAATCGACGGGTGGACAAATTAACGGGTGGAAGAATTAGAGGGTCGGTGAATCAGCGGTTGGACGAACGACTTTGGGCAAATCGACGGGTGGAAATTGACGGATTTTTGGATTGGGTTGGTGAATCGACGGGTGAGGGTAGTGACAGCGACCCATTGTTCAATGGTGAAGGTCCGGACGTCTGTCTAACTCCCAAGAACCACTCTTCGTTTCGGTACAAGAACTTTTCAATTTCCCGATTGCTGAATATCCTCCTTGAAAAATTCTCACCCCTATGTTTAAGAACAGAATGTAAGTAAAACTCAACTTTTATTTGCTCCACACATGAAAGGTACATAAAGAGCTTAGTTCCATCTTTTGTCAAGCTCTGTAATAAATGAACAACCATACACTAGTCAATTTGTTAATCTTACTATTTAGAATTCTATTTTAAAACCTTATTAATGACAAATTTTTTGACGATTTACAAGAAGTATTTTCAGATATTTAGGCTAGCGATAATTTTTATTTCAACAATAAAGCTAATTTCGGCGTCACGCTGTGAAAGTTACTTTTCGAATAAATTCATTCTTCTTATTCTTGTACGATTTCCATCTTCCCGTTTTAATCCCATGACCCCGAGAAGCGAACTTGCTTCGAGGAGATCATTGATCTTTAGGTCTGATTCGACCTGGCGGTTGCAGTGGTTCAGAATTTTAGAGGGCGCTCGGTCGATGAGCTGCAGGTGTAAATGTAAGGAGACCGAAGGTGGTAAGTTGAATACCCGCACAAGGAGTATTTTCGTCTTTCACTTCACTACTGCCCGTCTCCAGACCTAGATTTATCAGTCCGTCCAAAACCCTTTTTCCACTTTGTTTATTGCTTGTATTCATGCCTGGTGGTCTGGTGAACTACCCGGAAGTACTTCAAGTACTTTCACCGCCAGACGAGTTGGAAGGATTCATTACTTTAACCGAAAGACTGATGCAGTTGAAAACGAAGCACCCAACGACAGACTGCGAAGAGTGTATTCAAACAATGGGTATATCGGATACGTCAACGAATCTACTTTGGCAGCGACATTACAATGATTGAAGATTCGTTTCTTCCCTGCCGTTCTCCCTGACGTTTGAAAGCCTGACGAGGACCCTCGCCAAGAAGGGCCAAAATATCGCTGGCGAAGCATCGTAGCTGACGTATCTGTTTTATCCATTGATTTAGTTTCCCACACTGTCAGAAGTTTCATAACAGATAGCGTATAACACTTTCAAGAATAAAACCTTTTCACTTAGAAATAAAGTGTTATGACCAATTAAGTTTACACTATTTCGTGCCTAGATCTCCAACAACACTTTCAATTGGTAAAAACACTAACGGGAACGAAAAAAACATAACAGATAACAACCCAAAGTGTTATCTGTTGAAACCGCGCATCCTTCCGTTTTCGTTATGTAACTTCTGACAGTGTAGTATTTTTACCTATTGAAGTTGTTACTGGAGATCTAGGCACGAAATAGTATAAACTTAATTGGTCATAATACTTTATTTCTAAGTGAAATGGTGTTATTCTTCAAAGTGTTATGCGCAATCTGTTATGAAACTTCTGACAGTGCAATCATGGGCTCAACGACTATTTGACTACGAAGAGTTTGAGTATTTCCCACATTGCTAGACGCTACCAAGCATAGTCAGTTTAAGAACTTTGGGTTAAAACACCAAAGTGGTTCACAGAAACATCCGAACTAAACTAAAACAAGTAGATACTTGAAGTCAACTATACCAAACTTGATTCAAACAAGTGGACGACTGATCTGACCAAAGGGTAAAACAAAGGAAAAGCTACTGCGCCTACGCTATTCCTAGCCAGTATACTAGCTTCTACTTACTTGATTTGTTCCCAGGTTGGTTTTCCAAAGTTTCGAACTACCAGAAGTTCAAGAGCGTAGTTAACAAACCCATACTACAAAAAATCTAAGCATTAACAAAACTTGATGTGGTTAGTTTATTAATAGCCTATCATTTTAAATTTGATGGCGCTTGCGTGATTTTTATATGCTGATTTTATTCATAAATATTATAATGTGTGCCTTTCAGATTGTTTTGAAGGTATATTTTGTGAAGGTATATTTTTTTCACTGGCAAGGATTGATCGGCCAAAACGTAAAATTAAGTTTTCCCGGCGGACATGGAGTGGCTCAAGTCTTAGCAGGAGGAGGGAAGCTTCGTAACCACTGTATTTCGGTCCTAGCATAATACGATGTGCGGGTATATGAATAATAATGTGGTGCACCTGATGTGTGAATGTAATGAAGGAGTGTAAGCCGAGGGCATGGTGAAAGTGATGAAAGATGAATGCTTTACGGGAGGGTATAGCAATATATATAGCGATCCCAATTTCTGTCGGTCCGTCGGTCTGTCGGAAAGGGTTTAGCTAGTTCGGGCACTTCCACATAAGCTAGGACGATGCAACTTGGCACACATATCAGGGACCCGACCAGATTAAGTTGGAAATAGTCACTTTTCCGATCCGACCATCTGGTAGGGACTGGAGAGAGGGGAAGCGGGAAAATGGGGTACTTAACTTTGCGAGCGGGTGATTGGATCTTAATGAAACCTGGTAGTTAGAAAGATCCCGTGTCTCAGACGTCCATCTTCATATTCGGACCGGAATTCGGGGGAGTAGGATGGGAGAACCGGAAATCTTCGGAAACGCTTGGAGTGGAGGGATCTGGATGAAATTTGGTGGGAAGAACAATCACACATCGTGACATAACCGGATCGGGTTCGGCCAACGTGGGGGGGACTGGGGAGGGGGGAATTCTGGTGATAGATATATTCCTTCAGCCCAACCTGATGAAAAATTATCTCAAAGTAGTAGTTTGAAGTTGTACGAAAAAGTAGCATGCAGTACAAACTGAACTGATGAATACATGCTTCTATGTCAAGGCTACCGTGTACCTGCTTCTACTGCATGCTACCATTGGCAAGACTGGATGCTACTATAACAGAACAGGATTTATGTTACTGGATACTACTACTTAAGATTGGCCCAGTCTGAGGCACATTAAATGATAGTATTCCTTACTATTACATATCAATACATGCAAATGTTTCGTTGAATTATCACAACTACGCAGGCGCCAAATTTTTCATCGGGAAGCTGACTGCAAATCAAAGTTGACAATGCAAAAAAGTCAGCTACATTTTCTTAGGGCTATATTTCGGCCCTTCCTGGCAAGTCCTCTTCAGGCTCAAGCCGTTAAAGCTTGAAAACGAGAAAAATAATTAAAGATTCTTCATCAATTATCTGATTTTTTGAATTTCTCCCCTGAAAATTGCTTGGAGTTAAAGCTGGTGCTGTGATTTCATTTTGGACACGGTTGCTGTTTTTGCTGCTCGATTGGGTGGTTGAAAGGGTAGAAGTTTCTCTGCATTTTGGTTATGTCATCTGTCTCTTCTTCTTCTTACCAGCTCAGATTGCCATTGGTCGGCCGCATGTCTGGGCGATTTCTGGGGCGGGGAGGGGGGGGGGTCGCAGGGCACCGGAAAACTTCTGAAACGCTTAGAGTCGAGGGATTGGGATGGAACTTGGTGGGAAGAAAAAGTATCAGGCCTAGATACATAATTGACGGAGCCAGACCGTATCGGGGCTGTTTGGGGGGAGTTAGAGGGGGTTTCCCGGAATTTCAGTGATCGTGAGCTAGGATAGTTCCAGATGTGCTAGAGATCGAATGTGAGGCAAGTTCGACACTGTATCCGGCCATGGTTTGGGGGGAGGGGGTTGGGAACCAGGAAATTTGCAGATTTGGAAGAGCTTAATAAAGTACAGGGGCATATAAGTCATAAGTTAAACTTACGTTTATGAATGAACCTAGCTATCAGATATTCTTTTCGGTGGAAACTATTAGTTCAAGTTAGGAATCTGCAAGTTTACGGATTCTGGAAACCTGCCAGACCCGATTATTTTCTTTATCAGGAAGATTAAAAATATTGAAGGTTTGGGGTTATGTCGAAACTTTTGGTTTTCTCTCATGTAGTACTGTCTGTCCAGTTGGCTGATAATTATTTACTTTGTAGCATTCTATGAGCATCACAACCACTTCGAAGACCGATCAGAACGAGCAACTAGTTGCTAAAAGTTTTCAACCTAGCAAAAGCCTAGTACTTGGTTAATCTTCTTGGTAAGCCTATCAAAACTGTACTTTATAAGCTTCAGTCACCTCTTACATACGGCCACCCATGCAAAAACACACTGAAAATACAACATACAAGACGATAAACAAAACAAAAAAGATCACAAAAAATGCAGCTGAACCTTAGACCTTTTGAGCATAAATCTCAACCATCACAAGTCTGTGAAAGCAGCGAAGACATGGATATGAAACTCTAGGAAAAAACTCCATTCAACTTCACTGTAGGCAATACTATGTAAGAAATTCGTCTTACCATTCCGAAAGCGTATGGCCTTTACCTGCACAAGACTGAGAAGCCACTAAAAATAGAAATCCGAAGACAGCTTCTCCGTGACATGGAACTGGGATAGCTTGCGCGGCTTGAGCTAGCTAGAAGCTTTTCTTCTGAGTCGTTTTCTTTCCTGAAGGGAGTGAGGATACAATGGTTGCTGCCGGAAGATGAGTTCAGCGACTTTCAACTACAAAAGAAGCTCGAAAGCTGAGGAAAATGGAAGAGATCCGATCTTGTTAGGTTTAACAGGTTTTGGGTACCAGGATCTGTTTTACCAGGATCGCATAAAAGCGGAAATAGAAAGGCTTGGGTCAAGGACGAAAGGTAGTAAAAGCCGGAAGGCTCTACCAGAGGGAAGGAACACAAATATCTATGAGGAGGAAAGGCACCAGGAACCAGCAAAGGTGGGCCTATTGAACAAAGCCAGCGAGCAAGGCACAGTGGAAAACACTAAAAGATAAAAACCTCTTTTGTCTTGTTTCTTCGCATTTTTTCTTCCAATTTCATGCTGAGCGGTTGCCTCAGCTACCCCCATGCATCCCCCAGCTTTCCGAATCTCTTTTTTTTTCCGAGGGTGACGACATACACACCATCGCATACACCGGCTGGTAGTATGCTAAAAGACAAGCTGGAAGCTTAACGCAAAATTTAATAATAGGGGAAATATTTGGGGGAATAGATTAGAACCTACTGGTCCCTATTTCTAGTGAGAATGAGAGTTTGTTGCATTTGATGCGTGAATACAGTTAGCTACGAGCGTGAGCTACCTGTGGGTTGAGATTTTTAGGAGTGTAACTACAATCAATGACGAAGTTTGGATGAGAAAAGGTACTGGAAGTACGTGTTTTCAAAAATGGTAAGGTTCCTAGAATACCTTTAGCCCACAGAGAAAATTTATTTTAGGTGTTTCCTTTTCATTAGTTTGCTTAAGTGTTTCTTTATCTTTTTTTGCCATGGCATCATGCTATTTGTGCAAAAATTACGTTGCACGAGAAAAGTAGGCAGGCATACTAGAACCAAGAAGACATACTAAAACGAGGAAAGATGAACCAGAATTCAAGGCTGCGAAAAGACGCCTACTTGCTTTTCACATTAAATCCCCAAACTCCAAAAACGCTTCACTTGGCCTTCAACTCTCCATACTTATTTTACATAATGGCCCACAGAAATCAAGAATGCATGACCGTCCGAATCCTTTGAAGAGAAACTAGAGCAAGAGAAGGAAGGCCGAAATTAACCAACAAACTCAAGAACTTGTTAATCCCCAAATTAAAGTTTACAGCACGCACAAACACGAACGTAGGTTTGGACCTGTTGTACAAACATCCCACCCGTCCAAGCCCACCAGAAATAGGAAAAAAAACAAGAGCTACGAGCTCATATGGCACTTGTTACGAGTAGGCACGGCTCGGTTATGTCAATGATATATCTAGTGTTTGCTAGGTGTCTTCCCACCAAGTTTCATCTCGATCCCTCCACTCATAGCGTTTTCCAACATTTCCGGTTCTCCCCTCCAGCTCCCCCCAAAAGTCACCGGATCCGGTCCGGATTTTAAGTGGGTCGTCTGAGGCATGAGGTCTTTCCAAATATCAAGTTTCATCGAGATCCGGTCACCCGTTCAAAAGTTATAAATACCTCAAGATTCCGGATTCCCCCTCCCTCTACTCCCCCCACAGTACCCGAATCGGCTCGGTTATGTCAATGATGTATGTAGTGTTTGCTAGGTGTCTTCCCACCAAGTTTCATCTCGATCCCTCCACTCATAGCGTTTCCAAAGATTTCCGGTTGCCCCCTCCAGCTCCCCCCCAAAAGTCACCGGATCCGGTCCGGATTTTAAGTAGGTCGTCTGAGGCATGAGGTCTTTCCAAATATCAAGTTCCATCGAGATCCGATCACCCGTTCAAAAGTTATAAATACCTCAAGATTCCGGATTCCCCCTCCCTCCACTCCCCCCACAGTACCCGAATCGGCTCGGTTATGTCAATGATGTATGTAGTGTTTGCTAGGTGTCTTCCCACCAAGTTTCATCTCGATCCCTCCACTCATAGCGTTTCCAAAGATTTCCGGTTGCCCCCTCCAGCTCCCCCCCAAAAGTCACCGGATCCGGTCCGGATTTTAAGTAGGTCGTCTGAGGCATGAGGTCTTTCCAAATATCAAGTTCCATCGAGATCCGATCACCCGTTCAAAAGTTATAAATACCTCAAGATTCCGGATTCCCCCTCCCTCCACTCCCCCCACAGTGCCCGAATCGGCTCGGTTATGTCAACGATGTATCTAGTGTTTGCTAGGTGTCTTCCCACCAAGTTTCATCTCGATCCCTCCACTCATAGCGTTTCCCAAGATTTCCGGTTGCCCCCTCCAGCTCCCCCCAAAAGTCACCGGATCCGGTCCGGATTTTAAGTGGGTCGTCTGAGGCATGAGGTTGTTCCAAATATCAAGTTTCATCGAGATCCGATCACCCGTTCAAAAGTTAAAAATACCTCAAGCTTCCGGATTCCCCCTCCCTCCACTCCCCCCACGGTGCTCGGATCGGGGAAGTGACTATTTCCAACTTAATCATTTGGGGTCGCTGATATGCCTGCCAAGTTTTATCATCCTAGCTTATGTGGAAGTGCCCGAACTAGCAAAACCTGGACAGACCGACAGACCGACAGACCGACAGACCGACAGACCGACGGACGGACAGAAATTGCGATCGCTATATGGCACTTGGCCGAAGGGCAAGTGCCATAAAAACAAGAGCAGCTGAAAGAGCCAGACCACGTGAAGCAAGCTTCCTGGTTTCAAATATAAGATCTAGTTTGAACAAGGAACAAGGGAAAGGGATGTAACGATTGTTATGCAAAGCACAATCTAGAAAACCTGACTCTCCTGAGCGTGAAGACCGTGAGCCTCGAAATCTAATCTTACCAGCCTTATAAAAGACACACGGCCAAGCGAAACTGTCAGTTGTGATTTGGATTGCTTGCAACACCTGTCAGAGTGACGGTGTAGGTATTGGGCTGTGTCGTGCTTTATAAGGTATGGTTCAGGTCATCCATTTAAGGTCTTGACTTCAGGTGTATTGTTCAAGTTAGTCGGTTAGGTTCAGCCTGGTCTGACGAAGCTCATATCTTTATGTTGCGTTGACAGACTTCTGGGTCTTTAACTTACTTTTATCATTTACCTTTTTCATAGAATATACTTATATTTCGTACTCGAGCTTCCTACGGTTTTCTCTGGGTGGTCCGCGTAAAGGGTTTCCGGCGGACCACTAATACACGGTACAAGCCCCATAAACCCATCTCGGTTACCCAGGGGCGTCGCAAGTGCATTTTTGGTGGGGGGGTGCAGAGCCAAAATTTTACCGAATCTTTCAAAATTTTTACCGAATCCTAGAACTAAGAATTCGAGCTTTAAATTATGGAACCGAAAGGATTTCGTAAGAAGAGTAACAATAAAAGGCAGCATGAACTACGATAAGCCAACTATTAGGCTGCGTTTTGGCGAAGCCCACATAGAGAATACGTTGCCGGGCATGATTGCAGTAACAGCTACTATCTATTATAGCCAACACAAAATTAAATCGAGCGCCGCAGGCGAAAATTTTCGAAATCCATTTTTTTTTGTTTTTGTAGGCTAAAATTTAACTGCTTCTCTTACAAATTCTATCATTTACCATTGATGAAATACCGAGACTCTTAAGAAGTTCTAGAAAACGGAAAACTAGAAAATTTTACTTTTTCCTGCCAAATTTAATTTCCATTAAGATTCTAGCTTTTAATGTTTCGAAATCTCAATCCTAAAACTGGCTTAAAACCCCCGTCAAATGACGCGCCCTTCCACAAAATAGAGAACATTACGAAAAGTGCTGCAGGTGGAATTTTCGAAATATTTATGATCAGGTTTTCTTTTTGGGATCCAAAATAAAAGTAAGGACTATCGATGATATCACAGATCATCCCCTTTGTCTGCGACCAGTGCTTCACTCGACCTCTTCTGAATTTCGAGATTCGTAGTAACTTCCGGATCCTGGCAATTACAACGAATAAGTTACCGAATCTCAGTTATCATACCAAATAAGTTTAGACCGATAGCGTGTTCGGGATTCTGTATAACCACCGTATCCCGGTTACTATACCGAATTGTTTCGGTATCGAAAGACTACCGAACAATATTCATATTCGGTATACTTTCGTCGAAACTGGAACAAAGTCAGGATTCGTGGTTAACTTCCGAATCCTGGAAATTACACTTAATAAATTACTGAATCCCAATAATGACACCGAATTATTCTGAACCAATAGCTTATTCGGGAGTCTGTGACTGCGGAATCTCTATAAATATACCGAACAGTATCGGCATCGAAAAATTACCAAATGATTTCAGTAAATTCTCTCACCAAATTCGTGATAACTAACGAATACTGGCAACTATACCGAATCCCGATCATTATACCGAAGAGATTTGTACAGATAGCCTATTTAGGAGTCTGTATAACTACCGAATCCCCGTAAATCGAAAAAAGACCGAACAATTTTAGTAAACTTTTGGGCCTCCGGCCCAAAATTTTACCGAATCTCAAAAAGGTGGGGGGGTGCTGCACCCCCCCCCCCCCCCTTGCGACGCCCCTGCGGTTACCATGCTAACTGGAAATACTCGGTTTTCCAGTAAAGCGGGGCGCTACAGGGACACTAACAAGGGAATAGGACAAGGGACACTTTGAACAATGGACGCTAGGTCTCAGTAAAAACACAGCCAAACCTCGGTGAGAACAAGGGTATTTGTATGAATCAACGATAGACAGCGTCACTCACGAAAGAACTGACGTGAGAATAGAACGCCAATGTTGATGTTGTCACTGCTCAGGATTTTGAAGCTGATACTGCTAGTTTTCCAGTCCACTTAGATCTCTCAGTCTCAACAGACTCCTTTCCTGAAAGCATCGTTTCCACCATCATAGTCTCGTCACTAATACGCACTGGCTGTTCCCTGGTGACTCTTTGGGGAAACGAGGGCAACCGGGAAATAGGGTGATTTATACATAGGGTAGATAGTAACTTCCTAGGGATTCCCCGGCAAAAAAAAAAACCGATTACACACGGAATGCCATCGTGATTATTGTATTCTTACGTTCGATTTTGTGGGTCCAATTGCCAGCCAAAGTTTTGCGGCCAGTAAAGTGGGGGACAAATCTGTTTTTTTTTAGCGCGATTTCAAGCAAGAGCTGATTTCTATGGCACTTGCAGCTTCGCTCAAGTGCCATATACCGATCACTTTTTGTCGGTCGGTCGGTGCTATGACGACGAAACTTGGCAGGCGTCCACCCAAGCTAAGTTGGAAACAGTCGTTTCTCCGATTCGACCACCATGGGGGGAATGGAGGGATGTGGAATCCGGAATCTTGAAGAATGTGTAACTTTCGAGCAACTGTTCGGATCTTGGCAAAACTTGGCTTAGAAATAGTCAATTCTTGATCTGACCGGACTGGATCCGATGAATGTGGGGAGGGGGGGGGGATTCGAGAGGAGAAGCAGAAATCTTGTGACACGCTTAGAGCCGAGTGACTGAGATGAATTTTGGTGGGTAGAACCAGACCGGATTCGGGCAATGAGGGGGGAATTGTAGGGGGGGGGGGGTCCGTAATTCCGTGATCACGAGGGAAGGTACTTCCAGACGTGCTAGTAGGATGAAATTTGACTTGAACATTAGGGACACAAGAAGATTGGCTTAGAAATGATCATTTCCCAGATCCGTCCATCCCTTAAAGTGCTCATCTTAACCGCAAAGTGAAAAAAATACATTTGAGCAAAATATACATTTCCATGATCCCCATGAGCCCATGATCACTTTGGCTCAAGGGTTTTGCTTAGAAACCTAGCTCCCTTACAGTGCGCATCTTAAACGTAAATTGAAAACACAATGTCAAACGATACGTTTCATGATCACCGAGGAACCATGGTCTTTGTGCCACAAGGGTTTTGCTTAAAAATTAATTTCTAGTGTTCATCTTAACATAAAAGTAGAAAAAAAACACTTTTGACCGAACGATATATATTCATTCCTTCAGCCCAAGCTGACTGCGAATCATATTGAGACGCACAAGTTCGTTCTTCCAACTTGAGCGGTTTTGAGCCTGAAGAGGACCCTTGCAAAGAAGGGCCAAAATATAGCTCCAATAAAATTCAGCTAACGTATCCATTTTGCACTATCAAATATGATATATATTAATGATCCTAAAAGGCCCATGATCATTTTTGCCTGAAGGGTTTTGATTGCAAGGTCAAGTGCCAAAATAAAAATATGTTGTTTTTTTTACCAAACTGTACATTCACGTGATTTCCAAGGGCAAATGATCATTCTTATTTCAAGGGTCTTACATACAAATGTCCTCCGACCCAGCCCAGCATGAGCAATATGAGCTTCGAGCTCTTGTTTTGTTTTTATGACACTTGCAGCTCCGCTCACTTGCCATATACCGATGACTTTTCGGTCGGTCGGTCGGTCCCCTGTTCTCAGTACAAAGCAAGAGAAAAGGCTGTCGCGTCTAAATAAGTCTAAGAAATTTTGAGTACTCGAACTGATCAGAGTTAAAAATCCCATAAACAATGCACTTGAAACTATTGATCGATTCAGCGTTAACCGCATCTTCGGTAAGGCTGTTCCAAGGATCAACAATTCTAAATATTCTTTGAGCCCAAGCTGACTTTGAAACATTTATTCCAACAATGATAACAACGGATATTCATCACGATTCTTCATCAGCGTTACTCGGCCCTTCTTGGCAAGGTTCCTCGTCAGGCTGTCAATCGTCTGGGTCAACGTCGCCGAAGGAAACTAACCTGTCCTTCCCCGACGTTGACCCAGAAGATTGACAGCCTGACGAGGACCCTTGCCAAGAAGTGTCAAAATATTGCTGATGAAGAATCGTACCTCACGTATGTCCGTTGTAAACATTGTTTGAATAAATATCAACAATTCTGTTGCCAAAACCCCACTTAAAAACGTCCTTGTGGAATCTTGATTTTGCAAGCTTTTACGCGCGCCCCCCATGATGACGGTTAATGCTGAATCTTACTAAATCAGTCACTTCAAAATTGTGATAACTTCCATTGATTAATTTGAATGTTTCAATCAGGTCTCCTCTAAAAATCTGTGTGCAACGGAGGGAAGGCACAACTTGACTAATCTCACTTGGTAGGGAAGATCGCACAGATCTGGTACGAACTTCGTAGCTCTCCCTTGATTTTTTTCATACGCCACAATTGTAATATGGCCTCACTGTGGATTGGCTATATTAAACGATCGGGCGAACCATCGACTTGAAATGAAGTGAGAACAAACCATCCTGCTTAAATGTAAAGTTTCTTCAAGCTAGGGTACTTCCAGATGTGCTAGGACTTTGAAACTTGGCAGGCATTTCTGGGACCTGATCATTGGAATTTAATCATTTCCCAGATACGATAATCGTGGAGGTAGTGGGAGAGGGGGGAACAAAGTCTAGATCTATGTATAACGTCTATACGGGTGATCGGATCTTATTGAAACTTGATATTTGGAAAGACCTTATGCCTCAGATAGGCTATACTATTTATTGTCCGAGCTGGATTCGATGACTGTGGGAGGAGTTAGAGGAGTTACCTTATGACAAGCTTAGAGTAGAGGGATCGGGATGAAATTTGGTGGCAAGAACAAGAACAAGCCCTTGATACATTATTGACAGAATCGGACCGGATTCTGGCACTCCGGGGGAGTTGGACGGGGGAGTTCCCGAATTCTGATGGTCCCAAGTTTAAGATGTGCCAGGAGGAGCAAACTTAGATATTCCTTCAGCGCAAGCTGACTGCGAATCGTATTTGAAGGTGCAAAACGGATAAGTCAGCTAAATATTATTAAAGCTATAATCTGACCCTTCTTGTCAAGGATCCTATTCCTTAAATATCTAATTTTGTGAACTTCTTCTCCGAAAATTGGTTGGAGTTAAAGCTGGGGCTGTGATTTCATTATGGACACGGCTGCTGTTTTGTTGTTCGACTGGGTAGTCGAAAGGGTAGAGATTCTTCTGCATTTTGATTTTGGAGTCACCTCGCTCTTCTTCTTTCCAGCTAAGATGGATACTTGTCAGCGGCATGTATGGGCGATTTGAAGTTCTGTACTTCCATCTTAGCTGGAAAGAAGAAGAGAGAGATGACTCCAGAACCAAAATGCAGAAGAACCTCTACCCTTTCGACGACCCAATCGAACAGCAAATACAGCAGCCGTGTTCAGAATTAGACCACACACCAGCTGTAACACCAACCAATTTTCAGAGAAGAAGTTCACAAAATCAGATATTTAAGGAAGAATCTTTACTTGTTTTTGTACAAGTTCATTTTCAAGCTTGGCTTGAGCCTGAAGAGTACCTTTGCCAAGAAGGGCCGAAATATAGCTCTAAGAAAATGTAGCTGACTTATCCGTTTCGCACCGTCAAAGAGGACGAAACTTGGCAGATATCTCAGGGACTGGACCAGACAGATTTAGAAATAGTCCAGTCAAGTCGGGGGTTTGGGGCGGATCAGGAATCCGGAATCTTGTGGCATGCAAAACTTTTGAATGGGCGATTGGATCTGAATGAAACTTGAATATTTGGAAAGGTCAAGTGTCTCAGACCTTTAATTTCAAGTCGGAATCGGATCCGATAACATTGGGGGGAAGGGGTGGGGGACCGGAAATCTTGTGACACGCTTAGAGTGGAGAGGTTAATACGAACGTTGGTGGGAAGAACAAATACTAGTCCTAGATACATCATCTTCAGAACGACACCGGATCCGGAAACTGTGGAGGGAACTGGACGGGGGGGGGGGAGGGATTCTGGTGATCCTGATTTAAGATACTTCCAGATGTGCTAGGACAACGAAACCTTGTAGGCTTACCAAGGACCCGACCAGATGGATATTCAAATATAGTCACTTCCTCGATCCGAACTTCGTCGGGGGAGTAGAAGGAGTGGGAATTCAGGCTATTCTGTCATAATAATATATTTGCAAATTGAATGGCAGGCCGTTAAGCCTCATTAAATAAGCTTCATGCATAACTTTCGAACAGGTCATCGGGTCCGAATGAAACTTGATAATTTTATTTATTTACCGGAACATAGCCGGGCAATGCTTACATTTTTGGTTTGCTTATTTATTATTTCTTAAAGTATTCTTTTTAGTAGAAGTACACACAATACTTTTTAGACAACGATACATGTTCTGGATCCTCAATGAATTTGCTTAGAATGATTGCGTTAAACTCACTAATTTACAAATTTCCACTTTCTTCGTCTCAGTGAACCTTGCAAGTGCTAATTGAAACTCCAGCCCTTGTTTCAATTAACGGTAGCAGCTGCTCCACAAACCGGTTTCCCAGTCATTCTGTAAAGGGATTATTTTTGAAGCAACTAGATGTTCACGGTTGCAGCTTTCCCCATTTACGAAAATAGGATAAAGACCTAAATGTACAAGTTACAAATTAGGAGTACTTGTGCCACCTTGAGAGTGTCTCACTCGAGCGAAAAGATTGCCTTAAAAGAAGTTCCAAAAAGGGTTGCCGACTAGAAAATAAATTCGATTTCTTCCGTATTTTGATTAAAGGACGAGTTTTCTAAGTGTTGGGGTATTTATCTATGTTATAGGCTTCCGCCTATCTGACAACGGGGCTGCCTGAAAAAGAGGGACTTTCAGCCCACTCTGCTGTTCACGGTCTCTTTTAATCCCGTAGCTAGTATTTTCATAGTCATGTTTTGTAGTCCTTAGTTTACGCTCTGTTCAGTTTCAGAACACCTGCTTTGTTCCTACTTCCTGAGATGCTCACTTTGAATCTTCCCACACTCCAGAGCAAAATAACTCTAGAGGGCAATGCGAAGACCTATCGAGAGATTGCAGCATACCTGACGAAAACGAACGGGATCGTAACGAAACAATTTAACATTAGTAAGTATAGGACTTTCAGGCCCGTATCCAGGAATTTATTTCGGGGGGGGGATGCCTTTCGAGGGGGGGGGTTGCCTGCGGGTCGCACAATAAAGTACAAAAAACACATAGATCAGAGGGAAAAGCCTATAAAAATGAGTATTTTTGTATGTTTCGGGGGGGGGGGGCGTCAACCCCCTACCCCTCCCCCCCTCCTGGATATGGCCTTGAGGATTTTCAACTTTTAAATTAAATTATTTGCGTTGTATCATCATTCTGAGCCAGGGACTTGCAGGAAATGTTAATTGGCTATGCCTTAACCGTATAATTCTATTTTCGCAAAAGAGTGTCCATGGAAGTAAGAGTTTGAACGCGTCAAAGTTTGTAAGCAAAGACGGAGTCTCGTCCTATTGGTCGATTATGATACATTGTTTCAAATCCGCGTCATCGCCGACCAATAGGATTCAAGACTCCGTTTTTGTGTTCAAACGCGCGTTGAAGCCTCCAAGCTCTTACTTCCATGGAAACTCTTTTGCAAAATTAAATTATACGGTTAAGGAACAGCCCAATTAACATTCCAGCAAGAACCTGGCTCAGAATGATCATAAAACGCCGATAACTTAATTTGAAAGTCCTATATTAAATTCCCCAATGTTAAATTTTGTTCATCCCGTAAATTTTCTCATCCCGTGATGAGGATGTAGCAATATCCGTTTTGATCGGGTAGGGTGCAATCTCTCAGTCATTCCCATGCATTAAAAATGGGCGTCCGTCGCAGCACCGCCCAGCTCACTTTGTTCGTGCGTGCAGTGGCGGACGTAGAAAATTCTAGCAAGGATTAAGATGAGGTGCTGGTTGAGTTTCAGTAGGGATGTTGGTGTCATCTAGGGGAGCTAGTGTCGCTGGGATTTGACTGTATCACTTTTTCAAAGTGCGCACATATCTCTCCGGAGTTCTTTGCTCTGCAACACTCTGAAGTCTGACTAGAAATCTTCTAAAAAGTTCTAAGGACGACTTTTCTCTGACGTCAGGCCGTTTTGCTGCTGATGCTTTTGCCTGTTCTGGAGACTTGTTCTAGAATTTGGAGTTCGGAAACAATTTTCCTTTTAAATCTGACTGAATTTAGAAGTGCTTCCGATTTGCTGATTCTGTAGTCTTTTCTTTTCTTGTTGTTCTTTATATGGAACTGTTGTCGCGTCTGACGCGGATAGGGTTGTCACAAGTGATTTTCTTAAGAGATGTAATTCTTCTTCTTTAGAGAGGTCACTTCTTTTTTAGTTCCTGAACCCAGTTTAGAGCCTTTGGCATGTTGGCAGTTTCGTGATTCGTCTGTTTATTTTTTTTGTTTTAATAAAGAAGTCAATCAATCAATTAACATATCAGGATGTCCCGCAACGTGCTGAATAAAATGTATTGCTCGCTAGAGACTGTCTGTTCTCTCATTCACTTTTTCTGCCTATAGGCAGAAAAAGACATGCTGAACAAGATGGTGAAAACCATTTTCTCGTCAAACAAGTGGTTTGTCCGGAATCCGGCGAAAACCGGAAAGTAAAAGTTTCATTTGAAACTGATTAAATGTTCGATTTAGACGGAAAAGGACATGTTGAACACGATGGCGAAAACCATTTTCTCGCCGAACAACTAGTTCGCCCGGAATCCGGCCCAAACCTGATAATTTGTTAAAAGCAAAAGTTTGATTAGATGACAGATTAAGGGGTAAGAAGAGAGGCTGAGAAAGGCCGAGAAAGGCCAGAATCCGGTTGTAACCGGAATTTTTTGTAAGTCAAATTTTATTTAAAGTTGATTAGATGTTCTTTATAGATCTAGATACGCTGGATTCGTTTTTTCCTTTTCGTTTTCCTTTTCGTTTTCCTTTTTCGTTGGACTAATAGTTCGCTCGGAATTCGGGCAAACCCGGAAACTTGGCAGAAGTAAAGCAGGAAGTCTTGGTCAGTATCGTAAAAATAGATATGGCTTATAGAGGTATATCTGAACTTGGTTTTCTCTGATGATTAGCCTGGCAAAGACTGGATCTGGCGAAGACAAGGCCCAATTGTCTGAATCAAATATTATCCCATTGATACCTTTAGTCTTGTTAGTTGTGTTCTTCCTTCAAGTTCTTTTTATTGGCAAACTTATGTATACAAAACTAACATAGTACTAACTTATACAAAAAGCAAAATTTATTTATGAAACACAATCCCAATGGCTCTATGGCCCGTTGGTTTGGAAAAACAATCTTTATAAAAAAATCAAATAATTCACCAGGTGTTCTCGGCAATACAACCGACCTCCACATCACCACGCAACAAGATAAAAAGTCCGGAATAGTACAATGTTCCAATTTTAGTAGGTTGTTTGCGTTTTAGTACGCGTTCACATTTTTTCTCGTTCCTCCTTCACCGTGTCATTCCGTTCCATTCCCACTTTTAGTTCCAGTATACTTCAATTAATACCTTGCTCGAACACCCTAGTGTCAAAGTCATACATTTTTGAAGTGCGTCTCATCTGAGGCCTTCCACGCCAGAACTAATGATGGTTCAGTTAGAAACGCAATCCCTTCGCGCAAATCGTAAGTCGGTCTCCAATAACAGTATTGTACACATTTGTCTTTCCAGTTTTCCTTCGAAATCCCGTAGGCTTGTTCCAATCCACTACTGGCTTTGCTTTCATCATTCTTGAAATGAATTTCGTTCATGACACCTTGTTCAAACACACTAATGTCAAAGTCATAAAGTTTCAGATGCTATTCCATCTTCCCCTTCCTAACGCGAAAACACATGTTGCGACTAAATGACACTTCAAACCCTTTGTGAAACCGGAAACCAAACATACGCAATGCGCATCTTACGGAAGTGCTGTGTACAAACATACGAGATTTTAATTTGATCAGTGCCCTCGTTCACGAACTTACACATGGGCCACATTGCAAACGAACGGGAAGAGTGGGGGGACGTGAAACTCCAAAGTATATTCAAGAGCCTAGAAACCACAAGGAAAATGAATTTAATTGTTGTATTTCTAATTGTGGTGTATGTTACGCAAATGAGTCACTGGGGAATTTGCGCCTAGTAGCGTCTGAAAAGCCCCAGATGTTCGAGGCAGTACCCCCTCCCCCTAAAAGAAACGTACACATCTAGACACAATGATAACAATCGTTCCAAGTTTCCGCTTGATACCGGCCAGGGTTTAGGGGGAGTATCCCCCGTGAAGGATACTGAATTTTTGGTAGGAAGACCTTACGGTGGTGTATGTGTCCTTTGGAGGAAAACGTTCGGGATAAATGCCAATGTAATATTATTGGATGAGGATCGTAAGATAGAATGGCAGCTAGTTACGAGTGGTAAAACCTTGTTGTTTGTAAATGTTTATATGCCGACTTATGCTCTTGAGAATGAGGGTGGGTTTCTGGGTTGTATAGGCCGTCTCTAGCTCCTCACTGATAGCGTAACTTATGATGAAGTGTGTCTACTTGGTGATTGGAACGTGAATCTCGTGTCGCAAAGTATTTTTCATTTGCATTTAAATAAGTTCATTTCGGAAAATATGCTTAGAATGTCTGATCTAGAGATGTTGCCGTCAACTTCTTTTACATATGTGAGTGAGAGCCACGTTGGAAGCGTGTCGTGGTTAGAACATATATATAATATCAAGCAATGGTCTATCCCGACTCCTAAGTGAGGTGAAAATACTGTACGAGCTTGGGTCTGAGCACTTGCCAGTTTGTTGGGATCCCAAAACGTAAGTGGAGGGATACCTATGACATGGCAAAAGTTGTCCGTCAGTCCGCACGATAACTCTCGAAGGGATTGAGATATTTTGATGAAAAATGGTGGGAGGATCCTTTGGGTCAAAGTACAGGTCAAGTTCGAAGATGGGCTCTGTAGCCCTATATTTGAGGGTGGGGGAGGGGTTTCAATTAAGGGACAAAATAATTTTTTTTAAAACTATTGTGATAGTTGATTATGAGGTAAGAAGACATGCTGAGCACGATGGTGAAAACCATTTTCTTGTCGGACAAGTAGTTCGTCCGGAATCCGGCAAAAACGGAAAAGTTTGTTAAAAGTAAAAGTCTTATTTGAAGTTGATTCGTCCGGAATCCGGGAAAAACCGGAAAGTTGGTTAGAAGAAAAATTTTCATTTGCAGTTAATTAAATGTTTGACTTAGAGGTAAGAAGACATGCTGAGCATGACGATGAAAATCATTTTCTCGCCGGACAAGTAGTTCGCCTGGAACCCGGCCGAAAATGTTAAAAGCAAAAGTTTTATCTGAAGTTGATTAGATGATAGATTTAGTGATAAGAAGAGACGCTGAGTCTGTATATGACAATCATTTTTACCCGGACATATAATTAGTCCGGAATCCGGTGGTACCTGCATTTCTTTTAAGCCAAAGTCTTATTTAAAGTTGATTAGATGTTCTTTATAGGGATAAGGAGATACGCTGGACTCGTTTCTGAATTTTCTTTTTTTGCTGGGCTAGTAGTTCGCTCTCAATTCGGGCGACACCGCAAATTTGTCAGAAGTAAAGCAGGAAGTTTCAGTCAGTATCGTCAAAATAGATATGGCTTATAGAGGTATAGATAGATAGATAGAATATCTGAACTCGGGTTTCTCTGATGATTAGCCTAGCGAAGACTGGATCTGTCGAAGACAAGACCCAATTGTCTGGATCAAATCTTAGATTTCTGGGATCCCATCGACACCTTTGGTCTTGTTTTTCTCTTGATCTTAACCTTTTAGTCGCGAATCGAAACCTTCGGCTCATGTTGCTTCTTGTTTGGAGATCCTAGACTGGGATGCGGCTTCTCAAGACAACCTGCATGACTATCTATGTCAAACCTGTCTTGGATGTGCGAAGTTAATTGATGACCTATCTCACCTGTTGTATAATTCTGATAGTTGTTCTAACCGGGACCATATTGCTTCCCTTGATCTGACTTACACAGCTTTCCTTACACTTTTGGTTTTTGTTAGTAAGGCTTGCTTACCTACTAAAGCTCATTCTAAAGCTAAACCTGGCCCCATTCCTGTTCCTGTATTTACGACCACTGTATGAATCATCTCGGTCGGCTTTTTTGTCTTGGGTAGAGGCGGGCAGAACCGCTGTGGGTCTGTTTCGTGAAAACCCACCTGTATTGGTGTCGAGAAAATGAGCAAAAAGTAAGATGTGAAGGTTTGGCTTTTAAATTCCTTCGTAGTAATGGGAAGCTATTTTGGAGTAAATGTAAGGAAACGTTTTGGCGTGAAGAATACTGTGTCCCGTTGTATCGATGGTGTTGCTTTTGCTTTTATTTTATTGCTTTTATTTCGCAAAGTTTCCTGACTTCTTCACTTATGCATGTAGACCTTGTTCCAATCCCAAGGAAAAGAGCCGGTGATATCAGTTCTTCTGATAATTACAGACCTATAGCCTTGGGATCGACTAAAACCAAGAAGGGAAGGGAACGCGAGAAAAGCAGGAAGGCATACTAAAACCAGGAAGGGTGTACTAAAACGAGGAAGGGCATACTAAAACGAGGAAGGGCACACTAAAACGAGGAAGGATGTCACCTGAATCAAGGCTGCGAAAAACTCAAAAGCTGCACCGTTCCCTTCCTCTGTATAGTATTCTTCGAGGGGTCGAGAACTTTTCAGACCTAAAGTTCACCATCCCTTCCTCGTTATAGAATTATTATAGTTGCTGACCCCTCGCTGGACTCGGAGGATTTTAGTCGCCTATCGTCAGAACAAGAAAAAAGATGAATTACAATTTGTATAGTTGCCGACCCTGACTGAACTTAATGCCTACCCATGTCAGGATACTAAAATGAGGAAGGGATGGTGCACTTTGAATTTGAAAACATGCCGACCCCTCAAAGAATACTAAATAGAAGAAGGGAACGGTGCGGCGAATTCTGGCGACAGCCTTCCTCGTTTTAGTATGCCCTTCCTGGTTTTATATTTTTTTCTACTCGCCAGCTTTGGCGGATACAAATAAATGAATTGAATTTAGTATGCCTTCCTGCTTTTCTCGCGTTCCCTTCCCTTCCTGGTTTTAGTCGATCCCTATAGTCTTGGAATCAGTTCTGTCAAACAGTCCAAGCTTATTGAAAAATGTATGCTACTTAAACTGTCAACACGGCTGGCCACCTCTTGTCGGGAGCATATCACGAGACAAATTTTCACGAGAAAATCGGCGTTTGACAAGTGTCACTAGGTAAATCCGCACGAGGCAATCAGAGCATTAGACAAATCTTCGAGGGGCAATTATTCATTAGGCAACCCTTCCAAGAGACAACCCGGATTAAGAAAAGTAAGATTAAGACAATCGGCTTAGAGTGAGCTACCGTAGATATAGTAGAGTGTGCATGTTAGGATAGTAGTCAGTTTTGATTTTGGAAACAGAATGTCCACCCAATCCAGTTCAAAATGGTGAAAACTGCAAGATAGAGGGACTTCAGCCCATGATAGTGGCTGTAAGTTCGTTCTGCTTTCAACATCTTCAGAAAGCAGCTACTACAGATGCTGTGACAAAGGCTGTCCAGTACGAGAGAAAGAATATAATGGCAAGTACTACTCTAACTTCCACGGCTGACCACAACTACATCTGTAAGCCCGCAGCGATTGTCAACGACAAAGTTCTAGAGTTTACCAAGATAAAAATTGAAAGCTCGACCAGTATTCCTACAAAGAAAGCCTACAAAAAAGCCCTTCCAGAAGTATCTGCAAATTGCCAAACAGCCAAACTGCTGCAGCGCTTTCCATGACTTATGCATCGATAAGTTCGTCAGTGAACCGTTTATAGAAAGTGTTTATGCCGGATTTGTCTCACGGAAATTTGTCTTGAGAAAGGTTTGCCTCGTGATAGTTTGTCTCCTGGTAATTTCAAAATTGCCAAGGGACTGACTTTTCTCGCGAAAATTTGTCTAGAAATTCTTGTCTCGTGATACACTTGTTTCGTGAAAACTTGTCTCGTGATAGGTAGCCCTCTTGTCACCAGTTCGGTTTTAATAGGGGAACGGCAGTTGATTTTGCTATATTCCTGCTTAGGTTTGCTGTGCAATATTTCTTGCACTATAGCTCACCTGTTTTTGCGTGCTTCATCAACTCGTCTCATTTGACGGTGTGAACTGAGAAGATTATAAGGGTCCTTCTAGAAAGAGGAGCTCCAATGCAGTATGTGAAGCTCTTATGTTTTTGGTTTCAAAACCAAGAGTTTTGTGTTAGATGGGATAGCAAATTAAGCCCTACTTTTACTCTTACTAATGGTCTGAGGCAGGGTGGTGTTTTGTCACCATTCTCTTACGCAGTATACGTTGATGGTTTGTCTGCTCGTCACAACGAAACCCAGAGTGGTTGCTTTGTTGCTGGTAAGAGCTACAACCATTTTTAGTTTGCTGGCGATCTTGTCATCCTGTCTAAGACCGTATTTGGACTAAACTAGCTGCTACGTGTTTGTGATCTGTTTGCAGTAGAATGTGATATTTTTTAATACCTGTAAAACATTTGCTATGGCATTTATCCAACCCCGGTGTAGTGTTACCACATGATGTATTGCTTAGTGGTCGGGTAATTGCTTAAATTGATGAATTTTGTTCTTTCGGTTTTTACATTAGAAGGATCTAAATGATGATTCTCATATTACCGCTCTAGCCAAAAGCTACTCGAAAAGAGCTAATGCTGTTGTTTGGAAGTTTGGTGCAGTAGACGAGCCTGTAAAGCTCCGCCTTTTCAAGACTTACTGTTACCAATTTTTTGCTCTTGGCCTTGTCTCCTCTGCTCATGCTCGGCCTTTGTCAGCTTTGCAAGTAGTTTACAACGCGGGTTTTCGGAAAGTTTTCCGTTTGGCTACGCGATGCAGTGTTTGTGGTGCAATGGTTGAGTTGCTTCCCTAAAGGAGCTGCGCCGCAAAGCTAATGCTGCTATGTTTTGCCGGTTAAAAGACTGTGATAATGATTTGGTGGCTTTTGCTGCCCTATCCGTATGGAAGGGTATCCTCCTGGATATCTTTTGCATGGGGTAGATTTATTTTGTATTTTTGTTCAGTTTATGTTTGTTTGTTGTTGTTATGGTCTTGTGGACCGAAATAAAGTAGTAATAATAAAAATAATAAGTTCAAACCAACTTTTCTACAGATAAGAGAGCAACGTTTAATGTATTTCAAAATTCAAAGTTGACGAACATGCTATGAAGATCCTGCATACGAACTAATACATTACCGAACTATGTGGAATGGACAAAACGGAAAAGTCAGCTGAGAATCGAAAGCGATGTTCGGATTTTCTTTGCAGGATCTTCTTCAAGCTATAGCTGTATATAGAAACTAATTCTGAGGAACTCCCGGATCCGGCCAAATTAGTGTTGAAAATTCATCTGAGACAGCCTTTCCTACAGCCTGAAGAGGACACACGCGAAGAAGAGCCGAAATATCAATTATATATAATATATATAATATATAACTTGCAGTCAGCTTGGGCGGAAGGAGTATCTATGACCAAACTATTCTTCTAATCTAAGAACAGGTTGCAGAAAATGTCCAGACAAATTGTCAGGGCACTGATTGAGTCGCTCATAATAATTTGAGCTCGGAAGCATTCGAGGGTCCAGGCCTTCAGTCGGTCCAACAAGCCTCAATGAACAGTGTTTTTTACAGAAGCACCAACCTTCGAATTCAAACTCGTATCAACCACAGCAAGGGTATTATCACATACTTCTGAAATTCTAATCACAGCTTAAAAAGAGACGTCATAAAGTTGGCTCATTTCGTATCTTCACCGAGACCTAATTCTTCCACAGCCATGGCAATGTCGTCGAGGGCTTTCAGTTGACTCTGCTTGGTCTTTCTGGGATGCAAGTAATCAAGAAGAAAGTATGATTGCTCTCTCCCAGTAGAAGGATAGTCCTTTGGAAGAAACTCCCTCGGTCGTTCCTTGAACACAAAGCCGTCGTTTTTGATGAACCTGAAAGGTTATAAATCTTAGTATATATAGATTTTCCTTCAGCCCAATCTGACTGCGAATCATATTCGACGGTGTAAAACGGATAAGTCAGTTACATTTTATCAGAGCTATATTTTGGCCCTTCTTGGCAAGGGTTCTCTTCAGGCTCAAGCCGCTCAAGCAGAGCAAAATAACACTGTAAAGTAATGCGAAGACCTATCCTTCCCACGCATCAAAAATGGGCCTCCGTCGCAGCGACGCCTAGCAACCTCGGCGAGAGAAGCTTCAGCGAACTGTTCATGAGTGCAGTGGCGGACGTAGAAAATTAAAACAAGGCTGAGATGCAGTGCAGACATAGAGGAAACACGGGAGGCTGAATAGTTTTTGCGCTCGTGGTATGGAAACTCGTAACAGCATAAGAGCGAGAAGTGTACCTTATATAATTTTCTATTCAAGCAAACGATGAAAGGACATAGACAACGTAAGAGTTATACCACTATACGAAAAACTATTTACAGTAAAAATCAGACTGTTTGATGCCTCTGTGAGTAATAAAAACCTAGTTGACGCATGACTACGGTAAATGGAATCGTCAGCTAATTTTTTAATTGAAGATATCTTGGCCCAAAAACTAACCTGTGCCGAAATGTCGCTTACGTGAAATTAAGGTAATATTTTTCGCTGTCAAACTCAATTGGCAATCAGATTGTGCTGAAATAATAGTTATGGTCAAACTTGATGACGCTAAACTACAACTTACAAATTTTCCAACGAAAACAAGAATTTGACCAGGACTACTTACAGCAGAATAAGGTAGTTTGTTATCTATCGAGGCTATGCGAAAACCAGAAAAAGGACGACGGAAAAATACAACCATTCCGCTATTTTCGGAACATAAATTTTAAGAACGAGAAACGTGACCCGAATGATGACTTAAATCCTATTAAGCCAATAGACGGCGTTTGTTGGGGACAGCTGTGGTGACGCTTCCGGCTCTTCCGCTATGTGCACGTCGATTTTTTGTCGGGACGTAGAGTAAGTCATCGGGAGTATATATCTTGTGACAATTCGAACAAGCCAGTCTTTCCGGCCGAGTTTCATCGTCCTGGCACATTTGGAAGTATCTTAACTCGCACTGGAATTCCAGACCCCTACCCCAGCTCCAGTGTTGCGATACTGATATTTTGAATTGTACTAGACATAGGTCTAAAAATTTACTTCCCGGGAGAAAATGTACCAGACTCCAAAAATTTTTTTTGGCGTGTTGCGCTTCGCGCAACACGCGCGGTGTGAAGTCCGGGGCCCCACTCCACACCCTACCCCCCAAATTGTCCAGATCCATTCCGGTTGTATACACGATTTATCTAGGTCCAATGGCTGTTCCGGTCTCCCCCCCCCCACATCCCTCAGATCTGTCTTATCCGGTCCAGACGTGAAATAGAACATCAGAGACATGTCTTTTCTTCAGTTATTAAGTTTCGTTTGAATCCAACCATCCGTTCGAAAGTTACGCACGACTCAGTATTTTGTTAGTTTAATCGGGTCCTGACATTTTAGCTTCGCAAGAGAGCTGTGATGCAACTCTTAACCAATCACCGTCTTCCCATTTGTCTTTCAAACAATAATATCCAATTGCCCTACTGAAATGTATCACTGCAATTCTCCTGTGAAGTGATCAGAGTCAGCGCTCGTCAGTACTTCCACTTGTTCCACTTCGAAAATCCTGCCGGGAAAATCATGAAAAAAATGAAAATCCCAAAAAGCATGAAAAATCCTGCTCGGAAAGTCAAAAAATACTGCAAAGAAATCCTGCCAAAAAAAAAACCGTGTCCGTACTAGTTAAAGGAATAGTTGTTAAGACCATATATAGCTGGAGGATTTGAGCAAAGGCAGCTGAATTTTTACCAACACCAACACTACCATTAAAGAGGACGTCACTAGACGGGACTTGAAAATGTACAGACAACAGGTGAAGCGGCAATGACTGTATCCAGGAATTATACTATGCGCCGCAGGCAAACATTTTTAAATTTTAACTTGAATTCTAGCTTTTAGTGTGGTTTAAACTCACAAATATTCCAAGCCTTCAACGCCTACTGTAAGGGACACACCCTTCTTGTAAATAGGGAATATATAATACAAAATGCGCCTCAGGCGAACTTCTATGGAAACACTGTTGATCAAAGTGTCTTTTTGCTATACGAAATGAAGACGCAGATCAGACGATTCAAACGAACAATATAGAACGCCTTTCTTCGTTTTTTAATAAAAAGGAGTTTGGTATTAGATGGTCAAAGTTGGATGAAAACAGAACGTCGAACGTAGCCATATTTCTAAAATAGAGCTTGCATTATGGTTGTATTTTCTCCAAAATGCCTAACTCTTACTGCAGTCGGTTAAAAATATCAGCAGATTCCTGGTAAATCCTAAAAAGTCCAGAAACCCTGCAAAATCCTGGAATCTCAAAAATCCTGAAACAAATTTTCAGGATAAATCCTACAAAGTGGAAGCACTGCGCTCGTTAACGACTGATAAGGTTTCAGTAGGGATGTTCGAGTCCGCTAGCGGAGCTAGTGTCACTGCGATTTGACTCTGTGTCACTTTTCCAAAGTCCACACGGTACTCTCTAGAGTTATTTTGCTCTGCTCTCAAGCTAGAAAATGGACCCTTGGAAAAACAATTAAAGACTCTTCCTTAAATATCTGATTTTGTGATTGGTTTGAGTTAAAGCTTGGGCTGTGATTTTATTCTGGACCTACTGCTTTTGTTATTCGATTGGGTCGTCGAAAAGTGTAGAGATTCTTCTGCATTTTGGTTTTAGCGTCACCTGTCTCTTCTTCTTCTTTCCAGCGAAGATGGATACTTGACGGTGGCATTTATGAGCGATTTGTAGTTCCGTACTTCGGGATAGCTGTTCCTTCAGCCCAAGCTGACCGTGAATCATATTTGACGGTCCATAACGGATAAGTCAGCTACATTGTATTAGAGCTATATTGCCCTTTTCATAAAAATCGTTTGTCCCGCATATTCAAATTGGGTGATCTAACGTGTTTATTGGTTCCCCTTTTGTTATAGAATTTGCTAATTCATCCAATTTTTGTTCAGTCCACATCGATTTCACCGCATTTGGTCCGTCCCTTCGTAAATTCCGTGATTTAACCTGTTTATTTGGTCTCATTCGTTAGCGAATTCGGTAATTCACCGGACTTTTCTCAAGCCCGTATCTGTTCTGTCGCATTCGGCCAATCCATTTCATGATACGGTCATTAATCGAAATATAGCTCCAAAATTTAGCTCTCATAAAATGTAGCTGACTTATCCGTTTTGCACCGTCAAACAAAGTAAGTCATACATTTTTTAAAGCATTGTACCGTGGTTGTCAGTGACATGTTCACCGATAACCATGGGAACCTTCATAGGAATTTCAACATTTGAAAAACCATTCGCATTTTTTAAGTCCTAGCATTCTTTCTGAGATCAAAGGGCGGTCGGGAATGCTCCACTAGTTTATGGGCTGGCTGTTTAAACGCTTAGACTGAATCTCGCCTCGCTTTCCAGAGCTCGTTTGGCGCTCCGCTAGTTTCGAAAAGTTAAGTGAATTGTTTTGGAAAGCGATTCCATGGCGGGAGTGTAAAGTGGGGTAAGAAAGTCATATAGGCGGAACAGCTTTCCACAAGTTCTTGCGCATGTTGGAATTTCGTTTTACTTTTTGGAAAAGGAATTCGCGAACACACAAGAATCGCCTAGCCACCGATTGGTGTGGGATTACAAACTAAAGATAACTGCCTCCAAATTTGACCACAACCTTATAAGGGAATTTCGAAAAAAGCTCATAGACTATAATAAAAGCTGTGTGAGTGTTTGAAGAGAATTATTTTAAATGCACCTTGAGCTCAATCTGACTGGGAAACATTTTTTATTTATTTTTGTTTACATCCGCCGATATGAGCGACTATGGCCTATTAAAAAAAACCTACAGGAATATGCCCACAGTTGCAACAGCAGTTAGCCAACGTCTGTGAATCCTGCTTTTCCGTTTTCAGCCATTGTTCAATACATGAAAATTATATTGCAGATCTTTTCTTACAGAAACAAAGGTATATCTGAAAATCATCCTGATCCAACGATGTTTTCGTGTGGACCTAAATTTATTTTTTCACTACAAAGATGTACTTCAACTCAAAAACATTAAAAAACAAAAACTTTCCCAAATTTCCATTCCTTTGCCTGATTCCAGTCCGGTCGAACTACTTCTCCGTCGAGAAATAATTTTCATATATAGATTAGAAATTTCTCTTTCTCACTAGTCTACACAAATATTAGTTTTCACGCCATAGTTTTCTGAAGTACGAGGCTTCCTTTAATGATGCCATTGAAACATATGATTAGCTTTGCAAATGTTTGTCAACTCTTTAAAAGAACCAACAAAGCCCCCCTCCCCCCCCCCCCCCATTTACTTCGATCCCAGTTCTTTTGAAACAAAGTCTACCTAGCGACTGCAAACAACTATTTGCCACATTTGCTCTACTACCAATGGTGGTAGTAGGTAGTACAAACAAATCAGATTGTCTCCATTTTGCAAAATCCTAATTTTAAGCAAGCGTAGCTTCAATATCGAGAAACAATAGCTAAAAGGAAAGAAGAACTGTTTTGAGCGCACAAAAGAAAACAAACAGCCATGGACGGAAAATAGTTCGTGGATTAGACAAGGGATTGAAAACACGATCGTCCAGAGGCAAACTGACGTCTTGACCGTTTTCAACCTTACTTGACCTTTCGAACTTTATCAAGTTTAGTCTGCTAAAAAAGCGACTAAAAGTAGGAAAGGAAACTTAAAGAGAAAAGCAGGCAAAGATACTAAAAGCAGGAAGGGCAAACGAAAACGAGGAAAGAATTATCAGAAATCGAGGATTCGTAAAACTGGCCAGCGTTTCCTCAGTTTAGGATCCCGTGAGGGGTCGACAACTTAAATTTTTGAAAGTTCGCCTTTTCCTCCTTTTAGTATTTGAAAAACTGGCAAGCTGCACCGTGCTTTTCCTCTGTTTAGTATCTCGTGAGGGGTCGGCAACTTACATTTGTAAAACTTCACCCTTTCCTCCTTTTTGTACCCTGTCGTTAGTCGACTAAAATCATCCGAGCCCAGCGAGGGGTCGGCAACTAAGATATTTCAAATAAACCATTTCTTTCTTCGTTTTAGTACTCTAAGGTACTATCCTACCCGTGACAATTGCTAAAACCAGGAAAGAAATGGTGGATTTTAAATGTCTTAGTTGTCGAGCTCTCACTGGACTCCGGCGACTTTAGTCGGGGATCGACTAAAAGCAGGAAAGGAAAGGCAAGAGAAAAGCAGGAAAGAATACTAAAACCAGGAAAGGCAAACTAAAACGAGCAAAGAATTACCAGGAATCGAGGATCCGAAAAACTGTCAAGCCTTTCCTCTGTTTAGTATCCCGGGAGGGGTCAGCAGCTAACATTTGTAAAAGTTCGCCTTTTAGTATTAGAAAAAACTGGCAAGCTGTGTTTAGTATCTCGTGAGGTGTGGGCAACTTACGCTTGTAAAAGTTCACCTTTTCCTCCTTATAGTCCCTCACGGGATACTAGGAAATGCTTGCCAGTTTTTTCGAATACTAAAAGGAGGAAAAGGTGAACTTTAACAAATGGAAGTTGCCGACCCTCGCGGAAAACAGAGAGAAGGCTTGCCAGTTTTTTCGAACACTAAAAGGAGGAAAAGGTGAACTTTAACAAATGAAAGTTGCCGACCCCTCACGGGATACTAAACAGAGGAAACGCTTGCCAGTTTTTCGAATCCTCGATTCTTTGGTCATTCTTTCCTCGTTTTAGTTTGCCCTTCCTGGTTTTAGTATTCTTTTCTGCTTTTCTCTTGCCTTTCCTTTCCTGCTTTTAGTCGATCCCTTTTAGTCACCGACAGACAGGGTACTAAAAGGTGAAGTTTTACAAATGTAAGTTGCCGACGCTTCACGAGATACCAAACAGAGGAAAAGCACCGTGCAGCTTGCCGGTTTTTTTAATGCCAAAGAGGAAAAGTTTATCGAATGCTAAATGGTGGACACGAAACATTTTAGTTGCCGACCCCTAGCTGGACTCGGATGATTTTAGTGGCCTACCGACTGGGTACTAAAAGGAGGAAAAGGAGAACTTTCAAAAATTTAAGTTGCCGACCGCTCACGGGATACTAAACCGAGGAAAGCCTTGTCAGTTTTTCGAATCCTGGATTTCTCTTAATTGTTTCACCGTTTAATTTGCCCTTCCTGCTTTTAGTATCTTTGCCTGCTTTTCCCTTTGCCTTTCCTTTCCTGCTTTTAGTCGATCACTAGGCTACTCTTTCATTTCCAGGCACCAGCTTGAAGAGAAAGGGTGAAATCCATTTTGGAAGAATATCGGGAGGGGTTTCTATTTAGACATTTTGAGTCCCGTTTCCCGCTGGGCTGCTTGTGCACTAGAAAAGAATGATGATGACGATAAAGTTTTGGGTCAGAAAATTTACTGACCCATCTATTATAAGTAGTATTCTGTTTATTGTTTGGTTATTGTGTGAAGTTATGTTTGTTTCTTTTTTTCTTTTTTTTTTTTCTCTTTTTTTTTTTCCCTTTGTACTCCGCTTTTCTTCAGTTTTTGTAAGCGGGCAAAAATAAATATATATATATATATATAAACATACACAAAAAGACACTTAATTTCAATCGTCGGCCAGGAAGCAGTGTAGAAGGTCGTGTGCTGGTTGGGTTCTGTTGTCAATGATTTTTGATAGCGACGAAGAAACATCCAAAAGGGTAACACTTGCATCTTGAATTTTGAACTTCTCCGTCAAAGTATGGTTATGGCATAATTTCGACAAGTGGAGCAGGTGCTTTGCACATTTAAAATAACATGATCTCATCTTTTTTATCTCCTTCTTTCGCAGAACATGAGTGACACCGGAACGAAATAGTATAGAAGGAGCGCAGAAGGTGCTGTACAATTTTCCCAAAGCTTTACGATTATAGCGCCCCCGGTTGGGGACGATGCGCCCATAGGCGGTACGGATCGATCTAGAAACTTCTTGAACAACCGAAGAGCAACATTTTGACAACGAGGATTTGAATGTTATGCCAAGCCATCGTAGAGATTCTGTTGATCTGACGACGAACGATCCAAGAGAGATAGAAGCTTTAGCATTCAATCGATTTGACGAAGGGTTGAAATGCAGGTACTCACATTTTGAGAGGTTAACTTCAAGACCGATTTTGAGAAGTTCCGACGACAGCTGACAGACATTTTTGGTGAGTGTGGATCGGGTACGGCTTACTAAGAGCAAGTCGTCCGCGTAAGCTATGTAGCTGAAGGCGTGGTCTTTATAAAAGTAAGCAGGATGCAAAGAATCAAGACAAGAAGATATGGCCGATTTGAAGATGTAGGGAGATAAGACTCCCCCTTGGCGAACACCAGTTTGGACTGGAATAATCTCTGACAAGCTACCTTGCCATTTGAACCTTTCTTAAGAACTGATTAATTGATCAACTGTCGCTTCATTTTCTTATCCTATTATTTCAAAGGCATTAACACATGGAGAATAAAGCCAAGTGTCCACCATTGTTATATTTGGTATTCGGTAGTACCTCTGGTCGGTTTGGTTTAACATGCGTTTGTTCTTGTAACCCTTGGTTCACGCTGCTGCTTTGTGTGCGACACGATTTTTGCTTTGATGTTCCGACGTGCGACAGAACCGCATGGACGTTCCCACTACCACGCAGACACAAATGGAAAACGAAATTTTTCAACTGAATACCAACCATCATTAGGAAATTTTCAGTCAAACCGCATATCTCATGTTGTTCAGAACAGGTTAATACAAGTTTCTTCAGAAGATATTTTGCATTCAACCATCTTAGGATTACAGTCAGACCAAGGTAGAGCAATTTTTAGTCTTGAAAATTAACTAGTCTTTGTTTTTTCTTTTCTTTCCCTCAAGAATCGCACGCGTTATGTCGGATCAGTTGAAATATTTTAACACATCCGACACTCCCACAAAATGCAAAGTTCTGCGTTGCTTGTCGCAAGATTTGTGTCGTATGTCGCATGACGCAGAATTTTGCGCGAAATCGTAGCAGTGTGAACCATGGGTAAAACGAAACCCAGTAGGCTATCTTGTGTCTGTAGAACGCGTACACGGACGTTTGGTACGAATCTGAACAACAATCGTAGTCCGAGTGGTATCATGAAAGGGTTGGTTCGAACAATGGAGGGGGAAGTTGGGACGGTTGGTCAAAGGTCGTTCCAGAAACAGAAAAAAACGTGTATTAATTATAATACTATTGTAATTGCACCAAAAAGGCTTTCGCCTCTATAACTGCTGGACCTCGACAGACACTGTAATCATCTTTAATTCAACCAGGGACCCATAAATTTCTTGTTAAGTTTCCTTACAGGAACTTACTTACTTAATGGAAAACATTACAGGAAATTTATGGGTTCCTGATTCAACTGACTGACTTCTACTCTCTGATTCTACTCTAAAACTGTTCTGCTAGTCCACCTGCTTATATACTATTAATTAAAGTTAAACTGGAAAACCAGCTTACTTTCATATCTTGGAATTGAATGCGCTGAATTACATTGACCCTGCTAAGGAATTATTTTTACTTTCGCCTTCGGCTCTTGCATGAAGTTCAGAATATGCGCTGCTGGCCCAACAAAAGGAAGTTCATCCGACATGGAGAATTTGATTTCAGCAAACATTTGGATTTCGATCGTCAATGAAGCGAGGCTCAGGAAATGTTACATTCCAAATTATAAGGTTACTTCTGAGAAAAGCGTTTGATGTTACTTGTGTATTGCGTGTGGCCCCACTCCCGAAAGAATAGCGGCAACCGTTTACCTTTATAGCTGCTGAATATCTAAAGCATAAAGGTACAGGCACGTAGAGGTACAACAAATCCGAAAGAAAGTTTCTTTGATGAGAACCGACTATACGAATAGCTGAGCAACGAAATGACGCAATTTCATCGGGTCTTCAAGCCTTTTAAATATAAATGATGGATTCCTGGACTCTGTGTCGCTGCCCTATTCGGGTAAACTAAAGTCCTTTGCACTTTCGTGAAGAATCGCATTTATTTTTCCAGTACCATTGGTAATTATTCGAAGCTTTTTCATGCCAGACTTCGACGGAAAGATGCTGACGGCACGTCTTGTTTCGACTGGCTCAGGGGTTAGTTTACATCTCTTATTAAAATTTCATAACATCCTCGCCAGAAAATCAAATCCCGTCACTAAACGCAACAACATGTGTGATACTAATTAAGATGCCCCTTAAACTTCTCCACAGCGATCTTTCAAACTTTCAAGCATCCGTATTTAACGATGTGAAAGGGGGACGGGGGGTAGAAATAGGACAAATGCCCAAAGCATGGCTGGATTATGCACAGTTATCTTTATTGGTTATGGAACCTAGGCCCAGTCACTTGAGAACCAAGTATAGGGGAGGAGGTGGGATCCTGCCGATCCATCACCAGCTTCAATTAAACCAGGAAAGCAATATTCACCGTCCTCGCCTAAGCCGCTGTCAAGGTACAAAATTCAGTTGCTGGGTAACATTACCTAAATTGCCGATTAAGTGGGAAGGTTGGGAAGACTTCCAGATCCTGGGATCATACTACACGACATTTCATCGTCACACTTCAGACAGTTTTCAAGCTCGGCCAGCTTGGACCCAGCTGCCCATACACCGGGGCACTTCCAGGGCCTAGGCTCTCTAAGTCCACGGCAATCTGTCTTCCGACCTCTACCCGGTCGTTACCATGTTCAAAATCTGGACCCGATTGCTCCTAAGCCAAAAGGGTGTGCCGGGAGGGACCCACAACTACAAAACCGCCGGGTGGCTCGCCCCCTAGTCGACTGCTCAGCTGGTTTGTGTTGTCTCACGATTGCCAAACTAACTGGTACTACCTTGCAGCCGAGTGTACATAAGACCATCTACGGTGGCTTACGTCCAGCCAATGAAAAGTTGGACTCTCCCGCTCGTTCGTCTGCGGGACCTAGTTTGTACTTTGACACTATCCAGTAGTCTGCCAACAGCGGCAGAGTCCTAGAAAACGTCTTTACACTGGACCCTCCGCCCAATCCAACGGATGCCTTTTTGTCACTCAACATTCTTTCACAGCGTGTTCCCGAGAAGATAACCAGGCGAACTGGGAAATGCTTCATCTGTCTACGGAAGCACAGTGCTGAGATTATTCAAGCTAATAGAATAAGTCGAACGTGCATCCCATGAATGACTAAGCTCCAACAAGCGGATTTGGGGCAGTAACCGGATTTACAGTCGTTGCAAAATTCGGTTACGTTTTATTTCATGCTAGCTTCTTTGCCATCTGGAATACAGAAACGATGGTGAAAATGAAATTATTTGGGGAGACAACATGATTTTAGAAGCGCAAAAAGTTCCTAGCCGCTTGGAATAGAAAGATAAAGGGAGAAAGAAAGGCGAGTGGATTGCAGACAAGCAAACAATACAAACAGCAGAGAAGAATGTTTGCAAGCGTTCAACGAATTAAGACTAAGAGTTTTTTGACAACAGAAAGGATGGCAAGAGTAAGATCATCTGGAGAGGTGAGTGGGGTCTTGTTCCACCCTACTGGTCGTAGTAGCTATGCATGGCGTCATGGCTTCTGGCTTCTTGGCGTCAAGACTGCAACACAGTTTTCTAGTTTTGGCAAAATATCCTACCACGCGCCAACCGCGTCACAGAGATCGTAGCAACCACACTGACTACTCTCCCAAGCGTAGGAAGCAAATAGTTATTCTTAGTTACTGTTTCGAGGAGGCTGGAACGTCAAGTTTCACGAAGCTGGAACGGAGATAGCAACTAGTAGTTACTAATGTAAGAAGGGGGGATCATGCTCTGAATTTCACAAGCGCATAAAGAGCCATTAATACACAAACGTTAAAGCACAAGTCTCTGTAGATCTAGTTGATATTCCAATATCATAACAACCTCTGCTGGGGTCTTTCAAATATTACAAAGCCTTTGGGTGTTTGTAAGCAATCGGAAAGTCAAGGGTTATCTTCCTCTCTCACAGAAACATCACAGACCTCTATAGTGTTAGCAAAAAAAGTAGTCCGTGTGAAAAGCAAGTTTTAAAAGACCCTTACTTGATCTGTAAATTATATGATCTCCTCTCCCCTGCAGAATTATAAGCTACAGAAGTCTGTACCCCTCTCCATTGTTTCATTGCAAATTTCTAGTGCTCTTCCGGCCGAGCCGAGTTTGCCAGTCAAGCGGCACCAACCACCAAAAAACAATGGCACAAGAAGCTTCAAAGCTTTTCTCACATTTTTGGGATTCCAAAACGTAAGTGGAGGCAGGGGCCTCCCGAGGGTGGTACATTATTTGATAGTGCAAAATGGATACGTCAGCTGATCTTTATTAGAGCTATATTTCGGCCCTTCTTGGCAAGGGTCCTCTTCAGGCTCAAGCCGCTCAGGATGAAAAAACACAAGTTCATTTTCCAGGTTGAGCCTGGAGAGGACCCTTGCCAAGAAGGGCCGAAATATAGCTCTAATAAAATGTAGCTGACTTATCCGTTTTGCACCGTCAACTATGATTCGCAGTAGGCTTAGGCTGAAGAACTATCTATCAAGGGCCTTCTTCTGGCTCAAAGCCACTGAAGTTCCAAAAACGAACTTGTTGGATCAGCTGATGTATCCGTTTTGGACTATCAATAATGATTCGCAGTCAGCTTGGGCAGAATGAATATTTAAAACCATTTTCTACTTTTCTACAGGCTTAACTTCTCCTATGTCGCATCTTCAGCCCTGGAAAGGCAGGCCTTTTTTTAAATTCATATTCTCCGCGTCTGGGTGAATTTTGGTTTGCCATGCAAGCAGCTCACGTTCTGAACGTTATTACGAAAACTAGAAAATCCCTCAGATGTGTTCCAAATATTTCAGTATTCAAATATCAGAATGAAAAATAAGCTGCCTTTTTAGTAAAACTTTAACGAGCCTATTTTGTGTTATTTGTAACACATAATAGAAGTGAGAACACAACAGTAGGCCTATTCTAGAGTTTCTGCAGAGATGGTCATTACGGAGATATTTCCGGTAAAACCTGAACAAATTCTGGTAAGACTCCGAAAAATTCCGGCAAAATTCTAAAGCTGCCCCCCCCCCCCTATCAGGAAGGTATCGGGACGCCCCTGAGTGCAGTGATACCTCTGACTTCGTTAAAGTTCTTCGTCTGTTCGTCAGTCTGTGTGTAAGCACGATAGCGCTCGAAGGGACCGAAATATTTTGATGAAACTTGAGATTTTCGGTTTGAATATCCCGATACTTTCTGGTATCATGAAGTGTACATCCGCCCAGTCGATTAGTAAGATTTGTAGGTTTGTATTTAGAGCGCTGGAATATAGGAAGCTTTCCGTAGATTAGTTGTATGGTGATTGACGTTTCTTTGTATTAATAACCTGTACCTGTATATAGCCCTCGGGCTTTTTTCAAATACAATTATTATTCTTTGGGCCAAGGGAAAGGTCCAGCTCGTAGATGGGCTCCATAGCTATATATTTAGGGGAGGGGGAGGATTTCAAATTAAGGGGAGAAATAAAATATTTTTTAAAAGCTAATAAGATAGTCAATGTAGGGGTAAGGAGACATGCTGAATCCGAATATGAAGTTTGTTTTCTCGCCGGGCAAGCAGTTCACCCAGTCTGGCAAAAACGGAAAATTTCTAAAATGTTAAAGTTGAATCTGAAGATTAGATGTTGAACTCTAGGGTAAGAGGATAGGCTGAATCCGAATGTGAAAGTTATTTTTTGGCCGTACAATTAGTTCCTCCGGAATCCCAAAGTTTAGTATGATATTTTAAAACCTAATGATATAGTTCAGACACGCTGTTGCAACTTTCGAACATACTAAAGATAAACAAAAAGTGTATGTGATCAGTTTAGTCTTCAAAGTCCCAACCGGCATTCACTGGATCAAAAAGGCAAAAAGCCATCCCCACAACTGTCTGGTGAACAATTTAATAAAATCTGTCTACCAATTTTTGAAAGACCCTACCCCTTTTCCATACAGGCGAAAGCTCTGCGCATTGGAAGATACGCTTTAGACGCCGCAGGGAGTACACCTAGCGTACTTATTCTTTGGTTTAGTCTGTTTAGTCATGGAAGTCTATCGTGTCGTGTCGGAGGGTCGAAGTGTGAGTATTCACTGGCAAAGTACATGCCAAGTTGTAGATGTGTCCTTAGAAATTTGGAGGCAGAGGAGGACTTTTCGAATTGAGGGTAAAAAAAGATATATCTTATAAGCTATATGAGATAGTCGTTTATAGGGTAGGGAGGACCACTGAATCCATATTTGAACTGGACAAATGAACCGGACAAATGATTCAACCCAAATTCGGCCGAAATTGGTCGAAGCTCAAGTTGTTTCTGAAGTCGATTAGAGATTCGATATCGGGGTAAGGAGACATGCTGAATTGTTTGAAAATTTCCATGACAGATAAGCTGAAAAAAATTGGCCCAAACCCGGATATGTGGATTGAAAGGTTCTGCTCTCAATATCATTAGCTTTTTTGCTCTGCATGCAGTTCACCGGGATTGCTGCTAAAATACGAAGAACTTTGTCGAAGTAAAGGACCTTTCTGAAGTTAGGATGAGATATTGAGTGTTCCTCCGTGAATTCATATCTGAACTTGGTTTGCCCATCTGATTAGGTGTTGGGTCATAAGTTGCCAAAAACTCCAAAACGGTAACATTATTTTTTGTTCATATTCAAGCGGTGGGTTATCGATAAATAGCAAAATGTTAAAGAGGCTTGGCGAATACTTCAAAATCTGCAAAACTGATAGTCTGGATCAACAAGTCCAAAAAATATTAAATTATTGGGATCCCATCGAAACCTTTGGTCTTGTTAACGATGGCGTGCATAGTTTTCAAACATTTTGCGATCGACCTCCGCTTCCGAGAGACAGAAGTCTATAAAGATTCGACGAGTTCCAACAAGAAAATCGCTCACTTCAAGAAATCAACGGAATGACTTTTCAAACCAACCAAACTGTAAAAATTATTTAAATACCCCCCCCCCCCGTCCCGCTCCCACCCAGTCTATCATAAATGTCTAATTTCGGGATAGCTACGCCATCCTATGCCAAATGCTGGACAACGTGTGGTGTATCCTATCCCTGACCTACTCAACTAAATAACAGTCTATACAGATTCGACGAGTTCCAACAAGAAAATCGCTCACTTCAAGAAATCAACGGAATGACTTTTCAAACCAACCAAACTGTAAAAATTATTTAAATACCCCCCCCCCCCGTCCCGCTCCCACCCAGTCTATCATAAATGTCTAATTTCGGGATAGAAACGCCATCCTATGCCTAATGCTGGACAACGTGTGGTGTATCCTATCCCTGACCTACTCAACTAAATAACAAATTCTGATTGGTTAATATCTGAACTTCACTCTCATCATCAATAATTTATTGAGGCAAGGCGCCCTGATTCAGCTTAGGGTATCCAGTATTAGGCATAGGCTATCCCAAAACTAAGGATATGTTGACCCCCCCCCCCCCCCCCCCCCCTACCACACATACACACAAAATGAACGATACAAGAAAAATGTAAGGAGAATGATAGAAAAAAGGATGGATACTTACTGATAGGTGACCGGACTGATATGTACCCTCCAGGGCTCACTGGTTGACTCAAACTTGGCAGCTAGCGTCACGGTGTGGCCGAACAAACAGTAACGTGGCATTTGTCGCCCAACCACCCCAGCCAACACATTACCACTATGGATACCCACTCTCATCTGAAACGGAAGAAAAGACCTGATTTTTCGCAGTATTTCTTTTTTTTGTGTCGACTAAAAAGAGGCACGGCAAAGCACTACACAGTGTAGGAGGCACGAATACTAAAAAAGGTACAAAAACTAGGGCCCTTTCAGGCTTCAGAGTTAGGGGCACTAAGGATGTTCTAACGTGTCTTCTTTCAGGCTCTGGAGTTCTGAACTCTCACTTACTTGTCTACTTCTACTGATTACTAACTCTTCTGATTACTCGTGCCTCCTGCGCCATCCCTCTTTTTAGTCGATCCCTTTGTTTGTGGAAGGCAAATCTTTGTTTTCATTGATTCATTATTCTTTATTTTCAATGAAAACGAACATTCATGAAAAATAAGTTATTCCTCCTCTAAAAGTGAAAAATACCACCTGAACAAGGACAAAGTATTTAACAAGACCTAAGATTTCGATGGGATCCCAAAAATTCAATATCTGATCCAGACAACTGGGTCTTGTCTTAGCCAGATCCAGTCATCGCCAGACTCCTTGAACATTTTTACAATTAAAATTCAGAAACAGATTAAGGCCAAATAGCTAATCACTTGAGAAAACCAAGTTCAGGTATGGATTCAGCATGTGTGTTTACCCCTATAAGTCATATCTGTTTTGACGAAAACTTCCTGCCACTTCTTCTGCCAATTTCCCGGTTCGGCCGAACTCCAGAACTACTTGTCCGGCGAAAAAAGAAAGCTCAAAGACGAAATCAGGGTATCTTCTTTCCCCAGTAATGAACATCTAATCAACTTCAAATAAAAATTTAGCTAATAACAAATTTTCCAATTCGAGCCGGAATCCTGTCGAACTATATGTCGGGGTAAAATATGATTGTCATACAGGGACTCAGCATCTCTTCTTACCCCTAAATCGCTTATCTAATCAGCTAGAAATAAAACTTTAACTTTCAACGTTTTCCGGTTTTGGCCAGATTCCGGGCGAACTACATGTCCGGGTAGAAAATTGTTTTCACATAAGTGTCCAGCATGTCTTCTTGCCCTAAATCGAACATCTAATCAACTCCAAATAAAACTTTTAATTTTGACAAACTTTCCGGTTTGGGCCGGATTTCGGTCGAAATACTTGTCCGTCGAGAAAATAGTTTTCTCCATCGTCTTCAGCATGTCTTCCTACCTCTACATCTAACATCTAATCAACTTCAAATAAAACTTTAACTTTCAACAAACTTTCCGGTTTTGGCCAGATTCCGGGCGAACTACTTGTCCGATGACAAAATGGTTTTCACCATCGTGTTCACCATGTCTTCTTACCCCATAATCGTCTATCACATTAGCTGTTTCAAAATATTTTGTTTGCCCCTTAATTCGAACCCCCTCCCCCACCCCTAAATGTAGGGCTACAAAGCCCATCTACGAACTTGACTGGTCCGACGACCCAACGAATCCTCACACCAAGTTTCATCAAAATATCTCATTCACTTCGTGAGTTATCGTACTTACAGACGGACGGACAGACGGACAACTTTTTCGATGTCATAGGTATCCCTCCACTTACGTTTTGGGATCCCAAATTAATCTGGAACGAATAGATTATTCTATCACACTAAATAATTTAAACAGATAATATATTAACCAAACATGGGAGTGTTCATTTATGATCATTGTATATGAAATGAAACACCTTGTTGATCAACTCAGAATTGACAGATCTTTCCTGTGGACTCACAAACGATAGAATTTATCTCGTCTCTGATGTTTCCCTCTTGCTCTTTAACTAGCCTTGGCATTGCCGAGTAATACAACCGCTGGGGAATCTGCCTTTGAAATTCGGTTCAATTTAGCTCATTTATTTACATCCGCCAAAGCTGGCGAGTTGAAAATATATAACAAAATAGTAGTAATAGGTCTACAACTGACCAATAACTAGACCATATACTTTCACAAAATCTACATTTAATTCATTTAAAAAAAGTTACACTAGCCTAGCCAAGTTTAAGGGAGAGAAAATAACCTAGAGAGTTTAAAAAACCTCAACTCTGTTTAGTGGCCTTCCCCACAGGTTTTGGGAGTCGCGTAAACCCAGTTATATAACCTATTCTACACCCTTTACTTGAAAACCATAATTAATTGTGCTTAAAGAAAAGGCTGCAATTTACATTTTTTAACACCTGTGAATCCTTTATTTATTTTATTTATTTATTTATTTGAATAAAATACCGGCCAACTAGGGCCATTATACAAAACAAAAGAACACTTTACAAACTTACGCTTTAAATACTAAGTTGGGTCAAACCCACAATATACCAACTCCCCCTCCCCCATGTGCGGCACAGACAGAACAGCCAACAGAGGGTCTGGGACTCCAAAATTCTATTCTGGACCGAAAAACAAGCTGATCTACGGACTTAAGAGAAAGATGGGAGACCTTCACCAACAAACATTGCCGAGGCACTACAATTCCAAGGAAAACCGTGCAACCACCGGAGGGAGTTATTGTACAAGGTTCAAGGTTTAATTTACACTTCTGTATAAAATCAAAATAAATAGGGTCAAGCCGGGGACACAAGGTCGATTGACCTTGTGTCCCCTACACAATACAGAACACGAAAAGAATTACCGCGTCTGACCGTGATTTAGTCACAAGAGAAATACCATAAAGTCGTGTGCAGTAAGCCCGGAAGAGGAAAAATTTCGCCACTCCGACACAGACGGAGCCAGGACAGCCAGGTCATCCGCATAGCTGCAATTGTTAAAGCACATCCCTTGAATAATGCACCCAGCACCAGCAGTTGCTAACGTCACAGTAAGCTCATCTACGTATAAATTATACAAAAGAGGAGACATTACACCACCTTGCCTGACCCCATTCATTACCAGGAACCGTTTACTAAGCACCCCGCCCCATTTAATACAAAACCGTTGATTCCGAAACCAGCAAGACAGGGTAAGCACGATTCGGGGATCTACACCGCGATCAAGAAGGCATCCCAGCAGTTTCTCCTGATTTACCCGGTCAAATGCAGCCTTCGCATCAATAAAACATACAAAAACCGGAAAAGAGAAAAGCCAAAAATAGTGGATCACCGACTTTGCAAAAAATATACAAAACTCGGTAGACGACCTCGCCCTGCACCCAAACTGGTAATGAGAAGCTCGAACCTGAGGTACAATAATACCTATAAGGCACTTTTCAAACACCTTCGATACAACAGCGGCCAAAGCAATGGGCCTGTAACTACCGAGGCTACTAACATCCGACACCGAAGATTTGGGGATAGGGGATATGTACACTTCTGTCAACTCTTCGGGCACGAAACCATGCGCCAAAAGTCTTGTCTATACCTCATTGAGTATAAAGCCGTCCAAGCTGTTTTCAACCTGGCACGGACCCTTTAGTTCCGACAGAAAACAAGGTAAAAACTTGCATTATAGCCGGTATTCCTGACCCTGACCAACGATAAGCTCCCCACATCGATAAGTGCAAAAATCGTTTGAATTTTTGAATGATGACTCAGTAGTCAGTAGTGACCAGCTTAAGAAACAAATTTGCCTCCTCGGCTCCAGAATTCAAAGGTGTGGGACGAACACGTGTCTTTTAAGCAAAGTCGAATTTCAGAACCTCTTTTCCTCTTCGGTTATAATTTTAAACCACAAAGAGCATAATCTCAAACAAGTCAAGCTCTTGGGAAAATGAGGGAAATGTTGGGGAAAAGGTTGTTTTCATGCTGGTGCTTTTCCCTCTTGATATTCCGGTAGAATGGCTCAGAAGTTAACATTTCAAAACACGGGTTTCAGAAGGCCTTTGGACCAGGCATGGAGAATGTCGTTCTATATATAATTTTCGAAAAACTCATGCCTGGAAATTCAAATAGATTTAGTTCCCTCTGAGTAGTTAGATGTTCGCTAGGAGGTCGTCTAAAAGAAGAGGCAGCACAAAAGGGCATGGTGCAGGCGGAACAAAAACTAAACAGGGGAACGCGTAGTAGCAAAGAGAGAGAGACATACTAAGAAGAAGAACAGTGATCCAGGAGGCAAGTTACTAAAAAGATGAACGATACACCCTTCTGTGTCTCGTGTCCCTTAGAACTCCTTGAACGACAAATAACGAGGGGAAGGGGGCTTGTGAAAAATAATTTCCCGTTCCTTATTTTCTTCGATTGATTTAAGCCAATTCAAAACTGACTAGTGATCAAACCGATCGATCAAAAGAAGGAACAGGACGGTTCAATGCTAATATTTTAATATCGTTCATGTTTTTAGTACGCGGTTCTCTTTTTAAGACTCGTTCCGCATGTACCAAGTCATTCCGTTCGTTCCTTTAGTTAGAAGATCCCTGGGGGGGGGGGGGGGCTTATGGCACGCTTATTCAACTTATTATTATACACCCCATATCGCGGCTGCTGCGTGCACACCTTGTATGATGAAAAAATCAAATTGTTCAGGAGACGATAAAAACCGATTTGTTCGTTCGATTTTTAAGATAAAAATACCTAAAAATTCCAAGTGAAAAAAAAGGTTTATACCAAGATATTCATTTTATTCATCAAACACAGTTAGAAGTTGTATAAACAGCTCATACGAGGTGTGCACGGCTTTCCATTTGCTTTATACGAGGTGTCAACCGGTCTTCTTGATAGTTTAAAATTTGCGAGGTGTGAACACGTTAAACGCTGTAAAGAGCAATTTTTACGAGGTGTGCGAACGTTCTTACACACATTCTTAAGGGTTAAGTTTGCGAGATGTGTCCGATACATAAAGTTGTAGGCTATGGGCTACACATTTAAAATTAGGCTGTTTTAGATGTTTTATATTTTTAAAAATAAAATCTAAAAGATTTACCATATAATTCTGCTTGCTGTTTTAAGTCGATTTCTAAACTGTTTTGGATCCAGAAGAAGAATTTTTTTTTCCATTCAAACCATTCAGCAGCAACACTTTCATACACTTTACTGAACATTGGGCTAGGGAAATGGTGGACACTCTGTCAAAATCAATTTTTGCATCTTTTGGGGTATTGGTGTTACATAGCCAACTTTCCAAATAGCTGGGTACTCTGAAGTTGAAGAAATACTATCTGAAGTTGAAGAAATACTATCGAAAATATATCTAAGGGGTTTAACAAGCTTATCCGGGACCGCTTTCATTAAATCAACAGGGATGTCTACTGGTGTCACACCCACATTTCAATCGTTTTAGTTTGACTAGTACCTCACTTTCTATAGTTTTCCGTAATTCCTTATTATTATCATTAACAAGAATCGCATCGACAGTATTTAGTTTTGGTAGGGATTGAACAATTTTTACAAAATTTTAAGGGTGATTCAGATTTACCACAAATCTTTTTTACTTTTTACCAACGACTTGGTTTCGCCGCAAAAAGATCAAGTACTGCTTTTGAATAATGGGCAGCATTTCTGCTTCTCTTGTCATCTTTCGAATCTTGTTGCGTAGCTTATTTGCCTCTTCTCTTTTCCCCGATGAAAAAGGCTCATTTTGCGGTGTATAAGCTCTTTTATATTTTTTGTGATATACGGCCTGTCGGTACTGCAACCTTTTACTGTTGTTTTCGGAAACGCGGTTAATTAATACTACGTTCTAAGCTTTTCTTGAATTATTTTTGCTTTCTCAGTTGTACTAGAGGCACCCCTAAATGTAGGGCTACAGAGCCCATTACATCTGCGAACTTGACCTTACCCTTGACCCAGTGAATCCACACACCAAGTTTTTTATCAAAATATCTCATTCCGTTCGAGAGTTATCATGCTCACAGACAGACGGAAAGACGGACATTTTTGCGATGTCATAGGTATCCCTCTACTTACGTTTTGGGATCCAAAAAAAACACAAACTGCAATTTTTGTGACACTTCGCGGGAGTCTTTTATGCTTCATCTCATCATTTTCGTCAAGATGTGGAATTTCGATCTCACGCGGCGACACATTATCGTCAACCATCAGCATCACTCCACCGCCTTTTTGGGATCATAAAACGTAAGTGGCAGGATACCTATGACATCGCATTTATAGATGTTTTGATTAGTTGACATGTTACGTATGATTAAAGGTTTTACTTAGAGTTTTATTGTGAGATACATGTACATTGACCAAATGAATAACATTAGTTATAGTTGTTTCTAATTGTTAAGTTATACATGACAAAAGAAATTCAATGTTCGGCTTCTTCCGTGAGTGGAATTTTGAAAATGAATTGAATTCAATTGAAAAAAAAAGAGCTAAAGGCACTGCAGTTCAGATCACCTTCGATATTTACCGATTCTGACCCAGATCGAAAACTTGTATGTCTTGGTTCACCAATATAAGCTACACGCAAATCACTGAAAACCAAAACCTGGTCAAGAAGGCTGTTCACAAATGAACACTTCACTGAAGACTAGACTTTAAGCAACAAATTATTACTTCGGTCTCCAAAGTACTACACATTAGTTGCGTGTTTGCTGATACCATGGTATCTGGTACTACGGTAACTGGATCTGCAATTAGTCGTTTTTGCAGTTATCAATGGTATCTGATATACGGTGCTCTGCAAAAACGACTATTGCCGAAATTGCACTTTTCAAAGTCATCCCAAAAGAAAAACAGATATCCAGTTACATCACTAACTGCTAAACTTCTTTCTCACCAATCTGAGAACATTTGATGAAAGTGAGATGACTTTTCAGATACCACGACCAATTACCACGGTTGTACCGTAGTATATGAATATCTGATACCACGATAACGGGCCAAATACCACGATAACTGCAAAAACGACTTTAGACCGTGGTATCAGATACGACCATAGCTGCAAAAACGACATTAAACCGTGGTATCAGATACCATGGTCTCTGCAAAAACACAACTATTGTGTTTAGTAAATAATTATTTGACATTAATAATTCTTTATTTTCCTTGCCACTGAGGTCAAACAACAGGAAGAGTGGGCTATAAGATAAGATTTAATACTTCGATTCCAGTAAACAAGCTTGACGCACGAAACTTAGTGGTGATGGATAGGATCATAGGAGGATGGTCGACAGCGTTTTAGACGTGAGTAGGGCTTAACAATTTTTTTACAAGGATAGTTAAACTGAACTACAGAAAAGTTTGGTATAGCTGATCGCTCCAATGAAACGATCTGTTTGTGTGTAAAGCAACTCACGGAGGCCCTCAATGATGCGGTTTCGTGCATTAGATCAGTTTTGTTTGTAGTTGCAGTATAGTTTCTTTCTTGTTTTTACTGATCAGCTACTTCTAAGATGTTATGCGAGGGATAACAGAAGTTTCGAATATTTCTGTAGCACTTCCGACAACCGTCTTTCAGCGAAGAACAAACAAAATCATATATTCCTAGACATTAACAACAAAAGAGCTACGAGCAGTAGACTAGACAAACCAAAAGGTCTTTCAATTGGCGGGCGAAAAATGAAATCAACATTGTATTCAATAGCTCATCTGGACATGCAGATAAAAGTAAACTAACCTTTATAGGCTGCCCATCTGGGGTCTGGTAGTCTCTGCAGGACTCGACTATCCTCAGCCCCATCCAACAGACCTGCTGCGCATGCGTTCTACTCGCTCGATGTAACCCGCCAGCTATACAGTAGGCATCACCGATGGTTTCGACCTACAGGAAGATCGCCATTATTGTTTCCAGCCGTCCCTGAGGTATTCAAAGATCAAAGAGATTCCGGGGGAGGAGTTTAACTTTAAAGTGGATTTGAAAATGAAGAAAAGGGGGTATTTGATTAGGTTTGGGCAGACTGGGAGAAAGAGGGCGGGATATTAAGGGATAAGGGTCTATCAGGTGACATCGGTTATGTCTGATGCGTGGTAGTGTCGAAAGACGATAAATTTGCTTCAACGAAGTGATAACAAACTGAGGAGAAGAAAAATACCACAATTTAATGCTAACGCCAGCATGAGGGGCTCCACTGCTGGTGAAAAAGTGTCACCATAAAAACGGATTACAGAAGAATAACGTAATCTTTTAAATTTGAGTCTTAAAGAACCTTTAGATAGTCAGAAATTCAGGCTGATAAACTTTTTATTTCATTTCGTTTCGTGTCAGTGCAAGGCCGTATCCAGGGGGGGAGGGGGGGAGGGGGTTAAACCCCCCCCCCCCCCATTTTTATAGGCTTTTTCCTCTCATCTGTGTCTTTTTGTACTTTTTTTCCGACTCGCAGGCAAACCTGTTGCCTATGTCAGCGTCTATAGGGACTTAAAGGGTTTGGGTTTTCATTCTACCATTAAACTACCCTATTCAAAGTTAACCAACGTCCAAAGAAGCAAGGGCTCTTTGATAGCTGTAATGTCAGCGAGTAACAATTTTGAGCATTAATTTTTATTCAAAACTGGTTACTATGCTGGACAATGGTGTTTCAAGACTGTGTATCTTTTTACTGTGAGCGTGTTCCATCTTACTTACCGTAGTTACTACGCATGACGTCACGAATCCTGGCTTTTTGCCGTCAAGGCTGGAACGATTTTTCTATTTTCCAGCAGGATCTCACGCCACGGGTGAATCCGACCAATCACGTTACAGAGATGCGTAGTTACTACGCTTACTATGCTCCCGAGCATGGTAAGCAAATAGTAACTATTAGTTACTATTCCGACAAGGTTGGAACGGTCAGCGTAGTAACTTTTCCTGAGGCTGGAACGGAAATAGTAACTAATGGTAACTATTGTTAGAAGGGTGGAACACGCTCTGTATCTACCGTACCATTGAATGGACCGGTTGATTTAGGTATAATTGTGATAGCAGGAAAAGGAAAACGAGGAATAAAACGCAAGACAAAAACAAAACAGACAATATAGGAAAGATTTATGGAACTTGTGCATATTACATATCGATCATTATGCCTTTATTATCAATTATTCGAAGAATTATCTTCTTATTGTGCTGGAAAATACACCTATAGTAAAAACACCGCATTATGGCGGTATCGACTAAAAAGAGGCACGGCACGTCATTGCGCAGGATGCAGGATTAATAAAAAGAGATTAGCAAGTAGTAGAAGTAGACAATTAAGTGAGAGTTGCCTAAAAGAAAGGCACGTTAGAACATTGTCTCTGAAGCCTGAAAAGGTCCTTTTAGCTTTCGTACCTATTTAGTAGCCTACTCTTGCCTCCTACACTATGTCGTGCCTATTTTTAGTCGATCCCTATTATCGCTAAGAAAACCACTACTTAATCCCACATCCGAGCTAAGAAATCCTTTATTTGATCCCACAGTCGACGGGTCTCTAACCTGTGATCGGCTTGTGTGGGATAACAACATTTTTGTAGATATAATAACATAATAGCAACACTTTTATGACAAATTAGTAGTCGAACCCTCACTACCACAAATGGGACAGAAATAGGGACCAGTATGTCTTAATTTATTCCCCAAGTATTTCCACCTATTATTCTTTAAACTTGAAAAGGGTGTTTGACCGCCATCCAGGAAATCTTAGGGTTAGTTCGTCCAAAGGGTAGGGGCAAATCTTGTAAGACTTAATATTCTGATGGAGTGTCCAGCACTAACCGGATTAAGTATTAATCAATCTCCAATTATTTATAAGAGTAACCATACTTGCATAACCCAAACTGATTTACAAGATAAATAATCATGGAAATTGTCAAAATACAAAGTGTGAAAGAAAATGACGTTTACATTGTTGACGGTTTCTTGTTTCGGTGCAAGAGCAGGAAGAATGACAATAGTTACTTTGTTTGCTTGAAGGATATCTGTAAGACCAGGGCAGGGCCGTTCATCGAACAGAGAGTTCATCTTTACTAAGCCCGATGAAGGGCGCGGACCTGACTACGCCCATAACCAGATTCTCTACACCAGAAAGAATTCGTGAAGAAGTGACAACTCCTGTTCAAGTTGTAAAGTTTCTCTAATTGGACTTAATATAAATAATTATTTGAAATATTAAGCTCGGTCTTCGTAACAGCTAGGATTAAGGCCGAGTTAGCGTTGGTGGCGGTTATCACCCTCTTTCGCAGTTAAGGATTCAGATCTGGAAGTACGTGCACCAGCTACTTCGACTAAGGAGTTGGCGGCGATTATACGGTAGCGGTGAGCCTACCAAAATTTGACCCTACCCTCTGACTCAACTAATCCCCTTGATGATGCAAAATTTTCTGGGTGACGGCGGACGCACGGTAGCGGTGGGCGACCCACTTCATTTGAACAAATGCTTAACATGCGCGGTTGGGAAATTATTCGTCGGCGTGGAAGGTATTCTGAAATCAGTAGCCTACGCCAAAGAAGAAGAGATCAACCTCACCGTAGAATGAAAAGAAACCACCGAAGAGGACATTCTTGGCATTATTGTTTGTACTTGTTTCAACTGACAGTGGTGCGGGAAAGGTATTTTTTTCGGTAAAGTCATTTTTACTTGTACATTCATCGTCTCATGCCCAAATTATAACGGTCTTCAGAGTTTAAATAGTAAAATAAATAAGTTCATTCAGTCATTTATTCATATTACACAAACTAAATAACATAAAAATAAGGCAAGAAACAAGACCCCCTAAAGCTATCTTGTTGGGGATGAAGCTATACTGTCTAAGTAGATAGCTGAGGCTATCTAAGTAACATGAATCATTTGATTCTGTTTTACATTATTACATATTATACCAAATTACAGAAAATAAATTTAACAGTTTTAAATACCAAGTTAGAATCCAAACAGAAAGACTACAAACCCGATACATTCGCGAAGAATTGTATGTTTCCCCACCGGTTAAAGCTACCAACAACAGACAGCCTCAAGGATTCGGGTTAAAACAAACCAATTCGTTCTATGAAAGTGAAATCAACTGCGCGTTGCAATCTACCCAAACCACCTGTGTACGCCAGTACCATCAAGAAGAATCAGAAGAAAATTTATTTGTCTTGGAGATCGGAAGGGACCGAAAAACAGAAAAGTATCCGACTCAATATAAAAGGCTAAAAGAAGAGCACAGACATTTAGCGTAGCCCATCCCCCAATCACAACATGGTTTGCCAGAACTTACCTTGTAGACGTCTAGGACACCACAGAATTTGTCAAAACACGTATATAAGGACTGGAGCATTTCCACAACTTGCATAGGGGTAGCCTCCGCACAGATGGCGGTAAAACCAACGATGTCGCTGAAGAGGAGGGTGACTTCTTCATGGGTCTGCGCTTCAACAGGCTGACCTAGAAAACAACATTTGTAGACAGTATTTGTAGCTGAAGACGGGTAAAAATGTCAGAAGGATAGCCTACGGAATTCTTGAAAGTTACACAAATTTAGGAGATTACCGGGATCACTCCGAGAATATTCCGATACGCTCTGTTGTCTGTCTGCATGAAACATGCTGGTAAGCTATGCAAAAACAACGCTCACTGGGGTTATCCCGATTCCCGGTGAGCTGTGAGTCTGTAATCTTCCTGTAGATTCCCTGAGCCAAACTGATACCCTGAGACAAGTTCCTATAAATTCCCTGAGCTTAAGTTCCGATAGATTCCCTGAGCTTAAGTTCCGATAGATTCCTTGAGCAAATATTCCGTTAGATTCCCTGAGCAATAATCAGGTAGAAACAGAAAAAAAAAGCTTGGGTGGATTATGAGTACTTGTGGCCAGGGGCGTCACTACTCGGGGGGGGGGCCCCCCCCCAAAAAGGTCTTGAGAAAATACTTTCGTCTGGCGAAGCCCGGCGAATACTTGTTTGACGGCGCGTGTCGGCGCGGGGCGCGTGTCGGCGCGGAGCGCCGTCAAACACAGAAGAAATAAATCTGTGTAAACTTTTGTCGGGTGTCGTTTGACTCGTCGGCACATCGGGTTCTTTTTATACGCAAGAAATAAAAATCCTGCAAACTTTTGTCGGGCAAAACACAGAAGAAATAGAATTCTGCTTGCTTTTGTCGGGCCTCGTTATTGTCGTCGGCACATCCGGTTCTTTTTATGCATAGGGAACATAAAAGAAATAATTTTTTTTTCTTTTTGTTGGGCGTCGGTCGACTCGTTGGCATATCGGGTTCTTCTTATACGCAAGAAATAAAATCCTGCAAATATTTGTCGGGCAAAACACAGAAGAAATAGGATTCTGCGTGCTTTTCTCGGGCCTAGTTATTCTCGTCGGCACATCCGGTTCGTTTTATAGATAAGGAGTATAGAAGAAACAGAATTTTTGTATGGTTTTGTCGAGCGCCGATCGACTCTTCGGCATATCTATTTATACTTAATAAGAAAACTTTGCAAAATTCGTCGGTCACGGCTGGGAAGTTCAAGTCTCACCGGCACAACATTTTTTTTACACGGAAGAAATCAAGTTTTATACAGTCTACTCGGGCAAGAAGAAAGAAGAAATCAAGAAGAAAGCAAGAAGAAATCAAATGCCGTTTGTCGGGTGTCGATATTCTTGTCGACACATCGGGTTCTTTTTAAACGTAAGACATCAAATTCTGAACACCTTTATCGGGGGCATCCCGAAAGTTTAAGTTTCGTCGGCACACCTGCTTCTATTTACGAAAGAAATAAAGATCTTTACAGCCTTGTCGGGCAAAACGCGGGAGAAATCGAATTGTGAATGCTTCTGTCTGACGTCCGTATTCTTGACGGCACGTCGGATTAAATCAAATTCTGCAAATATTTGTCGTGGGCAATTTTTTGCACAAAAACTACAGATTTAAAAAATTTCCCCTGCGGCGCATAGTTCAACTAGTTCTGGGTAAAGTCGTTGGAAGATTCGCTTTTTAGTGAAAGCTGAAACGAAAAGCCGAATATATTAATTTAAATATACGAATTTACATTAAAGGAACAATCTTAACTGATGCATTACAGTGCTGCGCATTTTTTAGTATTCTCTGTCGCGAAGAACGATGTTTCATTTAGTTGTTGTTTAAGGATTTAAATTCTTGGGGGTTTAAAACACGTGTAAAGCTACTTGTGGTAGGTATAGCAAAACGTTTACGGAAAAAAGGCAGATTAAAAAAAATTCGCCTGCAGTGCTTATTTTAACTTGTTCTGAGGGTATTGGGGGGGGGGGAGAAGCTGAAGGCCCTTGCCCTCCCTTGCTCTTGGCGACATCCATGTAAAACCCGTTGAGAGCATTGTTTACCTTGAAACACTGCACGGATGTCAGCAACAACAAAAAAATCTGTTTTCGTTCTAAGTTATGACCGCTGTTTTGGTATTGGTAATATGGAAATAAAAATAAAAAATAGCGGAGGGGAAGGCCTAAAGGAACAATTTAAAAGAATTGTATCCCATGACAAACTATACCCTTTTGCCTCCCACAACCGCAGCCAGCCCCTTGCTTTTTCTCCTTTCCTTTTTTTTCAAATCCAGGCTTGCTTCAGGCCACGAATGTTCTCCACTTTCAAAGGAAAATATTTCCAATCCCCCCCCCCCGTCAGTCCGGAAACCATCGCAGCGCAAAAAATTCCCAATTAAGCACAGGTGGTTTCTGAAGAGAATATGGGGGAAAAGTTGAATGAAAAAGGAACAAAATAGATCCTTTTTCATCAATGACGTCCGTGGATAAGTTGCAAGATCAAAAATTTATATTGGGATTTGTACTTATCGTAGGAAAGGAAACTTTCTATCTAATAGTTGTGCATCAAATGCCAAGTGATTTTTATCAAGAAGAGTTTGTCGATCCTCTTACTAGGGATATTTCTCAGGGCAAAAACAAAAGTTTTCTTTTACTTTCACCAATAGACATTAGACTTTTTTTTTTCCAGAAAATTGGGAAGCTAGAAACTTGTTTTTTGTGACCCGAATGGCCTAACAACGAAAGACCAAAGTACAAAGGATCAGAACCTTGAATACTGTGTTTTTGGACTGTGGCTTATTTGGTCTTTTAGTTGTAATCTTGAAAACTATGGGTCATCAAAACATGGATCTCAAGCCGTCTCCACGTTTATAAATATTTATATTTCTGTAAATATTCTAAAAAAGAAAGTTAATTCAATGCTCATTGAGAACACTTAAAGAAAAATAAATAATAATACAAAAAAGATTAAAGGTAATGTCGCGGGTGAATGGTTTGTCGCGGTTAATCCCCAACTCATCTTGCTCGTTTGGATCTGGCATCTGGATGGATTATGGCTTATTTATAACTTGTCAGTTGATGTTCTTATAGTTTGTAGTAGAAGAAAATGTCGCCATTTCGCCGCGAACCTTCTCTCTGCCAAATTGGCTCTTTATGTTGAATTTAATTTGAAATAAACAGAACTTGAACTTGAGCTTGAACTTATAGTTTTACGTATTTGTTATCTAGATACTGTGGTTAAAATAAATGACGGCTAAGAGACATACCGTGTCCAATCGTGAGTAGGATTGGGACTTCCTGGCACTAAACTGAAACACATGGCTGTTAGCTGATATTAAGTTCTCAATTTATTATAATATCCATTTGGCTGTTGAGTCGAAAAAAGAAGCCAGCGTGGTCTAAAGCCCTAAGAAGCGTTCGAAGGAGAATACCTCAGCTCTAAATCTCGGCTGACTTCTCTGTTTAGCGTCTTCGATCATGACCCGCACTCGGCAAGGACAGAAGGAATACTTCAGAACTTGAGTAGAGTTCCTTACTTAGAGCACATAGCTGTTCCACAGATTTTAAAATGAGTAGATTGTGTGTTATAAATAAAAAAAAAAGACTGAATTTGTTAACAAACTAGTCGACTTTTTTCAAAAAAGTTGATTTTCTTTTAAACTTGACGTGGCACCGCAGCCGCTTTGCCAATGTTTTACAGGGAAGGAAATATGAAAAGTGACCAGCATGATTTTTAACAGATTTGCAGTCTGGTTTCTCGATATACCTTCCAAGTTTCATTCGCTTAGCTGACGTGGAAGTCTAAGGAAACTTAGGTTCTAGCTGGACATGACCATGGACTTTCGCAGTGCACCTTTCTTTTGTTTTGATATCCCCTTTTTTGTGTTTCTTTCGCTTGTCTTTTATTTCCTTCTAATCTTTAAGTTGCAGTTTAGCTAGGCCTTCACAAGTTTCCTTTCCTTCCAGACAATAAACCGAGTTGTCCATTGCTGTATTATTTCAACTAGGGTAGCTCGGGGTTGGATCGGACACGGGGTTGGTCTGGACACCCACAAAACAAATATCAAAAGTTGTCGCTAAAATCGGGAAAAAATACATAACATCTGCCTTCTAGTGATCTAACTTTGTACCAAAAATTGCATGGTACTTGCCTTTCTGGTTTTGATAAGAAAAAAATGAAAAAAAATTAGTTTTCTTATTAAAGTTTAATGTTTTTAGCTCATGGTCGGTTAAAAAGCTGTACGCCGAAGATTAGCGATAATTGGAAGGCGATTAAATGACAATAAACAGCTTAGGTGTAGCCTGCTTAGTAGTTAGTTTTTTTGTAGTATGCCATTTTGTTTTTTCCGTCAGGGTGGAGTTGGTTCGGACAGTTTTGAAGGGGTTGGTCTACTGTTATTGTCAAATCTAAAACATTAAAAAATGGGCAACCTGGGCCCAATCGCCCCTGAACCAAGTGGGGGTGGGGTTTGGGACCCGCAACAAGTACAAAAAAAAAAAACCAATGTTCACAATCCTACCAAGTTTCAACTTGATACCTCCCGATGAAAAATTTACCTCAAAATAGCACTATGAAGTAGTACGAAAAAGTAGCATGCAGTACGAACGATGCTACTACATGCTTCTACTTCAAGGCTACCGTGTTACTGCATACTACTATATGATACTATTAGCAAGACTGGGTGTTACTATGGCAAGACAGGATACTACTGGATACTACTACATAAGATTGGACCAGTCTGAGGCACATTAAATGATAGTATTCTTTGCTATTACATAGTATTACATGCAACGTTTTCGTACTACTACCATACTACTACAAAGGCTACAAATTTTTTATCGGGTGTTGATTCCTAGCAAGGGTAAGGAATTTAATCCTGGGCAATCTGGGCACATTTGTCCCTAAACTAGGTTGCGGTGGGGGTGGGACCCCCAAAAGGCACACCTAGACCCCAATACCCACTAGCGTACCAAGTTTGAACTTGATACTTGCACTGGTTCACGAGTTATGAGCTCCACAAAATACGGTGAAAACCGGAAACCGAAAACCAAAAACCGAAAGCTGCTAAAGCGCTCACAATAGTGGATTGTTCCAAGGAACACTCCACTAATAACAGAAAAAAATGTTTACTTAAAAATCACGTTTGACAACAAAAACGATGTAAATCCGCCAAGAAATGGCGGCCTAGCAAGAAAAGGAAAATTAGTGTCCGGGTCAACCCCGAGCTCCCCTACACAAATAAATACTTTAATACTTGAAGTACTGTAATAAGTGACCGAAACAAGAAATTGAGATTTTTACTTATTTTGGATCAGATTTCCGGGCTCAATCCCCTGGCGAAGTCTCCTTATAATAAGAAAGTTCGAAATTTTGGCTAATTTCCTCCAAAACGGGACAAATACAGAGTTATGTGATTTACAAATAGAAACGTACCAGAAATGCGGAATTGAGATTTGTACATTTTGGTTCAGATTGTTTAGCTCTATCCACTGGTACAGTCGGTTTGTCTTTATCAGCTCTAATAAGAAAGTTCAAAAAGGGACTATTTCACTTCCCCACAAAACGGGACAAATGCAGCTTAGACACAAAGGCAATGCGAGTCATTAAAGTAAATAAGTAAGTATATTTATAACCCATAGAATGTTTTACAACAAAAGAGAGTGGAGTAAAGATAAGTAGAAAAAAGAAAAGAAAAAAAGACAACAGGAGAATAACATACGAAACATAAAATACGCCTCCATCTACCAATCAAAAAGATTAATCAGTCAGTGATGCGGCAACAGACGTAGACTAGATTTCTGACGGAAATCAATGTGCAATTCTTGCAGCCGTGACAAAATGTCAACATACTGACATTTTGATTAAATCTTTTTGATTACATTTTGATGAAAGCTTTCATTAAATCTTAAGGAGCTATAGCTCCTTAAGATTTAATGATCTTAGAATTACTATGGGACCAGGGCAGATAAAGAAGAAACTTGCAGTAACGGAAACAATCTATCCTCTTTATCGAAACTGTCAATGAGACCGATCGAGAAAAGCACAGCCATAATATTAGCAAAGTCTGTCTTTGCTCAGGACAGAACACATTGTGACTTATAGAGTCGAGTAGAGTAAGTATAGGTTTCTTCGTCGAGACTGAAGCTTTGCTGAAGGAGTTCACCAAGTCTGGAGTTTTTTCAACGGAGCCGAACGGGAATGGGCAAATAGTTCCATAGTCACGTTGCCACGTTTTCGCTTCCCTCGCCGTCCCAAAGACTCGAGCAAAGTTACAAATCGACTCATTTTCTCACCAGTCTGACCATTCAAACTAGAAGATGTTTTTTCAACAAAAATTTGAAAACCAAATTATTCACCATTTTCACCCAAAATATGAAAATGCAACAGTGCCTTTCAAAAGACTGTGTGATGCGGCTCACTGAGATCATAGAGATAACAAAAGAATCATGGCAATCCAAACCAAGTAGTTAGGCCATGCTAATTCAATAAGCCTTCAGGCAAGGCCGTATCCAGGGGGGGGGGGGGGGTTAGGGGTTGACCTTTCAAAAGACTGTGTGATGCGGCTCACTGAGATCATAGAGATAACAAAAGAATCATGGCAATCCAAACCAAGTAGTTAGGCCATGCTAATTCAATAAGCCTTCAGGCAAGGCCGTATCCAGGGGGGGGGGGGTTAGGGGTTGACCCCCCCCCCCCCCCCGAAACACACAAAAATAGTCATTTTTACAGGCTTTTCCCTCTGATCTATGTCTTTTTAGTACTTTTTTCGCCGACCCGCAGGCAAACCCCCCCCCCCTCCACCCGAAAAAAATTCCTGGATACGGGCCTGCCTACAGGTACACTATTAGAAGGACCATTGGTGCGAAAGGCCAAAATATCGCTCGACATAATTCAGCTGACGTATCCTTTAAAGCAATGATCGTGATTTTTGATTCTGTAGTACAGATGTGAGAAACTATTGAGAACGAAATAGCTCAAAAATGTCTGATGAATGGTCACGGAAACATGCCGTATCAGAGACAGCCGAACCTCGACTGCGAAAATGAATTCCCATTTTTGCAGCCAAGACGACATGTGGATCCTCTGTACAGCCAGGATATAGAGAACAGAATTGATCTGGAAATAGAGATTTTGAAAGCAAATGCTCATTAAGAAAAGAAAGAAAATCTAGAGAGCTACGTGACAGCGAAATATAAGCAAAAAAGAAAGGAGAGAGATCAGAATTCATAGTATCTTACGAAGGAATAGATGAAGAGAAAGAGAAAGAGCCAAGTGGTATGATGACGAGAGGAAGAAAAAGAAGCATAAAAAAGAAAAGCGGGGATGGAAGATACGGGGACAGAGGTGGAAACGAGAATTGCGGCAATAGAAACTATAGTGGATGAACAAGCTATGCAGACTGAAGAAACCAATACGCAGTCCACTAGGCCTCGCAGACGCGGCCGATCTCGACTCATCCATCGATTCACATGAAGAACAAGCTACGAAGAAAACAAGGAAGTCAGGAAGCCCAGAGGAAAATGGTGAACCGGAAGAAGGACACGAAAGCCTCGGCATTTCAGAATGACAACACAGACGGTTGCACAGAAATAAGAAACAAGAGCTACGAGCTCAAATGGCACTTGCACGAGTAGGATGTACAAGAAAGTAGATGAGAACGTCACAAAATACACCCGCCATCCAAAAATGCGGTTCGGAAATAGAAATAGGATATTTAGTTTCACTCATTTCTGAGCTGTTCCGGCATCGTCTAGATTGTCTGTAGCAAATGCACATGACTGTTCAAACTTTCATCCCAATAAATCCATTTGTTTGATCCCTAGACGTGCTACAGGATTTCCGGTACTCACTCTATCTCCACCTACCGTGGCCGAATCTGGTTCGGAATAAAAAAAAATCGACCACCTAAAGCATCTTCTTTTATACCATCTATCAAGTTTCACTCTAATCTGAGCATTTTTGGAAAGTTCCGGTACCCCCGCCCCCCTCCCACCAACGATGTCGGAGCCGGTTCGGGCCCAATCTCTTAATTCCCTGTTCCTGTCCATCAAGTTTTACTGAAATTGGAGCATAGCCCATCTGCAAGTTTCCAGTACCCCCCCCTACCTTGGTCGAATCCGGCCCAGACGCCAAATAACAAATGTAGGCCGCATATACTCGGCATTGTCGAATTTGCATCTCATTCGGTCCATCCGTTTGGTTTTTGTGCTTGTCAAAAGTCCCCCCACCCCCAATTCCCCTAATCGTGGTCGCATATGGTTCGAACGCATGTTTTACATGTCGAGGCCATCGATTCGTATCACCCGTGAAGTTTCACTCGAGTCAGAACACTCGTTCGCAATTTATAGAAGTCAATTTCCATATTTCTCTTCTCTTGCTCCCCAAAAAATGCTCGGATCTAGGAACGGAAGTTTCCGGGGGTATGTTGTGTCAGGCTCTTAAGTCAAGATAATTCGGGTCGCTAATATGCCTGCAAAGTTTCGTTGTCGTTTCACATCTGGAACTATTCTAACTCACGACTACCGGAATTCCAGGAAACCCCCTCCAACTCCCCCCACAGAGCCCCGAAACCATCTGGCTCCGTCAATTTCATCTAGGCCTAATGCTTGTTCCATCCCTTAAGTTTCGTCCCAATCCCTCTGCTTTTAGAGTTTCTTGAGTTTTCCACCCCCACCCCCCTTCCCCATAGGTATCGGACCCGACCCGAACGTGACACTGAACGTCCGAGGCGATAGCTCACCAGACAAGTTTCATTCAAATCCGATCACCCGTTCAAAAGTTATGCACGCCACTAGATTCCGGACTCCCCATCCACCCACTTCCCCCACGATGGTCGGGTCGGGGAAACGGCTGTTCTCAAGTCAATCTGTTCGGATCCCTGACATACCAGCCAAGTTTCATCGCCCTAGGACATCAGGAAGTATGCCGAACTCGCGGGATCGCTAGAAATCCGGACCCCCACCCCATCTCCCCCACAGTGCCCTGATCCGGTCCGGTTATGTCAATGACGTGTCTAGGACCTGTGCTTATTTTTCCCACCAAGTTTCATCCCGATCCCTCCACTTTAAGCGTTTCTCAAAATTTCCGGTTCCCTCCTCCAACTCCCCCCAGTGTCATCGGATCCGGCCCGGATTGAAAGTGAGATGTCTGAACACGAGGTCATCCTAAATATCAATTTTCATCAAGATCCGATCACCCGTTCGCAAGCTAAAAATACCTCAAATTTTGGCTTCACCCTCCCTCCACCCCACCCCCCCCCCCCCAGATGGTCGAATCGGGGAATTGACGATTTACTATTTAATTTGGTCGGGTCCCTGACATACCTGTAAATTTCCATCGTCCCAGCACATCAGGAAGCACGGAACTCGCGGGATCACTACAAATTCGGACTTCTCCCCCCCCCCCCAACTCCCCCAAAGTGAGCGGATCCGTTCCGGTTATATCAGTCACGTATCTAGGACTTTTGCTTGTACTTTCCACCAAGTTTCATCCGGATCCCTCCACTCTTAAGTGTTTTCCAAGATTTCCGGTTTCCCCCTCCAACTCCCCCCAGTGTCACCGGATCCGGTCTGGATTTAAAATGGAGGGTCTGAGACACGAAGTCCTTCCATATATCAAGTTTCATTAAGATCCGATCACCCGTTCGTAAGCTAAAAATATCTCATTTTTCCTATTTTTTCCGGATTCCCCCTCCCTCCACTCCCCTCCAGATGGTCGGATCGAGGAAGCGACAATTTCTAATTTAATCTGGTCCAGTTCCTGATATGCCTGCCAAGTTTCATCGTCCTAGCATATCTGGAAGTGCCCGAACTAGCAAAACCGGGACCGACAGACCGACAGACCGACTGACGGACAGAAATTACAATCGCTATATGGCACTTGAGTAAGCTCAAGTGCCATAAAAACTGATAAAGCTAAACTTAAATGGTTTGAAACAAAAAGAATAGGCAAACATGCTAAAAGCGTTCCTAGGAAAAAACGACATCGACGTAGCATTCTTACAAGAAACAGATACCGACGACCTAGAAGCATTCGAGCAAGAATAAAGTTTAAAAACAAACACGCAGAAAGGAATGGGAAGTGTTGCAGTAATCCAAAACAAAGATGTCAAAATCAAAAACGTTAGAATTGATTTGCAGGGAAGAATAATCAGTTGCAAAATTGGGAATATATCAACAGTGAATATATATGCCACATCAGGAAGTAACCGAAAGCGAGAGAGGGAAACATTTTCCGAATATGACATCGCGCCCTACCTGCCTAATGATGGGACGAAGACCATTATCTTAGGTGACTTCCACTGCGCATTGAAAAGATGCTAAACTGGAATCCGATATACGATGAAAAGCGCTAAAAGATCTAGTAAAAGGGTTGGAACCCAATGATGCATGGAAAATTAACAAGGGCTGGAAGCTCATATGGCACTTGCAAGGCTGGGTCAGAGGATGAAAGTAGGAATTCTTCAGTTCGTGTGTTTGTTGTGATTATTCGTAAGCTCCTCGAGATAATGGGTCCTTGGAATCACAAGAACGTATCGTTTGGTAATGCATTTGGCTGTGATAATGCGCACTTTAAGGGCGCTAGAAATTCGTCTGTATTAACAATTCTTGAAGCAAAAATGATGATGAGCTCATCGAGAGAATGAAATGTACATTTTACTCAAAAATATCATTTGTACTTTAAGAAATTCAGTTTTAAGCAAAACCCTTGAGGCAAAAATGAGCTAATCATGTCAAGTCTCTAATTTTCAAGCCAAGTTTCACGGTCCTAGCACATCTGGAAGTACCTTAGGTCATGATCACCGGAATTCGGCCCCCCCCCCCCCACATCTAACTCCCCCCACACTGCTCGAATCCGATCCAGTTCTGTCAGTGATGAATCTAGGGCTTGTGCTTGTTCTTCCCACCAAGTTTCATCCCAATCGCTCCACTCTAAGCGTGTCACAAGATTTAAGGCCCCCCCCCCTCTGACCCCCCCCCCCCCACAATAACCAGATCCGGTTCGGACTTCACATGGGACATCCGAGACACGACGTCTTTCCAAATATCAAGTTTCATTAACATCCGATCACCCGTTCCAAAGTTATACGTACCTCTAGATTCCCCCACGGTGGTCGGATCGGGGAAGTGACTATTTCCAAGTTATTTTGGTTGGATGCTTGCCAAATTTCACTGTCCTAACCCACCTGGAAGTAACAACTCCGAATCACCGGAATTCCACCCCCGCCCCTCCAACTCCCCCCACAGTGCACGAATCCCGTCCGGTTTGGTCAATGATGTACCTAGGGCTAGTGCTTGTTCGTCTCACCAAGTTTCATCCCGATCCTTCCACTCTAAGCGTTTAACATGATTTCCGGTCCCACGTCCACCTCCCCCCCCCCACATTCATCAGATTCGGTCCGGACTTGAATCGGGATATCTGAGACATGACATCTTTCCAAATATCAAATTTCATTAAGATCCAATAACCCATTCGAAAGTTATGCATGCCACTAAATTCCGGATTCCGGCTCCCCTCCCTCCCCCCACGATGGTTGGATCGAGCAAGTGACTATTTCCAACTTAGTTTGGTCGGGTCCCTCATATGCCTGCCTAGTTTCATCGTCCTAGCTTATCTGGAAGTACCCTAACTCGCAAACACCGGACTAACCGACCGACAGACAGACCGACGGAAAAGTAATCGGTATATGGCACTTGGCCGGAAGGCAAGTGCCATAAAAATAATACGATCGATTTTACTCGGATAAATTGGAAAGGAAAAGAAGGTGGAGGATCAAGGATCGACAGAATTTATGTGTCGCAAGGATTAACCCGATAAATTGAAGACGTGCAGCATATTTATACACCGCTGACCACTATGCACTCATGGTGCAAATAGATTCACAAAAAAAATATCAAAAATAATATCCCAAAGAAGAACATTTTATGGAACATGAACACAAATGTGCTCAAAACAAACGAAGTTAGAGAAGTAGTGCTGCAAGTTACGGAAAAGATGAAAAGCGTCTCCAACTAAAAACGCAAAACCAGCGATAACAATGGCTGCGAAATCATTTTCAACACTAAATCATGATTTCGAACAGAGTCACCTCAAGCATCTGTACAAAGTTCTATACGAGCTAAAACTAGAAATAAACAAAGGGATAAATGCAAACGAAGAATATTTCGAGAAACACAAGGAAATTAAAGAAATTGAGCAAAAAATTGCAGAAGGGATAAAAATTCGACCTAAGTTAAACGAACAGATACGAACAGCTCACCACGACTCTGATATGTAGACAAGGAAAAAAAAAATCGGTCAAGGTCAATTAAATGTAGAGATTGAGGAAAGTGTAGGTGACGCTAAATATAAAGGTCGGTCATTGAAAAAATTTTTGCAAGATACACACAAGCCATTGCATGTCTTGTTTTCAGAAAACCATGATTTAAATGCCTAGAACGATCTAGCTCTTCCGAGCTTAAAGGAGTTTGAACGGGATTCTCTGGTGCCTCAGCCTTGGGACAACCCTGATCACTAAGTTCAATGCTAACCAAGCAGAGTGTCCATGTCTACCTAAGGTAGCAAATTAGGCTCTTTCATTGCAAGTTCTTCCTGCGGTTCCTGGTTTTCATCTAATCCCGTTGTCCCATACACCAAGAGCGTGTTCCCCCCTTCTAACAATAGTTACTATTAGTTACTATTCCCGTTCCATCCTCACGAAAAGTTACTACGCTGACCGTTCCAACCTTGTCGGAATAGTAACTAATAGTTACTATTTGCTTACCATGCTCGGGAGCGTAGTAAGCGTAGTAACTACGCATCGCTGTAACGTGATTGGTCGGATTCGCCCCTGGCGCGAGATCCTGCTGGAAAATAGAAAAATCGTTCCAGCCTTGACGGCAAAAAGCCAGAATTCGTGACGTCATGCGTAGTAACTACGGTAAGTAGGATGGAACAAGCTCCAAGAAGCGCCTCGAAGCGGTTTTACAGTTCTTTATGGGCAGAAGGACACAAATCTCTTTCTCGGATTTACAAAAACAAGTTTTAAGTTTCGTTCTATAATATTCTTAAGGCAGCAAAAAAATGTTTGTCCCATTCTTCCCAACCCTAGCTCCGACATCAGGCCTAAACGGGACACATTCTTTGTCGGGACACGTTTCGTTACACAGGCATTTGTCCCATTTTAGAAACAGTTGAAAGACTGAGGAAGTCACTTCTTGGGCACTAACTGTATGGAAGACAACGAGACGCCTGCTCATAGATTTTGTGTGTTTTTGTTGTATTTTTATTGAGGTGATTCACTTAGTCTGTAGAAGCAACGACCCACTTAATTTTCACTTTAGTTTACTTTAATTTGAATTTTAGCTTTATTTTGCATTATGATCACAGTAGCCTACAATCAGGAGCGCAACTATGGAAGGGAGGGGGGGCTAGTTCAAGATCACCAAGAAACTGGGTTGACATCCAGCTACGGCGGTTCTGGGTTCTCGAGCGTTTGAGACTTAAGGAATTGTATTCTCAGTCGTATGTTTTGAGCTTGCCAGATTGACATAAAGAGGTGGGATAGTTCTAGTTGTTCGATGAGTACCCTGCAGTTCACAGTTTTATCCCAAGTTAAAACACGATCTGTGGTGTACCGATCCCTCAAGATTCAAGTAAAATAAGGCTGATTTTTGATACACTTTCAAGAATTTGTTAGTTCCATGCGAAGATTCTTTGTATTTTAACAGATGATTGATTTTTATTTGTATTTCTTAAGTGTAAATTCAGAACAAGTTGGCTCTGTTTTAATTTTTATTCTAAGTGAAGCACATTACCAGCTTCCAGCCAAATCTCTCACATTTTCTGAATTCGTCTTGAACAGAGAAAGACGAGCAAATCCGTGCTAAGTGGACCTTCCTTTCATTTGGGATCCAAAAAGAGTCATGATCTACCGGATTCTACAAAATTTGCCTGCAGCACCTTTTGTAGTAGGCTCTTTGTACTTGAAGGTCGCGTCATTTCATTCCGGGTTTTAGGCTTGGAATTTTGGGGCCTAGGCTACATCGAAGGGTAAATTTTCTTTGGGCGGAAGTAGCGTTTTGCCCGACAAAAGTCATGGCTTACTTAAAAAATGTCCCATCCGGCATTCATTTTCGTTCTGTCTGATATGTAGTCATTATAAACTGCTGCGGGTCGGGCTGTTTGCGGAAGCGAATTCTTCTTATTACGAATGTCGTTCACTCTAAACTTATAAATACTAGCTTTAACATTTCTTTAAATTTGTACAGTTTCCCGCACGTGGTGCTGTGTTTCTTGGCCATTGTTTCTAAATGCTTGAGCCCTGTCAGACATCTGCTAGTATTATATTTTGAGATAGTCGCATCCCACACCCAAGCCCTTCAAACCGCCCCTGAGCTCGGAGCTACAACTAGGCTATCGTCCCCCCCCCCCCTCTTGTTTTGGTCGCTGCCTACAATACATTTCTATTTTTCCAAAGATCAATCTTATCCCACTACTAAACTCAACGTTGATCTCAGAAATTCTTAATAGCAATCACAGCAGCTGTTTTTCAAAATCTAATCAAAACCGCCCCACGGAATCTGAAAGGAAGTCAGTTTTGATGATGGTGATGATAATCCGAAGCATTTTCCGTCCGTCAGGAATGCGAGGAGCTAGTCCTGGCAGTCCTGTTACAAAACAAAAAACACGGGGCGTTGTCTGTGGGAGTCTCTGGGGAACGGCAAGAAGATGCCTCTGTAGTTCCTGGCGCCGTAAATCTCTATTTACAAGATGTGGAGGACGAGGTATCTAAAATACGATAAACAAACCGACGGAGCAGAACATAAAGAGCTAAGACAGGACCACAAGGAGGAAGTGGATCAATGATTTCGTCTGAAAGGACTCGGTTGGGTCTTAACAAACAGAGGGTGTCAAAGGCCGAAGCTCTCCTGGACCTATCCATGCTTGCGTCAGGGAAATTCGACCGTGGCCACAGTAGTGTTCCTTGGATTTACCAGTTTGTACAAATAGGTGTTCAAATGTGGCTCAAATACCTGTAAAAGGTTCGGGTGGGGTGGGTTCTAAGGTAACCGATTATCCTATTTGTTTCTTTTAGATCCCTGCTACGCCTCCGTCCATGGACCCACAAAAAAAAATGGTCGGGACTTTTAAAATAACTTAATCGATAACAGCAGTTGGACAGAACATACAAAGGCTTTTAAGTAATAATGTCAATCAAGAATGGAAGTGAATTCTTGTTCCATAGGTTAGTAGATAATGATGTAGATAGGTAATGATGTCGTAGTTTATCACTGTTTCTTTTTTCATACGGTCAGCTTTTCCTCTCCTTTTCTTTCTTTTTCTGTTACCCCCTCTTCGTCTCACGCTTTTTAATGGGGTGATAGATACTGATAATTATATTATTCTTGACATATTAGACTTGACTTTTATGGAATTTACAAAAGTGACGTGTTTATCCATGACAAAATAAACCAGAGATAATTTTTGAGAATAAACTTTTAGTAGGCTACTTCAGTGTCGGAGCCTTGCAGAACAAGGACATAATGGCCCATACAAAATCCTACCAAAGCGCAGTTCTCCTGCTCTTTCGCAGAACATGAGTTACAAAAGTACTGTATAAATTTCCTAAAGCTTTTCAGTAATAGTGCCTCCGGCTGGGGACGATGCGACCGTAGTGGTATAGATAGACTTATATATTCTCGAACAGCCGAAGAAAATTCTGAAGTAAATCTTTGAAGGAATTCACAGAACCTTGGCTATCGCAAAGGCTACATGTAAAAAGCTAAACAAAGTACAACTATCATACAACTACGCAGGCTACAAATTTTTCCTCGGGTACGACCGAAAACTATCGTAATCGCCAGTACCTACTGACGCATAGAGGGGGGGGGGGGGGCAAATCCTGTAGCCCCTACCCAGACCGGCCACCTATTTGGTATTGCCCTGTCTTCTGCTAAAAAGAGAAGTTTCTCCTGCTCGCTCCAGTAGAAAACGGTTGTTACTGGGGGCCATTCTAAGTTGAAAGACAAGTTAGTCACATTGTTGTCTCGGGGCGAAAATCACTAGAAGCGCCCTTTGTTCAAACTTAATTGCTTGGTAATGAGCTCCAGGTTTTAAGCTCATAAGTTTTATAGCCATCTAAGATAAAAGCAATAGCTCGAAATAGAAAGCATCTCTCCAAGAAACAAAAGATCAATAAACACTGATTAATTTGGTTTCTGTACTATAACAATGCATCCCTGGGGCTGATAGCAAATGTAACTAGAACACAACATTCGTCTGAAAATGCGCTATAGCCAGCAGCTTGTTACAATAGTGTCAAATCAACAAAAGTAACAGAGGCCTCAAAACACACTGTTTCTTCGTTCCTCGAAAATGATTAACCGGTTAGCTCAGCAACTGGATGCCGCTGACGATGACAGTATTCTTAATTTCTTTCCGTGACCATAATCAATCATCACCGAATAATTAGTATGTAACATGTTCATCATACGCTTACCTGCATGGATTCTAAGACAACTGGTCACAAGACAATTTGTCACGGAAAAATTTGTCGCAAGGACAACTTGTAATAGGACACTTCATCACATTTTAGAAAATTTGCTATTCAGAAATTTGCTATTTGCTATTCTAAAATTTGCTATTTGCTATCAGTTGGATCAAAGAACTGCCAGCTCTTAGGTTGTCCAAACCCATCTTTGAATCATTACTTGTATATTTTTGATTGGAGTCAAGATCCACTATCAATCCAATATTGAAATTACGAAGACGGTCTTGAAAAACTGTGTTATAATCCATATAATCTGTTATACGCCCAAATATTTGGAAATTCATACCATTTTCTAGAGATGAGGGCAAAACCGAAATGAATCTTGAGCTATTCCTTGCTTGGTTCCCCAACCCACCCAAAAGAGGAAGTACGAAGTAACCTACCCGATGAAAAATTTATCTAATAATAGTAGTATGAAGTTGTACGAAAAAGTCGCATGGAGTAGTAACCGATGCTACTACATGCTTCAACTTCAAGGCTACCGTGTTACTGCATTCTACTGCATGCTACTACTAGCAAGATTGGATGCTCTTTGAGCAAGATAGGATGCTACTGGATACTACTACTTAAGATTGGCCCAGTCTGAGGCACATTAAATGATAGTAATCTTTACTACTACATATCACTAGATACAACTGTTTCACACAACTACGCAAGCTACACATTTTTCATCTGGTACGACCGAAAACCATCGTAATCTATCGGTCTAATCGGACTGACATAGGCGACTCAAATACATGTGGGGAGTTGCATATCGTATAACCGTATAACGTATCGTATAACCACCCTATTTTTGTGGAACCTGTCTATTTTGATAGTATATACTTTAGATGAAATCGAACTTGAAATTACGATGATTGTGACGAAATGTTCGCATGACAAATTGTCCGTATGACGGATTGTCCTTCTGACAAATCGTCCTTGTGACAGAATGTCCTTGTTACAAGTTTTCCTGTGAGAACTGTGACGAATTAGCCGAACATCTTTGACACGGTCTTCAATACGTGTTTGGGAATTCGTGTTGAATCGGGGACGACTGCCAAAGTGTGATCCTCGATGCAAGTCTCTTTTACCATGGGAAAAGATTTACAATTTGAAGTGGGTTATCTAATTGGTCAGGTATCACACGGGATCTTTAACTAGCTGTGGCTGTGCTTTTTTCTAAACCTGCATTTCCATTACTTATTTCCTTCCATATTATTTAATTCTTGGGTTACGACTCCTTTTCCGCTGAGCAACAACAATTTGTCTTAAGAAAAGACTCGTTTTTGTTTCTTTCGTTATGAATGGTCAGCTTTCTTTCTCGTCATATTAACATCTCACTCTCATCGTACTAACTTCTAAAGAACATCATGCACAAGTTCTTAAACTTAAAAATATTCAAGATAAATTTATCCTTCTGTATAAAAATTAATAAAACTGGTCATAATTTTAAGATTCACCTTGACTCCACTTCTGATTGTATCAAAGCATATCTATAAATAATGATGATGAAGTTTTATTAGCGCAATAGACAAGAAAATAGAAATAGCGCAAAACAAAAAAAAGGGGAGGAAAAAATAAACTGAGCTTTCGATTACATAGTAAATGTAGAAGACACGACAAACAAACACAGAAAAAAGTAACTAATATGTCTAAAAAACAGATGGAAAGTGGATAAATGGGTAAAGTCAGAAACGTGAAGGTAGTCAGCAATGTAGTATAGCTTTGCCGAAGGGTCAGATGGTAAAAAATGTCATGTCCTCCAGTAATCTACGTCCACACACTGACACATAAACTTGCCAACCTCAAGTTCTAATTCTCCGGAAAAAAACACGAAGAAAAAAAGAAAAAAAGAAGAAAAAAAAACACTACACACGAAAAAAACACGGTACGGAGTACCTTGATATAAGAAATATGGAAATGAACGCAGTTTTGGCTAACCTGCTAACCGACCGCGGAAATCTGGAAAAAAATTGGAAATAAATTATTCTCTGACAGGATTGTCTGTCAGAGGTTGGGAGTGATTGCACTTCTTACCTTGCCACAAGGTCCTGGCGACTTCAGGAGGGAAAATCATGTGCAGAAGACTAACATTCTTCCCTCTCTCTTCATCAACAGCTTGACTAGCTTCTTCAACGCTTCGCCTAAGCTTATCCATCCGCCGCTTGAGACCATCCTTGAAATTAGAAAAAAGCAACTTCAGTCCTAGATCCCAAGGCCAGTTTTGAAAGGAAATTCCAACGTAGCCAAGCCTCGCCAAAAATTCTTGTAGTCCCACTAATAAACTTAAAGCGTAAGTACCTACTTACCAGAGTTACTACGTATGACGTCGCGAATTTTGGCTTCTTGGCGTCAAGACCTGAACGCATTTTTCTAGATATCATACGCTCGTTTAATCGGGCCGATCACCTCACAGAGAGCGCGCTCCACCCATCGAACAATAGTAACTGTTAGAACAGAAGACAATTAAACCTCGTAACAAGAAGTCAACAGAAGTCAAGTTATACAGTATAAAAATGTTTATTCAGACACACTCCCTATTTCTTGCGGGGATCCACAGGGAGCACTCTTAGGTCCTCTATTATTTTTGGTACTAATAAACAACCTTGCAAGGGAATCAGCCGATCGTTGGAAGTTTGTGGACGACGTGTGATTGCTGGAAAGGTGCAGAAGGAATATGAAGAGTAGTACAATGGAAATACTCGAAGATGTTGCTGCCGACGCAGCCTAGTCGAAAATGAAAGTTAATTCCCAGGAATCTAATATTCTGACAGTAAGTTTTCTTAAATCAAATCAATCGTTTACTACTCCAATACCAACAGAAATAATTACAACAAAAACAAACTTTTGGGGATCACACTCTGTCCCTCCTCAAACTGTCTTCCAAACTTCCATGCCCAAAATCGCTTGTTCTCCGTCTGTACATTGCTTTCATCCGTCCACTCCTTGAGTTTGCTTCTCCGGTTTGGCTCTTTGCCCTGATGGTAGATGAGTCTGATAGCCTTGAAACTCTTCACAAGAGGGCGTTGAGAATTATTTACTACCAGGCAAAGTGCCTTATATCCTCCTCTTCAATGAATTCCGCCTTCCATATTTAGCAGCAGCAGCTCCTAACTTGAGAGGAGTAGATACAAAAAAAAAAAAATTAGAAGCCCGACGAGTTACTCTTTGCACCAGTTTCGGGAAGAAACTGCGTTCCCACCCAAGTTAGTTTTGAGTACCAATTTCCAGCCCCATATTGCCCACCAAAAGCTCGATTACCTCGAGCTAAAGCGCAAAAAGTTTCGGTTCTGAAGCCCGTCAGTACAAGACCGGAGCGCTACAGAAAGAGCTTCGTGCTAGTGTTCGTCGGTTTTGAACAAGTCTTGAACGCATCCCCCACATTGTCTTACTTTTTGGGATCCCAAAACGTAAGTGGAGGGATACCTATGACATCGCAAAAGTTGTCCGTCCGTCTCTCCGTCTGTAAGCACGATAACTCTCGAAGGGAACGAGATATTTTGATGAAACTTGGTGTGAGGATTCGTTGGGTCGTCGGACCAGTCGAGTTCGTAGATGGGCTTTGTAGCCCCACATTTAGGGGTGGGGGAGGGGGTTCAAATTAAGGGCCAAACAAAACTAATTTGATAGTCGATTATGGGGTAAGAAGACATGCTGAGCACGATGGTGAAAATCATTTTGTCATCGGACGCGTAGTTCGCCCGGAATCCGGCCGAAACCGGAAAGTTTGTTAAAAGTAAAATTTGTATTTGAAGTTGATTAGATGTTCGATTTAGGGGTAGGAAGATATGCTGAAGACGATGCTGAAAACTATTTTCTCGACGGACAAGTAGTTCGCCCGGAATCCGGCCGAAGCCGGAAAGTTTGTTAAAACTAAAAGTGTTATTTCGTTTTGATTAGATGTTCGATTTAGGGCAAGAAGACATGCTGAACACTTATGTGAAAACAATTTTCTCGCCAGACAACTAGTTCGCCCGGAATCCGGCCAAAACCCGAAAATTTGTTAAAAGCAAAAGTTCGATTAGATGACAGATTAAGGGGTAAGAAGAGAGGCTGAGTCGGTATATGACAATGGTTTTTTTACCCCGACATATAATCATTCCGGTATCCGTTTGTTACCGGATTTTTTTTTTAAGTCAAACTTTTATTCAAGGTTGATTAGATGTTCTGTATAGGGCTTGTTTGTTTCGCTGGTTTTGTTTCTGTATTTTTTTTTTTTGCTGGACTAGTAGTTCGCTCGGAAATCGGCAGGAAGTCTCGGTCAGTATCGTCAAAATAGATATGGCTTATAGAGGCATATCTGAACTTGGTTTTCTCTGATGATTAGCCTGTCCAAGACTGGATCTGGCGAAGACAAGACTCCATTGTCTGAATCAAATATTAGATTTTTGGGATCCCATCGACACCTTTGGTCTTGTTGTCAATGTCTTCACAATGTTTAATGGTTTATTTTGATTGTCTATTTCTAAAATATTGCCCTTTATGTATAATCACGTTATTATGATGTTATATAATTATGAGGTAACCTGACAAAAACGGCAAGTTCGACAATCCAATGCTATGATAGTCCGTTTTAGAGTAAAGTATATGGTCATCAAATGATGATGATGATGATGATTTTAAACGCACTTAAGGAGAGGAAATAGTGCAGTATAGACAATTGAAAGGAAAAAATACACTGAGCTTTCAATAATGTAGTAAATGCACGAGATAAAAAATAAACGTTTTAAAAAAAGAAAGAAAAGGGACTAATCGGGTCTAAAAAATCTTCTTCTTAGATAGAGTGTGGAAAAATAGCCAAGGGCAGAAACGTGAAGGTCCTGGGCAATTGAAGATAACTTTGCACAAGGGTCAGAGGGCAAAAAAGTTGCAGTTATACGGTAATTCCTATAACGTTGAAGAAGGTTCAAAGAAATTTACAATATTTGAAATAAGAAGTCCTGACACGTTTTAAATCTTTTAGCCTCAGAATACCAAAAATTCCCGAAAGGCTGCAGACAGAGGGAGAACAAAAACTATTGTATAAACTACCAAGCGCTTTTCTATTATTCCTTCCTCTATTTGGAACTATTTTTCCATATCCGACACGAATGGAATCGGGAACAGTCGAAACAGCGTTATCGCAGATTTTTTTAGAGACTGTGCTATGATCATGCGAAGCCATTTTACGGTAGGGGAATTGGGGAGTTTTTCATTTTGAAAAGAAATACCGGAATCTTTTGAGTTGTTGAATTTAAAATACTGACATTTAGAAATGTTAACAGAAAGGCCAATTTGAGAAAGACTCTGACAAATCATTTTTATGTTAGATTCTAACCCACTTTTAGTTCGACTTATTAATAGAATGTCGTCTGCCATAAGCTATGTAATCAGAACTTAGGTCTCCAAGGAAAAATGTTGGCAATAAACCTGAAAGGCATTCATAAATGGCATTTTTAAAAACAAAAGGAGATAGGACTGTAGTACCCCCCTTGCTCACGTGAATGGATTCCGAAACCGCCCGTGACCATTTCGCCCGAACAACCACGTTACGGTACCAAAACCTTAAAACAGAAACAATGGAAGCATTAACACTCTGACGCAACAAAGAAAGTAGAGTCTGTGAATGTGCTACATTATCGAAAGCTCCAGAAATGTAGACAGCACAAAGACGAACGGCAAATTTTCCAACAGTCGCCTCCTTGAGAATTGTAGACAGGACTCTATGAGCATGGCTGCAACTGAGTCTTTTTTTAAAACCAAACTGGAAGTCGCCGAACTGGCACTTCGACGTAATTTCTGGCACTAAAAGATATTCAAAAACTTTACTAAAGATGCATATGTATGCGGTCAATTGACTATGTATGCGGTCAATTGACTTTAGCAGATATTTCTCGATGATCTTTATATAGACAGATAGATATTTAATGTATAAAAGTCCATAAATACAAGAGAAATGTGCCAGTATTTACAACTTCAGGGATATACAGTTTTCCCTGTTTGCTTTAACCCTACCCGGAGGAACCTTCCAAGCAGTTTAATAGCCTGGAAATGTTTCTCTTTCATTCTCTAGTATCTATTATTTATCGAAAAACAATGTTTTTGAGCCATTTCATCGTGAGAAGATCATTTCTAGCAATAGGTTTACATTAATGGATCCTCAGTTGTTTTGCAATATCTGATCGCCATCTCATAAGCCTACACACGCTTCGCTAAGCTCGACTCCTCTTATTTGTCATGACAGACGACCTTTACGCCCTTACCTAGGTAACTAGACAGAATTAAGTGAGATGGCGGCCAGAAGTCTCTTAAAAGTCACAGAAGAGACTCCCCTGGCGAAAGCGGTCAGGCGGAAAGCAGCAGCTCAGTTGATTGACGCTGCTCATTTGGGATATCTGAGACGCTCGATGGAGCTCATGGGAGAAGATTTGTCGAAGTTTGGTTTTTCATACGACAGTGGTAGCCTTCATTGTGGCTCTAAGGAAAATAAAGGTAGTCCACACCAAGCAACAATACGCCTATTTAGTAACCAAGGTTTATTTAAACAAGAGCTGATAGCTCATAAGCCACCTGCAAGTATAGTTAGTACGTGTATCGCGTTCGCGCGGTCAAAGTAGTACGGTTTTAATGATGGTCATTTCCACCAAGTTGCGTCCAAATCGCTCCACTGTGTTAGTCTGTCACAAGATTCCAGGACCGAACTCTAACTCCTCTCACGGTGGCCGACTCCGACCAGATCTTTATTTTAATATATAGGATTTCTGACCTTGCCAGCAATTAAATCGGATCAGAACTGGATCACACCTTCGAGAGTCACAAAATATTCGGGATCCACCCTCCAACTCTTCCGCAACAGCCCACAGGTCCAGTATGGTCTTGTAAACACGACTTATAAGACATGTGCTCTTGCTATTCTTAAAGTTTAACTGAAAAGGTCTTAGATAGGACAATCTAGGTACCCCTCACTTATTCACTAGAAGAAGCTTGAAAACCCGGCGAAATTGCGTTACCTCGTTGCTCCGCTATTCACGAAAAATCAATTTTTCTAGGCTATAGCCACTACAATTATTGGAGATCCCATGCATATTTATCTTGGGATGGTGCCGCTACGTTTTGTAGTAATTACCTGACGACTCCAGATTGAGCCTAGAAATTGGTTTTCACTCCTTAAAGCACATATGAAGACCATTAAGGACCACATAAGACAAACAACGACGTCTTTTACCCTTTAATAATCGTGTATATCTAGTCATAACCTATGGTTAGCTATTTGGTACACACACGCAAACTTTGACAGGGTAATAACCTTTCACCCTGGCGTTTTCGGCCTGACATCCGACCTAGGAAAATAATTTTAACAAGTATTTATTGTTTTGAGATTATTTGGCTTTCGAGGGTAATACCATTTTGTGCCTTATTCGAAGCCAAAATTCATTCCTGGTAACTGAAGGGAACCCCTAACCATATTGGGAAAAGCACGTAAAAACTTAGAAATGTGGTTACAGCACCAGGCGGTTTGGGTGTGGTTAGTCAGTGTGGCTGGGGACTTAGACGCCCTCGGCGCAGCGCTTCGCGCTGCACCTCGCCAAGCTTGAAAACCCGGCGAAGATGCGTTACCTCGTTGCTCCGCTATTCACGAAAAATCGATTTTCAAATAATGGAAATTCCTTGTCTGATTTATATTCTCTATACGCTTGTACCTGCGTTGTATGCTGGAGGAAAACAATTTACGAAAAATAATGGTTCATGCACTGAGCTACCTTCCGTAAGCTGATCACTGACCACTGAAACCCCGAGCATGTGTTGACACTCAGTTTGTCTGTGTCAAAGTAGACATTCGTTGTGAGGACGACCGTAGATATTCTGAAGGTCACTCTAGCGCAAATAGTAAAAAAAAAAAAAATCCCTTCACATATTCCACAAAATGTAGTGTATTCAGTTAAATGATCCAAAATAAGTAGGCTTTTCAGTTAAGCTTTAAGTTTCATCTGAACTAGTTCGAGAGTGACACATGTTACAAGATTTTCGGGATCCCTCTTCATCTTCACCCATAGTGCCTGCATCCATTCCGGATCTATAACTGTTACAACTAGGGCTTGTACTTGTCCCATGACAAATCTTGTAGCAATCCATCCACAAAATTTCCGGTACTCCTTTTCAGCTACCGCCGCTAAATTTTTATTCCTATCGGATAATTAGTTAGAAAATTATGCGCGCAACACAATTCCAGATTCCCACCCCTCTGCTCCCTCCTGGATGATCACATTGGATGATCTCTACCCGATCAACCACCCAACCGATCATCAAAACAGTCAGCCGTGTCCATAATTAAACCACAACAACTTTTTTGACTAAAAGCAACTCTCATAAAGGAATTCAAAAAGTCAGATATTTAACGCTAGGCTAGAATCATTAGTTTGTTTTTCAACGAGTCCGTTCTTCCAACTTGAGCGGCCTGAAGACCCTTGCCAAGAACCCCCCCCCCCCCCCCTCCTCCCCGAAACATAGGGGTTGAACCAGATGCGGGTTGAACCTGACAGTTTCAAGTGTGAGCAGACCCAAAGTCATAAAATCGTGAAATAATTATCTTGGGTTGGTAGCAGTGTTCTGACTGGCGATATGACAATTTCAGGGCTCAGTTGCGAACCTATTTCCAAACAGGTAACTTATTTTTTTTTGAAGAATTCGGACTTACGATTTTGCTAGTTTGCCGAGGATTGCTAGTTTGCTGCGTAATCTCGGTTTCTCTGTGGATGCTGATTCGGTTGTGAAAGATAACGAAGGTATTGCTGAAATAATGAAAATTGCCGATCCGAGTTCGTACCGTGTGCTTTTCGATTCAGGTGCCGCCAAATCGTTTTACTTGCGGCATGGCGTACGAATTGGATATGAAATTTTCAAGATGGTTTATTTTCGGGCATGTCAGAAATTGTGCTACAAGTATGTGCCATTTTACCACATAGCTTCGTCATGCAGGAACGTTCAACGTTGTCTCCGTTTTCGAGTCCTGATCATATCAGTTCGTCGACTGCCAGATGACACGAGTCTCCGAAATGCTGCCATTGTGGTTCACATGACCATTCTGGGATTGGTTTCAAATGTAAAGTTGTCTCTGATCGCGCTAAAAAGTCCCAGAAATGACAGTTTTACAGACAATATGTTTTAATGTTGTCTTTTTTGGAATCAGTTGATATCCTGTATTTGCAGGAGCACCACACTTCTTTTCGTATTTTATCTGATCTGTTCGCTCACCATAAGTGCTTTATTTGGGGACCCTTGTATTCGCCTACCCGTCGATTCTCCCAACCGTCATTACGCCAAAAAAATACGTCACAACCCCCACTTTTTCCGACAGTTCGCCTAACCGTCACAAGACCCAAAATATCCGTCGGTTCGCCCACCCGCTGATTCGCCCACAGTCGACTCGCCCAACCTCGTTTTCCTGAAGTGTTGATTCACACACAATTCTAAAATCCGTCAATTCTTCTTCCAAACGTCGATTCGTCCATCCGTCATAAGACCCCATAAAAACGTCACAACCCCCACTTTTTACGACTGCTCCCTTACCGGTCACAAGACCCAAAAATCCGTCGATTCGGCGAATTCAAAAATCAACCTCTGATCTAGCGCGGCCTTTATCATTGAACGTGGTATCAGAAAGCGAGTGAGTCGCAGGGGAGTAATAACCAGGATACCGTCCCAAATTAATAAGGGTGAAAACTAGTCAATATTTCTACCGACTTTTCCGTCGACTGTGTTATTGCCCCGAGCCACCGAATGGTTAAAATGATTGTATATATTTAGTAAAGAAATTTATTGTCTTAGTGTAATTTTATTATGTGATGTGTAATATCACGAATTAAATAAATTGATTGATAGCTTGAGCCAAAATGATCAGAAGCATCAAAAGAGGACGAATGCAAGAGTAAATATCAGAAAAAAGAGATACCGTTTTTATGGCACTTGCAGCTCCTTTCAAGTCCCTTATACCGATCACTTTTCGGTCTGTCAGGCCACTGTCCTCGAGTTAGGGTACTTCCAGACGTGCAAGGACGATGAAACTGTGCAGGGATATCAAGGACCCGACCAAATCAACTTGAGAATAGTTATTTGCCCAATCTGACCATCGTGGGGTGAGGGGAGACCGCGGAATCCGGAATTTAGCAGCATGCATAACTGTCGAACATGGGATCGGATCTTAACGAAACTTGATATTTGGAAAGACCTCTTGTCTCGGATGTCACGCTTCAAGTCCGGAATATATCCGTTGACTTTGAGGGGGAGTTGGAGGGGGGAACCAGAAATCGTGTGACATGTTCAGAGTGGACGGATCTGGATGAACTTGGTGCGAAGAACAAGCACAAGCCCTAGATGCATAGTTGACTAGATCGGACCGGACCCGAGCACTGTAGGGGGATGGAGGGCGGGTTCCGGAATTCCGGTGAGCCCCACTTAAGTTGCATACACATGTGCTAGGACGATGAAACTTGGCAGGCATATTAAAGACCCGACCGAACTACCCTGGAAATGGTCACCTCCCCGATCCGATCCGATCACCGTGGCGGGAGTGGAGGGAGGGGGGATTCGGACTATTGACTTATTTAGAACTTTCGAACAGGGAATCAGATCTTAATGAAACTTGATATTTGGAAAATCCTCGTGTCTCAGATGTCACACTTCAAGTCCGAAATGTATCTGGTGATTTTGCGGGGAATTGGAGGGAGGTTTCCGGAATTCGGGACTTAAGATGCTTACACATGTGCTAGGACGATGAAACTTGGCAGGCATCTTAGGGATCCGACCAAACTAATTTGCAAATAGTCACTTCCCCGATCCGACCACCGTGGGGGGATTGGAGGTAGGGGGAATCCGGAATACTGACGTATTTACAAATTTTGAGGTTGGAATAGGATCTTAATGGAGCTTTTATATTTGGAGAGACCTTGTTTCTCAGCCGTCACAGTTCAAGTCTGGAATGGATCCGATGATTTTGGGGGGAGTTGGAGGGGGGAGCCTGAAATCGTGTGACATCTTCCGAGTGGACGGATCGGGATGAAACTTGATGGGAAGAACAAGCACAAGCCGTAGATACATAGTTAAAAATACCGGACTGGATCCGAGCACTGTGGGGGGAGCTGGAGGTAGGGGTCCCGGAATTACCGTGATCCCGACTTAAGATGCTTACACATGTGCTGGGACGATGAAACTAGGCAAGCATATTAGCGACTACACAGTTCTAACTTAAGAACAGTCGTTTCTCCGATTTGACCACCGTTGGGGGAGTGGAGGGAGGGGGGATCCAGAATCTTGAGGTATACACAACTTTTGAACAGGTGATCGGATCTTAATAAAACTTGATATTCGGAAAGAACTCATGCCTCAGATGTCCCATTTCAAGGTCGGACAGGATCCGATCAATTGGGGAGTCTGGGGGGAGGGAGGACCAGAAATGTTGTTACACGCTTCGAATATAGCGATTGGGATAACACTTGGTTGGAAGAAGAAGCGTAAGCCCTACATAAATCAGTGACAGAACCAGACCGGATTCGGTCACTCTGGGATCCAGAATTTGCAGTGGCCGCAATCAATGTAGGCTACTTCCAGATGTGCTACGACGATGAGACTTGGCTTGGACATTAGAGACTTGACAAGATTGGCTTAGAAATTGTCACTTCCCAGGTCCGACCATCCCTTAAAGTACTCATCTTAACTACTCATCTTAAAATACTTTTCAGCAAAACCTACATTTTCATGATCACCATGAGCCCATGATCATTTTTTCCTAAATGGTTCTGCTTAGAAATGAATTTCTGCACCCTTAAAGTGCGCATCTTAACCGAAGATTATTTTACCAAACCATATATATTCATGATCCTAAAGGGCCCAGGATTATTTTTGTATCAAGGGTTTCGATTAAAGACGAATTTCTAGCGCTCTTAAAGTGCGCATCATCACAGCTAAGTGCAAAAAAAAGGATTACCAAACGATACATTCTTGCGATACATTCTTGCGTCATTGTTATCTTAAGGAGTTTGCTTACAAATAATCACAAGAATCCCACAAATTGGCGAATTCCTAATTTCATCCTTTTACCAAGCCTTGCAAGTGCCATAAGAGCTTCCAGCTCTTATTTAGGTACAAGTTTAACGAAAGAGGTGTGCTACATATTGCGATTATGTGATCCGTCAAAGAAAATAATGATGCCACAAGATCAATCAAGTCTTAGTGGAGTGAAACCATTTCCTACGGATGTCTTCCCCAAACTTCCCCTGTAAACGAGCTCAGTTTCTTCTCAATCCAAATCGTACAAAACAATGCAGAACACATGCATAATAATGCTTGAATTATTACGTATAATATTCGATACACCCAACAATTCCAAAATCATAACAGAAAATATCACGTGTAGCGAAGTATTATCTGGTATTGAACTAAATGACGCCATAGCTGGAGGGGGGAGGAGGGGGTAGCAACAACATGCCCTTTGAACATCCTAACCACAGGCAGTTACGGTTTGGCCCTAGAAATGTGTCAATTAGCTCATCAGATCTTACGATCCATCAAGTCTCATTAGAGCCAAGCATTTACCGGAAATATTTTCCTCACTGTAAAACCTCCCGCAAACGAATTTTTTCATCAATTCCACACGCAATCTGGCAATCTAATTGCGATACTTTTCGCACTTCTGTGAAACTGGATACTGGATATTCCAGTTTTTCTCTTACTTGATTAAAGCTTTGTCCTAAGGCCAAGTATCAGGCTGAAGAATTAACACACTTATTTTCGTGCCGTTGAAAATGGTAAGTAATGTCTTGAAAAAGTTTGATCAGAATCAATTAGAGTGCCGAGATAGGGACACGAAAACCCTAAACAAACAAAACTGGGGATATCATAGACATTTTTCGTGTGGTTCCCAAAATCAGCACGATCTTTTTGCCTACTCTCACAATGCCCACGACTCAAAATGCCATAATTCAGGGTGTAGACCCTGAAATCAAAATCGTCAAAAATGTCAACGGTCCAAAACTCCGAGAGTTTAAAATGCTCTCAGGGAAGGCTAAAATCTTCCAGGTTCAAAGTGCCGACGACTAACTGTCGGTAGGGGAGGTCAAAATGAGCTGGGACAACGGACAGCGAGATTAAAAGGGACAGGATTACTACGGAAAATTGTGAAAGGATTATTTTATAGATCATCAAACTAGAATGATTTGCGCGAAAGTACGAAGAAATGGCGATCTAAACCTTGCACCCTGAACGTAGGAATTGTTAAAAATAACAGTTTTGAGATCGCTGTTTATTTTCAGAATTCGAAATTACATCGTCATTGAACAGTTTCAATGCACGATTATCGCCATCCTGATACTCGGTCCGCTCCTTTCGTTTCTCAATCATCACTAGCTTCGATTTACTACGTCCTGAACACCTCAAACTGTACAATCGTGGGCATTCTGAACCGTGGGCATTTTGAATCGTGGACATTTTGAATAGTGGGCATTTTGAGTCGCGGGCATTATTGATTGTGATCATTATGAGTGTCAGCCGATTTTTCCTGCTGGACCGATTCAGCTAAATCAGGTACAGCCGGAACAACTGCAACAACAAAAGAAATCCGGTAAAAACTTGAGTGAAAAGGTTGACTTATAATTGTCGTCAGTAAGCTATTCAGTAGAGGCTTGTGAAGTCACCGACTAATTAGTACAATTGTTGTCCAGTTCATCCGACAAGGGTCACGTATAAGGAAGCATAACATAGATCAGAACATCCCTTGAGCTTCAGTATCCCAGCTGTAATAGTTTCATAAAGATTCTCTTCTGGGTTCCCGTCGGAACCTTTGGTATTCCTGCCGACCAAAGGTTTAGTCGACATTGGGTCACGTCTGCCGATCAAAGGTATTGGGGAGCACCAATCATAACTTACTCTATTGACAATTGAATGATCTTGTGGCATTGTTATTTCCTCTAACCGACCAATATCTAACCTACCGCTTTCGGTACATGTTGTACCTAAAAATATGGTAGCTCATTGATATTTTACTTTTGCATTCATCCTCCATTTCCTCTTTCATTATCAGCACCGAGGTCTTATATCATGCTTCGCATCATTCTGGCTCAAGCCGGATTGACTAGTTTTCACCCTTATTTTAATCGGACGGTACCGTCTTCTTCTTAATTAATCCCATGTGACTCAGGCCTGGTGATTGCATTACTCCTGCATTAAGCCCGCCTTTTGACATAAAACCACGTTTTTCTTACTACCGAAATACTACTTTGATCTAATTTATTTTGGAGAGGCTGCTACTTTTTGGGATCCCAAAACGTAAAAGGAGGGATACCTATGACATCGCAAAAGTTGTCCGTCTGTCCGTCCGTCTCTCCGTCTGTAAGCACGATAACTCTCGAAGGGAATGAGATATTTTGATGAAACTTGGTGTGAGGGTGCGTTGGGTCGTCGGACTAGTCAAGTTCGTAGATGGGCTTTGTAGCCCTACATTTAGGGGTGGGGGAGGGGGTTCAAATTAAGGGTCAAACTAAATATTTTGAAACAGCTAATTTGATAGTCGATTATGGAGTAAGAAGACATGCTGAACACGACGGTGAAAACCATTTTGTAATAGGACAAGTAGTTCGCCCGGAATCCGGCCAAAACCGGAAAGTGTGTTAAAAGTAAAAGTTTTATTTGGAGTTGATTAGATAATCGATTTAAGGGTAAGAAGAGATGCTGAATCCGTGTTTGCCAATCATATTTTACCCGGAAATTTAGTTCGACCGGAATCCGGCTGGAGTCGGAAAATTTGTTATAAGTTAAATTTTTATTTGAAGTTGATTAGATGTTCATTATTGGGGAAAGAAGATACCCTGAGTTCGTTTTTGAGCTTTCTTTTTTCGCCGGACAAGTAGTTCTGGAGTTCGGCCCAAACCAGGAAATTGGCAGAAGTGGCAGGAAGTTTTCGTCAAAACAGATATGACTTATAGGGGTAAACACACATACTGAATCAATATCTGAACTTGGTTTTCTCAGACGACTAGCTATTTGGCCTTAATCTGTTTCTGAATTTTAATTGTCCAGTTGTCTGGACCAGATACTGAATTTTTGGGATCCCATCGAAACCTTTGGTCTTGTTTTCAGAGAGGGTGGAGTGGAAGCACTGTTCCGGGTGTGTATGCATTTTCGTTCGTAGTCATTTTGGCGCTTCATTGTTTTCTTTTGCAAGATATTTTATCGCTGTTAAAATTTAAAATTGTGTTTTATTTACACGTTATTTGCCGACTAACTATAATACTGTTGATTCTGATTTTGAATTTAATGAAGCATGCTCCGAAATATCTGTTTGCCTTGCTCGAGTACCTGATGGTTGCGGTTGGGTGATGAGTGGTGATATGAATTGTGATTTAACTAATATTTTGGATTTTCGGAGTTCACTTTTTCTTTCTTTTTTCTTTTCTTTTTTCTTTTTTCTTGCCTTGCATATCTTACCATTGGGAACCAAATTGTTCTTACCATCGAATACACCGGAAACAAATAACAGGTACACCAACTAGCAAAAGCTGCCAACCCCTCATTGCCGAAGATGATTATGAGCTGACCGTCGACTATTGCTTACAAGTCCCCTACATGTCTCACAACTCGTAGCGGCCTATTTTTGGTTTCAGTGTGTACCTTACTACTGAAGTTGTCAACCCCTTGAAACTTTCAAACTTGTGTATCTCATGAAAGGAATTTTTGTACCAAAAAATGGATGAAATATACTTTGATCAGCTCATCAAGGGCTATCGATCGCCGTAACAACAACAAAAGAATATCGGAAGAAGGGACTAACTAAATTGACTTTGCAGTCAGTTGAACTTTATCCTTTTCAATCGGAGACATCGTGACGGATGAAAACTTGGAACAATATCTTATATTGTCTATATTATATACTGTTTCCTATTATTTTCAACATAACTATTGCTTCTTTATTTAATTCTGTTAGAACTTCGCTTGTTGTTGGTCGAGGTAGGTTTTGTAGCGTCTTGGATCGCGTATTTGGACGATCTTCTTCTTTTGAGTCGATCACGCGTTGCTCTTCAGAAGAATGTCGACCATTTATTATTTGTGTAGCCTGCTTAGTCTTTTCAAGCTAGATCAGTTAGTTTTCTTGTAGTACGTATTATGAAACTACCTCATTGCTTTACATTTTCGTTTGTATCCGTTGTGTAAACAGTTAATCCTAGGTTACATTGATAGACCATCGACACAAACTTTCTTACCGTCAGATTTATAGAAATCGAATACAGTGTGCACCCATTTGCAAAAATTCCTAGCCCCTAATGAACCGATTCCTACTTACAAGTCCCTCTCCCGTGATATACATTAAGTTAACCGAAAACAAATAATGGGTACACCAGCTAGCAAAAGTTGCAAACCCATCATCGCAGAAGATCATTGTAGCATAACAGCCGATTATTACTTTTAAGTCCCTTGCATATCTTACCATTGGGAACCAAATTGTTCTTACCATCGAACACACCGGAAACAAATAACTGTTACACCAACTAGCAAAAGCTGCAAACCCCTCATTATCGAAGATGACTATGAGCTAACAGTCGACTGTTGCCTAAAAGTCCCCTACATGTCTCAAAACTGGTATCGCCTATTTTTGGTTTCAGTGCACCTTACTACTGAAGTTGTCAAACCCTTTGAAATTTTCAGACTGGTGTATCTCACGAAGGAATTTTTGTACCAAAAAATGGGTAACATATACTTTGATCAGCTCATCAATGGCTATCGATTGCCGTCGAAAAAAAAATTCTACCTGTCTTAGTTCAAAAGTTTCTAACGTCACGACTTAGAAAGGAGCAAAGGTGTAAAAAGCTCAAGTGTAAAAAAAAAAAATGATAAACTCAGCTGAAATCGTCGCAGACACGGACAGAAACAATAGATGGCAGCACTTTCGGACCCGTGGGAAAAGGCCACTTTTTTGTCTCTGTAGATTTTCCTATTTATCACTCAAAGAAGATATGTTGGCTGTGGGGCCGGGTAACTGCCGCATATATTTAACACTTATAGATTTTAGTCCATCTTCAATTTGAAACTGGTGCCTGCCTGCTTGAGTGCTAGAACGGAGCTTTCCACTCGAAAGCAGAAACATGGTTTGATGAAACGAAAGGTTCGCTACACAACTTCAGATAGTCCTCTCTGACATAGGCTATACAACTCCACTTCACTTCGCAAACCGTAGGCTCTGGCTCGAGGACAAGCAAAAACCATCGTTATTGAAGGATTGAAAGATGTCCCATACAGAGAACCCTTGCAACAACTGAAACTACCAAGCTTGGCGTACAGAAGACGTAGACTTGAAGTTATACAAACGTACATCAAGTCGTGGCTCACCTCTACACCTCTACAAAGCAAGCTGAAAAAAACTCTTCGTGGTCATAGTAAGAAGGTTCCAAAGCCATTTGCTCACACCAGGGCCCGAAACCACTTCTTCTCTACTAGAGTGGTGCAAAACTGGAACACCCTGTCAGAGGACACAGTCAGTGCACAGACAGTGGAATCATTCAAATCCAAGCTTGACAAGGAGTGGGAAGCCAAACCGTGCAAATACGAGTGGAGGCCCCGGAATCCTCTAACAGACACTAACCAAAAGCCAGTCCCAACATCAAGTGTGACTAACATCACTCAAACCAGCGACAACCACAGGAGGACCATCCACCTTTGTCGCTGAACAATGCGATTCAAGGTAATTCAAGGTAAGGTAGAATTGTTTACAATAAAGTAAATAATTATAATTTTTGTTTTAATATAAATAACTCTTCTTCCGATATTTTCAAGAAGGTAAAAGAAACACGAATTTGTCCTTGTGAAGTTAAATGAAACCAAATGTGTTTCTTATGTCGGAAAGTCGAAAGAAAAGGAGGTTCACTGAAAGAAAGTTAGTTGAGGGGCTTGTAGATATTCTTTCTGCACAGGAGTGGAGAAATTGGAAAATTGTTTTCCAAAGTTCATTTTCCAGCTTGAGCGGCTTGAGCCTGAAGAGTACCCTTGCCAAGAAGGGCCGAAATATAGCTCTAATAAAATGCAGCTGACTTATCCGTTTTGCTCCGTCAAATACACACAAGTTCAGCTAAATGGGCGCTCACCCAGAAAAGCTAAATAGGGGCTGGCAGTGCGCCCGAAAAAGTAAGGCTATTTCGGGATTACCAAGAAACTGATTTGACATCCATTTCGGACCTAGGCCGTTCTGGGTTTTCGGGTGTTTAGGCTTCAGGAATAGGATTCTCAGCCGCATGACTCGAGCTAGCCAGATTGACAATTTTAACACGGGCTGATTTTTGCAACAATTCATTTGGTTTTTATTTTGTTTTTAACTGGAAATTCAGAAAGTCTGCCCTGTTTCACATTTTTTTTTTCTGGATGATCAGTGGTTCTTTTTTGGAAAGGGAAGCACATTCTCACATTTTCTGGATTCGTCATCAACAAAGACAGACAGTTAGATCCGTGCTAAGTGGCCGTTAATTTCATTTTGTATCCGAAAAGACGTAGCCTATTCAGATCATACAGGATTTCACAAAATAATTTTGCCGGCGGCACCTTTTATAGTAGGCTCTATTTACAGGAATCTCACGTCATTTCATTCGTATTTTAGCCTTGGAATTTCGGGACATGGGTCACCTTAAAATCTAGATTTTATTGGCGAAAGTAATGTTTTGCCCGAAAAAAGTCGTAGCCTACTTGCAGAATTTCGCTTGCGGCACTCATTTTTCATTCTGTCTGATCTACAGTCATTAGGAACTTCGGTGGTCGGACTATTGCGTTAGCGAATTTCTGTTATTACAAATGAGGTTCACCTTAAGCTTCTGCAATTTCGCATACTTTCCAGCATGCGATGATGTGTTTCTTGGCTGTTGTTTACAGCTGGCATGATCTTGAGCCTTGCCGGAAATCTGTCGTATATTTTAAGGTAGTCACCTCCCACGCCCAAGCCCTTCAAACCGCCCCTGAGCTTGAAGATACGACTAGGCTTCTTCAGACTTCAACGATTGCAAGGTATCGCATGGTTTATTGCTTACTACTACATGTGCGACGAAAAGCTACAATGCTCCCCCTCGAGTTTTGGCTAGCGTCCTATGCCCTACGCCCCTGGAGATACCACAAGTTTTAGAAGGAATTTCCATCAGGTTTCAGAGCCTGTTAAAGTTTATACGTCACTTTTGACAAGACTATCGAATATCAGCCCTGTTCAGCGAACCTTTTAAGTCTAGCATACCTGTTTTTATAACCTACAGAACTGATGGTTTATTTTTCTTCATTGAAACAGAAGTTAAAATTTTTCCTGTCATTACCCGATAGTCATATACAGCTCAAAATGTTCTGCCGATGTAATTTACTGTACACAGGAATCCCCAAATTACCAAATTTTCACACAGAAATGTTGGACCAAATGTTCTAACAGTTTTGGCTTTTTTGCAGCTTCGTCGCTAATTCTTGTTTGGAGATTTTTTTAGATTTTTGTGTGATTCCTTTTGTCTGGAGTGGCCCTTCAACTTCTATCACCAGAACAGCAAGCAAGAACCAGTATCGAAACCATCCCAGATCCCAAGAGTATTTCATCCATGTTGATTTACCCAAGCGTCACATCAGAACCTGATCTAATGGATTTGCACATGAGGAATAATATTATGATTTGGAACTCCTCAGAGAACGGAAGCTTTCAGAATAAAAGGTGACTTCAATGACTGGGAAAAGACACGTCTTTAGAGACAGTGTTTAGTACAAAAGCCCAATCATCCTCTACTGCAGTGGTTCCCAACCGGTGGTACGCGTACCCATCGCGAGACTCTCGTAAGGGGTATGCGAAGGTCCCAAATCGTCTGAATTCGAAAATGTCTGCTTTCATCAAGAAAGTTTTGGCTTCCGAACTTACAAAGAAACAGCGAAAGTGGCTTTCTGTTCCTTGACCAGTTTACGGACGATAATGAAATTGACAACCTTGCAGCTCAAGTATCCCATTTATTTGTATACAATTTTGCGCATTAGTCGCTTATCATTTATGACAATAAATGACGTCTTTTTGGCGTCCTGATACGATCTTCGTAGATCAGTAGAACAATGATTCTTCAAGAACGGGTACGCAAAAATTTGTAACCGTAATTAGGGGTACGCGATACGGAAAAGGTTGGGAACAACTGCTCTACTGCACGCCTCTTGGTGTGGACTGTGCTCTGAGGGGTAACTTTCTTGTTGCACCACAATAGAAGCCTCCGTGGCTACTGACTGTGCACCAGCTAGGCACCGGGCACTTACTGTACATCCCTTTTGGGAGTGAGTTGCCCCTCGTTATACTTCTTTGTCTACACTGTTAGAAGTTTCATAACAGATAACACTAGGATGCGCGGTTTCAACAGATAATGCGTAACAGATAACACTTTGGATGTTATAGATTACAGATTTGGATGTAACAGATAACACTTCTGATGTTATCTGTTGGGTTTGAAAACGTTATGCACGAAATGTTCTGTATAACAAGCTTTGTTAGGAAGAGCCAAAGCATCTACTGACTTTATTCCTTATCGTCATGATGTCGGTAAACTCAGCAGATACTTTTTGGCGGTTTTTCGGTTCTTCCTGATGGTAACGCTTCTGATGCATAACATTTTGAAACACAACAGATAACACCCGAAGTGTTAAATATTCCTTCAGCCCAAGCTGACTGCGAATCATATTTGATAGTGCAAAACGGACACGTCAGCGGAATTTTATTGGAGCTATATTTCGGCCCTTCTTGGCAAGGGTCCTCTTCAGGCTCAAACCCGCTTAATGGTGGGTTTACACACTGCGTAAAATCCGAGCGTATTTTGAAATCCGAGCGTATTTTACTCACACTTTGAGCTTGAAAACATTTCTAGCAATACGGACGTATTTGAGAAATCGATCCGTTTTGTATCCAAATACGTCCGTATTGCTAGAAATCTCTTCAAGCTCAAAACTTGCGTAAAATACGCTCGGATTTTACGCAGTGTGTAAATGGACCATCAAGTTGGAAAAACGAACTTGTGGGAAAAACAAGCTTTGTTAAAGAAGGCCAAGAAGGGCCGAAATATGGCTCCAATAAAATTCAGCTGACGTATCCGTTTTGCACTATCAATCATGATCCGAAGTGTTAGCTGTTACGCATTATTTGTTGAAACCGCGCATCCTCGTGTTATCTGTTATGAAACTTCTGACAGTGTAGTTTCGCATTTTGATTTCGCTTTCCATCTTCTAACGTTATAAATGCTTTTCTTTGAATTAAATTTTAATAGTTTTATTATTGTAAATAGTCAAGGAGAAAACTCAAGGACTTTTAATAAAGATTGAAAGTAGTGAAGAGGTCACGATATTGTTTTAGGATGAAGGCAGCAGTTGGGTCACTGAGGCGAGAAGTGAGAAATAAAAAAAAAAAACAATCGTCTTCTAACACTCCCAAATATAAGCAATGCCGGATTAGCAAATACAAAGAGCAAGCAATGGACAAAATAATACAGAAATAATATAAACAAAATTACATTAATGCTTTCTTAAATTGTTCAAAACTTATGCGTAATCTCAGTATACCAACTAGCACGTAAGAAACATCTGCCCCCACATCGTGAGTATGCGTAGATGCGTTGCACATGTATTCCAAATCCCTAGAACAACATTCTCATTCATTCATTCATTTTTCGGATTATCCGAAAGCACTCGTCGCAGAGGAAATTCAAAAATCAAAATAAGATACAAAAATAATCGGAGTTAAACTAGACAAAGAGACGGAACAAATACGAGGCAGGAACTATGCTCGGGAATGATCTGAAAGTCGTGACCCAACAAACTACTAAAAGAAGGAAGGACGGTGCATTGTTCCTCCTTTTAGTAGTGTCCCTCCTGGTGCTGCGTTTCTGATTTTAAGACGTTCTTCCCCTTTTTAGCACCCGTTCCCGTTTTTAGTCGATCCCTTCAAATTTCACCATAATGATGTGAACTTCGAATGAGAAATCTTATCAGACTGTGTAAAAACTTAGCTTTGCATCTCATTCAGTATAATTATTCCCATTTTCTTCTTGACTCGTACAGGCAAAGGATATCTACGATTCAAGACTCTGGCTTCTATTCCTTGGGACGTGACCTAATCTAATTCCATGTAGCACTGATCCACTTGCTCCAACGGCTTTTCTAAGCAAAAGCAAACTATAAGCCTTCATACAAACGTTGTCACACAGGATGCAATTTCCAACTCAATTTCCTCACCCCATTCCCCCTATTTACCCGAGGGCAGAGAAAAGTTGATCTTACCTGCGCTCGAGATTGTTCCTTGACGAGGATAACGTCCCTTCGAGCGTCATGGATAGGGATGTCTGATATGTACAATCCGCTGGAGTTCAGGGCCTCCAGGCCATCGACGGAAGGGGAGGCGAGGAAGATCAGGGAATCGGCTTCGGGCATGAATACCATTTGCCCTTTGAAGTCCAATCCCTGGAACGAGTGAATGCTAGTTACCCAGTGTAATGAGAACTAGTGGATCAAGGAAACTACAAGAGCTATAATAGCAACAAGACCAAAGTTTTTCTTATGGGATCCCAAAAGGGAATATTTGTTGGACTCCTGCAGGCTCTCGGGTCTGGTTGATTTTCAGATCCACTGGTAATTCCATCCTGTCTGTAATTTCCGGTCTATCCCAGACTACGGTGGGAATACGAGGAAAGTCGGAGGATATTCTGGTCCAGCATGTTCTTTATACACCACCGTTATACCCGATGAAAAAATTTGTAGCCTGCGTAGTAGTATGGCAGTAGTACGAAAATGTTGCATGTAATACTATGTAATAGCAAAGTATATTATCATTTAATGTGCCTCAGACTGGTCCAATCTTATGTAGTAGCACCCAGTAGCATCCTTTCTTGCCATAGTAGCAGCCGGTCTTGCTAATAGTAGCATATAGTAGTATGCAGTAACAAGGTAGCCTTGAAGTACAAGCATGTAGTAGCATCGTTAGTACTGCATGCTACTTTTTCGTACTACTTCATAGTACTATTTTGAGATAAATTTTTCATCAGGAAGTGTCATCGGAAGATTTTTTTTTTTTTTTTTTTTTTTAACCCGCGTAGCTTCTTTTTCCATTTTTCCTGTTTTAGGTTGAACTAAAACAGTGGCTACGTCTCCACCTCCAACTCAGTGACGTTAATACCAAAAATACCTAACAGTTTACCTTACTTTAAACGTCACTTACACTTTCATCATAACAAATAAATTTTATTTTCACATTTTCCAAAATCTAAAAAACAAAATACCTTAAAATTTTCAAACTTTCCCTTTTCCTATGAAACATTCTCATATAATCTAAAATACTTTATTATTTACTTTTTTCTCTAAATCCTATACAAAAAGAATGTGATCGTACTATTTAATAGTAACAAGAACTTCAGGCAACAAGAACCAACTCTAAATTCAAGTTAAAGCTGTTCAAGTTCGTTTTATCAGGGCAATCAATCAATACATAGTTAGCTAGGCCTAGAGAGAGGAACACTCGTAGATACTAGGCCTAACCAGTGACATTCACTATAGCCTTATATCAAAGTATCATTAAATAAAAGAAAAAATAATAAGGAGATAAAGATTAACTTTTTTTTTCATTAGTGTCCAAAATGATCTATACATATTCACTATATCCCAATGCACCTTCGGACAAAATTTTGATCTTCCATAATGATACCGGTGGATACAGATTATGTAAAATGTTAAAGAACGGGAAGGATTTGTAGATAAAGAAATGAAGATGTAGAAGGTGGCTTCTACCGGAGATGGGACAAAATACTTAAAAAAAATTTAGTGCCTTTTGCAAGATTTAAACAGGTTTAGTAGACTCTCGGGTCTAGTAGATCTTCAGATCCACTAGATCCGATCATGAATTTCCGGTCTATCCAAGATTAAGGCGGGAGTATCAGGAAACTCGGAGGATATTCCTATCCTATATGTTCTTAAACCGCCTGTATAAGTGTTATCGGAGGATTTTTGTACCCAAAATTTTGAGTTCACAAACCAGAGTGTGATCGTACCATTTACCCGTCAATATTATAAAGCAATCCTCTTATCTGCACACAGACACATGTGTGCGGAATACAGTAAAAAAGGTCGTTCATTTAACCAGTCTAACACTGAAGTCATGATTTTTAATCGCCGTCCTTCTGATGAAGTAGAAGTGGATATTGGTGGCCAACACGTGGTACGTCTCTGAAGTACTTGAGTCTACCTCTGGGAACCAGTATCCGTGCCACCCGTTCGCTTCTAAAAAATTTCTTCGTGATAAAGCTCGTAAAGCATACGGAATCCTTGTTTCTATGAAATTGAAATTTAATAGATTTATTCTTGCTAAAATGTATAATTTCTTTGTAGTCTCGCACGTTATTGCTTTGGCTCCTTTTTGGAAGCTACTTTCTTCCTCAAATTTGAAAGACATCTGTAAATCTTTTTTACAAATACGTAAATTATCTGCTGAGGGCTCCACCTTGGACAGGTAATAGTAGATTGTCTTGAAAGTATGGAGTAGCAAGACCTATATCTGTTATTTGGGAAAGGCGAGAGCGCTTTAAGCGCAGCCTTAATGCAGCTCAGCAGATACTTTACTCAATGTAAATTCTGTCAGTGTGTGTGTGGTTTTCTTTTGAAGTTTGTTGTATTCTCTCCATTATTTCTGTTGCACTGTCAGAAGTTTCATTACACATTGCGCATAGCACTTTCAAGAATAACGTCTTTTCCCCAGGCGACCTAGCAACTTCATAGGAAAACGAAGCAGGAAGATCGATTCCTGCTTCTTGCAAAAATTCGCTGGAAAATCTAGGAAAGAAACTTTGAGTCGCTTACGCTTCAGTAGTTACAGATATCAAATATCTGGATCGATAAAATCTTGCAAAAATTTATAACAGTCTAGCTGTACCCCACCTCTTTTCTCTTCATCCTATTTGGCAGGTTTTTTTTTTTTTTTTTTTACTGAATCTCAGAAATTATCTGTCCGCAGTGTTTTATGCCTGCCAAGTTTCGTCTTGCAAAATGCCATCATAGGAATTCCGGAACTGTTGTTGGATCAGCTCCGGACATGAAAAAAAACACAAGAGTCCTCGGTTCAATTATAAAATTTCACTCAAATCTTATCACCCGTTCCAAAGTTAAACATAACTGAATTCCGGATTCCTCCTCCCTCTACAACCCCCGACGACACGAAAATCACCAGAACTAACATCACCCGAATTCGGGACCACCCCCCCCCCCCCCCCCGAAGGGTCCGGATCCAGTCCAATTGTGTAAACGATTTATCTGGGGCAGATGCTTGTTCTTCCCAGCAAGTTTCAATCCGATCCCTCCATTCTAATCGTTTCTTGAAATTTCCTGTATCCCCACCCAACACCCCCAGCTACCGAATCTGGTCCGGACTTCCAATGGGAATCCGATCACCCGTTAGAAAGTTACGAACTACTCAGTTTTCCAGATCCCCCCACCCCCACCCCGGAGAAACTGATTGTTTCCAAGTTAGTTTGGTCGGGTCCCTAATATGCCTCCCAAGTCTTGTAGCAAAAATACCCAAAACTGTCATCACCAGAATTCCATGAATCTCCCCTCCACCTCCCCCCCCCCACCCCAAGGGTCCGGGTCAAGTCCAAGTGTGTAAACGTATTTGACGGTGCAAACGGATAAGCCAGCCACATTTTATTCGAGCTATATTTCGGCCCTTCTTGTCAAGGGTCCTCTTCAGGCTCAAGCCGCTCAAGCTGGAAAATAAACTTGTGGAAAAACAGTTAAACATTCTTCCTTAAATATCTGCTTGTGTGAACTTCTTCTCTGAAAATTGGTTGGAGTTAAAGCTGCTGCTGCGATTTCATTCTGGACTCGGCTACTGTTTTTGTTGTTCGATTGGAGCGTCGAACGGGTAGAGATTCTTCTGCATTTTGGTTTTAGAGTCACCTGTCTCTTCTTCTTCTTTCCAGCTAAGATGGATACTTGTTGGTGGCATGTATGGGCGAGTAGTTCCGTACTTCGGTGACAGATGTTCCTACGGCCAAAGCTGACTGCGAATCATATTTGACGGTGCAAAACGGATAAGCCAGCTACATTTTATTCGAGCTATATTTCGACCCTTCTTGGCAAGGGTCCTCTTCAGGCTCAAGCCGCTCAAGCTGGAAAATAAACTTCAAAAACGTCAAATATGATTCGCAGTCAGCTTGGGCCGAAGGAACATCTAGTGCGTAAACGATTTATCTGGGGCAGATGCTTGTTCTTCCCAGCAATGCCTATTAAAAGTTTTTCTTTGTGGAATAGTGTTGTGAAGCTTGATTAGCTTGCTTTACAAAAATGTACAAGAATATGCAATATGCTTCTTAAAAATAACATAGCTATAAAAATCATTCAAAAACAAATAATCTATTCAAATCTGAATTACAGAAGCTGATTTATGCATAAAATAAAGATCTACTAAGTACTACAAGAAACATCCCTTTTATCTTTGTCCAAGCTAGTAAATTGAACATGTACTGGCCCGAAAAATTACGCTTAGAAATATCCCAGAGAGGAAACTGTTGAAACAGCTGCTGATCTAGGGGGTAAGCATTGTTCCTAGGTTGTTACAGAGTGGGATTGGGGTAGTTTGATGTGCCCATGGAACTTTAAGAAAAAAACCATTATAGGCTCATCGGTTTCATGAAAATGTATATTTTGCAGAATATTATTTTCACTTATAAGCAAAACCCTTCAGGCAAAAATGAACATGTGCCCTTGGGGATCACGAATATATATAGTTTGGTCAAACGAATTTTTTTCACTTTTTGGTAAAGAGGCGCACTTTGATAGTACTAAAAACTCATTTTAAGCAAAACTCTTGTGGCAAAAAGATCATAGGCCCTTGCGGATCATGAAATGTAGCCTATCGTTTGATCAAAAGATTTTTTTTTTTTTTACTGTCCGTTTAAGATGCGTACCTTAAGGGAGCTAGAAGTTCATTACTTGGCCCAACATAACATAAGTACAACCCTTTACCTAAAAGTGCCTTAACTCCGTATCACTGAAATGCCGGACCCCCCCCCCCCTCCAACTCCACCCACACTCCCGAAATCCGGTGCAGTTCTGTTAATGATGAACCTAGGGCTTGTGCTTCTTGCTCCTGTCAAGTTTCATCCTGATGACTCCACTCTATGCGTGTCACATTATTTCCGGTTCCCCACTCCGACTCCCTCCATATTCACCGGATCCGGGCAGGACTTGAAATGGACTTCAGAGGCACGATGTCTCTCCAAATATCACGTTTCCATTAAGATCCGATCAACCGTTCGAAAGTTATGCATGCCACTAAATTCTGGATTCCGGCTCCCCTCCCTCCCCCCACGATGGTCGGATTGTGCAAATGACTATTTCAAGATAGTTTCATCGGGTTGCTAGTATGCCTGCCAAGTTTCATTGCCTTAGCCCATCTGGAAGTACCCTAACTCGCAAACACCGGACTTACCGACCGATCGACAGACCGACGGAAAAGTGATCGGTATATGGTTGGGAGAACTGGTCCTTACTTCTGGCAGTTCTGGCCCAATGTGTGGAGATATAAAAGAGTGTGTGCGACATACTATGTGTGAATGTAGGGATCTGAATGATTTAAAGAGATAAATATTTGGAGCAAATGTGTGTGATCAGGAATGGATGGAGCAAATGCTGAAGAGTGAATGTTGCTTCACCAGAAGGAACGTGGGTAGATTCCTCAAGTTGTCTATGACTCACAGAGAATTTTTTGTTGTAGCTTTAAGTGATCGTCCCAATTATTTTGTATGTTTTTCTTTGTATTGCCATGGCCAAGGCCGTATCCAGAGTTTCAACCCCCTACCCCCCCCCCCCCCCCCCCCCTCGAAACATACAAAGTAATCATTTTTATAGGCTTTTCCCTCTGATTTGCGTCTTTTTTTTTTACTTTTTTGTTCGGCCTGCAGGCAACCCCCCCCCCCCCCCCCCGAAATAAATTCCTGGATACGGTTCTGGCCAATCAATATCGCATCGTATTATATCATATGGAACTTGGTCGGAAGGCATGTCCCATGCAAATTCAAACAGGAGTTCCTGAATGGGAACGTTGAGTGCTAATGGTTAGGTGTTAAGTCTCACGAAATGATAACGCTCAAAACGGTCGCAACACAATAGTGCGCAAATATGTATTATCTGTTATATCAAACTGTGTAGTGTGTAGGCAGGAGAAACAATGTCATTGTGGACGGGTTAATCGCGTTCAATGGCTGATTCGATTTCTCTTATTTGCGGGTAATTTTGGCTGGTGCTAGGATTCTGCAGAAAAAAGGTTACAGCTGTGTTCAGAGTAATAATGCTTACCGTCTGGTACTGTTTTTTTTTTTTTAATTAAGAATTTTTCAGTTACTTTTTATAAAAAGTGAAGATGTTTTGGTAATTACTGGGAAGTAAAGAAGATAAATATGATATAGGACAAATGCCTCTCATGTACTGGGACTTGTGGCAGGCTTGGAGATTTGTTGTCATGTTTACGAGAAATTCCGGAACCACACAAAGTTCCCTATCAAGATTCTCATTAGGCTTTCCAAGCACCCTTTTTGTTGGGAACGAGTCTAGCGTCGTAATTACGCCAGTCCAATTATCGTTCAGCCCCCATTCTTTCGACTAGAAGAACTTTGCACTAACGCAGAAAGTTCTAAAAACATGGGCTTATAATGACTGGCAGTCGATTAGAAATCCGTGTTCGTGTTCTGACTTCATACCAGTAATTGCTGAAAGATGCTGCTGAACCGTCAAATTTTGCAACGCTTATGACGTTACTACGACCAACGTCACTCAATCCGCGAGTTTCAAACGCAGACGTTTATTTTAGACGTCTGAGTTATTCAGACGTCTAAAATAAACGTCTGCTTCGTAAAGCTGACAAATGCATGGCCAGACATTACTGTTATTATCGATTTGAAAAGTCTAGAATCTTGGTCAAGGGACAAAAAGGAAATTTCTAGCTCTTCAGTGCTTATGGATTCTTTAGCATTGAAGAACATCAATATACACACCTTGAACAGGCTTATCGGTAAATCTAATTAAAGGATATTCTGAATTATTCCCGCTTTATATTGCTAATATGATAGATGGTACTCTGTAAGCTTCCCCGCTCTCCTCAACTCTTTATAGGCATTGACGACGATATGCAAGTCTGATGCGTTTAGCTTCATGGAAATTCTCTCTTTTTCTCGACAGCGCACACTTGAGGAGAGTCTTCTTTATTCCTACGATCTCCACACCCGGATATACTATAGCTGCGTTCTTTGTCACGGGAGTTCTCACTGGTGGTCTCCGTTTTTTCTTATAAGCCGTTTTTGCATAGACCAGTGACTTCTCACCAGTCTTATAACCCGTTTTTGAACTAACCAGTGTCCGGTTTTATCTCACCGGTGCGGACTAACCAGAACCTGCTTGTGAGCCAGGCTTCAGTGAGGAGTTAGCCAGCTTTCATCAACTCACAGGTGAACCAAAAAAACACATTTTAAGGGAAGAACCGGACACTGGTGACTAAACACCAGAGTCAGCCCGGAGTGCGACGAACGCAGCTTATGTATCACATTAACCTACACGCACGCGCTCAACCTCACCACCTGTCACAAGAGCACAAAAAAGATTTGTTTTGGCTGTCGCACAGTTCAGCTAGAAGAAGAATTCCTAGCAAGAAAAAGAAAGAAAGATGTAGAAAGTACGAGAGACAGAGATACGGAATTAGAGCCAACTACTTACCAACGCCTGATTGTTATCCTCTGTAGGCGTGACCTTCTTCAGAAGCAAAATAAACGGTGAGTTCGTCTTCTTCAACACCTTTTGAAACACCACTGGGTTCACACGCGGTTTTTTAATATCAAAGTAGGTATCCAGGCCCGCTCCAAACTCTTTCATTTCACGGCCGAACAATCTGAGAAAGCCCACGCCCGCCTGTTTGATCTTCATATTTCTGTCGATAACGAGATGCCAGGGGAAGGCGTGGCAGAACACCTTCGACGAAAAACGAAGTCCCCCATTAGCCGGCCTCTCCACTTTCACCGCACGTATTTTATATCCGAACTGGTATCTCTTCGAATCCAGGGCCGACAGTTCGTGCAGGGTCACTTGCATCGATAACGAACACCGGAAGAGGTATTTGGCGATTCCCTTCAGAACCCCCGCAAAGATGTACCCTCCGCTGGGTGAGTTGGTGCCGTAGTGGAGGATGATGCGTTCCGGTTCCCGAACACATGAGAAGGACGTCTGGTAATAGTCTTTTGCATTATGGGAGAGTCGAAGCTCGGCAAAAACACTACCGAGACTTGTCAGGAAGTCCTGCAAGTCGGGTGCAAATGTTCTAAGGGCTCCGGAATATTTCCGAAGGCAAATTATGAAGAGTTTTTCGCCAAGCGCCTCAAGTACCACTCGCAGCTCGTCCGCTGAAAAACAGAGCAATTAACTGGATGAAATTACAATTGGGAAAAAGAGATTCCATATAATGAGCTTCAGTGACGAAATAAAGAAAGCGAGTCAATTTTCGAACTCGAGGGAAACCTTGGATTCCCCGATATTCTGAAGAAGTGCAGCAATAAGTGCAGTAAAGTGTAGTTTCCTTTTATTTATATACCTATCTGGACAATTAGCTCTTAAACTATTATATTCATACTTGAACGACGACAGAGAAAAGGTAGAACAGCAAAGCAAATTACTCTCTGAGACAAAAACAAGGGGGGGGGGGTGAGAGTTTTCAATGGTCAAGGATACTTCTATTTGCGCATATTGTTTTGCATATCACCAAACAAATCCACTCTTGAGAGCAGAGCTATAGCGCACAAGAAAAAAAATAAACAGACGCTTGCCTGACATTTAAGCGGTCGCTGACACAGCCCATGGCAGGCATACCCCGCGGTCGCCTTCACAGTGAGCAGTGTTGCCAGCTGGGTACAAGCTCGATCATTTTGTAAGCGACTGCCGTGAAAACTTTTGCAACCGCAGCGACTGCCTTAAAAGTTAAGTTGCTTTTATTCGGTTAACTGTCTTATTTGTAGGTGTAGTTTGTTTTGTTGAATGAATGGATCATTTGTGAACATTTGTGGCTTCTACAACATCTCCCAGACCTAAAACCAAAGTTCAAAGCCCAAAGTACTTTTTATTTAACGAAAATCGATTGAGGTGACGTTTGAGACAATTTACCTGTAGAGCAAGTTAAAAAATTTAAAAACAATTTGGTTCACTTAAATTTGTAGCTATATACCCTGTCCCAGATCGTTTGGGCATCTCTGGGTCATCTGGATTGTCTGGGCAACTCTGCGAGAACAGGGCCATTGAGCAGATCCTTTGATCTCACCTTGTTATAGCAGAACATTAATATTCTCCTCTGGTAGGCTTCGCGTCGTTCTACAAGGTCACATCCTTATGCTCATTTTTAAGAATGAGATAAGCCGTCTATTCCCCCACCCCTCATAGTCCGTGTGCAGGGTTGCCAGATCGTCACCCATGAAATACCCCGCTGTCTTTGAAAAATACGCCAAAATTTCTTTCGAACCCAAAATTGCAAGAAATCTCTATAAGCTTACAACGATTGTCAATAGAACCAGATCAATTTTAATACAGCCAAAAAAAAAATCCGCCACTCGGTCGTAAAATCCACCAATATGTCAACACTGCCCATGTGTCAGTCCGGGAGGAACACTGGCAATTGCGCCTCGTAACCCAACTTTTTCTCAGTTTTATTCCAGTATTTATTTCAGATCATTTCTTGTGAAGTTTGTTAGTTACTTTAAAGTTTTAATGCATTGTGTAAATATTTCAATAATTTCTCAGTATTTTTTCAACAATTACTTCAAATAATTAGTTCAATAAGTACAACAATAACTTACTATTATATTGCCCTGAGTGGCATATTCTATCCATGATGATTCGAAATGATCAAATAACTTAACTGTACTGACAATCAGTTGTTAGGTAAGATGCCAAAGGATTAAATACTGAAAAATTGTTATAACTTTAGTCCAGTCTACAGTTAATGTTAGCAAAGAACAAAAAGATGTAACTCGCAGCACATATTTGACATCCATCTACAAAACCTCTACGAAAAAAAAAAACAAGTCCACCAACGACCTGAAGCTAATTACTGGAGAATCTTAGATGTCACAATTGTCACAAAGAAGGCAAAACATATGTACTGCACACAAGGCAGACATAAAAAATGGAAACCACTCCTCGAATCCTCTAAACCCAGATGTTTCTCACAGATTTACGCTGCAGTGTAGAAACAAAACCGAATGTCTGGTACGGAAATATTAATTAGTCTCCTTGATTCGAACAATTCGGTCTTGTAGAATTACGGGCTTCGTCAGATGCTGTAAGGCTTCCCTGTATGCCACGATCCTTATCCTTTTCCATTTAATTCTCCGGATTATCATTAGTCGTAGGGTGAAGACAACTTCTGCTACGTTTGTCGTACGAGCAGATGGCAAACAAAGGTATGCTGTCAATTTCGCTCTGATATCCCCCCCCCCCCACACACACACAAAAAGACAATCAAACTAGAATTCACCGTCCAAAATGAGGTTTTCCCCTTATGTATGCAATCTAATTACCTAATGTTTTTACTTTTATTAAATAATGTCTGAATTCTTAAAAGGAATTCATAGACTGAATACTCTTTTCAAGATCTTTAACTTTAGCTTTTGAAGTATAGTCATCCTTGTTTTAGTAAAAAGAGACAAAGAAGAAGGATTAGACCTTCTTAGTTTAGTCACTTGGCCCCGTCTTCTTTCTTTGAGGCATTCTTCATTCCACTTATAGTAGGCTACCGAACGTTATCGTAGGTATTCATTACTTCCAAGAAGCGTGTTCTTCTGACATGTCCGTTGTCTATTTAGCCATTGTAAAAAAAAAATAATGTCAGGGTTGTTGTTCACCTTTACCCATCCTTACACTTAATACTTAAACACATGTCCTAGCAGAGTTTAATTAAACGCTGATGATGACAATGGCCATGCTGTAAAGATTGTGAACAGGTTGACAAAGCGTCACAGGTCAATTTTACCGTGTTCTTCAAAACTTTGCTAACTGAAAAAATTTAAAACTGCTGGCTGATTTGGTATTCTTTTAAATTGTGCGAAGTGTTAGATGACGACATGAGCACCATCTAACAGGTAGATGAGTTTTAACTTTCTGAGTTCATACTTTCTTCATGCAAATGACATACACAAAACTGGGCCCAAAATTTATGAAAATATAGTTAGCACAGTTTTGAAGAACACGGTACAATTTTTCCGGTCCCTTCTGCTTTCCTTCCGTTTCCGTTAAGTCAACTAATTACAGTTGACATATAAGAGAAGAAAAGAAAGAGGAGAGAAGAGGAATACTTACGCTTAAGCTTGCAGAGCGAGGTGAAGATCTGGTTCAAGAAAGAATTCGAATTTTCCTCCAAAAGACACTTCTGGAGGTCTGGAGCCATGCTGGAAAATAAAAATCACTATTCACTCACTACTGTCGTCAGGGGCGGTTAGAAGGGCTTGGGCATGGAGGCGCGGGGGTGGCGGCCTCTAAACACACGGCGGCTGTATTGCCCAGGCAATAATACCGATTGGAAACAACAGACAAGAAGAAGCATTTAAAGAAAATTAATACTTTTTTAGAAAAGTTTATAGTAGTAAGGTCAATGCTGGAATAAAATAATAAAAATTTAGATAAAAGGGATTCTTGCATTCCGTTTATTTAACCTTCCGCTGGAGAGAGGCGATGTCTCGTTAGCAGGTCCTAAAATATGCACTCAGAACAATTTTTAACTGATCACCGAAGTCAAAATTTTGCAATCTGCCTTTTTTCTGGCAAAATTCAACAGTTTCACATACAAACTCAAACTAATAATGGGGCTCAGCCCCCTTAAAGTACTAGCGAAATCCCCCCCCGCCCCCATTAAAGTAAACAGAAAATGGAGCCGCAGGCGGAATTTTTCGAGTTCACTTTTGTTCTGGCTTCAACCACTTCTCAAACTAATTTAACTTAGTGACTCGAAGCTTAGCGACTTATTGAGCCCGAACCTAAAATGACATGCCGTTCGACCAGATACAGAATAGGGTACCATACTATGGAATACGCTGCAGGTGAAGTTTTTGGAAACATATATGATCAGAGTCTTTTTTGGATTCCAAACGAATGTAAGGGATGCCTACGATATCTCATATTTGTATTGACCTCAATAACTCCCAAACAGAGTAAGATGTTTTGCCGAAAGTTAAATGTAAGAAAGGTACATGGCAGCGTTTTCGCTCGAACTTTTCCATAAACATACTGGTCATCCATGATAATGTTGAATGGAAACAAAGTAGTTTGGTCTGAATTGTTCGTACACAGATTGTGGAACCAACTGGCCCGTCATCACAGTGCTTACAAAAGCGATTTATCTTTAAACAAAAAACAACACGTTTAACGAGAAAATAGAGATTTAGAAAAAACAGAAACTGAAACTTTGTGCCGGAGGCAAAAAATCTCGAAAATTGGGATCAACTAAAAAGAGGCACGAACGGCACCACATAAGGTAGAAGGCACGAGTACTAAAAAGAGGCCCGAAAGTTAAAAACGCTCTTTCAGGCTTCAGAGTGAGGGAGAGGAACAATGTTCTAAAGTGACTTATTTTAGGCTCAGGAGTTACGAACTCTCACTTACTTGCCTATTCTACTACTTGCTAATCTCTTTTTATTACTCATGCCTCCTGCGTCAGGCCGTGCCTCTTTTTAGTCGATCCCTCGAAAAACGGGAGCCTCTTTTCTGCAAAAATAAAGAGGTTTTGAAACAAAACTAGTGTCGTTCAAACTCTGCGCCACATGGTGCAAATCGTCAAACTGCATTTATGTCGTTCTGACAAGCTTGAAACTCACGACGGTCATTCTCATAAGCTCAAGACATTTGGATGTCTCGTAAGATATGACTTGTAGAAAATGTCTACGTAACCATCTTCAGACAAGCGGACTAACAAGTTTTTTTTCATTTTAAGTCCCGAAACAGACGACTAGAAAATTTGTTCGCAAAATACCTGACAAGAATCAGGTATTCGCAGGCGATATTCACACGATTGCGTGTCACTTTGGCAAGCTTAGAACGTATGAGTGTTATACAGGCAATTTCCAAACATACGACTGAGAGTGATTCCCAAACATTGTCCGTACCGCGTACCCCTAATCAAGGATCGAAAAGGTTGCGTACCCCTTTTCTTAAAACATGAAAAGAAGATATTTATTATCATAAATGATATACATATACAAAAAAATTAGGCGCGTGCTGCTTTGTAGCTAAATTTTGTCAAATCTCGGCTCGATGTCAGCAGCGGCCTCGGTAGCGGCAACATTTTTTTCAGTCACACTGTTTCTGGGTTTGGATTTTGATGCCTTTCATTCTTTTATCAAGCTGCTTCGCAAACATTTCCGTTAGCTTAATTCGTAACCCTAAACAGCTTATAATCAGTGGCGTGACGTACGGGTTGGGAACAACCCTCCCACAAAGTGGTCGGACGTTGACAGTTAGAAGGAAACGAGTCGGCACGAAGCGCCACGATTTTTTTTTAAAGTTCGGTAGAAATTACCAACCAGTCAGTAAAAATACCGTGCCCTCCAAAAAAAAATTCCTGCTGATGCCTCTGACCTCTGTCTCCTACTGATAATACTAGACTTTCGGCAATCAAAAGTGAGTGAGGCAAGTGTTGAAGGTACAGACTAAACTGATTTTGTTACCTTCGTGTACCCCTTGAAAGGGTCTCGCTTACCCCTTTGGGTACGCGTACCACCGGTTGGGCACCACTGCTCTAAAGCATGAGGAGTGCTTCACCTCCCGCCCCCCCCCCCCCCCTCTCTCGAACCGCCCCTGACTGTCGCTCGAAAATTTTAGAGGTGCATTACGAGAGAGCAGAAACGGATGTTCTACCACGTTCGGACATTTCAGGAGTTAAGTAAAAAAAATACCTGTATGGGGCGATGTGGAACACACAATTGAACCTTCCATCAAGCTTTTTGTTAACGGACCCCTCTTGCTTATTCTTCCTTTTCTATTATTTCGTTTTGTAGCTACAGCTTTTAGCGATCCCGAGCCGACCGCAAACATAGCCGAATACTTCATGGTTTGCCGACAACTCCTTCACACAGAACGATGTGAGAAACTTCAAAGTCCTGTTTTTTTTAAAAGACATGGTAGATAATCAGGTCTGCCTTCGGTTTTCGACTTCTTTTCTTCTGCTTGTTTTCCTACTTATTAACCAAGGCACGTTCAGTTTTCGATTTGTTTGCGTCCAGCTGCCGTATCGGAGAGCAGGAAAGCTGGGAAGAGTTGACAAGCGCTGACAAAAAGCCGCTAATTTGACGTGACAGTAGTTTTATCGAAAATTAATATTTCTGAGCCATATCATCAAGGTCATTTCTAGTAAGAATTATGCTTCACGGAAGAAAACACAAAAATATCCCATAGAGATTCATTTTTGTCTTTCCGTCCAATATTTCCATTCGAACAAATACAAATTTATAGCCTACTCTTTTGACTGACTCCTTTCTAGTTTTAATATAAATATTTTCATGTTCAAAAGTCAACAAGGGCCATCTGATCGGAACATTGAGAAAAATAAGTAAGTAAGTAAGTAAGTAAGTAAGTAATTTATTTATGACCCGCCATTTCGGAAAGGCGGAGTAAATTAAAAAAGTAAACAAAACACATACAAACACAGAAAAATACACTTAATTTTTAATCTTCGGTCAGGAAACAGTGGACGACGTCGTGTGCTGGTTGGGCCCTGTCGTCCATGATTTTTGAAAGCAAAGAGGAAAGATCCAAAAGGTAGCACTTGCATCTTGAATTTTGAACTTCTCCGTCAATGTATGGTTATGACATAATTTCGATAAGTGGAGCAGGTGCTTTGCATATTTCAAATAACATGATCTCATCATTTTAATCTCCTTCTTTCGCAGAACATGAGTGACGCCAGAACGAAATAGTATAGAAGGAGCGCAGAAGGTGCTGTACAAATTTCCCAAGGCTAAAAATATATGCAACACGAACACTGCGTCTATTTTTGTTTAATTTTGGTGCTCTTATTGCTCATCCTTCAACTATATCTACAAGACTAAGACTTATTCGAGTCAAAAGGAATACAAACAAAAATACCAACCACGCATCATTCATTCACGTGAACAAATATAAGGAAAACATCTCTACGTAGATTGAGATTTGTCTGTAGGGAGTAGGGATTGTAGGCTGTCGTTATTGCCAATTCGTGTGTGTTTTTTTACTCCTCAGTGTTACAATGTTTGAATGTTATTCGTCAGTTTCTGTTTGTTTAGCTTTTGTTGTGTTATTGCAAAGAATGAAATGTTCTTACCGTTAGTTTATAGAAAATTCAAATTTTCTCTAAGAGAAATATTATACAAATTTGACGCATGTCGAATGTCGTGTGAATGAACTTCATTACTGAAAAAAAAGGATTTAATAGCTGAATTTCTGTTAATTTTATTTCCCGATGACTTTTTATTACTAAAAATACTTTCATATCGGACATCGAATCGAGCTTGCAGAGCAATCTCCCTGAAAAACTTTACTTTATTAAAAATCTGTCTTAAATTAGAAGCCCAAAGGCTCCCTTCGTGGAAAGTCTGAAAAACCTCTTAAAGAAAAAGAAAGTTCAACTGACGGAGAACGCAAACCGCCCTTGACAACCTTAATTCGCTGAACTTCAATCTCTTCGATCCTTGTTCCAACTTCGTTCCTTGCGTTCCCACTCCCGGATGATTGTGGTATTGTAGAGATGAAATGACTGGATTTCAAACTCATTCCCGCTGAAATCCCTGCAAAACTCGTTGGAATCTGGAGATGAATATGTAAATACATCCGTTTAATCGCGGTCTCTGAGGGATCGTATTAGAAGAAGCACGGCATGTGGCAGGATGCACGAGTACTAAAAAGAGGCAATAGTACTAAAAAGAGGAAGGACATACTAAAAGAAGGCTGCTTGCACCAGAAGGCACGCACTGTCTATGCCCTCTCTTGGGATATGGAGTTCTCCAACTGGACCCGTGCCTTCTTTTAGTTCTCAAGCTTGTTCGTGCAAAAAAAAAACGGGGGCAGGATCAATGTGTTCTTATGCCATCTTCTAGCATGCTCGAGGGGTCACTTCGATGATTCCAGGGCATGCCCGAAACTCCGGAGCCTAAAAGAGATCACTCCGAAACATGCGGTCATGTCTAGAACTTCCGGTTCCCAAGGTACGACCGAAAATTAGGCAAAAGAAGGAACGTTGGAACATGTATCCTGCCAATCGTTATTTTTCACGCGAACATGCTAGAGAACTGAAAGAAAGTGCGCCAGCCAAACCAGGTGTCATCGAAGAAGGCATAGCTGATGAGTGCCTCCAAGTCTAAGCATGCCTTCTTTTAGTATGCCGTGCCTCTTTTTAGTAATGTCCCATGACATGCCTTGCCGTGCCTCATTTTCGTCAATTCTTGTCTCAGATACCGCAAAAAAAAGCCTGATCATTGATATTCTTTAAATCTAATCTTCGAAACCGGAAACCCTAAGGCCTTTTTCTTTCTTTTCGGGGGGAATATGAAGATAAGTTAATAATCCAGTTTTAAAGTAACTCTGTTTTAGGTACGGTTGACTTTTAGTTGCAGTAGCAGCAATCACAAAGGAACCTTAATTTTGAGGGTTCTTGTATATCAAGCCACAGAAGAACAAGGTGCAGGTAACCCACAAGAAAACAATCACACATTTTTGGAAAGTATATTTCGTTAAAATAAGCACGAAAATAATTCTCAGTTAATTTCAAGTTTTCAGAATTTATTGCATTCTTCTAATTTTATTTGTGACAGCTCGTTATCCCCTGCGAGATTAGTCACAATTGTATATTCTGGATGTTCTTACATTTGTATTTATGTAATATTTTTGCGCGGGGTCTCGCTATTTTTTTTTTTATGGGGGCTATCTTGTATTAAAATGATTGGTTATAAATATTCAGTTTGTAAATAAGGTTGTTAGTTTATTGAAGTTTAATGAGGGTTGTAAGTTCAAGTTCAGTAAGGGTTAATGGAAACATTAAGTAGTTTCGGGAATTTGTTAAATATGTAAAATGTAAATGAGTGTCTGTGCTTGAGTGTAACATGTGATTTTGAGTTTAGTTAGTATCCAGCCTTTGTAGCGAATGGTGAAAATAAAATAGTGTTAGTCTGTCCATGTTTATATGACAAAGGTTTTGATGAAATTCATTTTATTTAGTCTCTCCATTGTCATTTGTCCTCCAAGGGTTTTGCGTAAAAATGAATTCCAAGCACCCGAGAAGTGCGGTGAAAAATCTTCACCGCACGGTGTAAAAAGTACTTTTAGCCAAAAGACATATTCTCCTGTTCCCTTAGGGCTCTTGACCATTTTTACCTTAAATCTAGACACAGTGCATCTACAGTAAAAAAAAAAAAAAAAATCCGTGTGCTTTAAGGGACTTCGAGGGCCATGTGACCTTGACAGCGCAATTGTCAGCCAATATACATGCTACCTACTCTTGCAATTGCCATCTGAGCTTACAGCTCTTGTTTCTTTTTAGTTTCTTCATGGAAATCCCAGTACTCAGCCAAACTTGGCTAGTTTTTTGTCGTGTGTTCCCCCAACAAGGTCCAATATGGCTCTGACGTTACAGAAATGAAGTATTTTTAATACCGACCAGGAATGTTTTTCCTCAGATTCCCCATTCTCCAAGGAATTTCTCGTGAGTGGGCGACTCCTGGAAACTGCTATTGTTAAGAAAAAATGTCATAGATAATTGACGTATTTCTTGTCCTACATCCGGACCAGTCTGGAAAAGTACTTGTACCTCCTATCACCCATCAAAAATGTCACAGCTTCTAATAATTTTATAGTTGACGTAAAAGGAATTTTAGGCGCCAGTGGGCTAAAATGGTAATTGTCAAACGTTTTCCCCATAAATGCTTACATCGACCTTCTCAGACTTGTAGATTCAAGCTTTTGAAGGACATCCTTCTACAGAAAATACCTATACCCAATGAAACTAATGATCTAAGCCGTTCTGGTTTCTTGTCCTGCATCCGAACCAGTGTTGGGAAGTCCTTGATTGATTAAATATTTCTGTTTCAGGTTGTTTTTCTGTAAGACTTATATAATTTTCGTTTGTTGTGTTTTGTTGTTTGGGGGTCACGTAAGGTAATGTTTTTCCTGAATGTTTTTGTTTTCTTTTGATATCGGTACATGATCTCATTCTCCGTACTCACAGAAGTGGGTGTTTCCCACAAGTTCGCTTTTTATGGCACTTGCCTTCCGGCGAAGTGCCATATACCGATCACTTTTCTGTCGGTCTGTCGGTCGGTCGGTTAGTCCGGTGTTTGCGAGTTAGGGTACTTCCAGACACGCTAGGACGATGAAACTTGGCAGGCGTATTAGGGACACGACCAAACTAAGTTGGAAATAGTCACTTGCCCGATCCGACCATGGTGGGGGGAGGGAGGGGAGCCGGAAGCCGGAATTTAGTGGCATGCATAACTTTCGAACGGGTTATCGGATCTTAATGAAATTTGATATTTGGAGAGACGTCATGTCTCAGGTGTTCCATTTCAATTCTGGACCGAATCCGATGAATGTGGGGGGGGGGGGGGACCGGAAATCATCTGACAAGCTTAGAGTTGAGGGATCGGGATGAAACTGGGTGAGAGGAACAAGCACAAGCCGTACATCATTGGCAGTACATCATTGGCAGAAGCGGACGGGATTCGTGCACTGTGGTGGGAGTTGGAGGGGGGGGGCGGAATTCCGGTGATACGGAGTTAAGTTACTTCTAGGTGGGCTGGGACAGTGAAACTTGGCAAGCATAACAGGGACCCGACCAAACTAACTTGGAAATAGTCACTTCCCCGATCCGAACACCGTGGAGGGAGTGGAGGGAAGGGGAATCGGGAATCTAGAGGTACGTATAACTTTGGAACGGGTGATCAGATCTTAATGAAACTTGATATTTGGAAAGACCTCGTGTCTCGGATTTCCCACGTGAATTCCGAACCGGATCCGATTATTGTGGGAGGGGAGTCAGAGGGGGAGCCGTAAATTTTGTGACACGCTAAGAGTGGAGCGATTGGGATGAAACTTGGTGGGAAGAACAAGCACAAGCCCTAGATTCATCAGAGACAGAACTGGATCGGGTTCGAGCACTGTGGGGGGAGTTAGAAGGGGGGGGGTCAGAAATTCCGGTGATCACCAGTTAAAGTACTTCCAGATGTGCTAGGACCATGAAACTTGAACATTAGAGACTTGACATGATTAGAATATTTTTGCCTCATGGGTTTTGCTTATAACTGAATTTCTTAAAGTACAAATGATACTTTTGATTAAAATATACATTTCATTCTCCCGATGAGCTCATCATCATTTTTGCTTCAAGAGTTTTGATTACAGATGCATTCTTAGCGCCCCTAAAGTGCATCATCACAGCCAAATGCATTACCAAACGTTACGTTATCGTGATTTCCAAGGACCCATTATCTCAAGGGTTTTGCTTACAAATAATCACGACAAACCCACGAACTGAAGAATTCCTACTTTCATCCTCTGACCCGGGCTTGCAAGTGCCATATGAGCTTGCATCTCTTGTTTTTCAACTTGAGCGGTTTTGAGCCTGAACAGGACCCTTGCCAAGAATGGCTGAACTATAGTTCCAATAAAATTCAGCTGACGTATCCGTTTTGCTCCATCAGATATGGGTTGTTCTTGTCGGCAGGTCGGGTTATTTTTTTATGTCAGAAATCAAATTCCGCAAACATTTGTCGGGCGCACCCGGAAAGTTTAAGTCTCGTCGGCAGATTGGGATTTTTTTACACGTAAATCGAATTCCGTAATCTTTTGTCGGGCCAATCCCGGAAGTTTACGTCTCGTTGCCAAATCGAGATTTTTCTACAAACAAGGAATCAAACTTCCCAAACTTTCTTCCGGCTCTTTTGCATCTACTTCTTTTACAATAAATTCAGAATAATTTTATTAGAGAGAGAGGGAGCGGTTTATTATACAACTTTCGTAGCTCTTGGCTAGTTTGCAGTTGCAAAACATTACATACAAAAATTAGGCACTGTTAAAAGGCAAACGGGAAAAAGGCAAAAATGAATTAGAATTGCGGTTTCACCACGCACGGGTAAGGGGCAGTTTGAGTTTCTGTCTGGTTCTTCTGTTTGGTGGGGCGTCTGAGGGTAGGATGTCTCGATGGGTTGGGTTTGAAAGTAATGCTTTCAAACCCAAGTACTGAAGGGCCCCATACAGGGCAAGCATACTCCAAGACTGTTCGCACAGGTGGATGGTTAGTCTTAGGGCGGACGCTCTTCCGGTGGGGATGTGGAGACATTATATTGTTAGAGATAGGAAAGGTACTGGTCCTTATTTTTGTCTAATGTGTGGTATTGAAGGACAGGATGAAGTACATTTGATATGTTATTGCGAGGAGTTGAAAGAATTAAGAAAGGAAGTGTTTGGTCGGGAGGCTTGGGAGGAAAGGGATTTGGTTTCAAGTATGGGAAGTAAGTGTTTTGGTGAGCTCCGAAGGCTGGGTAGATTCCTGGCCCACTGTGACCTATTTTTATAGAAGTTGATGTTTGGTTTGTTTTTGGAGTGTATGCTATTTTGTTTTTTGTTATTGTATTATGTTTCCCGCCATGGCCCTTGGGCTTTATTGGGAATAAATTCATTTATTCATTCATAGCAAAGATAGGCTCGGAGGAGACTATTGATACAGCAACCGAAGCGACGCATTTTAGACAGTGTTTGAAGGGAGGAGTTACCCTTCCTAAATACACTGTCAATATGTGTGGTGAAGGACAGTCTCTAGAGAAAATGACTCCGAGTATCTTCACTTCTGAAACAACAGGAAAAGGGAGTTCCGGGGGGGGGGGGGGGGGGGTAAATTCTCTATATAGTGTTATTCTTTGTGCCTACTTTACTATGGATGGCCACTACTTTTTTGGAGGAAAGATATGTGATTTCACGGGTAGCTTACTTTTACGCGAACAAATTTGGCAAGCGGTGCATTTCGTAGTACTCTCTATTTGGAACAACAGTGTTTCATTTCGTTGGCGTTTTAGGATCGAAATTATTGGGAGTTGGAACTCATTAAGATCTGGAAGCTTCGCTTTTTAGTGAAAGAGCCAAATAAATGTACTTAAATATACGAATTTTAAAGGTATTATCTCAACTGGCGCATTACAGTTAGTTTTACACAAAATTTCGCCCGCGGCGCATTTCGTGGCATTCTCTATTTAGAATTAGGCATGTAATTTAATAGACCTTTAGGATTGAAATTCTTGGGATCAAAAGCTAGAACTTGTATAGTAGATATAGCAATTTTATTCCGAAAAAAAAAAGGCAGATTAAAGAAATTTCGCATGCTTCGCTTAATCGGAATCTTAGCTTTCTAGCGAAAACTGGAAGGAACAAGACCAAAGGTTTCGATGGGATCCCAAAAATTCAATATCTGATCCAGACAACTGGGTCTAATTGTCTTAGCCAGATCCAGTCTTCGCCAGACTCCTTGAACATTTTTACAATTAAAATTCAGAAACAGATTAAGGCCAAATAGCTAATCACCTGAGAAAACCAAGTCCAGATTTGGATTCAGCATGTGTGTTTACCCCTATAAGTCATATCTGTTTTGACGAAAACTTCCTGCCACTTCTGCCAATTTCCCGGTTCCGGCCGAACTCCAGAACTACTTGTCCGGCGAAAAAAGAAAGCTCAAAGACGAAATCAGGGTATCTTCTTTCCCCAGTAATGAACATCTAATCAACTTCAAATAGAAATTTAGCTTATAACAAATTTTCCGATTCCAGCCGGATTCCGGTCGAACTATATGTCCGGGTAAAATACGATTGTCATACAGGGGCTCAGCATCTCTTCTTACCCCTAAATCGCTTATCTAATCAACTAGAAATAAAACTTTGACTTCCAAAAGTTTTCCGGTTTTGGCCGGATTCCGGACGAACTACATGTCCGGGTAGAAACTTATTTTCACATAAGTGTTCAGCATGCCTTCTTGCCCTAAATCGAACATCTAATCAACTACAAATAAAACTTTTAATTTTGACAAACTTTCCGGTTTGGGCCGAATTCCGGTCAAAATACTTGTCCGTCGAGAAAATAGTTTTCACCATCGTCTTCAGCATGTCTTCCTACCTCTAAATCGAACATTTAATCAACTTCAAATAAAACTTTTACTTTCAACAAACTTTCCGGTTTGGGCCGGATTCCGGGCGAAATACTTGTCTGTCGAGAAAATAGTTTTCACCATCGTCTTCAGCATGTCTTCCTACCCCTAAATCGAACATCTAATCAATTTCAAATAAAACTTTTACTTTCAACAAACTTTCCGGTTTGGGCCGGATTCCGGGCGAAATACTTGTCCGTCGAGAAAATAATTTTCACCATCGTCTTCAGCATGTCTTCCTACCCTTAAATCGAACATCTAATCAACTTCAAATAAAACTTTTACTTTCAACAAACTTTCCGGTTTTGGCCGGATTCCGGGCGAACTACTTGTCCGATGACAAAATGGTTTTCACCATCGTGTTCAGCATGTCTTCTTATCCCATAATCGACTATCACATTAGCTGTTTAAAAATTTTTTTTTTTTGTCCCTTAATTTGAATCCCCTCCCCCACCCCTAAATGTAGAGCTACAAAACCCATCTGCGAACTTGACTGGTCCGACGACTCAACCAACCCTCACACCAAGTTTCATCAAAATATCTCATTCCCTTCGAGAGTTATCGTGCTTACAGAAGGACGGACAGACGGACGGACGGACGGACAGACGGACGGACGGACGGACGGACGGACAGACGGACAACTTTTGCGATGTCATAGGTATCCCTCCACTTACGTTTTGGGATCCCAAAAACCGAATATGTAAATTTAAATAAAGAATTTACATCAGCCGTAAGAAATCATGTTAGGTGATTTATTACATTTAGTTTTACGGACCGGTTCTATTCTGCGCTGGCGGGAGTTGCTTCGCGTCAAATCGACGTACCTCGCCCCCCCCCCCCCCCCAAGGTAAAAGGCCAGTGACGCTCTTCCTATAGAGGGATAGTGAAGAAAGCTGTTCGGTATACAAAGTTCCTGAGCCCCAGATGAGCCATTCGAGGTTTAGAGCGGACACGACTTATGAAGATGAAAGGGGGGGGGGAGGGGCACTTTCTGAAAGTCCTCAGATTCGAGATAAACTGGATGGGTGCTAGGACCAAATGCACGTTATGTAGTGTATATTAAAAAATATTAGGTAATATTTGGAAGAACGGTGTTTCATTTCGTTAGCGTTTAGGATAGTTTTACACAAAATTTCGCATTACATTTACATTATATTTACGCGCCCGAATCGGATCAGACATCAGCTGTCGTCTGCCAAAACCCAGTAAAATCTTTTTGACTCAAACATTGACGGCCACTACCTCCACCACGGCGAATCGAATGGCGCAATCGGAATTGTTCTATCTTGCATAGTTTCTTCGATACAAGGCTAGCATCTACAGGCGCCTTCATTCCTTCAGAAAGTAAGAAAATCAGTTTTTTGCCTTTCCTGAAAAATCGTTCGAAATGCAGTTACTAGGTTTTGGCAGAGGAACGATGTTCCGATGTTGTCCCTGGCGTTCAACAGTTTGACGAGGACCCCTGTCAAGAAGGACCGAAATATTGCTTAGTTTGACATCTTAGTTGACGTTTTTTAGCCATTGATTGAATATTTTGTATGTTTCCCAGCGAGCCTGGGCTCAAATACTACTGAGAAAACATGCAATAATCGATAAATGAAAAGTTTCATGAGTTTAAGCTCAGCAACGGTCATAGCAATAGGAATGTTTCTCCAACCTCTATTTGGTTCTTGTTCATGGCCGAAAAAGTTGCACCAATCGGGGATTTTTTCTGAACACCAGGCTACAATATTTGAAGGCGTATTATATAAATACGCCTTCAAATATAAAATATTTAAATTTTTTATATAAAATATAAAATATTATATAAATACGCCTTCAAATATGTATAAAATAAAAAACTGGAAATGAGGTTTTGAAGCACATGGCACCGTAAAATGTACTTTATGCATCCACACTTCATATTTGTTTTATTTATCTTCATATTTGTTTTATTTGTTTTCTTCATTTACTCCGCTTTCTGAAAATGGCGGGTCATAAATATATTACTTACTTACTTACTATATCGCCCGGTGCCGCTGCCAGCGCCACTTTTGGCCTGTAAGCTTACGTTTACAGAATTAAGGTACGTGCACACAGTCTGGTTTTCGCAGTCTGATGAGCAACTTTCTTCTTCCAAAATTTTGACGCATCGCATGCAAGTTTTCCAATACACTGTCAGAAGTTTCATTACAGATAACACGAGGATGCGCGGTTTTTTGGCGGATTTTCAGTTCTTCCTGATGGTAGCGCTTATTATGCATAACATTTTGAAATATAACAGATAACATCTACAGTGTTATCTGTTGAAACCACGCATCCTCGTGTTATCTCTTATGAAACTTCTGACAGTGTAGTGACGCGAATTTCACATGCGTTTTGTTGCACTTGAAATCTAACAGGACGGTCTGTGCACATAGCTCTTTAGTAGCTGAAATGAACAATCGGAGAAACATCAATTGTGTTAGCATCACGAATGAAAGCACTTTGCACACCAAGGAAGGTCCTTCACCGTGGGTGGTGGAAAGTGTGAGCCCGAAATCAAAGCTTTTATAAGTAGTATCCCTTCTATCTTGAGTTTTCAATGGCCCTCAAGGTGGAACCGCTTGTTACCTGATGATCCTTCGGGTGTCTTTCTCCAGCCCCCCACTTTCATTGTCTTTGAGTAGACTCTCGAGCGATTCTTTTATCTCTGGGACCTGGAACAGAAAGATGTGCACTTGACCTGGGAAAGACTCATTGTAGACTCCACACAATAAAGAACATCTTTTTATCGAAAGTTGTTGAGTGAATCATTTGCTATTAAGCACAAATAAGTTGGACAGCATTTTGCTAATTTGGGGGACAAAATAATATAGACCCAAATTGACAACCATGTTCCATACGCTACTGGTTACGATTTTGTCACTCATGAATAGCTTGCCTGTCATTCACTTGAAGAAACCCGTTCTCGCATAATGATTAAAAACTTATCAAAGAAGCCTATTTGAAAACACTGTTCCATTTCAAATGTCTGGATCTTTCTATTCTTTTTTGTCTTCAACACAAGCCAATAAATGTCAATCATTCATTCAGTCACAGTCATAGCGCTAGTTTAAACCAGGACTTGGTATGACCAGGGGATGATCAAGTGGTATATATAGGATAGACTCAAATTGACAAGTATGTTCCCTAAGCTAATGGTTCCGATTCTGTCCCTTATGAACAGCATGCCTGTCATTTCAATTGATAAATCTTCCCATAAAGCGATGCTTATGAATAAAGCGATAAAACGCTCGGTCCCCTTCGCCATAAAAGGCGAAACCCGTTCTCGCATACAAGAACAGATGCGAGATAAATGTTAAAGACTTATCAAAGAAGTCAATTCGAAAGCACTGTCCCATTTGGAATGTCTGGGATCTTTCTATTCTTGTTTTGTCTTCAAAATCAATAAAGGTTATTCATTCGTTCATCTATAGTCAATGCGCTAGTTCAAAGCAAGACTTGGTATGACGAGAGGATGACCTAGTGGTGTTATCAGTTCATGGTTTGTGTATGTCAGAATAGTTATCAATGGGAAAATCAAAGAGAAAGAAAACTGGTTCATGGGTGAAAAGTAAAAAAAAGTTAAATATATGGCAAAGTAATTTGTCTCGGTTTTCACGTCCTTTATACTGAAACATCCACCATACGAAGAAAAGGCGTATTGTCTAAATCAATCCATGAGACCAAAACGACTGAATCATTCACAAGCCAGCGGAAGGATGGATCCAGTCTGTGGTAAAGGCAAGACCCCCCCCCCCCCCCGAAACATACAAAAGCAATCACTTGTATAGGCTTTTCCTTCCGATCTATGTGTTTTTTGTACTTTTTGTCTGACCAGCAGGCAAACCCCGCCTCGCCCCCGAAAGGCACCCCCCCCCCCCTAAATAGATTCATGGATAGCGACTATGGATACCCGATAAAACTGAGTGGAGCTAGAGGTAGTTGCTGTGAGGATTGAGCTGATACCCGTGTATTTCCCTCTTCGCTACTGAGCATACCAGATGAAAAACAGGAGGGTACATGCAGGGTTAGAGAACCCGGTCTGCAGCGAGTTAGACATGACGTAACAATGGTAGACAACCAATCAGCTGTAAAGGACTTATCAGAGGGCGTTCGTATTCAATTCAATTCACATTATTTTCCAAATATTCTTCATTGCGAAAAATAATATAGGAAAATGTCAATAAGAATTCGCTGACATGCAAGTACATAGTCTACTATTACTTTACATTATCTTCATGCAATATGCAGTTTTGGTTTCTTAATTTGGTCAATAATAAGATATTACTAACACATAAATATTATGTACAATTGTTTGTGTTACAAGAATAATTGGATCAATAATAATAATAATAATAATAATTGGATCATTGGGTCAAATAGTTAAGAATACTTTTAAAGAACACACTACACATTAGAAATATAGCTCTAATAAAATGTAGCTGACGTATTCGTTTTGCATCGTCAAATACTTTAAAATCACCCTAAATAATACAAATAATAAAATTGTCACGTCACAACTCACAGCAACGATAAAAAAAACAATATAGTCAAACAGAATCGAAATGACGAATGAAATATGGCGCAAAAGATTTCACATACAGCCCTCGGGACCAGCTACCCACAATCCATGAAGGAAAGGATTGCCGGGGGGGGGGCGAAGATTCAGTAACAAGTCCTCTCATCTAAACACATAACATGCTTCCTCCTTCGAAAAAAAAAAGACATCTGAGCCCGATTTTCTGCAGAGAGAAAGAGGCGGGAGATTCCCAAGAGGCACTCGGCTCCAAGGAGACGCTGTTCCAAGTTCGCCTTACTATATCTGATGGTTCTTGAGTTATGAGCTCCCAAAAACAGAAGCAATAAAACCGGAAAAGTACAATGGGCTCTGCTCGCTCTGGACGGACACTTGGAGCAAATTAACAAAAGAAACATAAAGAAAAGAGGAGAAACAACTTGGATGAAAAGAAAGACGCTTCAAATATATGGACAAGACCGTCGTATGCGAGAATTTTCTCTCTCAGTTTTGGTATGGCTTCGATTTCAAGTTTCTAAATTTCGACTCTTCATTCTTCATGGCTCAGGCTGGGCGGCTTCGCCTCGGTTAGTTACATCAACTTGTTGATGAAGGTTTTGAAGATGAGACTTCAGCAACAAGGGGAAGAGTAGGCTTCACAAGGGAACCATTCTCCTACCAATAGCTTTATTTTATGATCGAAAATATATATTCAAACAGCGCATAAAACGGATACGTCAGCTACGAGGCTTGGTCAGCCCAGTCAGCTTGAGCTCAAGGAGTATATGACTAATACTCTATATGACTAAGTCCAAAACACGCCACTGATCCTCAGGAAGAACGAGAAAACGTGTCACTAGCTACCAGGGGCGTCGCAAGTGCATTTTCGGTGGGGGGGGGGGGGCCAGAGCCAAAATTTTACCAAATATTTCAAAAATTGTACCGAATCCTAGAACAAAGAATTCGAGCTTTAAATCATGCAACAGAAACGATTACGTACGAAGAGTAACAATAAAGGGCGGCATGAACGACCATAGCCAACTATTAGGCGGCGTTTTTGGCGAAGCCCACATGGAGAATATATTGGCGGGCATGAGGCTATTTTACCCAATAGAAAATTAAAATGAGCGCCGCAGACGAAAATTTTCGAAATCCATTTTTTTTCTGTAGGCTAAAAGTTAACTGCTTCTCTTACAAATTCTATCATTTAGCGTTGATTAAATACCGAGACTCAAAGTAGCTCCATAAACCGATGGAGCGACGTTTAGGCAGTAGCAGCAACTGTAGTCTAGTCAATATACTGCCCATAATGACATAAAGTGAGCGCCGCAGGCGAAATTTTTTTTTTGCTTTTTCCTGCCAAATTTAATTTCCATCCAAATTCTAGCTTTTAATATTTCGAAATCTCTACAACTGGCTTAAAACCCAGGTCAAATGACGTTCCCTTCCACAAAATGGAAAATATTACGAAAAGTGCTGCAGGCGGAATTGTCGAATTATTTATGATTAGATATTCGTTTTGGGGTCCAAAATAAAAGTAAAGACTATCGATGATGTCATTGATCATCCCTTTTGTCTGCGACCAGTGCTTCACTCGACCTCTTCTGAGTTTCGAGGTTCGTGGTAACTTCCGAATCCTGGCAATTATAAAGAATAAATTACCGAAACCCAGTTATTATACCGAATAAGTTTAGACCGATAGCATGTTCGGGATTCTGTATAACTACCGTATCCCGTTTATTATACCGAATTGTTTTGGTATCGAAAGACTACCGAACAATATTCATATTCGGTATACTTTCGTCAAAACTGGAACAAAGTCAGGATGCGTGGTTGGAAATTATGCTGGATAAATTACCGAATCCCAATCATGATACCGAATAATTTTGAACAAATAGCTTATTCGGGATTCTGTGTAACTACGGAATCTCCATGAATATACCGAATAGTTCCGGCCTCGAAAAATTACCAAATGATTTCAGTACATTCTCTCACCAAATTCGTGTATCGAATCCCGATCATTATACCGAAGAGATTTGTATAGATAGCCTATTTAGGATTCTGTATAACTACCGAATCCCCGTCAATATATCGAACAGTTCTGCTATCGAAAAAATGCCGAACAATTTTAGTAAAATTTTGGGCCTCCGTCCCAAAATTTTACCGAATCTCAAAAAGGTTGGGGGTGCTGCACCCCCCCCCCCTTCCGACGCCCCTGCTAGCGACTCACACTCAACAATTCAAATCCTGTGTCAAACAATCACGGCAATCTTCGGGAGCAGCAGTGATACCTGAGTTGACACCGCTTCTGGATCTTCTGCTAGGTACCTGTGATTCTGCAACAGCAAGAAGAGTGAGTCATCAGAGTCTGTGTCATTCATCAAGAGTATACTCTTGATGACCTCTCCTTGCCGACGCAAAATCGCAGGATACATAGCGGAGGAGCTAGAAGCGGTATCACAGCTGCTCCCAAAGATCGCCATTGGTTGACACAGGGTTTGAGTTGTTGAGTTTGATTCGTTAGGGAGACGTTTATTCCTTTTTCGGGCATGTTTTGGACTTAGTCGTATAGAGTATTCCGTGACGATGAGTCACATCACTCCTTTTCTGGCAGTGTTGCCAACTGTTACACTTTTGGTGCTTTAGTACACTTTTTGTCTCTGGGTGACACCGTGACACCTTTTCTCTGAAAGTAACACGATTTTTTAAGAATCACACTATTTAGGTCATAGAAGCATTTTTTCATTTACTTTACTAAAGTGATGGATTAACCCCCCCCCCCCTCCAAAAAAAAATAAAAATAACCCTGTACTTTACTGTGACTGTGTACACAGAAACAGTCTCAAGCCTTAAATAAGCTCTTTTCCGATTAAATTTTTTTACAAAAGTGTGATGTAACACTTAAGAAATGTTTTGAAAAAATTTGCATTTCGCGCGTTCTACAGCGGAATGCAAAACAAAAATTCGGTGCGTCAAAAGGCACCTTTTTGTCAGCAATTATGACGCTTCTATGAGGCGAGCTCTTGGCAACTCTGTTTCCTGGCTTTGACCTGTCAACAACTCTTTTAAGTGTAAAGGTTTGGGTGTAATAGGTTGAACAAGCCATCAGGGTCGGGTGGTCGTGAGAACTTCTGCTGGAATTTCGGCATCATCATCACCCTCATGAACGTTAAGGTATGTTCCAAATTGATGGCATAAGCTCAGAAAGTCCGGCCGTGAACCTGATTGTGTTTTCACACCTTTAACGCCCATGGAAAGACTGACATGCAGCGAGACGTATAATGTAATTAAAGATATTTTGGGGGAGGAAGTTTATTTTAAAGCGGGATTGAAAAGGGAGGAACTATTGGATTTGAGTAGTTGTAGGGCATTCAGTCTGCCTCTTGGGGAGAGAAGGCGGTATATTGAAAGGACAAAGTGTCGGTCGGGTCCTTACTCATGTCTAATTTGCAGTAGTATGGATGAGAACTTGAAAGATTTGATGTGTGAATGCGAAAATTTGAGTGAACTTAGCTTAGAAATCTTTAGAGTAAATGAGAGAGGGGTGGATTAAGAATGAACATGCAGTGTCATGGGGAATAGTTGTTTTGTAAATATTAATCTGTGCTGCAGCTCTAGCCCATGGGGATAGTTGCTCATAGAAGGTATTATTTTTGTATGTTTGTATTATTTGTCATGTATTTTGCGATGGTCATTCGCTCTTAGCGTAAATAAAAGTTTATCTTACATATAGTAATATAGTCACATATAGTATTAAGTATCTTAAGCTTTCTGAAAACACACATGAAAAATATAATAACATCATCAAATGTAGGAAATATTTGAAAAACAAAATCATTATCTTCTCCAATTTATTTCCAGAGGCTCAGTTCCGATTTAAGTACGCCCGATGAAATTGATCTCAAAATAGTACTATGGAAGTAGTACGAAAAAGTAGCATGCGGTACTAACTATTATACTACATGCTTCTACTTCAAGGCTACCGTGTTACTGTCTTGCCATGCCATGTCTTGCCATGCAACACAGGATGCTACTAGATACTACTACATGAGATTGGACCAGTCTGAGGCACATTAAATGATAGTATTCTTTGCTATTACATTGTATTACATGCAACGTTTTCGTACTACTACCATACTACTACGCAGGCTAGAAATTTTTCATCGGGCGGTGGCTTGTATCTGGATGGGTTGCGGTTATTGTTACCAATCGTATTATCAAAATGTGGTATTGTATTAAAGCGTAGGCCTATTGAATATACTTGAATGTTTGTCATTTGGCCTGGACTTGGACTCCGCCAAATTGGATCTTTATATATTATTCAGATTTGCATTAAACATAATTTACATTTGAGCCTCGCCATTCCCTTTATTCGTTCATTGAAACTCTATTTGAAGTCACATTTCCCGTACTTGATCAAAGCGAAAAGTACAAGATTTGAATTTTTTTTCTGCCATTTTGTGTTTAAAGGCCCAGTGTTTTCTGGCTGATACTAGTGGGAAATCATAATAATTAAACCCTTCATATTTCTAATTAAAAATGTGCCTGTGCACTTTGCAATTTAAAGGCTGATAAAACAAGAGCTAGAAGCTCATATGGCACTTGCAAGGTTTGGTCAGATGACGAAAGTGGGAATTTGTAAATTCACGGATTTAATGTAATCATTCTAAGCAAATTCTATGAGGCAAAAAGAACAGTGGCCCTTGAGGACCAAGAAAATGTATTGTTTGCTCGAATGTATTTTTTGTACTTTTTGCTTAGAAGAATTCATTTATAAGCAAAACGAATTGTAAAGCCTTGCCCGGATCCAGTCCGGTTCTGTAAATGAAATTATCAAGTTTCGTTCGGAGCTGATTCAAAAGTTATTTGTGACAGAAAATTCCGAATTCCCTTTCCCTCTGCTCCCCCTTCGATGATCGGACCGGGGAAGTGACTATTCAAAGTCAATCTAGTTGGATCCTTGATAAGCCTACCAAGTTCGATTATCTTAACACACTCGCAAGTATCTAAACCAGGATCACCAGAATCCCCCCTCCCTCCCGCCCAACTCCCCCCACTGTGTCAGCTTTCGGTGTCGTTCTATCGAAGATGTTTCTAGAACTTTTCCTTGTTCTTCCTTGGATCGACAGAATTCCGGAACTCCCCTCCAACTCCCACACAGTGCACAGATCCGGTCCGATTATGTCAGTAATGTGTCAATGGCTTGTGCTTATTCTTTCACGAAATTTCATCCCGATCCCTCCACTCTAAGCTTGTCACAAGATCTCCGCCTCCCCCCTTCGACTCCCCCCCACAGACATCAAATCTGGCTCGGGTTTTAGACGAGAAATCTGAGAAATGAGGCCTTTCCAAATATCAAGTTTCATTAAGATCCGATCACCAGTACGAAAGTTCTACATACCTTCGGGTTCCCGTCCCCCTACGATGGTCGAACTGGGGAAGTTTCCAGTTTGTTTGGTCAGGGTCCCTGATATCCCTGCCAAGTTTCATCGTCCTAAACATCTGAAGTACCCTAACTCGAGAAAAGCGGACCGCCAGACCGACCGACAGACTGAAAAGGGATCGGTATATGGCACTTGGGTGGAACTGCAAGTGCCATAAAAATGTAAAACCACTTTCACGCCACCTATGGTCGGTAGTAAGACTCATTTTCTATTTCATTTCTGATCCGTATTAAAGTTCGTAATGCAGACACGTAGCAGTAGTAGGAATTCCCTTTTAAACTTAATTGATCTTCACGAATTCAGTTTATCCGGAAAATGTAACACACTCCTCTTGTTCGAATTCATCGTTCGTATTTTGGAAATGTCGTGTTATGAAGACTGGGCCATTGATTATTTTTTTTCTTGTAATTGTATATTTTTTATTCCATACTATCCTCTAATGAATTCTGCATTTGTATTGAATATCTCTTTATTTATTCTTTAAAGTACTTATACCCACACGTGCAAGATAAAGTGGACCCCTTGGACCGTTCGAGGGGCCGCCCGCTCTCGATTTTAAAGTACAGCATGTGTTCGGTGCCGGACCGGTTGACACGAATCGGCACCGGTTGCCCTACGCAAGAACAACAAAATCAGCATATGTAGAATCGGGATTCGCCTAATTTATGGCCGGCACCGCTGATTCGGCCGGTGCCGGCGTACAGCAGGTGCAGGGAGTGCGTAACCGCTCGGGGAAAATACTAAAAAACAGGTGCCACCTACCGGCAACAAAATAAGTGCACTAATCGCTTCATTGAGAACTCCAATATTCGCCTTCTTCTCAAATGGCACTTCCACCTCTCTCGGACCATGCCAGGAAGGACAGCTCATATCCTTCGTCACTAGGAGTCTCTCCAGACAACTGACGATAGCAGTCGGGAGAAAGACTTTTTAGAGAAAATGCCGTCGATTTTGCATGCGCCGAGATTGGAGCGCAGTTGCAGAAGTTGAACAACAAACGAGTTCAATCGTGAACTAGGTGACAAGCACGTGTTCACTTCAGTAGCCTTTGATAGTCAATAAATAATTACTACTCGATTGAAAATCTAAGTTACAGAATACACAAACTTCCATTATAGAATATCAATAAAAGTATTGCTCCAGTATTTACTAGTATACGAGATAATAATAATGCATAAACAGCTACAAGCAGCAGAACTTCGATAAAGAAGAAAAGGAAAGAAAAATCACACAAAGATCAAAGAAAAATAGAAACAAAAGAAAAAGGAAATTGCCTGAGGTTCACCGAGTACATGTTTACAGGTATTTTCGGAAACAGTGGCGAAGTTTGTTGATATGTGAATGTCCAAAGTTTGATGTTTTGGGTTAATTGTGTTGCGAGAGCAACACTTTGGTTTTGTGTCGTTTTTTTTTGTCTTATGCCTCCGATTTCAGCTTATTCCTAGTAAGTGCTAAAGGTCTAAGCTGTGCGGTTTTTACGGAAAGTGTGGATCTCAGGACGGATTGATGAATATGACATTACATTTTGGGAAGCTCCTTAGAATCCTTGCTTAGGACCAAAAAGGACGGTTTTTGCTTTTCCTCGAGCCAGAGCTACAGTGTGCGAAGTGAAATGGAGTTGTATAGCCTATGTCAGAGTTGAGTATCTGAAGTTGTCCAGACAAGCTTTCATTTCATTAAACCATGCTTCTGCTTTCGAGTGGAAAGATCAGGCACCAGTTTGAAACTTAAGATAAATATGTGCGGCAGCTACCCAGCCCCAGAGCCAATATATCTTCTTCACCGAAAGTGCTGCCATCTATTGTTTCTACCCATTTCTGTTCGGGATTTCAGCTGAGTTTATCAAAACAAAAAATTCACTTGGGATTACTTTAGAGAAATGTACCAGATGTGCCCCATAAGCCTTAGAATTTCTCTCACTGCTAAAGAAATTAGAGCTTGTACTTTCCTCCCTTCTAAGTGGTGATATTAAAAAGTTGTCCGACCGCAAGAAAGTCAACTTTTGAACTAATACAGATAGATTTTCTTTTCAAATAGATGTCGGCGAGCTCATCAAAGTATACGTCATCCGTTTTTTGGTACAAAAACTCCTTCATGACATACAACAGTTTGAAAGTTTAAAGGGGTTGACAACTTCAGTAGTGAGGTACACACTGAAACAAAAAATAGGCTGATCCCAATCGTGAGACATGTAGGGGACTTGTAAGCAACAATCGGCTGCTAGAACATAGTCATCTTGGACAATGAGGGGTTCGCAACTTTGGTAGTTGGTGTATCTCCCGATTAAAAACTTGTAGCCTGCGTAGTAGTATGGTAGTAGTACGAAAACGTTGCATGTAATACTATGTAATAGCAAAGAATACAATCATTAAATATGCCTCAGACTGGCCCAGTCTTATGTAGTAGTTTGCAGTAGCATCCTGTCTTGCCATAGTAGCATATACTAGTATGCAGTAACACGGTAGCCTTGAAGTAGAAGCATGTAGTACCATCGTTAGTACTGCATGCTACTTTTTCGTACTACTCCATAGTACTATTTTGAGATAAATTTTTCATCGGGCTAGTAATCCTATTATTTGTTTCCGGTGTTTTTTACCGTGAGACCAATTAGGTACGGGGGAGATGGACTTGAAAGTAAGTATCGCTTGCTTGAAGGGGTTCATGAGGGGCTAGAAACTTGTGCAAATTTGTGCACATTTTATTTGATCTCTATAAACCCGAGTGTAAGAAAATTAGTCTCTATGGTCTATCACTGTAACTGAGAATTAAGTCTTTAATGGGTTGACAACTCTAGTGGTAGGGTACACACTCAAACAAAGAATAGGCGGAACCCAACTGTGAGACATGTCAGGGACTTGTAAGTAACAATCGGCTGTTTGGACATAATCATCTTCGGCGGTAAGGGGTTTCCTACGTTTCCTAGTTTGCCACCTAGTTTATTCCGGTGTTTTTTGTGACAAGAAAAGTTTGGTTCAAGAATCGGTTGCTATAGCATTGTCATTTTCATGAGACGCTGCAATGGTCTACGGTGATGGCTTATGACTGTAACCTAGAATTAAGTTTAACTTAACGTATACAAATGATAAAACAAAGACATAGTTTCGCAATAGTTAGCAGAGTGGCATCTATTGTATTTTGATCCTCAAAAGGTACGAATAGCTTTATAATAGCAACTAGTTTATATAAGATAATGTTCCAAATTTCCACCAGTCATGATGTCTGCGATTCAAAAGGACAAGTTCAACTGGCTGCAAAGTCAATTTAGTCCCTCTACTTACAATATTCTATTTTTTGTTTGGTCAATGTTGACGGATAGCCTATTATTTGTTTCCGGTGAATTTAACCGTGAGAACAATGTGGTAGCATGCCTATCACAGGGAGATGGACTTGTAGCCTACGTCAGAATGGTTTGCTAGAAGGGGTTCACGAGGAAAGAAACTTGTGCAAATTAGTGCACATTTTATTTGATCTGTATAAATCTGAGGTAAGAAATTATTCTGGAATGGTCTATTACTGTAACTTAGAATCAATCATTACGTCACGGATACAAATGATAATACAAAACAATAACTTGGTTACGCGGTAATTGGTAGAGTGGCATCTATGGTATTTTGGGAAAGTTACGGATAGCTTTGAATACCAACTAGGTTATCAGAGATGGGCGAATCCGATCATGAAAGAATTCGAATCCAAATCCGAATCCAGGGCTAGGTACGAATCCGATTCCGAATCTGAATCTACCATTTCACGCTGAGGAAATCGAATCCGGAATTGAATCCGGATTCAAATCCGACCTTAACAAAAATTGGTTTAAAAAATCAGAGGTGACAAAAAGCACTGATATCTAAGGTATCAGATAACGTGACAGATTACCGAGGATGGTTGAAGGTGGAGACCAAACAGTTGGGTTGCCTAGGCATACTGTATAGAAACTGGGAAAACGGAAACTAGATGGATGAAGTCTAGGAATTTGAGTGGATTTGTAAAACTGAGGGTTTGGAATCCGAGTCCGAATCTGAATCCAGCCTGACAAGCAGAAGATTCGAATCCGACCAATAGGACGAATCCTGGATTCAAATCCAAATCCGGATTCGGATTCGGCCATCTCTGGGTTATATAAGATAATATTCCAAGCTTCCATTCGTCAAGATGTACGATTGAAAAGGATAAAGTTCAACTGTCTGCAAAGTCAATTTAGCCCCTACTTTTAATATTCTGCTGTTGTGTTTGTTCAACACTGAGGGATAGCTTTTGATCATGTTAAAGTTGCGAGGGGTTGACAACTTCGATGTAGGGTACACAGTAAAGAATATAATAGGCGGAACCCAATTGGGTCCAAAATCGACGTATTCGGCTACTCTCCCTATTTTCTGCGGAGTGCCTCAAGGAACCCTGCTTGGGCCACTACACTTTTTGGTAAAGGTGAATGATGAATGACCTTGCCACTTCTCTACCTGATCGCTGGAAATACGTCGACGACTCGTGTTGAAGTTGAAATATGTTTCAGGAACATTAAAAGTAGCGCTAAATCTCTTATAGACGATATTCGCGAAGAAGCAGCGTTTGGGGATATGACAGTTAACATGGACAAAAAAAATTGTTCTTACAGTAAACTTCCTGAAGACCAGACGTGAGTTGGAACCATCCCTCTCTGAAGAACAGTTCGTCGAGTAAATAAAACTTCTCGGCGTATGGATTTCGGTGGACATGAAATGCCATGCCCAGCTAGAACTGATACTCAGAAGAGGTAACTTGGCACTTTTGTACCTGAAACTGCTGGCAAGGTATGGCGTCCCCACCGAGGATTTACTGCGAGTGTATATTTCGTTTATTCGACCGGTACTGGAGTACTGCCGTCCCGTCTGGCATTTTGGGCTGACGCATGAGCAGTCGGGCTCGTTCTGGGGATTCAATATCGAGCCCTTTTAATTGCTTCTAAATTCCCAAAGGTTTAATTTAACTCTCCCTAATATGTTTCATTTAAAAACCCTTTCCCAACGCTGCGAAACCCTGTCCTTGGAACCTTGGAAACAAATACTTACGAGACCCAACCCTACGCCCCATCCTGCCCCCTGATTTCGCCACAATTCGAGTCAGGCCTGGCACAGCAGCTTCCCAACCGATTCCGGTAATGCAACCGGTCACATGCTCTCATGCTCGGTATGAGCGAAGCTTCGTGGCCTCATTCGTGGGTCTGCGTCCTCCCCCCGCACAAACACCTTCACCATTCCTCCATTTCAGGGGCAACTGTGCCTATCAAGTTGAAAATCGGAACGATTGATGTTATTGGGTGTCATGTGGGTGTTTATTTTTAGGAGTAAGGGGGTCCTGCTTCGAACATCCAGGCGTTCCAGACACAACTATACACAGTGACTAATTTGCATTGACAAACTTACAGATAAGACAATGACATTCCTTTTGCTTATTTTTTTTTAGTGTATCAGGTACCCGATCAGACAGACTCAATGGTTGTTTCCCCGATTCGACCATCGTGGAGGGAGTGAAGGAATGGGAAATCCAGAATCAAGCGGCATTCATACATTCTGGACAGATGATCGGTTTTGGATGAAATCTGAAATCACGGTCCTTCTCGTGCGCCTGTTGCAACAATGTTATCACTCTTATACTGCTAATTTTGCAAGAAAGACGAAAACTGGAAATATTTTGCCTGCGATACTCGATTAATTTTCTGTTTTGCACAAAGGTTAAGAATGTTACCGTTTGCTTAACCATGACTCCTTCGATCCTTGCCCGGTCGCCGTTCCATCAACGTTTCAGGCTTCAAACTTGCTAGCTAACGGAGTTGGACGGCCTTTTGCTTACGGTTTCTAGGCTCTTGAATATACTTTTGGAGTTTCACTTGCCCCACCCTCCTCGTTCGTTTACGACGGGGCCCACATTACCCATCTGCTAAGCTCGTAAACAATGAAACTCATCAAATCCAAATCGGTATACTTTTGGAGAGCGCATCTCGTAAGAACTGCATTGCATTTCTTTTGTTTCGTATTTAGGTTTGAGCTGTCTATGAGGCACAAGATTTGTTTTAGTGTGAGGGCTTGAACACTCACTGAAAATATATGACTTTGAAATTGGTGTTTTCGTACCGCGTCTATAGCAAGCAAAACTTGAAACACAAAGATGGATGATTGCATAACAAATTACGATCTACGCGAAGGGGTTGCACTTCTAAGCGAACCTAACATGTGTTGTCGCGTGGAAGGTCAGATGAGGCGCAATTTGAAAATGTGTGACTTTGACATAAGCAGCAAAGTAGTCAACGAAATGTAGCGGAACAAACCTACAGTATTCATAGCGAGCAAAACTGAACGTATGGGAGATGCCCAGAGCCGTGTTATGAGCATTTTCAGTTATTGTTGATTTCACGTCTAACTATGCAATACAAGTATTAAACGTTACAGGAAACGAAAAATTCGTCGAGAAAAAACGAGTCAATTCGTTGTTTCACACTTCACATCGGAGCCCTTGCGCACTTGTTCAGTCCACTCTTGCGAGCGCTGTCGCAGCTTTTGGTTTTCACCAGTTTTTGTGGAGCTGGTAACTCGTGAAAGACGACAAGTTCTGTACACTTGCGGGAATGGGTGTAAAGCTGTCCTTCTGGAGGTTCCATCCCCCACCCATCCGGTTTAAGGGCAGTTGGGTCCAGATTTTCAGCGACTGGAGATCGTAACTTGACGACGGCTGACGTTGTCAAGAAACAATAAAATTTCTTGAACTTCTAGATCCAAGAGTTGGGAAGGGACTTTTGGAATTGCACCCCCCCCCCCGCTCCCCACTCATGGGCAACTGAGCCCATTTGCCCATCGACTTCGCAACTTGACCATGGTTGGATTTAAGACGACGAAATTTCTTTTGCCTGTATACCCTAAGGTTGGGAAGAGACATTGTACCTCCACGACCCTTCTCGTTCATGGACAACTGGGCTCAGATTTCCCTGTGTTAAGTTCGTGAACTATACCAGATATCAAATTTAAATTATAGAATAGTTGACATTTGAAATGGTTGTTTTCATTGAGCTATTTTTATTTTGTTGAGCTCATTTATTGATGGCAATTATGATTACATGATACGTGTTACGTATTGCCGGCGAAGGATTTGCGCATACCAAATGAAGTGGAGTTCACGTTTGATTAAAGTAAATCCAGAATACATTAGCGTATGAAACAAATCTAGAGTAGCCTAACTGAAAGCACAAAGATGGACATGACTGACATGAATCTCTGAGGGCTCAGTTAGTGACGGCAATTCTAATTATGTGATGCTAGTTGACTATTAATTTAAAGAAGAAATCCAGCTGAAGTCAATTTAGGAACGATCTTCTTGTTGGAGCTTGTCGACATTTTCCGCCCTAGGAATCGGAGGTTCTACGTAAAACATATAAGAACTATGGCGCTTTTCGTCGGGAAGTTTAAACACCAGATGCCGAGAGGAATTAGCTTAAAACAAAAACAGTGGATTCTGATGTCGTTCGTGGTAGTGTTCGCGGCAAGCATTCGGGACTGCGGAAAACCTGGCTACACTTCTAGCACAGTTTTCGCACAAAATCTAAGGAACCATGAGAAAGGAAACACGAGGAGAAGTGACACAGTTCTGAGGTTGTGTTAGAAAGGAAGAAAACGTCTTAGAAAACTGTGATAATAAAGTAGCGCAAATGTTTCAAAATAATCGAGATATCAAGGCTGAAGTTAGCTGTTAGCCTGATTGGCAACAAGCACGCCCTGGTTGCGTGCACAACATGTTCAAAGGTGAAACACAGACTACGATTAAGGTCATTACGGCATGCTAATTATAGTAATTTCTCGATCCCGGTCAGACAAAGTCTCAGGGCCGCTAGACCTTAGAAACGCGAGTGGACCTTATCTAGGAGAAATAAACAAGTAGAGACTGGATTACTTTATCAACGATGCTTTATCTATCGGTCTATGACACCGACACTGAATTATCCAAAATCGTTTAGTTGAAGGAACGATACCAATAAAAGAGTGGAATTTTCCCGGACAAATCCGCCGATAATAAGGAAATGGGGAAATTCGGTACTTTCGTTATACAGGTGGTCTTTGTTTTAGTTCTCACAGAAAATCCGCAAGTGAACGTGGAAGCAAGTGACACATACGGCATTGACAACGATCGCTACGAAACAAATGTTGACAGAGACGGTAACATTTTGTTACCTGGAGGTGTGACACTACATGAAGCGATTGAGAACGGGAACTTTGATGTTCTGACCGAAAATGCTAGTGAAAGGGCATCGACAAAACGTGATGACAACAGAAAAGTTGGGGACCACTGCCAATACCGCATCCTTGCGCCCGTTCCAACAAGAAGCAACGGCTCCGACAACTTTGTCAATGAGAACTTCGTGCTCGATACCCCGGTCCCCGCGAAGGATAACTTTGACGTGCCGGGTTGCTACTACAAAACCCCCGACAGGGTTCATTTGGTGTGCTCGTCAAAAGAAATGACAGTGTTGCCAACTCATTGGCCCAGGCGTCTCGACACCCTAGAAGTGGTTGATACGTCGGTGACGACCATCCCCTGTGACGCGTTAAATGGGACTTCAGTCAAAATGATAATCCTTAGTGGTAATTCAATAAGGAAAATCGAGCGGGACAGCTTCGACGGCTTGCGTGACCTTTTGTATCTTTCAATAGAAAGGAATGACCTTACGGGGGTTACCTTGGATATGTTTGCCGGACTAAACCAGCTCGTGACTCTCATTCTCGAGAACAACAAGCTTGAATTTAAGAACGACGCACCTGATACAAACACGACTTATCTACCCCTTTTGACCTACTTAAACCTCGCTAAAAACCCAATCAGGTACATCGGCAAGTACACGTTCAAGCCCCTGAGACAAAGTAGGGTGGAGGAGGTGAACTTGCAAGGATGCTCATTGGAATACATTGACCCAGGTATGTGTGCTGACATGTTCTATAGTTCGTTTCGGGGTCAGTACGTTTTTTTTACTGATCCAGTAATCTTTTCTTTTTTTTTACGAGAGACTCGTGTTTAACGCACGGTTGCGTGAACTTATTTCTCCTTGAGTTTCAGGTTCTTTTATTTCAAAAACACTTCGTAACATTATACTTCGGTCACTGGGGACCGGCAGGGATACGAGGTCGTTAGCTCGGCCTCATTTTAAACACTGAAACACTAACTATATGTACATAGTATAAATGAGTCGTTCCTCTGTAAATACACACACAAAAGAAAGAAAGACTCGTTCCATTCCATGTACTTACACACCCCATACCAAACTCTCCGCACGATAAAAGAAAAAAATAAATAACATAATTAGTTAACCATAAGTCAAATCGTTACACGGACCTGCCAACCGGAGTCAACTACGGAGCAAATCTACAGGAGAAATCCTTATTTTGCTCCATGCGGCAATTTAAGGTAATTCAAGGTAAATAATAACACCAAGCCGTGGCCTAAGCTGAAGGAACGCTAACTTTTTTCTAAAACAAAATTAATAATTAAGGGTTGGGGATTTACCTGGATAGCATAAACCGGAACGTATCATATTTCAATACCAGTATTCTGCCAACAGGAGTTTTAATTTTCTTTTTTAAAGTGATCAGTGATCGGTCCTGTTCAAAAAGGTCTTTAAACTTGTTCCAAACTCCAATAACTTTATTCCTTATCGAAAATCGAGACCTCTCAGTGACTGACTGTTTGTCTGATGTACATGCACTATTGAAGGAGTCGATTGATACGCGGGAGGGGGGGGGGGGGGTCATCACCAGTCGATATGAATGGTTTATAATGAACGGATCTTTGTTTCGGAAAAATCCTAACACCAGCACATAATGTTCGCAAATAGAGAATCGCACCAAATGAACCATTTATCGCAGCTTATCAGCGAATTAATTATTCAATTAGTCCTAATTCACCGAACTCCTCGATACAGACTTCATTCCTGAAAATACATCCTTAGACCCGTGAGGTATAACGCAAGGGTCAAGGAAGTTTTCCGGGAGGAAACGTATTTAAAGTAGAATTGTCAGGGAAGGAGCTTCTATAGCGAGACCAATTAGAATGGTTAGTTAGTTTTTATAGCACTTGCAGCTCCGCTCAACTGCCATATACCGATCACTTTTCGGTCTGTCGGTCGGTCGGTCTGTCAGGCCACTCATCTCGAGTTAAGGTACTTCCAGAAATGCTAGGACGATGAAACTTGGCAGGCGGAATAGGGACCCGACCAAACGAACTTGGAAATAGTCACTTCCCCGATCCGCGTGGGTGGAGTGGAGGGAGGGTGAATCCGGAATACTGACGTATTTATAACTTTTGAACTTGGAATCGGATCTTAATGAAACTTGATATTTAGAAAGACCTCGTGTCTCAGATGTCCCATTTCAAGTGCGAACAGGATCCGATCAATGTGGGGGAGTCAGGGGGGGGGGGAAGTTTGTGACACGCTTAGAATATAGAGACTGGGATAAGACTTGGTGGGAAGAACAAGCGTAGGTCCTAGATACATCAGTGATAGAACCGGACCGGATTCGGTCAGTTTTGGGGAGTTGGATGGGGGGTCCAGAATTCCGATGATCGCAGTTTAAGGTAGGCTACTTCCAGATATGCTAGGACGATGAAGCTTGGCTTGGGAAATTAGAGGTTGGCATAGAAATTGTCACTTCCCAGATCAAGCCATCCCTTAAAGTACTCATCTTAACCGCAAAGTACAAAAAATACTTTTAAGCCTTAAGAGTTTTGATTATAGATGACTTTCTAGCGCCCTTAAAGTGCGTATCATCACAGCCAGGTGCAAAGAAAAAATTTTGTTTTTGTTTTTACCCAACTATGCTTTCTCGTGATTTCCAAGGATTCGTCGTCCTTATTATTTACCAAGTTTTGCAAGTGCCATATGAGCTTACAGCTCTTGTTATGGCACTTGCAGCTTCGCTCAAGTTCCATATACCGATCACTTTTCGATCGGTCAGTCTGTCAGGCCACTCATCTCGAGTTAGGGTACTTCCAGAAGTGCTAGGACGATGAAACTTAGCAGGCTTATTAGGGAGCCGACCAAACTAACTTGGAAATAGTCACTTCCCCGACTCGACCATCTTAGGGGAGTGCAGGGAGGGGGAATCCGGAATATTTACATATTTTTAACTTTTGAACGGAGAATCGGATCTTAATGAAACTTGATATATGAAAAGACCTGCGGTCTCTGATGTCACACTTCAAGTCCGGAATCGATCCGATGACTTTGGGGGAAGCAGGAAGGGGGGGGGGGCAGAAATTGTGTGACATGTTCAGAGTGGGCGGATCGGGATGAAACTTGGTGGGAAGAACAAGCACAAGCCCCAGATACATAGTTGACAAGACCAGATCGGATCCGAGCCCTATCGGGAGAGTTCGAGGAAGGGTTCCGGAATTACAGTGGTACCGAGTTAAGATGCTTACACATCTGCTAGAACGATGAAAATTGGTCGTTTCTCCGATTTACGTGGGGGAGTGGAGCGAGGGGAAATCCGAAATCTTGAGAAATGTCCAACTTTTGAACGGGTGGTCAGATTTTAAACTTGATATTCGAAAAGAACTCATGTCTCAGATGTGGCATTTCAACTGCAGACAGAATCCGATCAATATGGGATAGTCTGGGGGGGGGCGGAATTTTGTGACACGCCTAGAATGTAGCGATTGGGATGACACTTGGTGGGAAGAACAAACGTAAGCCCTAGGCACACCAGTAACAGAACCGGACCGGAGCTGGGCACTCTGAGGGAGTTGGAGGGTGGTCCGGAATTCCCGTGATCGCGATTTAAGGTGCTTCCAGATGTGCTAGGACGACGAAACTTTGCTTGAACATCGAAAAGATTGGCTTAGTTTCCAAAACCGACCATCCCTTGAAGTATTCTCTTCACCGCAAAGTAAAACAAATACTTTTAAGCGAATCTACATTTTCATCATCCCTATGAGCCCAGATCATTTTTGCCTCGAGGGTTTTGCTTGAAAATGACTTTCGAGCACCTTTAAAGTGCGCAAATATTCTTTGAGCCCAAGCTGACTTTCTATCATATACTAAAATAATGTATACAACGGATACGTCAGCTACGATTCTTCATCAGCAATATTTTGGCCCTTCTTGGCAAGGGTCCTCGTCAGGTTGTCAATCTTCAGGGAAGGAAACAAACCTATAATAAATAACTTAAGCTTCTACCGACGATAAATATCTTATTAGGGCAAATTACTTTCAAATACCACTGTAAGGAAAAACTAGTCCTGAGGTATAATTTTTGACACGGCCGCTGTTTTTGCTGCACGATTGGGATGACAGGAAAGTTTTTTTTTTCTGTATTTTGATCAACTTCGGTTTTGTTATTAATAAGGGGCTGAAAACTTTATTATTATTTCATTCACAGCCTCGTTCCACGTTTCTATTATGGAGTAGTCGCCTGTGTCGATTACTTTTAATAATCACTGCATGGAAAACTAGTGCTGAGATTTAATTTTTGATACGGCTGCTGTTTTTGCTGCACGATTTAGGTGACGACAGGACAAAAAATATTCTGCATTGTTAAGAATGTTATCCCACTTCTGGACCCCATTGTTAAGAATACATTCCACTTCTAACACCATTGTTAAGAATACATCCCACTTCTAACACCATTGTTGAGATGTTGAACCTGGAGGAAGTTTCCAACCCCTGTTCTTACACATTGTTGAGAGGATGGACGAGTGGAGGCGAGGTTTAATGAAGATAAGGCTCCTGGGGTGTGGGCTGAAGACATTCTGACACCGTAGGTGCCCACTAGCCCCAGGACCAGTCAGGAAACCGGACAAAAGAGACAAGGGAAAGTCTCAGGAAATTCTATAGCTCAGCCGCAGTCAATCCAGAATCCCTAATCAAGCTGGTTCACACATCCTAGCGAAACTGGAATTCACATATCCAGTCAAGCCCGAGGCCTACTAGCCGAGATGGACCATAACGTCTATAGTTAATTTATCTCATGCAAATCGTGTACAAGAGTGTGACACATATAATATAGCACTAATGGGTCCCTAACTAAATATATAAACTGGTCCTTACCATAAATTATAATATAGCGTAACTGAGGTCTTGCTCCGACCAAGGATGAAAGAGAACTCCCCTTGGCTGCGGATTCATTCCGCCACCAAAATACTTAGAATGAAATGGATCAAAGCCTGACCTCGGGTTAGCCAGCAGCTAACTGGAGCTAGTGGATAAAGACCGAGTGACCTATTGTCACGATGCCGGGAAATTAATGATGGTGATAGAAACCGAAGAGATATATAGAAAAGTAGGCGATAGATGGAGGGAATAACTAGGAGGACTATTGCAGAGCAAAGTGCTATGGGATGTCTCCATAACAGCATTTTGATCGACTTTGTTGTCAATAAGCGACTGAGGCTTAAATTTTCTTCCCTTATAATAACCCCGTTCCACGTTTCTGGTAGGGAGCCCTCGCCTGTATCTCGGTTAATGCCTTCTCGGTTTTTGGGATCCCAAAACGTAGGTGGAGGGATACCTATGACATCGCAAAAGTTATCCGTCCGTCCGTCTGTGAGCACGATAACTCTCGAAGGGAATAAGATATTTTGATGAAACTTGGTGTGACGATTCTTTGGGTCAAGAGTAAGGTCGAGATCTCCCCGGACAAGCAGTTCGTCCGGAATCCGGCAAAAACCGGAAAGTTTGTTAAAAGTAAAAGTCTCATTTGAAGTTGATTAAATGTTTTATTTAGGGGTAAGAAGACATGTTGAGCACGATGGTGAAAACCATTTTCTCGCTGGACGAGTAGTTCGTCCGGAATCCGGCAAAAACCGGAAAGTTGGTTAAAAGTAAAAGTTTCAATTGAAGTTGATTAAATGATTTGTTCAGGGGTAAGAAGACATGCTGAACACGATGGTCAAAACTATTTTTTCGCTGGACAAGTAGTTCGTCCGGAATTCGGCAAAACCGGAAAGTTGGTTAGAAGCAAAAGTTTCATTTGAAGTTGATTAAATGTTTGATTAGGGGTAAAGAGACATGTTGAACACGATGGTGAAAACCATTTTCTTGCCGGACAACTAGTTCGCCTGGAATCCGGCCAAAACCGGAAAATATGTTAAAAGCAAAAGTTTTATCTGAAGTTGATTAGATGATAGATTTAGGGGTAAGAAGAGACGCTTTGTCCGTATATGACAATCGTTTTTTACCCGGATAAATAATTAGTCCGGAATCCGGTTGTACCCGCATTTGAAGTTTTATTTGAAGTTGATTAGATGTTCGTTATAGGGATAAGGAGATCCGCTGGATTCGTTTCTGAATTTCCTTTTGTTGCTGGACTATTAGTTCGCTCGAATTCGGGCGAAACTGCAAGTTTGGCAGAAGTAAAGCAGGAAGTTTCGGTCAGTATCGTCATAGATAGATATATAGAATATCTGAACTTGGTTTTCTCTGATGATTAGCCTGGCGAGGACTGGATCTGGCGGAGACAAGACCCAATTGTCTGGATCAAATCTTAGATTTGTGGGATCCCATCGACACCTTTGGTCTTGTTCTTTATCTCAACGGCTTCTCAAATAGTTGGGAGTCCGGTGCAGGTTTTTTCAAAATAAAGTGAATGGGATGGGTTTTCGAAAATGTGTTCTGCAAGTGCAGATTTGAAAGTATAGTTATGACGGTGTCCGTTGGAGCGGGCGTGGTCACTTTCTTGCACATGCTTTGCAAGTCGTTTTCCGAAAGTGCTCTGTTCTTCTTACGTAACGCTTTCCGCAATTCCGCAACGTGATTTTTCTACTTCATTTCAGACGAGCTTCTACTTACTAAATACTTATTTTTAAGAGGAGCCTACTTATTTTGGGAGCTTCCCGAGTGGAAGCACTGCCTAAAGGGTCGAGGATTTGCCTCAAGGGTTTTCATTACAGATGAGTGTCTAGCACCCTTAGTGCGCATCATCACAGCCAGGTGCAAAAAAAAAAAATTGTTTTTACCAAACGATACATTCTCGTGACTTCCAAGGGTCCATCATTATTCTTATCTCAGGGGTTTTGCTTAAAAATGATCACAACAAACCCACGAATTGGCAAATTCCTGCTTTCATCCTTTTACCAAGCCTTGCAAGTACCCTACTATATGAGCTTCCAGCTCTTATTGTTGTTGTTGTTTTTTTTTTGTTTTTTTTTTTTTAGGGGGGGGGGGGTATTAAAAACAAAATTTCTTAGTAAAATCAGGGTAAAGAATTCTCCTTACTTCTGCCCTGAAGTGAAAGCTGAACGAGCTTCTGTGTGAATGTCATAATGAGCTGAAAGAATTTAAGAGTCAGAATTTGTGCGGGGGTAATTATGAGGGAGGAACTGTTCGTAGAGAAGACGGGCATTACAAGCATGGAGGAAATTCAGAACTTTAATAATAATATATTTAAAAAAAAAGGCCACAAAGCCTCTACAAAGTACTTTTGAAACATTTAGGGTCGTACATTTGGGTACGTTTTGGTAAATTCCTTCTAGTTACAATCATCAGAGATCAAATTGAGATCGAGATCGAATTCTGTGAGATTCGAGAGATCGAATTTTCTTTTTTGTCTTAGTATAAAAGGTTTTTCTGTTGTTACCACGGTCGACGTTTTTTTTTGCAATATGTAGGCCTACTCGAAATCGACTCTATGGGCGAATTCTCGTTCGTTAAAACCTCAGAAATAAATCGTTAAGTCAATTGAGAATTATTTTAGTGATATTTCGGCCAAGAGTTCTCTTAAAACTTAAATGAAAAAAAGCCAACTTATTTTTGTATCATTTAACTGACTATACACTACATTATTTGGGTTTTCTTAAGGTTTTTTTTTTCCACTATTTGCTCTACTATGACGTTCAGAATAGCTACGGCCGTCCACACTACGCAAAATTCTACTATGACGTGAAAAGTCTGAATCTCAATACAAACGCGGCTTTTTGGTGGTCAGTGATCAGCTCGAAGAAGGTGGCTCACTGCGTGAACACTTATGTTTCGTAAATTGTTCTCGTCCAGCATACAGCACAGATACAAGCGGATAGAGTTACGACAAATCACAGGGAAATTCCACTATTTGAAAATCAGTTATTCGTGAATAGCGTGACTAAAAACGCATATACATCGGGATTGACTAAAACCAGGAAGGGAAGGGAACGCGAGAAAAGCAGGAAGGCATACTAAAACCAGGAAGGGCATACTAAAACGAGGACGGCTGTCGCCAGAATTCGCCGCACCGTTCCCTTCCTCTATTTAGTATTCTTTGAGGGGTCGGCAACTTTTCGAATTGAAAGTTCACCTTCCCTTCCTCGTTTTAGTATCCTGACATGGGTAGGCCTTAAGTTCAGTGAGGGGTCGGCAACTATACAAATTGTTCTGCTCTCGTTCTGACGGTAGGCGACAAAAATCCTCCGAGGCGAGCGGGGGGTCAGCAACTATACAAAATCTAATTCACCTTTTCGTTTCTCGTTCTTACGGTAGGCAACTAAAATCCTCGGATTTTAAATTCGAAGTTCACCATCTTATAGTTGCCGACCCCTCAAAGAATACTAGATAGAGGAAGGGAACGGTGCGGTGAATTCTGGCGACAGCCTTCCTCGTTTCAGTATGCCCTTCCTCGTTCTAGTATGCCCTTCCTGGTTTTAGTGTGCCTTCCTGCTTTTCTCGCGTTCCCTTCCCTTCCTGGTTTTAGTCGATCCCATATACATCGGGTCTTCAAGCCTCTTTAAGCGAATAAGTCTGGGTACCTATATTTTCCTATTGCGTCCCTTTTCGATTAAACCTTTTCGGTTTAAGGCTTTATATGTACACTGTCAGAAGTTTCATAAAAGACAGCACAGGGATGCGCGGTTCAACAGACAGCATGTAAGAGACAACACTTGGGATGTTATCTGCTGTGTTGGAAAACGTTCTACATAATATGCTACGCATAACAAGCATTTCCAAGACCGAAAAACAGCCAAAAAAGCATCTGCTGACTGTTTCGTTTGTCGTCGTGATGTCGGACAATTCAGCAGATGCTTTTTGGTGATTTTTCAGCTCTTCCTGATGGCAACGCTTGTTATACGTATAACGTTTTCAAACACAACAGACAAACATCCGAAGTGCTGTCTGTAACGCGGTGTCTGTCGAAACCGCGCATCCTTCTGTTGTCTGTTATGAAACTTCTGACAGTGTAGAAAACCCGACCTGCCATACGAAAACAAATCTAATAACGAAATGTTATCATCAACTGTTTCTTTTCTTGTGGACTCTTTGTGACTAAGGTTTTTCCTTTGCAGAGGCCTTTCTCCCCTTACGTCGTCTCCGACACGTAGACTTCTTCGACAACCCTGGCCTTCTCAACATCTTCAGCACCTCCTTCGGCCCGTCTTTTTCATCGATCCAGCATATAGGCCTCGCCTACAACATGATGGACAGAATACCCGCCTCTTTCTTACAGAAGATAAGTCTTACACTGAACACTTTGAACTTGGCTAGGAACTCTTTCTTCCGACTTCGTAACGACAGTTTTCCTGTGATGCATCGGTTATCCACCCTGATCCTAGAGGGTTGCGGAATCGCTTCAGTGGAACCGGGAACGTTCGCCTCCCTGCCAAAGCTGTCGACGTTGTACATGGGGAGGAATAGATTGACGCAACTGCCAGCCGCCCTTGTTTTGCCCTCTCTGTCCTTCCTCAGCCTGCGAGAAAACCCAGACCAAGTGCTAGACGGCGGGCAGAGCTTCAACATGAACGATGGATTCGGACAGCTCAGTAGCCTAGTCTGGCTCGAAATGAACTACATGAAGGTCAGCGAGATCAGATCGACGGCCTTTGCGAATCTTACGCGACTGTCGATCCTCCAACTTCGAGGATCCAATCTTCCCAAGATTCACTCCGAAGCTCTTGTTGGTCAAACTTCCCTCAAGTTTCTGGATCTGGCCGAAAACGAAATGATCGACATATTCTCCTACGGTGTCTTCACCGGTCTGGACAAACTAGGCAGCCTCTTCCTGGATCAGTGCTTACTCGCGCCAAGTGCTAAGAAACACACCGGAAAAGTTCTAAACGTTCACACAGTGTTTTCAAGCCTTACAAGTCTCAGACAACTTTACTTGGCCCATAACGAAATTTCCGAAATAGGCCTGTCCACTGTCACGTTGGATCCCCTGCCGACCCTAGAAGTCCTTGATCTCCACGGAAACAATCTTGAGTCTTGGCCAACTGGAACCATTTCTAATGGGAGCTACTTAAAATCCCTGGACTTGTCGATGAACAAAATCAGCTTCCTGGGCAATGGAACTTTTGATGAGTTTCTCCCACTCACTGCGATAAACATGGCCGACAATCCATTCGTCTGTCACTGCCAGGCAAGTACATATTGACGTTTCGAATGGATCAAGGGTTGTTCACTGAATGAATACTGAAACGTATTACCCATTTTTACGGCAAAAGTCACAAACGGAGTAGAGAGAATAAGGAACAAGACCAAAGGTTTCGATGGGATCCCAAAAATTCAATATTTGATCCAGACAACTTGGTCTTATCTTGGCCAGATCTAGTCTTAGCCAGGCTAATCATTAGAGAAATCAAGTTCAGATATACCTTTATAAGCCATATCTATTTTAATGATACTGATGGAAACTTCCTGCTTTACTTCTGCCAATTTTCCGGTTTTGACCGGATTCCGGGCGAATTCGTTGTCCAAGTAGAAAATGCTTTTCACATAAGTGTTCAGCATGTCTGCTTACCCCGATATTGAACATTTAATCAACTTCAAATCAAACTTTTACTTTTAACCAACTTTCCGCTTTTTTCCGGATTCCGGATAAACTACTCGTCCGACGAGAAAATGGTTTTCACACCGTGATCGGTATTCTTACCCCTAAATCGAACATTTAATCAACTTTTAATTTCAAACAAAATTTTCGGTGTTTGCCGCAATCGGAGCGAATGACTTGTCGGACGAGAAAATGTTTTGCATATTCGTGTTCAGCATGTCTTCTTACTCCATAATCGACTATCACATTAGCTGTTGAAAAATATTTTGTTTGCCCCTGAACCCCCTTCCCCACCCCTAAATCTAGGGCTACAAGGCCCATCTACGAAATTGACCTTACCCTTCACTCAAAGAGTCGTCACACCAAGTTTCATCAAAATATCTCATTCCCTTCGAGAGTTATCGTGCTAACAGACGGACAGACGGACAACTTTTACGATGTTATAGGTATCTCTTTACTTACGTTTTGGGATCCCAAAAAGGGGCAAAAACACACTACACATTATTACACTGTCAGAAGTTTCAGAACAGACAACACAAGGATGCACACCCGATGAAAAATTTATCTCAAATTAGTAGTATGAAGTTGTACGAAAAAGTAGCATGCAGTACGAATTGATGCTACTACGTTCTTCTATGTCAAGGCTACCGTTGCATTCTACTGCATGCTACCAGGGGCGTCCCGGGAGAGGGTGTCTGGGGGGTTTGCAGCACCCCCCCCCCCCTCCTCCCAGAACGTCTGTGGAGAAAAATTCCGGTAAATTTTGACTGGTGCGGCGAAGCCGCGCCAGTCAAAATTTGTCAAATTCACGTTCACTTGATGGTTTGTATGAAGTCTACCGGATTACTGCTCAGGGAACCTACCGAAATCATGCTTAAGGAATCTGCCGGACCTTGTCTCAGGGAATTTACTGGAAGCTGGATCAGGGGATCTACCGGAATTTTGCTCCGGGAATCTACCAGAATGTTGCTCAGAGAAACTACCGAAATTTTTCTAGTAGCATCTACCGAAATCTTGCTCAAGGGATCTACCGGAATTTGTCTCAGGGAATTAACAGGAGACTGGATCAGAGGATCTAGCGGACTTTGCCCCACGGAATCTACAAGAATTTTGGAATCTACCGGAGTTTTGCTCAGGAAATCTACCAGAATTTTTCTCAGAGAATCTACCGGAATTTTGCTCAGTGAATCTACCGAAATTTTGCTCCAGAAATCTACAGGGATTTTGCTCCGGGAATCTATCGGAATTTTGCTCAGGGCACCTACCGAAATCTTGCTCAAGGAATCTATCGGAACTTCTCAGGGAATTTACTGGAGGTTGGAGCAGGGAATCTACCGGACTTTGCCCCACGGAATCTACTAGAATTTTGGAAACTACCGGAATTTTGCTCAGTGAATCTACCTGAACTTTGCTCAGAAAATCTACCGGAGTTTTGCTCAGGGAACCTAACGGAATTATACTCCAGTCACCAACCGAAATCTTGCTCAAGGAATCTTCCGGAACTTGTCTCAGAGAATTTACTGGATGCTGGATCTGGTCTACCGGATTTTGCCCCGCGGAATCTACTAGAATGTTGGAATCTACCGGAATTTTGCTCAGGGAAACTATCAGAATTTTTCTCAGAGAATCTACCGGAATTTTGCTCAGGGAATCTAAGGGAGTTTGTTGCTTACCGGATAAGTACAGACTCACAGCTTACCAGGACGACCCCGGCACACAACTTACCAGAGTGATTCTTGCAGACAGACAAGATAGCGTACCGGAACATTCATCTTGGGATTCCGGTAATCCCCTAAGTTTCTGTAGCTTTCAAGAATTAGGCAACCTATACTGAAATCCATCATTTCCAACTACAAATACTGTTCCAGGAATAGTTTCACGGTACCGTCTACTGCAGTTTCAACAGCTTTCTCGACTCCTCACCGGTGATAAGCCGAGAAGAGTTCAAAGACGAGTCAGCCTTGTTCCGATATATGATCTCAAAGGTTGCATTGCCAGGAGAGACTCGAAACAGACAAAAAGAAAATATTCGAAGTTTTTTGTGAATTGAAAGATGTCTTCACAGGTATGGAAAGCATTCAAGCTGGCCAAGACAATCACTGTTATCTCATCAAAAGGGAAAGATGATTTAGCAAAATGAGTGTTGGTTAAGTCCACTTGCTGACCAGCATCTGTTACTAATCGCATTTCAAACCAATCAAGTTGAAGAATGTGAAATTGGATGTTGCTTGCACTTGCTGACCAGCATCTGTTACTAATCGCATTTCAAACCAATCTAGTTGAAGAATGTGAAATTGGATATGTTGTGGATAAATAGGAAACGTGATGAAAAAAAGTGCAGGGTGGGTTGAAGGTCGGGGACTTTTTAGTTTTAACTGACAATCTTAAGGTTGAAACGAATACGTCGAAGGTCCAACACGTCTAGTAACATATTACTTATTTACTTAAATATTTTTGAAAACCCAATAAAAATGCGTTACTTCGTTTCTCTGTTATCCCGATTTCATACAATGAACTTTTTCTTTCAGATTTGTGCATGTCCCTCTAGGCTTGAAATATTCACCAACTGGAAATGTAAGCCATTGCCGGAAAAAGAAATGAAAATATCAGATTCACTGCAAAACAGATCCTAAAATCATTTTCTTATTTGATAGTGCAAAGCGGATAAGTCAGCTGAATTTTCTTAGAGCTATAATTCGGCCCTTCTTGGCAAGGGTCCTCTCCTGTAGTTCTGGCTCAAAGCTGCTCAAGTTGGAAAACGAACTTGTTGGAAATCCAACAAGTTCGTTTTCCCACAAGTTCCTTTTTCCAACTTGAAGGGCTTTGAGTCTGAAGAGGACCCTTGCCAAAAAGGACCGAAATGTGGTTGTTTTAGGTGGTTTTAACAAGAGTTTTATGGCACTTTATCATCAGTGTTTCAAACAAAAATTCTCCTGCGGGGCATTTCGCAGTCTTCACTAGTTAGACAAAGGTTGCCTCATTGAGTTGGGGTTTGAGGCTTAGAGTTTTGGGGTGCTTGAACTATGTAAAAAACTAGAATTTGCATGGGAAGTAGTTAACGTTGCCTGAAAAAGAAGAGCAACGAGCTCATATGGCACTTGTTACGAATAGGTGGTTTGAGAAACGAGAAAGTAAATCTGAGCATATCCCCGGAAATTCCGGTACCCCTTCCAACCGTGCTCGGAAACGGTACGGACCCTAAAATATCCCGTCTAAGGCATACGTTCTCTCTACTTTCTAAGTTTAATCCAAGTCCCTCCACTCGTGTAACCCCTAGGCGAGCCACAACATTCCCGGTACTCCCCCTCCGGTTCCTTCTTAATCCTCTTGAATTCCCCTACGGAAATAATTCAAGTCGTAAACGATCGTTTTTTTACTATTGTATTATGGGACATTTTTCCAATCGTAAACAATTGGAAACGATTGTTTTTTTACGAATGGAAACAGTTGTTCACGATTGTAAACAGTTGTTACCAATCAAACAATGTTTACAATTGATATACGTCAGCTACGATTCTTCGTCAGCGATATTTCGGCCCTTCTTGGCAAGGGTCCTCGTCAGGCTGTCAATCTTCTGGGTCAACGTCGGGGAAGGAAACAAACCTGTAATGATTACAGGTCATTAGCCGGTAACGCATCCCCCACCCCCAGTTGTTGTCGGATCCGGTCCGGACATGAACAAGATCACCAGAGACATGTCCTCTGTTCTATTACAGAATTTCACTCAAATCCGATCACCCGGTCCAAATTTACGCATAACTCAATATTCCAGATTCCCTCTCCCTCTGCTCCCCCCCCCCATCACTATTGGTCGAGTAAATTTTCGTCAGTAAATTTGTCGTGAAAACCCTCAGAACCACCATCGCTGAAATTCCGGGAAACTCCCCTCCACCCCTCCCACACCCAAATGTCTGGATCCAGTCCAAATGTGTAAACGATTTATCTGGAGCAGATGCTTGTTATTCCCAGCGAGTTTCACACCGATGCCTCCATTATAACCGTTTCTCGGGGTTACCCCCCCCCCCCCCTCAACTCCCCCATAGCTGTCGAATCGGGTCCGGACATCGAATGAAACATCAGAGATATATCATTTATTCAGGTATTAAGTTTCATTCCAATCCGATCACCCATTCGAAAGTTACACACCACTCAATATTCAGATTCCCCGTCCTCCACTCCTCCCCCCCCCAGATGGTCGGATCGGGAAACTGATTACTTCCACGTTTGTTTGGTCGAGTCCCTGGTACACCTGCCAAGTTTCGTCGTCCTAGCACATCTGGAAGTACCCTAACTAGAAAAAGTGTGACAAAAAGCTTGAACCATATACCAACCCCTTCGACCTATGATTACACTAGCTCTCTCCGACGACGCTCATAGATTTAAGCCCCGTTCACAAGCATGCCTAGCCAAGCACCGATGCCTAGGCACGTGCCTAGCCTCACCGTTCATAGCCATACCTAGGCACAGATTTTGGGCTAGGCTAGGCATGCTTGTGAACGCGGCTTTAAGTCATCCACGTGCAGAGCTATACTAGTGTGAAGAAAGGGGTAGGGGTTTGACAAAAACTACTCAATTCTCAGGATTCCTCCGCCCTCCACTCCTCACCCCCCCCCCCAGATGGTCGGACCGGGAAACTGGTTATGTCCAGGTTAGTTTGATCGGGTCCCTGATATGCCTGCCAAATTTCATAGTCGTAGCACATCTGGAAGTACCCTAACTCGCAAACACCGGACTGACCGACCGACAAACGGACGGAAAAGTGATCGGTATATGGCACTTGGCCGGTAGGCAAGTGTCATAAAAAGGCGGTTTCAAACAATGTTGACTGCGGTGCCTAAGCTAATCAGGGGCAAATTCAGTTGTAAGCAAAACCCTTGAGGCAAAAATGATCTAATCATGTCAAGTCTCTAATGTTCAAGCCAAGTTTCATGGTCCTAGCACATCTGGAAGTACCTTAATTCGTGATCACCGGAATTCCAGATCCCCCCCCCCCATCTAACTCACCCCAGTGCTCGAATCCGATCCAGTTTTGTCACTGATGAATCTAGGGCTTGTGCTTATTCTTCCCACCAAGTTTCATCCCAATCGCTCAACTCTAAGCGTCTCACAAGATTTACGGCTCCCCCCTCTGACTCTCCCACCTCCCACGAAAATCGGATCCATTTCGGACTTCACATGGGACATCCCAGACACGAGGTCTTTCCAAATATCAAGTTTCATTAAGATTCGATCACCCGTTCCAAAGTTATACGTACCTCTAGATTTCGGATTCCCCTTCCCTCCACTCCCCCCCACTGTGTTCGGATCGGGAAAGTGACTATTTCTAAGTTATTTTGGTTGGGTCCCTGGTATGCTTGCCAAGTTTCACTGTCCTAACCCACCTGGGAGTAACTTAACTCCGTATCACCGGAATTCCGGACCCCCCTCCCCTCCAACTCCCTCCACAGTGCACGAATCCCGTCCGGTTCTGTCAATGATGGACCTAGGGATAGTGCTTGTTCCTCTCAGCAAGTTTCATCCCGATCCTTCCACTCTAAGCGTGTCACATGATTTCCGGTCCCCCCTCCGCCTCCCCCCCCTATATTCATCGGATTCTCTCCGGACTTGAAATGGGACATCTGAGACATGACGTCTTTCCAAATATTAAATTTCATTAAGATCTGATCACCCGTTCGAAAGTTATACATGCCACTAAATTCCGGATTCCGGCTCCCCTCCCTCCCCCCACCATGGTCGGATCGGGCAAGTGAGTATTTCCAACTTAGTTTGGTCGGGTCGTTCATATGCCTGCCAAGTTTCATCGTCCTAGCTTACCTGGAAGTACCTTAACCCGCAAACACCGGACTAACTGACCGTCCGACCGACAGACAGACCGACAGGCCGACGGAAAAGTGATCGGTATATGGCACTTGGCCGGAAGGCAAGTGCCATAAAAACAAAAAGATTAACCAATTACCTTCCTGCACCTTACCCCACGGGAAGGCACCACATCATAAGAAAAAATATTTGTATTATTTTATTCTTAAGCCTATTTCTATTTTACCATACCTTATTTCAATTACTCTAATCTGTCTGTTGAGTGTTTTGAAACTGCACATCCTTGTGTTAGCTGCTATGAAACTTCTGACATTGTGGTGTTGCTAATTTGCGCTGGAACAAGACGGAGTTCCAACAGAGAAAAGAAAAAACAAACAAACAACATACAGAATGATTCAAATACTGACCTGGAGAGTATTAAATGTTAAAGGGTTTAGCGGGTGCTCAGCCAAATGGTTAAAGTATAAATGACAGCAGATACGGTTTGTCTGACCAACGAACAACCTCAAAAAGAACTATCGGGAAAGAAGCGCTTCGAAAAGAGCCTCTTTACACCTTACTACTTCTGCCCTATGTATGAAGAAATGAATGAGGATATATGCCACTTTTTGTGTGACTGTAGAGAGTTACGGGGAAGGGACCAAAGGAGAAGATTTTCGGGGTGTCAGGGTGGGGTGGTGGTGGGAACTGATAAGACATGGGTTGAGTTTTCGCTGATACCATGGTATCTGTCACCACGGTAACTCGATCTGCAATTAGTTGTTTTTGCAGTTATCGTGGTATCTGATACACGGTGCTCTGCAAAAACGACTATGGCCGAAACTGCACTTTTCGAAGTCATCCCAAAAGAAAAACAGTGACATCTCTAAGTGCTAAACTTCTCTCTCGCCAATCTGACAAAATTTGATGAAAGTGAGATGTAGTTTCAGATATCACGACCAGTTACCACGGTCGGACCGTCAAATCTGAATAATTGATACCACGATAACTGGCCAGATACCACGATGACTGCAAAAACGCCTTTTGACCGTGGTATCAGATACCACGATAACTGCAAAAACGACTTTAGACCGTGGTATCAGATACCATGGTATCTGCAAAAACTCAACTATGGATTAATAAAATGATGTGAAGTAAAGATTTTAAAGAACTAAGAAATGTTGGGAAGTTTCCCAAGTTAGCTTTTAAACACTGCTTAGCTTTTAAACACCGGAAGGAGTTCTTTTGATGGGGAAGTTGGATTTTTAGTGTTAATAAAGTATTCAGAGTAAGTTAAAAGAATTAAGAGTGTGTTGGTGTGAATAGACACATTTAAGATTGTTCACTTTTTGTTTTGTTTTGTTGCATGATGGCCTGATGGCTTTAATGTGCAAATAATCATTCATTCATTCATGACAGATGCAAGAAATCTGTGTAATGCTGTTATGGTGAAAAAAAATGGAACCGACGAAACGGTTAGGGACGTGGAGGGAATCAGTAACACAGGTCCAACATGTGCTTTAACAATTCTGGTCGCAATGTTGGCAAACACAAGTTTGGTACCCAACGGTTGGATTTCTCGAGCCTGGGATAATTTCTGTCTATCTAAGCCCCCCCCCCCTCTCCCCATATCAAATTGCGAAAGAGCAGATATTAGAAGACCGTCGTACTTATAATGCCAATGCAGCCTACTTCAGTCATTGCATACATTAATTCTGAACCCAGAGACCCGAGTTTCATATTTTACATACTAAACCCGCTAACGACAGCTCACTGAATTTCAAACTCGCTGCGTTTTACTATTTTTATGCCTACCCTGCTCCCGACGAGTGTTCAGGTATCAAATACCACTGATACGCAAAACGGATTTTCTGAATTTTGCCATATTCATGTTAAAAGTCAACGGGCCTGTAAACAGGCTTATAACAGCCAAAGCCCTGTATAGTTTGTTAAAAGTAGAGCCTAGTTTCACAGTGTTTTAACTAGTTTTCGATACTGGAACACAACAGTGAACAGCGCAAGGTCTGCTTTAATGTAATGGAGGGATATTATTTGGGCAATGTTCCAGACATGGTCAGGGATGGAAGACGATAACAGCTTGAATCGTGAAGTAAATTTCAGCCGATTTATTTAGAGTGTTGAAACAGACAAATCTGCTTTCCGGTGGCACGTAAAAGTTACGTATACGGACATGTGTTCGATTTCAACGAAATTATGTTTCATCATGTTTCATCTAGGTCTATTCAATTTCATCCACTTGGTGGTGTATTGCGTCTTCCAAATGTTGTTATCTCCGTTATTCATTTATTTCACTTAAAAACGAGGATCGCAGTAAATAAGCTACAGAAACATAAATAAAACTTTTGGGGTATTCATTATCTTACAAATACTTATCTATTTTATTTATCGTAGCAGACGAGAAGCATCGGATTAGGCAAACATAACTATCTTCTCAACAAGATAATAATACTACATGTCCGGCGCGAAAACCAAGTTCAGACACAGTTTCATCATTTCTCTTTACAGCAAAGTTGAGAACTTTTTTGGCTTAACAAGTTTATTTTTTTCTCCTCCATTAGGAAGAACCCGACTCGCTCCAAGTTTGAACAAAATACCTCAACCCTTAAAGAGTTTTAATGCTAACCATCGGTGTTATTGAAGGATACGGACAGACGGATGAACAAACATTAAAAATAACCACTTCTCGGAATCCCAACAAGAAGCCCTGATTCTTCAGGAACAATAAACTGTTGGGGGGGGGGGCAAAAAAAACCTGGGAGGAACAAGGAAATCGAATCGATGCTCTGGCCCCTCAATCGGTTTATAAGGCCATTCAGTTTACCAAGTATTTAAGCTTTCTCTCTGTCGTTGTAAACCCCCCTACTAACAATCAGTCCCCTCGATGACTTGTCAAACACCGCAAGGCTCAGGTGAAATGAAATCAGAACGTGACACTTCACGTTTTTTATTTCCAGGGTCTTGACACGGATTATCCAGAAGGAACACAGCCAAGGACTTCCGGGTGGGCGTTGCGTGTAGAATTGGCGTAAAACGTTAAATTTTTTTTTTTTTTTTTCCAAATTTGATCCTATATGCTAACCCAAAAAACTTTCTTCTCCCCTTTTCTTAATAAATTCAGTTTATCTGTTGATTCGGTTTATTTTTTCAATATTGTATTGATAGCAGACTGCTGTATTCATATTAAGGCTATTTTTTGTGGTTTCTCGTCATGTTTACTTTATACAGTTGACGTTTTTCTTTAAAAACAGATAAAAACTGAAACGAGCTAATGTTACAGAAGCTTATTTCAAGGAAAGGTGCATATTCACTAAATTCAGATATTCAAAATTTAACTAACGTGGCTGGCAAAGGGAGAGAAACCCATCAGTCGTTTAGAAATCAATATTTTAAAGAGAACTATTTATTTATTGATTCATTTACTTCCCTCAGAACTGAGGAGTACAAAATAATGTATAAAAAAGAACTATGCCTAAACCATCTGGTCCATTCATAAATACTATAAAAAATACACACGATGTCGACAACTAAGTTACAATTATGTAAGCACAATTTTATTCACTTGTTAAGAAATGGGTACATGTTGTGGGTTTGGAGGGCTACCTATGTTTTTTCCAGAAATTATTTTAACACTGGTCAAACTGCAGGGACAGATTTCAACCCCTTGTTCGTCCCTATTTCTCGCCGACTCTTTAATTACTCATTAGGCCTGATAGGAGCCTATTCACAGAACATAGCTAACACACGTTTTCTTCTTCAAATGTGGAGACTTTTCAAGCATACATGCTTGACACGCTCAACATCATTCACTGAAAGACATGATTACTGCCAAACATGTAGCATTTTTTTTTCTTTTGTTCTATGTCACAGCTAAAAAAACATTTTTTATCTTTTAATGTTTCGACGAAACCTACCAGAAAATCTGAAAGGTCCAGACAATTGGATCTTGAAGATCTTTTTCGTCTTTTTCGGTCTTTTTTGTCTTTACAGGTTTACCCAGTAAGCGTGTCAATTGTCCCCAGGTCACATAATACAAAGCTCTGGTTAGATTACGACCAGAACAGTTGACAACCCATAAATTATTCTGACCCAACATGTTCATTCTCTATAGTAGGTTTGTTAAACACCGCATCTTCCATAGGGCTCTCATCGAGCTGAACAAATATTTGTGAAGACGACATCATGTTCGGGTTGGTGGCATCTTTCGTCGAGCTCAACAACCATCCCTGCGAAAATATCCACCTCATTTTCTTTCCCATGATGCATTCTCAATAGCCTTCTCCTTTCCATTCTCAACGGTACTCCTTCTTTGACATTAAACTTCTTTGTAGCTGGAAGCACTTCATCAACTAGCCAACGTATCAAAGCTCTATCGCTGGAATGATTTGACCGCCTACACCTGCCTCAACATTACTGACTTTACCCGCCACCATATCCAAAACTTGACCGAGTTCAAATGTGGCGCAGAACCAACCCAGCTCCTCCCAGAAGAAATAGACGAAACCCTCATCGGGGACAGCATCACCACGACATCAGCAATTGTCGCTGGGGTCTTAGGGACTGCTGTTTTAGTCTTCCTGGTCTCCTACTACAATCGTTATCAAGTGCGACGTCTGATCAATATGAGGAAACACAAAGACTCCGAGTTGGCAGCTGATCTCAACTATGACGCCTTCATTTCCTTCAGCGAAGAGGACCGAGTCTGGGTCTATGAAAACCTCGTACCAGAGATGGAAGTAGGCGAAAAGGTGGACATCGTTCAAGACGTCGACAACAGATCCCATAAGGGATACCGGCTCTGTCTGCATGACAGGGACTTCATCCCTGGCCAGAAAATAACGGATAACATAATGCAGGCGATCTCGACGAGCAGAAAGGTGAGATATTTGTTTCAGCTGTTGGGTCACACGGTCTGATTAGCTGCCGGAAATAAATGTTGTTTCTCGCTCAGTAGAATAATCGAACTCGCAATGTGGATAAGCTTAAGCTACGCGAACATTAAGTGGAGCTTTCTTTGTTTCTGGCGTATTTAATATCGTGTTCCACCCTTCTTACAAAGTAACTACTAGTTACTATTGTAAGGTTCGGAATCAATCTTTTTATTCAGTCCCAAGCACCTAAAATAGAAAACACACAATACGCAAAATAAAGCATTATAGAAGCAGTCTCAAGCAGGTAAGTGCAACACGTTACAAGTAAGCGGGTAATACTAGTTAATACTAGTTAGGTAATACCGTTCCAATCTTCTTGAAATTAAAACTTATAGTAACTATTTGCTTACCACGCTCGGCAGCGTAGTTGGCGCGGTAACCACGATTTCTGTGGCGCGATCGGCATCATTGAGCGTGGCACGATTTTTTTGCCGAAAGTATAAAAATGCGTCCCAGCCTTGGCACCAAGAAGCCAGAAGTAGTGTTGGGCGATATTTGGATTTTTCAATACATCGATATATATCGATATTTTCACTTTCGATATTCGATAATCGATATATCGATTTCGAAATTTTTTTTTACCATGTTTCGCTACAGGATATATCTCGTTTCGCCCAAATTTTAAGAACAAAACTGTCGTTAAATAGGCCATTGCATCAACTCAAACTCCGAATGAATAAGAACTTAATTATGGAAAACATATTGCTCCAGCTTCGGGGTGTATAAATATAGGTTTTGCTGGATTCTTTACAATAATTATGAATGAATAAATATCGTTTTCGATATCGATATTTATGTTTCGAAAAGATCGATCTTGGTCCGATATATCGATATATCGTTACCAGTAGCGAATATCGCCCAACATTTGCCAGAAGCCGTGACGTCTTGCGCAGTTACTTGGTAAGTTGGGTGGAACACGACCTAGTCCTTTCTATAGCAGCAGATATCAGTATTTAAACGGAGGGATCAACAGCTCTATGAGAGAACACGAAGCATATGGACTACTTTTGACAGGAAAGTCTACCTCCAAAAGTCACGTCCTAGCTCATCTTTGGCACCTCTGGAAGGGTGCACCGGGATTACGATTTTTGTTTCATCTTTTTCACGCTACACTTAAAACAATGTTCGATCGTGCAGACAAGAAATCCATCAATATCACCCTCAATATCTGCGGTAGTTATTAGTGACAACATCTAATTCTTTTTTCAAGATCTTGAGTCGGATTACAACTAGCCTTAGCACAAATAATGTAAGACTCACCCCTATTCTCGTAAAAAGAGAAAGAAAGTAACAATTAAATACCTTTTAATTCAATCACTTGTTTCCGTAGAAACTTTAGCCATCAGCACTGGATATTACTAATAATGAAAGACAAAAAAAAATCACTGGCCTACAGAAACGCTACAGATATTGTTTATTTCCTATCTTCTATATAGAGTTTTCCTGTTTTAATGAAAGACGTCTGTATCCGAACAGACTTCTCTCTCCAATCGCAGACATGCCACGCTTTGTCTAAAAAGTGTTACTCAGGCAAAGCTCTTGGGTAGAAAATCGCTTAAACTAAGTTGTATCAGAATTCCACACAAGAGTGACGTCTTCCCCAGTTGATGAATTTTATGTCAGAAAACGAAAAATTGTAGTTTATTTATATCGTTGAATATATATGTGAATATACATATAGAGAGCCGAGCGGCTAGCGAGGCTGCGGTTGCGTTGTTTACATTGATAAAGCGACCTAGGGACAATCAGATCATATATTGAGTCACATGTCACATGACGTCACTATGACTGTATGGAAGTCCGATACAACTTAGTCGACACCAGAAAATCGTGGTATAACTGAATATCAATCAAGTGGAGGAGGAGGGGGGTAAAACGAAGCTCCATGTTTCGGGTAGACTAGTAGTTTGAATACTACGTTTCCTTTATTTCTATATCACCATAGCAGAAAAATATTAATGTCTTTAGACGGGTAGGTTCCATTATCATGCGGGTGTGGAAATCATACGCCTCTTTTGTGCACGGAAGTGTTTAAATTTGCGAAAAAGTGAATTATTCTTTTTCAATTTTGAACCGAAAAACCCCCCAAAAAGTTTCTTCACGATCATTTGAACTTTATTTGCATAAGTTTCTGCCTGTAAAAAAACAACACCTTAAAAAATAAACAAGATACTAGGTTTTAAATACCATTTATTTTATAGGTTGTGGTTATTCTATCCAATAGTTACATCCGGAGTCAATGGTGTATGTACGAGATAGAACTGGCTCAGCAATTCATCACGGAGGAGGGAAGAGGACAACTGGTGGTGGTCCTCCTAGAACCAATACCGAAGAAGGATCAGCCAAAGTAAGTTAACCTAAGTTAATATATATTTTGGCAACCGGCTTTTATTGCGACTTCGGCTAATAGGCTACTCGCTTTGCTTTCCAGGGCTGTTTTGCGCTCTGTTAGTTCTAGACAGTGACTTGGAAAGTTAATCCACTACGTGAGGGGAAAGTGATCACGGCAAGTCAGCGAGAAGTTGTAAACGCGCAATGAATTTGTGTTAGTTCTTGCGATAGACGGATTCTCGCTTAGTTTTTGGAAAGCCTATCCGTGAGAATGCCAGACTCGCTTTCTACTTGATTCCAGAATAAACTTTTACTTGTCTAAAATTTCTGGCTTTCACCAGGTGAACTACTTGTTCACTTGAAAATTAGGTTCAGGTCTGGATCCCGCATGTCCCTTAGGTCCAAATACTGCCACATTAGCTTGAAAAATAGTTTCACCCCTTCTGAAATCGCCCACCCCACCCCCAAATTTAAGTCTTTAGATCTCAAATGCTGTACTCTCTTTATTTCTTTTCTTTAATTACTCCACTATCTTAAATCTGTACAGTGGGTCACAAATAAATATTATATTATACTATATGGCCTTTGGATCTCAAAATTCGTTATCTAAAATTAAGTTCAGATTGATTGAAGACCAGCCGCACCGATAACGAACTGGTTGCTCCCTACTCCGTGCGCACCTCTCGGCTCTGCAAGACACTAAATGTTACATATTGTAGCAAATCTCGATAAATCTAGCCTACTTCAAATTTGTATATTCATTCTTGACTTTTTACTTTAATTACCTTAATTCGCACTTCGAAGCGAATGGATCTATTATGCTCCACTTCTGGTTGGATGATCTTCTGCTGTCTTGTTCTCTGATAATGTTGGTTCTGATGGTGCGATGGGCCTTACACTCGGGGCAGCGCTTCGCGCTGCACCTCACCAGTTATTCTAATCCCACGTGTATTCATGTATGCTTTGCGTACTTGAGATCTTAACTACTCTCCGTCTACCCACAAAAACCACGATTTTCCCTGGATATCCTCTACCATTTATGTCCTAACCACAAGCCATAATTATATATCAATTAAACAAGTTACCAGTTACAATTTGGTTTTGTCTTTAACAAATTAGCCATTGTTTGACAATGCTGCTTTAACCCCATTTAATGTTTATCTTTGGTCGTGAAAACATCTTACGTTAAACCATAGAGACTTTTCATGCACCCGATGGTAATGCAATTGTACCCGAGGTGTACTGAGCTGTTAGTCCTCATTGACCTTTGTTAAAGAAAGGATGGGTGAAATTGAACTCCAAGCTGAGCCTATGAAATGTAAGTAACATTTTTAAGCCGAAAAAAGTGAAATCATTGTTGGAAATGGTCAACCTATACATTTCTCAGCAATGTCTTGTAACATTCTGTTTACCTTTTGGGACGTGACTTGTATTACCACCGTTTAACCGGAAGTCCCTCCCCACACACTAGATCTTTAAGAGGTGGTGTCTGAAGTTTTTCTGAAACCCCTTACGAAGACAGATGAAGTCAGTAACGAAGACGTTGAGTAAGAACAAACTGGCAACATAACCAGATACCAAAGCATCCATAACCCTTTGACCAAGCTACTACCAATGGCAACGCTGGCTCTTGGAAGACCATACCACAAAACCATCCCTCTCTGGCAGCCAAATGAACCTTTTTCCACAAAGGCCCTGGCCACAGCCACGCTATTTACACGATCATTTGCCAAGATATAGACGAAACCTTTTACCAAGACATTGAGAATGACAGCGCTGGCACTTCAGCTACGGCGAAGCCACCTAAATCAGTAAATAACAAATAACAACGGGAACTCTGGCACCCACACCAACTCTACTTCCCAACTGAATAACCGCTGGGCAGCCAGATGAACCTATTTACCCGAAACACCCTGGTTAGGCACCGAAACCAGAGGTTTTCCTAGGCTATAACCACTACACTTACTGGAGATCCCATGAATATTTGTGTTGGAATGGTGCCGCTACGTTTTGTAGTAATTGCCTGATGACTCCAGATTGAGCCCAGAAACTGATTTTCACTCCTTAAAGCACATATGATGACAATTAAGAACCACATACGACAAACAACGACGTGTATCCGATTATTTTACCCTTTAAGAATCGCGTATATCTACACTCTAAAGTAAAACGCAACGTTTTTTATATATGCTACGCTGCCGGCCCTATGAACCAGTTTTCAGAATTTGCCAGTTTTCTAGTAAAGCGTTTCTCCTATAAACCGTTTTAACGAATCCGTTTCAAGAGAAAACGTACCGCACAAGAATATGTTGCAGGAGAAAGCGTTTCTATTTGCAAAAGCGTTTCTTAGAAAACTGGTTTAAAGGGCCGGCAGCGTTGCATCCTGAAGGGTTGCAGCTACATAACGTTTCATCGCAAAACTGGTTCAAAGGGCCGGCAGCGTTGCATGCTGAAGGGTTGCAGCTACATAACGTTTCATCGGGAATTCGTATATCCGATGAAAAACAAGCTTCCTTCTTCTGATTTGGATAGTCTTCTGCGCGATACATTAGTTAAGAGACAATGAAAATCAATGACCGATGCAAACGTCTGACCTTCTGAAAAGGCTTCTTACTGCAGCAATCTCACAGAAATTCCTCTCCTATCCCTATCACCATTACCGTTTATATACATGTATAGTCAACAATAATGACTTTATAAGCTAATATTTTTTTCATTAAGAGTTTAGAAGACAAGAGCTTGGAGCTCATATGGCACTTGCAACGCTGTATCAGAGGATGAAAATAGGAATTTGCCAATTCGTGCGTTAGTTGTGTTCATTTGTAAGCAAACCCCTTGAGATAAGAATCATCATGGGTCCTTTGAAATCGTGAGAATGGATCGTTCTTAAAAACTATCTATTTACGCATTTGGCTGTGGTGATGCTCACTTTAAGGCCGCTAGAACATTCATCCGTAACGAACACTCTTACACAAATGATGATAAGCTCATCGAAATCATGAAAATATGTATTTTGCTCAAAATAATTGTTTTTACTTTAAGGAAATCACAAAGCCCTTGAGGCAAAACGGATCATGGGCCCTTGGGGGTCACGAATATAATTATATCTTTTGGTCAAAATTGTTTTTTTTTACTTTTCGGTAAGATACGTAATTTAAGGGTGCTCAAAATTCATTTCTTAGCAAAATCCTTGGGGCATAAACGATCATGGGCTAATGGGGATCATGAAAAAGTATATTTTGCTTTAATAGTACTTGAAGGGATAGTCGAATCTGAGAAATGACAATTTCTAAGCCAATCTCGTTAAGTCTCTGATGTCCAAAGTCGAGTTTCATCGTCCTTGCGGATCTGGAAGTACCTTAACTCGCGGTGACCGGAATTTCAGACCCATACCCCCTACAACTCCCCCAAAGGTGCCCGAATCTGGTCCGGTACTGTGACGTATCTATGGCTTGTGCTTGCTCTTCCCGCCAAGTTTCATCGCTCCACTCTAAGGGTGTCACAAGATTGCCGGTTCTCCCCTCCAACCACCCCCACCGCACATTCACGGGATCTGGTCGGAACTGATCTCGGAAATTTGAGATACGAGGCTTTTCCAAATATCAAGTTTCATTCAGATCCGATCACCCCTTCGAAAGTTATCCATGCCTCAAGACTCCGGATTCTCTCCCCCCCCCCCCCCCCCTACCCACGATGGTCAGATTGGGAAACTGACTATTTTAAGCCAATCATCTCAAGCCTCAAATGGTCAAGCCAATTTTCATCGTCTTAGCCCCCCCCCCCCCCCTCCCCCCCCCCAGGGTCCGAATACGGCCCGGTTCCGTCGCTGATGTATCTAGGGCATGTGCTTGTTCTTCCCACCAAGTTTCATCCCAATCGCTCCACTCTAATCGTGTCACAATATTTCCGGTTCACCCCTCCGACTCCCCCCCCCCCCACATTCATCGGATCCGTTCAGGACTCGAAGTGGGAGATCTGAGACACGAGATTGTTAATGTACAGTTTCATTAAGATCCTATAACCCGTTCGAAAGTTATAGATGCCTCAACATTCCGGATTCTCCATCCCTCCATTCCCCCCTCGGTGGTCGGATTGGGGAAGTGACTATTACCAAGTTAGTTTGGTTGGGTCCCTTATATGCCTGCCAAGTTTCATCGTCCTAGCTTTCTGGAAGTACCCTAACTCGAGAACAGTGAACCGACAGACCGATTGACCAACAGACCGAAAAGTGATCTGTATATGGCACTTGAGCAAAGCTGCAAGTGACATAAGAACTGAGCTATTCAAGAAACCATGGATTTTAATAATTACATATAACTTTGGACGCTTTGGAAACTCGTAAATAAGGCATCAAGAAAACAATCACAGTAATCTCCGAAATAACTCGTCAAGAAAATAACGACAGTAAGCTTATAAGCATAAAGATTGAGGTCAAATTGGTTATGGAAAAGGAAACAAATCATAGTAAATCACATCGAGTTAAAATCATGGCACAAATAAACACAAGAAAAAAAAATCACAGTAAGTACTTCCGCTTCCAAGCTGACTAGTTTCTATTATTCCCCCTATGTCTCGCCATCAGTACATCTGACAGACATAGTAAAATAGCTCTCAGGTTGACGAGTAGAAAATTTAGAATCTGCTTCTGCTGGTAGTGTAGAAAATGTAAGTTACCCATTACCCTATAGACCCGACTTATAAGTATGTCTATAGACACACATAAGTGTTGATTGTGTTGATTTTGAGACACTGGGGGACTAACAGAATCTAGTCCACTTTGAATGCTGAGCCAGAATGAGGCGAATTGGTAACTTGAGACTTATCAACAACAAATTAGAGAGCACAACTTAACGCAGCACAACACAAATTCTTTTTAGAAGGAGCATCAGTATAACTGACAGTATTTGAAACCTTGTACTTCTTTCCTTGAAACTACCAGGATAATATTTCAGGATCTCCCATCATAGCATTCAGATTTTCATGCAATTATACTCTGTACCCACAGCATTCTCTTATTTCTTTCTTTCCACTTGAAAAAACTATTTTGTAAAGCAATATGGTCAAACTGTTGGTAGATGAAGGTTGCAATGGTAAAAAACAATTCTCTTATCCTTTGAGTCCAGCCTCTCAAATGGAACATAAACATAAACTTCTGGGTCAGAACCAGAACAATGTGCTTGACATAAAGGTTGAAGTTTCTGAATTCCAGCAATAATTTCATCAGAAACCTTCTTAGTGAATGTGTGGAGATATTGAAGCTTAATACTGAAGATTAAAAAGATGAGATCATGTTATTTTAAATATGCGAAGCACCTGCTCCACTTAATGAAATTATGTCATAACCATACACTGACAGAGAAATTCAAAATTCAAGATGCAAGTGTGACCCTTTGGGATGTTTCCTCATCGCTTTCAAAAATAATGAACAACAGGGCCCAAACAGCGCACAAAGTAGTCCACTGCTTCCTGACCGAAGATTAAAAATTAAGTAGCCTATCTTTTTTCTGCGTATTTATGTGTTTTGTTTATTTTCTTCATTTACTCTGCCTTTTCAAAATGGTGGGTCAGAAATAAAATACTTACTTAAGGAAAAGCTTTGCTTCTTCCCTCCCAACTGTCACATCAGGAAAATAGTAACAAACATTTTCTCCAATATCAGTATCATCAACAACGAAAATTGGGAATTGAGATGGTATGGGAGGCTGAGGGATAAGGAAAGGTTCAGGAAGGGATGCACTGCCAGAAGATGAAGTAGGATTAAAAACTCCAAAACAAGACCAGGACAAGACAATGGGGAGTTCACAGTATCAGAAGGATGAACCAACTGGATGTGGACATCCAAACTTGACTTACAAAACTACTATACAAAATCTTTTCTGACAAAGAAAAAAGGCAGAAAAGCGTATCTCAATCAATCCCCATATGAACGAAACATTTATCGCCTAATGTTTCTCAAGAAACAACTCACTGTAGAATTTATAACCACAGTATTTACACCTCACCCTTTCAGGTGACATAGCATAGCATTCACCAGACTAGGCTGGACTAGGCTAAGTTCTAATGCTGATTTGCTGGGTTTGGTCAGGTAAGTTAGTCAGGTGAAAGCAGTCTAGTACACTAGCCCCATTTCAGGCACAGTGCTCAAACGTTTAGCACCATGCCTGGGTGCCAGACGTTCAAGCACTGTACCTTGGATTTCATGTATGGTGCATGGATTTCAGTATACAGTGCATAGGCCTACAGAAAAAACAAAGTTTCTGTCATCACAACTTAGCACCGTCTCGGACAGGGCTGAAATTACTACTATGAATTAGAGAAATCAAAGACAATCCTTAATATATTTTTCACAACAAAAACAAAAGGGCTCTAATGATGATGGAGATGAAAAACCTAACAGCACCCTATCTATTTTCCATGTATTTTCCCTATCTATTCCCCAAGAGCCAATATTCTGGTTGGCTGCTAGGTAGAAAAAGCTGAGGCACAGGACACTTTGCATGCAAAACCCTTGACTATGTAGAAAAGGTAATGAGGTTTTTCACATTTGTCATCACCCGAGCTCTTTTGTTTTTGTGGTGAATAATACATAAAGGATTGTCTTTGATTTCTCTAATTCATGGTAGTAATTTCAGCCCTGTCCGAGCTGGTGCTCAGTTGTTATGACAGAAACTGTGTTTTTGATGTATGCACTGTATACTGAAATCCATGCACCATACATGAAATCCAAGGTACAGTGCTTGAACGTCTAACACCCAGGCATGGTGCTAGATGTTTGAGCACCGTGCCTGAAAAGGGGCTAGTGTACTAGACTAGACTGGGTGAAAGTAAAACTGACTGGTATTAAATTAGATTGGTATTAAAAAGAGTTCAGAAATTATTCAGAGAATTATCAAAAGAAATTAATTAAGGGAATTAAGCAATCATATCACTAAGCTTATGCAAATAGGATTGTAGCTTATGAGCATTCAGTTGGTCTGAGACCTGTCTGAGACAGGCTAACCAAGAAAACCTTACGAGCATCCAGTTGGTCTGAGACAGGCTAACAAAGAAAACAAAAACAGAGATTAAATTATTGACTTACTCTGGCAGAACTCAAGAACATCTTTGTCCTTTTCGACAAATTTATATAATGATGTGACTCGTCCATAGTGCTGAGTCACAGTTCGCGCACTTTTCAGTTTGAAAGATGGCATGACAAACAAGAAGAAAACGGAATTTTCTTTTATGGAAGGGAGCTAACAAAATGAGTTTAACAGCGGGAGTTAAAGGACTTTTGATTTAGATTCCCGAGTTAACAGATACTTATCGGCGTATGATGACAATTATGAGCCTGTTAATGGTAGAAATGTTGCCAACTAGTTCAATAATATTTTTCTAACAGAGTTGTGAAAGTAAGATGTTAATTGCTTTTTTAAAGAAAAAATTAGTATTTTCTACTTTTGATTGGCTATGACGCTTTATGCAAAACCAACCAATAGGAAGCATAATTCGCTTTTGTAATAAGAGTATGAAGACTTTAAGCTGTAATATCTTTTCAAACATCTATGCGAAAAATGTACTCATACGATCAAAAAAAAGTTAGGATACCTTTTCCAGCCAATTGCAGGTTCACAAACGTTTTCACTTAGGCGTGTTCTCGACGTTCCCTGAGGTCTCCGCTTAAGGAGTAGCCGCGTTTTTGTTTGTCACGGGGAACCACTCCCACTATTCTCCCGAGTCCCCACGGGCGGGGAATGCTCTGATTATCATCACCATCGTCAAAAGGACTCCCTTTCATATTCGGAGGGGAATCAGTTTTTGCCAGTGTTTTTTGCAATGTAAAATTAATTAAAAAGAATCAGAATAAACAAATCCCAAAATAAAGTGGATCTAGTAATTTCGTCAACTGCCCATTCTTTTTTTCGAACAAAATACATTTTAGAAGCATTCTCCGTGTTCTCGTTGTTTTCCTAGGCGGAGTCCGCGTGGAGTGACTCCCTCTATTCTCGCCGTTCCCTTCGATTCCCCGAGGACTCCTCGGGGAATGGCGAGAACACACTTTTAGGAAGTCCCGTATCTCACAGTGTTAAGTTATTTCGTGTATGCCCTTTTCTGTTTCGGAAAATTTCGATCACTTCGACCGTTTTTTACGGTTTTTATGTTTCCCAAAATTATACATAAATTATTTCCTGTTGAATGACCTTGGTTGTCGACCAAGCTACGCTCTTTTCTTGGCTTTTACCTCATGAATTTTATCTATTTACCCCAGAACCCAATAAAACATGGATATCAAAGTGATGTTGTAAAGGTTAAAAGCAAAGCGATAACAAGAACAAGAATCGAGATCAGGGGCACCACGAATGGGGGTGGGGGAGGTTGTCCATTCAATTTGTGGAAATAGTCAAACGGATACAGTCAATACAAAAACAAAGTTTTCAATCTTCAAAACAGTCGATTTTTCATCAAACATGCATTATTCTTAAAAACTGTCGGTGTCTCTGCTAAAACAGTCGGTAAAACGACCAGCCAGTCGGTAATTACCTTCCCCCCTTCCCCGAAATATTTTGGCTGGTAATGCCTCTGATCGAGACACATAATTTTCCGATTGTAGGGTTTTCCGAAACTGACTTGACGAACACATTTAGCCTCCGCAAAAAGTTCGAACTCAGGGTTCAAGTTCCATAAACGTTTATTGCAGAAACATTTTTGCAACCCATACTTTGTTCGACGGATCATAAAACAGTTCTCAAAACAGTTTCTTTTACAAAAACGTTTCACAGAAAATGTTACAAACTAGTCATCAAGCTGAAACTCTTTTTGTAAAAACGTTGAAGTGGGCAGATTTTTATTTTTTTTTCAAAATATAGACCTTCAATTAAACCGAAAAGGAGTAATTTTGAGCCTTTATGACCATATCGTCGCAGAGGAGAACCAATAGAATTCGGCGACGCGTGAGAAAAAAAGACCAGGGTAACGTTTTTGTTTGAAGAGTTTTTCAGTTGCAAAATCGAACGAAAATAAATTTCCTTTTCTAGCGTTATATGTATTACATTGTCTTTACTCTTACAAGTCCCAGCACAGTCCATTATCTTTCAACCTGATCTAACGATGTATGCCTTTTCTAAAGCTCAGAAAGTAAAGCTGGGCAAACGGAATCCGTGTCATTTGCAACGTATTTCACAAAAAGAGGGGTATTTTACTTTACAGTGTAGTCATAGCCTACGGTTAGCTATTTAGTACACACACGCAAATTTGGACAGGATAATAACCTTTCACCCTGGCCCCTTTAAGGTTTCGCCCGACATCCGACCCAGGAAAATCATTTTAACAAGTATTTATTGTTTTGAGATTATTTGGCTTTCGCAGGAAATACCATTTCTCTGCCTTAATTAAAGTCGAAATTTCATTCCTGGTAACCGAGAGGAGCCCTAACCATATTGGGAAAAGCACATGAAAACTTAAAAATGTGGTTACAGCACCAGAGGGTTCGGGTGTGGTTAGTAAGTATGGCTGGGGACTTCGACGCCCTCGGCGCAGAACTTCGCGCTGCACCTCCCCAAACAAGATTTATGATCCCAAACTCCAGTCTAGTCTTAGAAACACCGATACACCAGGACTGTACAGTTCGGTGGAGGCATGTTCCAGGAGTTTAAACCGGAAGCATTTTAGCATTTGCAACGTTTAGAACACCCCCTCCCAAGCCTACAGTTCAAACCAGGGCTAGGTTCGACCGCGGGATCATCTTGTTGCGCGACCAAGAACCCACTTCGGCAAGAAATAGACCTTAACAAGAAAACCTGAGAAAATGAAAACAATTTAGCTGTTATACGAAACATCAGAACCATAACTAACTGCAGCAAGCAACGTATATCATGGTTACGTTCCAAAGAAGTTATTAATAGTCTACCTTTTTTGCTGCTGTAATCACAGTATAAATAATATTGATTTTGAAGTGTAAGGGAACATGAAGAGAAATAGAGAATAGTTTATTATTTAATGAACTAGAAGGAACCCGCGAAAAATTTAAATTATTTGTTCAGAAAAGGATGGAATCAAATAAGATAAATATGGTCTAGGGACAGAACGGAAATCTTACACGTTTAAATTAGAATTTACGGCATAGATTAAAGTAAATATTTTAGTTCGAAATCCTGGACTTCGAAGTGGAGGCTATTTATCGTTTTCAGGATTTCGAGTTTGTAGGAATTATTTTTTTGTTTCCGAAAGAGTAGGCGACGTTAGAGAGTTCAAGGAAATATTAACGTCCCCGACTGGAGGAGTCGTAGCCAAAAAAGTAAAAAATCTTTAAAAAAAAATTCTGTAAAAGATGCTACGCGGGTTGAGATATAACTAGTTGTGATGATAAAGGGAAGCGCCAATTCCTATTTCGGGTAGTTGCTATATACCCTCTCTGAAACGAAAGCAGACGTCATTATTCTGTCGGGCATCCCTGCTGATCAGATAGCTCTTATCATATATAATGCTCCTTGCCATCTTAAGGAAATTGTAGTGCACTGATGGTAACTACTGGCTGACGAAAATGATGAGAGGGTGGAGCTAATTTTTCTCATCACGCACGACGCTGAATCGAGAATAATAACAGAATCGTAACGATCGTTACTGATAATAACTCGGTCGGCCGCACGCAACCCATGTGTCCTTATTAGTGAGGAAACTAATGATGACGAGAAACTAAGAGTGCATTCCGCCAAGAACAAATAAGCCCCAGCACCTCCGTCTCCATATATCTGTAATACGACCATGCGGAGTCGAACAGATTGCCCGACGCAAACGAGCGGAGTGTAGGAGCTACTATTACTCAAGAAAGAGCTATATCGCAGTAAAGCCCCCCAGAAGAAATTTCGTAAGTGAAAGCCGATTGGTTGTCTACCATTGTGACGTCCCATGTGACGCGCTGCAGAGCGGGTCAGCTCGCCTGTTGCGCCTTTTCCTCCGATATGCGCAGCGGCGAGTAGACGGGCATCAACTCAAAGCTCAGCAAGTAGGGGAGTTCGGGGTTGGGTTGGACACGGAACACCCGAAACAAATACCAAAAGCTGTCGCTAAAATCTGAAAAAAATGTAGAACATCTGCCTTCTAGTGAACTAACTTTTACCAAAGTTTCATGGTAATTGCTTTTATGGTTTTGACAAGAAGTTGAAAAAATTCGTTTTCTTGAGGTAAAAGTTTTTAGCTCACCGTGAAGATTAGTGGTAACTGGAAGGCGGTTAAATGGTAAGATATAGCTTAGTGATCAGGGTTTATAGACTGCTTGGTATTGTCGAGATAGATCACTTAAATTTCATGTGGTACGCCATTTTTTTATTTTAGTGAGGGTGGGGTTGGTATGGACAGTTTTGAAGTGGTTGGTTCAGACAGTCTTTGCCTACTGATACCCCATGAAACACGAAATTAAGTTAGAAAATACAAAAGATATTATCAGAATCCTTATCGTGTCAATCCTTATCGTGTCGTTGGTGAACAGAATTAATTATCAAAATCGAGAAAATGAACGCGAAAAAGGGTAGGCCACAACCAAAGAAACTTAGTAGAATTGTCTACCATAAACAAAAAAAAATTAAAAAGTTTTTCTTTAATGAATTTACTATTTAAGATATTTTCAAGGAGGTAAAACAACACGAATTCGTCCTTGTGAAGTTCAGTTTGGGGAAAGGTCAAACCAACATGTTTCTTATCTGGGAAAGTCGAATAAGAAGGGAGGTTCGTTGAAAGAAAACCCATTGAGTGGCTTGAATATATTCTTTCTGCGCAAGAGTGGGACTAAAATCATATTTCTGTAGAGTCTTTACTTAAGTTACCAACCCCTGGAATTGCTAGGTTACTGAAAGTACAAATGAAGGATTTTAATTTTAATGCAACCTCGGCTATTGAAACATGTGTTTTCTTTAGTTTTGTATATACTTTTGAGGTGAAATATTTTATCATTTCCACTTTTTTAACATGTTCAAATAAAGTCGATAAAAAAATAGTACATTCAATATAATGTCCGTACCAACCCGGGGCCTGTCCAAATCAACCCCATGGGTACGGGGTTGGTTCGGACAAATTGAAAAACAGAAAAAAGTATGTACTAAAAACAGAATGTAGAAAAAAATCTGAACAAATTACCAGCTATTCTCCCAGACATTCTACAGGTTTGACAAAAAAACGATGTAATCCGCCAAGAAATGGTGGCCTAGCAAGAAAAGGAAAATTAGTGTCCGGGTCAACCCCGAGCTCCCCTACCTACCTCTACCTCAGCTCAGTTTTATCGGGGTATCAATAGTCGCTGCACGGGACCAAAGACGGAGGTTCAATTGGCTTATTTTTTCTTGGTTTCACTGAGTTATTACAAACAATGATGATAAGAGGAGGAGCCAGCTCTTATATCGAGACTAGTTACTACCCCCTCTGGAACGGAAACAGTAACAGCGCGGACAGACGTCCTTACTAGAGCTGAAAATGTAGCTTACGCATCCATTTTGCATTTTCAAACATGATACGTAGTCAGCTTGAGCTGAAGGAATATCTGACGTCACTATTATCACGGCAACCTCTGCTAAAAGGGTAGTTAGTGTCGCCTTGAGACAAAGACTAGAAAACGTACACCCGGTACAAAGACGAAAGCAGCCCCTAACAAGAGGCTACTAATTTGAGGAAAGGAATGGAAAGAGTTCCACCAAGAGTTCACATCACCCTTTCCATTATAATATCTGTATTATCTGATTATCTAGTTGACGATATCTTGTTCTCTTAGAAATCTGAGGTACTTGCTAAGGACGCGGACCTACTTGGAATGGACTCCGGACATGACTGGACGGCGTCAATTTTGGAAAAGACTGATACAAGTATTGGGTGAACCAGTTTTTGAAGTGGTGTAACATCTTCACTATCGTACATGTGGAAATGAGGGTGCAGCGGGAAACGGGTGTCCCCACCCTTGACAGGCCGTATAACAACACCTTCAATTTGAAAATATGGTTTCCGACATTTAGAGCAGACCTTGATCTGAATTTTTTCGGATAGTTTCCGCCCGAATCCGAACAGGAATTAGAGATCATGGCAAACTCTTTTTTATCCCTTTTTTCGGAAACAAATCATTGCCAACAAGAAGAGCTGTGACTCCGGAACCACCATTTTGGACGGACTGAGAATAGGTTCCCTATAGGTACTTAGGAATCGGCACTTAGGCATCCCGGGGGATCGACATACACACCTTTGTAGGTCTTCCATAGCTTGACTGTGTGCATAGTCTTTGCCTGGACGTCTTCATTCAGCATTTCCAGGCAAATGCTCGCTTTTCAGCGGAAACATTTCCAGAATTGTTCAAGGATCACATTTGAGATGACAACCCCCTTAAACTCAGGAAACTACGCTTCCAAATCACAATAGTCGCAGAACCTATCCCCCCGATCCGATTCCCTTTTGTTGAAAGTGAGATTTGTGTCGATTAATTTGATTCTGAAATACTTTTGCGAGTTTTAAAAGTGTTTGTACCCTGAGAAGTATACTCAAATAAAACGAATTGCATTAGCTGTTGTAAATACCACACTGCCATATTAAAGAGGCAACTTATTCAGTGTATTTGGTTACGCAAATCAATTTAATTTTTTATATAAATGTTGCGTTGAGAATGTACAATATTTACAACGGATATACGTCAGCTACGATTCTTCTTCAGTGATATTTCGGCCCTTCTTGGCAAGGGTCCTCGTCAGGCTTTCAATCTTCTGGGTCAGGTTTGTTTTCCTTCCCCGACGTTGACCCAGAAGATTGACAGCCTGACGAGGACCCTTGCCAAGAAGTACCGAAATATCGCTGAAGAAGAATCGTAGCTGACGTATATCCGTTGTAAACGTTGTTTGAATATATGTATCAAAGTCAGCTTAGGCTCAAAGAATATTTAATTTCAAAAACATCGTCTGAACACGAAGTACTGGCTTTCAAGAACTTGCCTCATATCCACTAAGTGCCGTCTTTTTGTGTGCCTAAGGCCTAAGGGTAAAGACGTCATTGCATCCATTCATTTGTTCATTAGCTTATCGGTCTATTGTGCTGTAATGTGTTATGGATGATGATAATGAGGTGAAAGAGGACAAACACAGACTGATTCGCTTGACATGATTCGCACAGACTACATTCAAGAACTTGCCTCATATCCACTAAGTGCCGTCTTTTTGTGTACCCGGGGCCATCCAAGTGTTTTTGGCCCCTTTTTATGAGTAAAAAACGTATAGACGCCACCAAATTAGCACACGCGATTCTTGGTGGAGTAGAGCCACATTATGGTGAGTATGTCACATCTGAGCACAATTTCGATAACGTAAATGATGATGGTTCAACGTAGCTAGTCACACCTTGATCGTAGTGAACAAGGCAATATGGCTAGCAACAGCAGCCTGATTCCTCAACAATTTACACCGTCCGCTTGGCCTCTCTTTTCCCCTGACCCCCCCCCCCCCCCCCCGGCCTAAGGGTAAAGACGTCATTGCATCCATTCATTTGTTCATTAGCTTATCGGTCTATTGTGCTGTAATGTGTTATGGATGATGATAATGAGGTGAAAGAGGACAAACACAGACTGATTCGCTTGAATCCCTGAGCTGGTTGGTATAAGACCCCATGAACAGGCGTGCATATTCGTTTCCTTTTACCGACTAGCCTGTTCTGGCTGAAATAGCAGCTCCGTAACATATATTCAAACAATGTTTACAACGGATACATCAGCTACGATTCTTCATCAGCGATATTTCGGCCCTTCTTGGCAAGGGTCCTCGTCAGGCTGTCAATCCTCTGGTTCAACTTCGGGGAAGGAAACAAACCTGTAAAACAAGCCTGACGAGGACCCTTGCCAAGAAGGGCCGAAATATCGCTGATGAAGAATCGTAGCTGACGTATCAGTTGTAAACATTGTTTGAATAAATGTTTCAAAGTCAGCTTGGGCTCAAAGAATATTTAGCTCCGGACGCCAGTGAACTTCGGAAGAACAAGAAACGTCACCCAAACGAACCCACCAAACGTATGCAAATCCTGCGTAAGACAATCAACGACGTGTGTGGCTCTTCGTCGGGAGCACGGCGATTTTTCGTACTGTCAATCTCTGTTATCGTCTGGTAGAGGGACTGTATCCTATCTAACGTAAACGTATCTTAGGAAGCCAGATTTTTGGGAGGGTTTTGCGAGTTGGAATCCAGGGTTGGTCACCAAAAGTAACTTCACACACCCTGGAAAGTAACCCAAAAGTATCTCAAAGTAACCCAATGTAACCTAATGTAGCCCAATGCAATGTAACCCAAAGTAACCCAATGTAACCAAAAGTAACCCAAAGGAACCCTGAGTAACCCAAAGTATTTTGAAGTAACTCGTACACCCTGGTTCTTGGTGACCAACCCTGGATTGGAATGCAAAGTCGGAGTCACTTTCTAATGATTTTCGCACTACGTTGGAAACTTGCCCAACTTTCCGCTGGTTTTTGCGCTCTGTAAACTAAAGCAGCTTTCTCAGAAAGTGATCCCAGACAAATAATGGAAAGCTCCGCGGAAATGGAATTTGGAAGTGTGGAAAAAATAATGCTAGTGTCATTAAGTGCCACATCGTTGGAACAGACTCGAACATACAAAAAGCGACTAATGAGATGCGAGAGTCTTTTGGCGGAGCAAATTTGAAACCTTCAAAATCTCATTTCTCACCGTGCCTGAAGACCAAGAAAGGGTCGGAAAAACGTTTTCACCGATCTAGAAGGTTCGAATAGTTCCCAACACCAACAGTCTCAAAGTCGAAAATCCTATGCCCCACGATGTAAACCTATTTGTTTTTACTCTTGTCGATAAGTGGGGTAGGAACCAGAGCCGCTAATAGGGAGGGAGGCATTTAACATGTCCTTAGTTTTCAGAGGGACAGAAAACTAATCTAGCTTGGTACTATTTTTTGGCCCCCAAAGCAATGACATACTCCACGATATAATTGAAAACTACATTAATGTTACCACACAAATAGAAACTAAATTTTGCGAGACGAGCATCGCATCAGGATTCAAATCTCCGATTGCTCCAAAGTGAATTTAAGGTAACGGGGCCCCTAAACTATAATACTGTACTTTATTTCCTTAATAGCTTGTATTATACACGCTAGCAGTGGATCGTCATTCACGCAACTAACATATGACAATTACATAAGTAGACATTTCATCTACACGTACAACTTGAAAATGTAATTTGATTTAACTAGAATCAAAATATTGGGTAAAATAAAGTACAAAAGATTTCAGGTAACGGATCTGTCGAGTTTATGGGTGGTCTTTCTAGTCTCTGGGGATCAGCGTCCCTCTGTCTCTGTGGCGTATTAGGCCTGCTATTTGCTGTAGTCTCAAAGTCAGGTAGAATGGCACGATGAGCACGTGATGCCAGACACTTGCTCCAGAACGCTATTGTCAGTTGATGCCGCCTTTCAGCAAAGGGTTGGCACCCAAGGCTTATGGAGCCTCTGGTAGGAGCATCCGCTTTCCTCGGGTCGGATGCAATCTCTCTATAGACGTGCGAAGGCGAATGCTCAAACAGTAGTTGTGTCGCTTCTGAATTCTCGATTCTCCTACAAGTTACCGTTTTTGCTCCTCTGGCTCCTCAATTCTCGTTTTTGACAAAAACGCTAATTTGGCAGCTCGTCCGCAGCCCGGTATACGTGTTTCTGCATATTGAAGACCCGCACTCTGTTGACCAATCAGGAAGGAGAACGGAGAGAGGAGAACTGAGCACTCACCATCGGAGCAACTTCTCGATTCTGCAGAATCGCGAGGCTTTCCCCGTTCTCGATTCTGACAAAAACGCTAGAAAAGGAGAATTCGCTTCATCTGAATAGTTTAAAGACGCGAAATAGGAGAACTGCGAGGAGAATCGCAAGGAGACTTCGGATCAAAAACGCAACTTTGTGTCTACACAGAAGCATTCCCTGCGTTCTCGTGGTTGTCGGCCAGGGGAATCCAGGTGTGGCTCCTCCTACTTCCATGCTGCCATTCGACTTCCCAAGTAAGTCCTAACGGAGTTGATGAAATCCTCACAGAATACACACTGTCAGAAGTTTCATAACAGATAACAAGAGGATGCGCGGTTTCAACAGATAATGCGTAACAGATAACGATGTTATCTGTTGTGTTTCAAAATGTTATGAACAATAAAGCGTTACCATCAGGACGAACCAAAAAACCGCCAAAAAGTATCTGCTGAGTTTTTCGACATCATGACGATAAGGAATAAAGTCACTCGATGCTTTTTTGGCTCTTCCTAACAAAGCTTGTTATGCACAACATTTCATGCATAACGTTTTCAAACACAACAGATAACATCCGAAGTGTTATCTGTTACGCAATATCTGTTGAAATCGCGCATCCTCCGGTTATCTGTTACGAAACTTCTGACATTGCACCATCGCACGATATTGAATTCTGTCAAAGCTGCGTTTAGTAAACTAAGAACTACATGATAGTCGACAACTCTCCAAAAATGATGTGTATTTGTAAAAAAAACCAAACTTTATAAATACTCACGAAAAAGCAATACTAAGGATTAGGCACTTCTTTACAAAGTAGATCTGAACTTCCTAGAAAATATAGGAACCGAAAACTATAACTGAGCAGTAAAATAATTAGACCTATGAACAACAAGACCAAAGGTTTCGATGGGATCCCAAAAATTCAATATCTGATCCAGACAACTGGGTCTTGTCTTAGCCAGATCCAGTCTTCGCCAGACTCCTTGAACATTTTTACAATTAAAATTCAGAAACAGATTAAGGCCAAATAGCTAATCACCTGAGAAAACCAAGTTCAGATTTGGACTCAGCATGTGTGTTTACCCTTATAAGTCATATCTGTTTTGACGAAAACTTCCTGCCAATTTCCCGGTTCCGGCCGAACTCCAGAACTACTTGTCCGGCGAAAAGAGAACGCTCAAAGACGAACTCAGGGTATCTTCTTTCCCCAGTAATGAACATCTAATCAACTTCAAATAGAAATTTAGCTTATAACAAATTTTCCGATTCCAGCCGGATTCCGGTCGAACTATATGTCCGGGTAAAATACGATTGTCATACAGGGACTCAGCATCTCTTCTTACCCCTAAATCGCTCATCTAATCAACCAGAAATAAAACTTTGACTTCCAACAGTTTTCCGGTTTTGGCCGGATTCCGGACGAACTACATGTCCGGGTAGAAACTTGTTTTCACATAAGTGTTCAGCATGTCTTCTTGCCCTAAATCGAACATCTAATCAACTCCAAATAAAACTTTTGACAAACTTTCCGGTTTGGGTCGGATTCCGGTCGAAATACTTGCCCGTCGAGAAAATAGTTTTCACCATCGTCTTCAGCATGTCTTCCTACCTCTAAATCGAACATTTAATCAACTTCAAATAAAACTTTTACTTTCAACAAACTTTCCGGTTTGGGCCGGATTCCGGGCGAAATACTTTTCCGTCGAGAAAATAATTTTCACCATCGTCTTCAGCATGTCTTCCTACCCCTAAATCGAACATCTAATCAACTTCAAATAAAACTTTTACTTTCAACAAACTTTCCGGTTTGGGCCGGATTCCGGGCAAAATACTTTTCCGTCGAGAAAATAGTTTTCACCATCGTCTTCAGCATGTCTTTCTACCCCTAAATCGAACATCTAATCAACTTCAAATAAAACTTTTACTTTCAACAAACTTTCCGGTTTGGGCCGGATTCCGGGCGAAATACTTGTCCGTCGAGAAAATAATTTTCACCATCGTCTTCAGCATGTCTTCCTACCCCTAAATCGAACATCTAATCAACTTCAAATAAAACTTTTACTTTCAACAAACTTTCCGGTTTTGGCCGGATTCCGGGCGAACTATTTGTCCGATGACAAAATGGTTTTCACCATCGTGTTCAGCATGTCTTCTTACCCCATAATCGACTATCACATTAGCTGTTTCAAAATATTTTGTTTGTCCCTTAATTTGAATCCCCTCCCCCACCCCTAAATGTAGAGCTACAAAGCCCATCTACGAACTTGACTGGTCCGACGACCCAACGAACCCTCACACCAAGTTTCATCAAAATATCTCATTCCCTTCGAGAGTTATCGTGCTTACAGACGGACGGACGGACAGACGGACAACTTTTGCGATGTCATAGGTATCCCTCCACTTACGTTTTGGGATCCCAAAAACAGATTGATAAACGAACAAACTCTCTCCGTCTCTCATGAACAAATATCCACCCCAGACCTACTACCTTAGTTCATTTCATCTCAAGTCATTTCTCTGCATTTCTTTTTGTAAGTAAACCAAATTCTATTCTAGGGAAATCGCCAAATAATATACTCGAAATAAACAGATTTAAGACATCTTCCCGTTACTCAAAGAGAAAGTATTCGTGTTGGCGGTGCGTTGCGACACAAACGCGTCGATGTACTGCCGGTTAGTAACTAGCCATTTAGAAGAATAATGAAACCGAAAAGAAGGCTCCGAAAAAATGGAGCTCCCGACTGAACAGTTCACCCAGAAACATAATCATCTAGAACAAAATCAGCCTGGAATTGTGGTGGACTAAGGCCGAACAAATAAAAGGTGAGACTTACTAACGACGCTGAATGAGGAGATTCACACGTAAACTATACAACTCGTTATTATTTATGGGTAGTGGGTCAATAGATCAAAGCTTGGCAGGATAGGCCTCTAACCCCCCGACTAAAATATCAGAACAACTTCATGATCCATACCATATCACTTTCCATTTGTTATCTACTACACGTTACGCTACTATCTCTACCAGCCAACACGTACAAGATCGTACTACCATCGCCTGCTTATGCTGCAGGCGAACGTGGATTTCCAGCCTGATTTTCTGTCCACTTTTCCGGCCGGAATTCATGATGGTGCCGGAAATCCAGCCTGCAATCGCTAGGAGTTTCTTAATTCCGGATTTAGTTCAGTTTACCCATTAGGTCGTGCACCGCATCCTTTTTGTTAAGTGTTTTGACAGATGCCGAGAATATTTATGTTATTATGTTATGAGAAGTTTCCATTGATGGATAAATAGCCATAAGGTGTTCGTTCTTCTGAGTCAATTTTACCTCACCCTTAGTCGGCGTCGTTCCTTTTTTAAGCTTCAACGCCGAAAAACGTAATGTCTACCCTCCAATACCCCCCTCCCCCACAAGTAGATCGACTTACATCCAAAATCTATGTCCTTGATGCGCTAACGCAAATAATGCAAACGGCCGGAGAAGCCGTACAGGCAATAGACTCCAATAACGTTTGTAGCCCAAATAGAGACAATCTTTTTCGCGGGTACCCAGGTTGGGTCTGTCAACAGCACCTGTGGCGGGGTGGGGGTAGGGGCTTAGAGAAGTTTTAAAACTAGCAAAAAATCAACATCAACGACAAATAGACTGGTGCTCACTAATAGATAATGGCGTAACGGAGCCACCAAAATAGCAACAACGTTTAAAGCTGGTACGACAGACGTACCAATATATTTGGCACAAATTAACTCAGAAGGTTGTAGCGCTGTTGGAATAACGGCAGTGGATCAGCTGGCGACGAGTCATCATCGGAACTCAAGGAAGCTTGAGAGGGGGCCGCAATCGCTGTCTCTGAAAGACAAATAAAACAATAGTAATAAATACACATTCTCACCTCTCTGCCAGGTGATCAGCCCTCAGTCGTGTCAACAACGCGCTGAGTTTGTTTTGCAAGCCTATATCAGTTGCTGCGAAGAAGGAACGACTCTGGACGACGAGAAGGAGAAGAAAAATGGTTTCAAGTTGAAAGGTTCTAAAATGTGTCATGGGACCAATCACTGATACTGAATTTGTGCTAGAAGACCAAGGGTCAGATCATGGTAAACCGATCAATCCGGTCTGATGATGGAACAGCTGCTAAGAAAGTAAAACCCAACAGAAGGTGGGATTACATTTAAAATTAAATATTCTCCTCTGGGCACAAGCAAGAAAATTCATTCCACGGTTTCAAAACAGCATATAGCCATTTTTATTCATCTTTACCATTTGTTAATTTTTTCTTTTCCTTGTTTTCAGTTAACTTATAGGTGCTACAGAACAGTAATTATTTAGTAATTCAACCCTTTTACAGTTTGTTGCGTTCAGATACAAGATTTAAGAAAGGAGAGGACTACCCCTGCTCCAAGCATTGACACTTTAACTCTCTAAATCTGTACTCTAAGTCTTAGTAGTAAAAAAGTAGAAGGAGTGTGGCGAAGACCAAATAACTACAAGACCAAATTGTCTAGATCAATAACTAAATTTTCAGTAACTAATATAACTGTTAAACTTGACGAGCTGCATAGGAGTCTGTCGGTCGCTGCATTTTCTCCACATCACGGTCTTGTCCGTTTGTTTGAAGTGTAATCTGTTCGATGTGTAAAGTTGTATCCTAATTTTAAGTTGTGTTTCTTTCTTTTCTTTATGTACTCCACTATTTCTATTTTATAGAAGTGGGTAAATAAAAATATTCATTCATTCATTCATTCATATTACATTTTTGGGATCCCATCGAAACCTTTGGTCTTGTTTCCTTTGGGTCTCAATTCTCAAGTCTTATGTTACTTCCATCTCGAAAACTTCGCCTCCCTCCCCTCCTTCACCTTCATTCCTTTGAGAATCAAGTTACAAGCAAGGGTACAAGTAAACTTCCCAGAGTTTTATTTTTTCGAAGGAAACGAAACCTTACTCAAATGGGAATACCACACCTTCTAATTAATAGCATAAATGTAAAAAGAAGTTGCTTTGTCAAGTGAGAAGTTCAACAGTATGATCTTTTTAAATTAGTTTTCTTTACTTTTAGAACCGCAACAGCTGTTTTCACGAGTTTTCTCGCGTAAATTTGCTGACATAAAAATTGACAGCCTGACACTTTCTCCACAGTAGGCCTACAACTGGAAAAGCATGTTCGGTTTTAAATCCTGCCGTGAAAAAAGTAAAAAAAAAAAAACATTCGAGAAACCCAGAATGCGCGAGGGGTTGATCATTTGCGATCACCGGTTATACCTCTGAGCTCAGCCGCGGCAAATCTGTTCAAGGAATGGACCGAAAATCCACTTGCTCCGTGGCAACCCACTGGGTTTGCCGGGTGGCTGCAAAATAAACTCGTTTGTTCTACAAGAGTGCACCATTTCATCGAAGCCCACTGGAGAGAGCTGCTTCCGTAAAGCCTTTTGACATTCAAACAGATGCACTTTCTAATAAGTTTGTAAGCTCCCAAAAGCGAATAACTAGAGAACTCAATACTCGTAGGTCCAATTAAGACACTTTGGACTGAGTCGACGAAGGTCGCCCGATACAAACTTTGTAGTTAATGAGTAATTCCAAGACCAATTTCAAGGACAGATTACAACTTAATACGATTTTCCTTGTTTCCAGTGACAAGAGGGGGGGGGGGAGATAAAGGCCAAAAAATAACAGAAACCAAACGGCCCGTTAAAATACTGATGTACCTTCCCCTAGTGCTTCCAACGTGACATGTCGCGACACGCACTATCTATCGTTTTCGAAACTGCCACTAATGCAACGTAGAATTAGCGATGTTCTTGTTAACGCTTGTCAACCCTATCCAGTTATGTTGTACGACGCGGTGGCTGGACGCAAAATATTCGAAAAATTAATGCGCCATGGTGGGAGGTAGAAAACCAAGCAAAACAAGAAGTCTTAAATAGGAGATGGACCTGATGGTCAACTATGTCTTCCAAAACTAACAAGAGCTGGAAGCTCATATGGCACTTGCAAGGCTAGGTCAGAGGATGAAAGTAGGAATTCGTGGGTTTGTCACTTTGTTGTCATTACTTGTAATCCGAACTCTTGAAGCAAAAATTACGATGAACTCATCGGGAGCACGAAAATGTATATTTTGCTCATAAGTATTCTTTGTACTTTGCGGTTAGGATTAGTACTTTAAGGGATTGTCGGATCTGGGAAAGGACAATTTCTAAGCCAATCTTGTACAGTGTCTAATTTCCAAGACAAGTTTCATCGTCCTAGCAGATCTGGAAGTACCTTGATTGGCGATCACCAGAATTCAGGACCCCCCTCAAACTCCCCACACAGTGTCCGAACTCGGTTCGGTTCTATCTCTGATGTATCTAGAGCTTGTGCTTCATCTTCCAATAAAGTTTCATCTCAATTTTTCCAGTCTAAGCGTGTCACAAGATTTCCGGTTCTCCCCTTCAATTCCTCGGAACATTCATCGGATTAAATCCTGACTTTAAATAGACATTTGAGACATGCCGTCTTTCCAAATATCAAGTATCGTGAAGATCCGATCACCCGTTCAAAAGTTATACATACCTCAAGATTCATGATTCTCCATCCCTCCACTCCCCCCACGATGGTCGGATCAGGGTACTGACTATTTCTTAACCAATCACGTCAAGTCTCTAATTTCCAAGCCAAGTTTCATCGTCCTAGCATGTCTGGAAGTACCTTAACTTGTGATCACCGGAATTCCCCAAACCACCCTCTAATTCCCCCACAGTGCCCGAATCTTGTCCGGTTCAGTCACTGATTTACACAGGGCTTGTATTTGTTCTTGCCACTAAGTTTCATTCCGATCGCTCGACTCCAAGCATGTCACAAGGTTTCTGGATTCGCCCCACTCTCCTCCCCCTTCATCGGATCCGGTCCGAACTTGAAAAGGGACATCCGAGACATGTAGTCTCTCTACATATCCAGTTTCATTACGATCCAATCACCCGTTCGGAAGTTACAGAGACCTAGAGATCCCGGATACCCCTTAACTCCACTCCCCCCATTATAGTCGCGTCAGGAAGTTGACTATTTCCAGGTTAATCCCGGTCAGGTCCCTGATTTGCCTACCAAGTTTCATTGTCGTAGCCCACCTGGAGATAACTTAACTCAGTTCCACCGGAATTCTGGAACCCCCCTCCAACTCGCCCCAAAGTGCACGAGTCTGGTTTTATCAATGGTGTACCTAGGGCTTGTTCTTGTTCCTCTCACTAAGTTTCATCCCGATCTCTACACTCTAAGCGGGTCACATTATTTCCGGCTCCCCCTCCCACCACGTTCATCGGATTCGGTCTGGAATTGAAATGGGACATGTGAGACATGACGTCTTTCCAAATTTCAAAGTTTCATTCAGATGCTATCACCCGTTCGAAAGTTATGTGTGCCACTAAATTCTGGACTCCAGCTCCCCTCCCTCCCCCCACGATGGTCGGATCCAGCAAGTGACTATTTCCAAGTTAGTTTGGTCGGGTCCCTAATATGCTTGCCAAGTTTCATCGTCCTAGCACATCTGGAAGTACCCATAACTCGCAAACAACGGATTGACCGACCGACCGACAGACCGATAGAAAAGTGCCATAAAAACAACAACACTATGAAAGTTCTCATGTCCTTTATGTGTGAATGACTATCAGCGACCTTGAAGCTTTCTGTCAAGTTTGCGGGCGTGACTGGCAAAACTCGGCACGGTCGAAAAAGCGCTAAAAAGACGTAGGAACAAAACGAAACAACAGCGAAAGGCGGGAATCTTAGAAGCCTATAATTCCACAAGGGGGGCTGGGGATGATATAAAAGGCAGAATAAGTATGAGGGGTCCTTCAAGCCTCTGTTTGTGTATATTCAAAATGAATCAAAACGGAAATGTTGGCTACAACATTCTTTAACTAAAGTTTGAGGAGGATCTTGCCAAGAGCGGCTGAAATGTTGCTGAAGACTATCAGCTGATTTATTCTATACTATACAGTTCTATACAGTGTGATCTTTGTAATGAGGTCATTTATGTTATTTTTATGGCATTTGCCCTTCGGCCAAGTGCCATATAGCGATCGCAATTTCTGTCCGTCCGTCGGTCTATCGGTCTGTCCAGGTTTTGCTAGTTTGGGCACTTCCACATAAGCTAGGACGATAAAACTTGGCAGGCGTATCAGGGACCCCAAATGATTAAGTTGGAAATAGTCACTTCCCCGATCCGAGCACCGTGGGGGGAGTGGAGGGAGGGGGAATCCGGAATCTTGAGGTATTTATAACTTTTGAACGGGTGATCGGATCTCGATGGAACTTGATATTTGGAAAGACCTCATACCTCAGACGACGAGATGAAACTTGGTGGGAAGACACCTAGCAAACACTAGATACATCATTGACATAACCGAGCCGATTCGGGTACTGTGGGGGGAGTAGAGGGAGGGGGAATCCGAAATCTTGAGGTATTTATAACTTTTGAACGGGTGATCGGATCTCGATGGAACTTGATATTTGGAAAGACCTCATACCTCAGACGACCCACTTAAAATCTGGAGCGGACCCGGTGACTTTTGGGAGGGAGCTGCAGGGGGCAACCGGAAATCTTGGGAAACGCTATGAGTGGAGGGATCGAGATGAAACTTGGTGGGAAGACACCTAGCAAACACTAGATACATCATTGACATAACCGAGCCGATTCGGACACTGTGGGGGGAGTGGAGGGAGGGGGAATCCGGAATCTTGAGGTATTTATAACTTTTGAACCGGTGATCGGATCTCGATGGAACTTGATATTTGGAAAGACCTCATGCCTCAGACGACCTACTTAAAATCCGGACCTGATCCTGTGACTTTTGGGGGGAGCTGGAGAGGGCAACCGGAAATCTTGGGAAACGCTATGAGTGGAGGGATCGAGATGAAACTTGGTGGGAAGACACCTAGCAAACACTAGATACATCATTGACATAACTGAGCCGATTTGGGTACTGTGGGGGGAGTAGAGGGAGGGGGAATCCGAAATCTTGAGGTATTTATACCTTTTGAACGGGTGATCGGATCTCGATGGAACTTGATATTTGGAAAGACCTCATACCTCAGACGACCCACTTAAAATCTGGACCGGATCCGGTGACTTTTGGGGGGAGCTGCATGGGGCAACCGGAAATCTTGGGAAACGCTATGAGTGGAGGGATCGAGATGAAACTTGGTGGGAAGACACCTAGCAAACACTAGATACATCATTGACATAACCGAGCCGATTCGGGCACTGTCGGGGGAGTGGAGGGAGGGGGAATCCGGAATCTTGAGGTATTTATAACTTTTGAACGGGTGATCGGATCTCGATGGAACTTGATATTTGGAAAGGCCTCATGCCTCAGACGACCCACTTAAAATCCGGACCGGATCCGGTGACTTTTGGGGGAGCTGGAGGGGGCAACCGGAAATCTTGGGAAACGCTATGAGTGGAGGGATCGAGATGAAACTTGGTGGGATGGTACCTAGCAAACACTAGATACATCATTGACATGACCGAGCCGATTCGGGCACTGTCGGGGGAGTGGAGGGAGGGGGAATCCGGAATCTTGATGTATTTATAACTTTTGAACGGGTGATCGGATCTCAATGGAACTTGATATTTGGAAAGGCCTCATGCCTCAGACGACCCACTTAAAATCCGGACCGGATCCGGTGGCTTTTGGGAGAGCTGGAGGGGGCAACCGGAAATCTTGGGAAACGCTATGAGTGGAGGGATCGAGATGAAACTTGGTGGGAAGACAACTAGCAAACACTAGATACATCATTGACATGACCGAGCCGATTCGGGCACTGTCGGGGGAGTGGAGGGAGGGGGAATCCGGAATCTTGAGGTATTTATAACTTTTGAACGGGTGACCGGATCTCGATGAAACTTGATATTTGGAAAGACCTCATGCCTCAGACGACCCACTTCAAATCCGGACCGGATCCGGTGACTTTTTGGGGGAGCTGGAGGGGAGAACCGGAAATATTGGAAAACGCTATGAGTGGAGGGATCGAGATGAAACTTGGTGGTAAGACACCTAGCAAACACTAGATATATCATTGACATAACCGAGCCGTGCCTACTCGTAACAAGTGCCATATGAGCTCGTAGCTCTTGTTTCTTCTAGTACTTATTTAATTATCTTCATGTGTAGTTGTGTACCATGATAGTTTATAAATCCATATACGGACATGTTTGAGCCGGCTATAACCGACTAGATAGCACAACAAGAAAATACAAAGTCAAGGAATACGGTCGGTACGGCTCTTTGATGAGCCTAATCAAAGAAATATACTAAAAACCAAGGAGTACCTGTAAAACCCGTGAAATATATTCAATTCCTCTTTTGAACCCCTCCCTCCGTTCTGCTGGCTGAAAACACTTTTATTTCTGTTCCTATGTAGGCTACAGAGAATCCTCGGATAAGATTGAGAAGAAAAACTCAATCCCAAAGGAATCAGCAGAGAGAGTTCACCTTTCGTGTTCCCGGCAAATGCTCATCCCGGGGAAATGAAAGGCTTGATTAAACTGCGTTATTTCTTGTCTGTTTTAGAACAGGCGGGTCCAGCATTTCTAGGAACAAGAGAGGGGTCACAAAGCGCAAGCAAATTGAAGCTCTTTCCTGTGGAGCGGATTGAAAGATAAGTCATTTCATGGTGTGATAGAAACGAAGGATAAGTAGTATTCTGTCGAGAAACATTAGTACCAAAAGGAGTCCATAGCTACGAACAGCCATCCCGAAAAAGACAAATGGAAGAAAAAGACAAAGGGACTCAGTGCTCTCGAAATGAGAATGGGCAAATACGGAGAAGTGAATAAATATTTTGTCCAGTGGATAGAAATCTACACTAGTAAGGCTCGTCAAGTCTAGTTCAAAAGCGGTCCCGGTTGAATTGGGAATTTCAATCTTAAGTTATCAACACAGAGATTTTTTGGAACGATTTTTAGTGGAGTGTTCTTTGGAACAATCCACTACTGCGAGCGCTGTAGCAGCTTTCAGCTTTCGGTTTTCACCATATTTTATGGAGCTCATAACTCGTGAACGAGTGCAAGTATCAAGTTCAAACTTGGTACACTTGTGGGTATCGGGGTCTAGTTGTGCCTTTTCGGGGTCCCATCCCCCACACCCAACCGGTTCTGGGCAAATGGGCCCAGATTGCCCAGTGAATAATGTGCATAACTTGACCAGAACTGGACATAGGACGCTGAAATTTCTTAGACGTGTAGCTCCTAAGGTTGGGAAATTGCTTTTAAAGTTGCACCTCCCCCACCCACACCGTTCACGGGCAACTGGGCCCAGACTGCCCAGGAATCAACAGGTATCAAGTTGAAACTTGGTAGGATTGTGAGCATTGGGGTCTCTTTTTACTTCTTGTGGGTCCCAAACCCCACCCCCACTTGGTTCAGGGGCAATTGGGCCCAGATTGCCCATTTTTTAATGTATTTAATTTGACAATGAGTGGAGATAAGGCAATGAAATTCCTTTGTGCTTTAGGATCATAGGGGCCGGGGAGAGTTGAACCACTCCCACCCTCCCCGTTCATGGGCAAGTGGGCCCAAAATTGCCCATGAAAAAAGTCTTTGACCCGTGACTGGAATCAAACTCTAAGCTCGTATACTTGAGGAAAAAAGATGTAAATACGCATTTTGATGGGTCCCGATCCCCCCCCCTCTCGTGCATGGGCAGCTGGGCCCAGATTTTCCATAAGTTAAGTTCGTCTATGACTCTTGTATATTTGGGGAGACATATCTATGGATGAGAATTTGGTGTAACATCAACAAATAAGACGACGCGACGTACTTTAATCGTTAATGAACAGATGGAAACTGGACTGTTTTGTCATATGATCGATGATATATGATACTTAATGAATTGTGACAAAAGGGGCATTAGTCTGCTACAAATTGGTTTATTGCACTTCTTATTACCTTGCTAATGAACAAGAGGTTTAAAGGGTGGGATTGGCAGGCAGACCATTCAGTGTTCGAACAAATGCTATTCGTGCAAGATCTTCAACATTTCTTTGGATTAATACTGGCGGTTTATTTACATTTAAAGCTTTTAAAGGGGGTGATTACAAGGTTATTTCAATACTTGTTTGGTTACTGGGGAAGAGAAATATCTTGGTTCTAAAGCTGTTTGTATATAAATGTGATAAACATTTAGTTTTACACTCCGTTCGTGTGCAAGTGCGCCCCATTTTCCCATGAGTTAAGTTTTTGACCCGTGACTGGAAGCAAACACTAAGCTGGTATAGTCTGCCCATGAAAAAAGTTTTGACCCGTGACTGGAATCAAACTCTAAGCTGGTATACTTGAGGAATTAGAGGTGTAAATATGCATTTTGATGCCCCCCCCCCTCCGTTCATGGGCATCTGGGTGCCGATTACATATAAGTTAATCGCCTATGACAGGTCTCAAGTCCAACTCTTGTATATTTGTAGTGATGAGGATTGTGGTGTAACAGCAACAAATAAGACGACGCGATGTACTTTAATCTTTAATGAACAGTTGGACACTAGACTATTTTGTCATATGATCGATGATATGCCGTTCTTAATGAGTTTTGACAAATAGGGTATTAGGCTGCTACGATTTGGTTTATTGTACTTGTTCTTACCTTGCTAATGGTAAAGAGGTTTAAAGGATCGGACTGGCTCAAGCTGTTCGTGCAAGATCTTCCACATTTCTTTAGATTTATACTTGCGGTTTGTTTACAGTTAAAGCTTTTAAAGTGGGATGATTATTAGCTATAATCAGCTTATTTCAATACTTGTTTGGTTAATGGGGAGTGAAATGTCTTGGTTCTAACGCTGTGTGTATATAATGTGATAAAAGTTTTACTGTCACACTCCACGTCTGAGCGCTTGTTATGAATTAATATTCCTTCGTAGAAAATTCCGTCTTATGTCAAGTTGTTGTTTGAAGTTATTTTGGTATAGAGGCTTCTGCTTGAAGCAGTTACTTCTTTCGCGGCCTCTCCAACTGCAGCGACTTTCGCTTTGTCCTTCCCGATATCTATATATATATATATATTTTATTTATAACCCGCCAAATACAGAATGTGGTAGCGGAGTAAAGGGAATAATGAGAAACACCAATTCGTTTCGTACGTTTTTGGGATCCCAAAACGAAGAGGGATATCTATGACTTCGTAAATGTTGTCCATCTGTCTATCAGCAGGATAACTCTCGAAGGGAATGAGATATTTAGATGAAACTTGGTGTGAGGATTCTTTGGGCCAAGGGAAAGGTTGAGTTTGTAAATGGGCTCTGTAGACCTACATTTAGGGATGGGGTTCAAATTAAGGGTCAAACAAAATATTTTGTAACAACTAATGAGATAATCGACTTAGAGGTAAAGACGCTGAACACTTATACGAAAATCTTTTTCTCGTCAGACAAGTAGTTTGCCCGGAATCTGGCCAAAACCGGGAAACATTTAAAAGTTTTCTTTGAAGTTGATTATATTACATTGGACCAACTATCGATATCGAATATCGAAACGTAAATATCGACATCGTAAACGATATCTATTCATGTTATAATTATTGTAAATACTTTGACATAACTAAATCTTATATAGGCTATCCGAACTTGGTGCAATATGTTTTTCGTAATTTCATTTTTTAGATTATTCGCAGTTTTGACCAAAATGTGATGCAAAACTTCTTAATTTGAGTGAAACGAGAAGTATATGAGAGCGAATATGGTTCCGAAATATCGATATCGAAAGTGAAAATATAAAAAATCCAATAAATATAATCACTGTGCCTATTCTCTTGATGAAAAAAGTGTATTTTTTTTACCCACTTTTATTTAATGCACCTTTATTAAACTTTGTGAGTTTGGAATACCGACTATTAAATAAGATGGTACTTTCCGGCACCGCCACCCGGTGTACGCAGGTTTGGGGAGTGTGTATCCCCTCGTTAGCTACGCAACGTCTGCGACGCGTAACTTATGCAGACAGAACAGAGCCAAGATCTATTCATGCGTTGCGTGGACGCGTTCGCATCAGATATTTCAGTGAAGAACGGAAGTTTTTGGGGGAAAATGTGGAATAGCTACTAATGATGAAGAAACATTTACTAATGATCAAAGAAACGAAGATTCAGTAGAAGAAACCGAGAAAGGAAAACGTAAATACGCGTCGTGAAAGCTTCTCGCACAGGTGTGAAAGATACGCTACGCAACCTACACGCAACACAAGACAAATGCATACGCAACGCATCGCAACGACGCGTCAACGTGAAAGTGGCTTTAGTGAAGCCTTAGCAACATAAAGCCAAAGGTGGTGGATTCAAATCCCATCCGAGAAGCCTGTTTTCACTTTACTATTTCGAGCATTAAAGCTCTTAGCATTTCTCGAAATTCCAGCAAAATCACTGGAAACAGATCAATGCTTGGAGCGAGTTCCGGAACTTCAATAGCACGGCTGTCGCTTCCAGTTCGGTACGATCAAGTTAAGCTTAACCTAATAGAATAATCGGATTGGCGAAACATCCGCCGATTTTAGAGAACAAAGCCTGATCGGATCGTACCTAATGGACTGGAACAGAATTACTAAAAGCTTGATATATTACAGAAGATCGGATTCCGACATTGTAACCCTCACTGACGCGGCAACCAGACTCTGTGTGTGCGGGGGGGGGGGGGGGCAAACTTTATATGCAAATGTGTCAAACTTATTGTGTCTTGTTTTTCCTTTATCTTTTTCTTTCGCACGCGAAATCGATACCAGTATTTACTCCACCGTATTTACTCACTAAGTGGCTTGTATATTCAAACTCCTCTAAAAAGCTTTCCTCGAATAAAAAAGGTCTATGGATAGCCTGAACGAGGAGGGAATTCAAAATTGTGGCAAATTTGGAATTTCCTGGTTTTAAATCTCTAAATCATGATTCATTATTTTCTTCCATTTTTTTTTACAATTCAAGGTCTTTTTATCGCCCAAATCGGAGTCAATAGGCTTGATTGTTTCGAACAGTGACACATTGTCCGATATTTATTCCATGGCATAAACGCGTGCTTGTCCTGTGGGGGCGAACCCCCATAAAGAAGCTAACGAGCATGTATCCCTGGGCCCCCACTGATCGATTTATACGTATTGTTGTAAATTAAAGAACACGGTAACTAGAGCCCCTCAAGACACGAATGAGTTGGGGGGGGGGGGGCGCACCTTGCCTTGCGGCGAGCTAAAGCCATGAGTCTTTCTGTCTGTCTGTCTGTCTTTCACAGATCTATATCTCTCCGATAGGACGGAGAACTGGTCACCATGATTTCATTAAATTCTAATGTTTTCGTCATTTTGTTAATCCGGCGAGGAATTAAATTTGTTTTTATTAGAAATATCGAGAAAAAACTTAGTCTCCCGACACGTAAAACGCTGTGTTAGCTTCGGTCAGGTATTTCTGCCAAACTTTAGTCTATCTTTGAAGTTAACCGAAAAGGGCTGACATAGGACAGTTTTTTCACTTTTTCACTTAAATAGGCTGAGGACCCGATGAAAATGTGTTACTTCGTTGAACCGCTATTCAAGAATAATCGATATTCGAATACTCGACTTTCACTATCGGATCTGCGACGATGCTTGACGAAAGCAATTGACGAAAAATAAAGTGTTCACGCAGTGAGCAGGGATCACCTAGCTTACCACTGGACAATGAGAAGCTACATTTGTGGTGAGATTTAAATTCCCCGCGTCATAATAGAACTTTCCGTTGTGAGGACGGCTATTTTGAACCTTATACTAGAGCATATAGTGAAAAATAATCCATTAACACCATCCAAATAATTCAGTATATTCAGTTAAATGATCCAAAATATGTTGGCTTTTCAGTGATGCTTTAACCTAACTTGGTTTACGATTGGATACCTCTCTTGATTCGTGGTTAAAATCTTTTCATCCATTCTCATTTCCGAGATTCTGCATTTCATAGGTGAATTCTATCCCCTCTTCCCTATTCTCATTGTACTCAGTTCGTGTTCGTCTCTTAACGTGGTGTGTTGAGCTCCCGATCATTATGTTCGAGAGAAGCTTATTTGTCTGAAGATCGCGAAGATCAGTATCAAAGATGTAAACCATAATTAAAAGATTTGTCGAACCTATTATGCTAATTCCCTCTAGTTTCACAATCTGTACATTAATTCTTGTTCCCAAGATTTTGCATTTCATAGGTGTATTCTACCCCCCCCCCCTTCCTACTGGCGGTGAAATCATTAGTGTTTGTCTCTTTAAAGTTTAACTGAAAAACCAGCTTACTTTTGAAAATTCGTTTTAAATAGATTGAATTATTTTGACTTTCTTGGGGGATCTTCAATTTGTCCACAATAGGCTCTAGTAGGGACGTTAAGAATATGGACAAGACCGAGGACAATTTCGTAATTATTGAATTCTTCCAATTTTGTTTTTAATTTTCAGTTTCTTGTTGATTTTCCGCACTGCTCTGGTTTTCTTGGTTGTTTATCTTCGTCCTCGTTTTGGCATTTTTCCTCGACATTTTCTGTCTGCGCTGAAGAAGGGAGCGGTTGTCCTCCCGAAATATTCGCATTTTATGGCAGGATACTCCGTTGGCCTACAGAAACCCCAATTTCGTTGGTTTCTTCGTTGATTTTTTGTGATTGGACACGACCCGCTTTACAATTATATAGTACACAGAGATTTACACACACCACATATAAATATTAGAGTACATAGCTGAAGAACCAGCGATTACTCTTCCGGGTACGAAGTAAGGAGAGAAATCGAGGTCAACCAAGATCACCTGGCTCAATTGGAGAAACACCAAAGAGGTTAGTTCGGGAAAATGCAGAAAGAAAGAACTAGTTTTTGGGATGAGAGGGGTGGCTTGAGCCTAGAGAGGTACTGCTAGTATAGTCTGGGATGATCCACCTCAAGACCCGGAACTCGCCAAGTTTGGATATTGGCTTTAGGATATTTCTTTTTTTTATTGCTGTGCGGGGAGGAAACAAAAAAAAGCGGCTCGACGACCCCATCACATGAAATAATCAATGTCTTGTTCCGTTTTGGGATCCTAAAAAGTAAGTGGCGGGATACCTATAACACCGCAAAAATTGTCCATTCGTCCATCTGTCCGGCTGTGCGCACTATAACCTCGATGGGAATGAGAAATTTTGATGAAACTTGGTGTGAGGATTCTTTGGCTCAAGAGTAAGGTTGAGTTCGTAGTTGGGCTCTGTAGCCCTACGTTTAGGGGTGCGGGGAGGGGGTTTTAAATTAAGGGGAAAATGAAATATTTTTAAACAAATAATGTAATAGTCGATTATGGGGTAAGAAGAAATGCTGAAGACGGTGGTAAAAAACATTTTGTAATCAGACAAGTAGTTAGCTCGGATTCCGGCCAAAGCCGGAAAGTTTGTTGAAAGTAAAAGTTTTATTTGAAGTTGATTAGATGTTTGATTTAGGGGTAGGAAGACATGCTGAACACGAAGAGGAAAACCATTTTTTAGCCAGACAAGTAGTTAGCCCAGAATCCGGCCAAAACCGGAAAGTCTGTTAAAAGTAAAATTTTTATTTGAAGTTGATTAGATGTTCGATTCAGGGGTAGGAAGAAATGCTGAACACGACGGTGAAAACCATTTTCTCGCCGGGAAAGTAGTTCGCCCGGAATTCGGCCCAAACCGGAAAGTTTGTTAAAAGTAAAAGTTGTATTTGAAGTTGATTAGATGTTCGACTTAGGGGGTAAGAAAACATACTGAACGCTTATGTGAAAAGTATTTTCTACCCGGACAAACTGTTCACCCGGAATCAGGCCAAAACCGGAAAATTTGATAAAAGCAAAAGTTTTATCTGAAGTTGGATGACAGATTTAGGGGGTAAGAAGAGACGCTGAATCTGCACATGACAATCTTTTTTTTACTGGAACATGTAGTTCGTTCAGAATCCGGTTGAATACCCGATTTTTTTTTATAAGTTAAAGTTTTACTTGCAGTTGATTAGATGTTCTTTATTCGTATAAGGAGATACGCTGAATTCGTTTCTGACTTTTTTTTTCTGGACAAGAATGGTAGTTCGCATTTGTCTGGATCAAATATTAGATTTTTGGGATCCCATCAAAACCTTTGGTCTTGTTTCGCAAGTTTTCTTTTGAAAACTAAAAAAGATCTTTGTTGACAAATAGTTTTCGGTAATTTGATGCGCAGGTGACCTGTTGTCAGATATTAAGACAGATTATTGGTATATGAGTATGTTGAATGTTGATTATGATGAAGAATAAGCAACTGATTGATTTAGTTTCTTTCTAGCTTCAAATTCTCGATAGCCTACCATACGATTATGTCATGGCTGAGGTCTTGTCCAACTTTGACAGGAACGTATAGCATTGGGTGGTATTATAGATACGAAGATCGGACTAAGAACTGAAACCACATGTCTGGATATGGACTTTAAGCTACTTGTTATAACAGGGAGGAACAGTAAAGGCGACTCAATGACACCAACGATCAAACCAACCACAATTTATAGCAACACTGAACCATTACGACGTAGTAAATAGTTAACCACCAACAATGCAGTGAGCCAAATGCTACCACCCTCAAAGCATGAGTGCGTGAACACATACCACCCAACACCAAAAGAGAAGAAGAATGAAAGCGATTTGCAAAAAACGGTGAAAAAACTAACCAAACAAAACTGAGGGATGCTAACTGCTTGGTGCATCAACTGTGAGGTATCACCCAGCAATTTGCGCTGAAAAGTAAAACCAAATTAAGCAAAGTAAAATGGAGCCTTGAAATCCTTGAAACAGGCCAATTATATGTTCAGTTACAGGACAGAACACATTAATTTGTTGAACTGCATGATTAACCTACTCCATTAAAATCACCCAGCATTGTGCGCTGAAAAGCAAAACGAAACTAAAAAAAGAAGCAAACAAGAGCTACGAGCTCATATGGCACTTGTACGAGTAGGCTGTACAAGAAAGTAGATGAGAACCTCACAAAATACACCCGCCATCCAAAAATGCGGTTCGGAAATAGAAATAGGATATTTAGTTTCACTCAATTCTGAGCAGTTCCGGCATCGTCTCGATTGTCTGCAGCAAATGCACATGACTGTTCAAACTTTCATCCCAATAAATCCATTTGTTTGATCCCTAGACGTGCTACACGATTTCCGGTACTCACTCTATCTCCACCTACCGTGGCCGAATAAGTTCCATCCCGATCGCTGCACTCTAAGCGTTTGTCAAGATTTCTGGTTCCCTCCACCAGCTCCCCCCCCCCCCCAGTGACATCGGATCCGGTCCGGATTTAAAGTGGGACGTCTGAGACACGAGGTCATGCTAAATATCAACTTTCATCAAGATCCGACCAACCGTTCGCAAGTTAAAAATACCTCAATTTTGGCTTCCCCGTCCCTCCACCCCCACCCACCCCCCCAGATGGTCAGATAGGGGAAGTGACTATTTCCTATTTAATCTGGTCGGGTCCTTAGCATGCTTGCCAATTTTCATTGTCCTAGCACATCAGGAAGCATCGAACTCGCGGGATCACTAGAAATTAGAACTCCCCCCCCAACTCCCCCAAAGTGAGCGGATCCGTTCCGGTTATGTCAGTCAGGTATCTAGGACTTGTGCTTGTTCTTTCTACCAAGTTTCATCCGGATCTCTCCACTCTGAGCGTTTTTCAAGATTTCCGGTTTCCCCTTCCAACTCCCCCCAATGTCACCGGCGTCTGAGAAATGAGGTCCTTCCATATATCAAGTTTCGTTCGAGGGGTTGCTCTCTCTCCGCCACCGGTGTACACCTCGACACGGCACCGACACGGCACCGGCACGGCCCCGGCACGGCAAAGGCACGGCAATGGCGCAACACCGCGGCACCAGCTCGGCACCAGCTCGGCACCGGCTCGGCACCGCACGGCACCGGCTCGGCACCGCACGGCACCGGCACGGCACCGTACGGCACCGGCACGGCACCGTACGGCACCGGCACGGCACCGGCACGGCACCGGCGCGCCTCTAGCACGATACGCCGGCCACGGACAAATTTTCTGCAGAATACTCTTCGCCATCTGGTATCTGGTATCTGGCGCCCAATAACGAAGGTACTTGAATAAAAGAATTATTGAAAACATGCAACCGAAGAAGAAGCTGAACTAGATATGAGGAGATGCTGTTGACCAAATGCGCAAAGTGGTCAACCATGGTTTGGTACTGGTGCTTGGCGATACTTGGATTTTTCGATATATCGATATTTTCACTTTCGATATTAGATAATCGATATATCGATATTTCCGCTTTCGATATTCAACAATCGATATATCGATATTTCACTTTCGATATTCGATAATCGATATATCGATATTGATATTTGCTTACCATGCTTCGTTTCGCCAAAAGCTAAGAACCAAATTTTCATTAAATAGCATCTTGGATCATTTCAAACTCAGAATAAATGAGAAATGAATTAGGGAAAACATATTGTCCAATTTCGGATATATAAGTGTAGGTTAGTTCGGATTATTTACAATAATTACGATGAACAAATATCGTTTTCGATAGCGATATTTACGTTTCGATATCGATATTTGGTGCGATATATCGATCGATCGATATCCGATATATCGCATACTGGATCATCTCGAACTCCGGATAAATAAGAAAGGAATTGCGGAATACACATTGCTCCAATTTCGTATATATAAGTGTGGGTTATGTTGGATTAATTGCAATCTTTACGAATGAACAAATATCGTTATCGATATCGATATTTACTTTCGATATCGATATTTTGTCCGATACATGGATATATCGTTATCGGTATCGAATATCGCCCAAAACTTGAGTCAGCTTCAGTATATTTTGCTTCTGGTGAAGGTAATTCAGTGGCGACCAATCTTTTTTTCATATTTGTAGAGTGTGCTAAGAATGATACTTGGCAGGCATATTTAACTTGGAAAAAGTCAATTTCCCCATCAGACACTCTGGGAGTGCAATAGAGGTATGCTTATTTGAACGTTCGTGCTTCGAACTTTGCCATTTTCATGCACTTGCTGTGGCTAAATATATGTACCAGTTAGCCTAAGTAGGTAGTCAAGGAAGGAAAAGATTGGTTCATAAATTCTTTTATAGAGCCAACCACATTCCTTAAAGTACTCATCATAACCACAAAGTACAGAAAATACTTTGGAGCAAAACATATATTTTCATGATCCCCATGAGCCCATGATTATTTGTGAAACAAGGGTTTTGCTTCAAAATGAATTTCCAGCTCCCTTAAAGGACCCCTCGCACTAATCACTCTTCAACTTACAGTATTTTAAAGTATTTGAATACTTTAACTATGCTGTGCTTTCAATAAATAACTAACTGTTTTGGCTGTTTTAAGCCTTTTCCGAGACCCGTTGACTTCTAGCGAAACAGGGAAACAATTTGCATAACCGATTTTCCTGATGGAAAAAATTCTCGCAGACAACCGTCGCGCAACCGTCTCGAACCGTCGACAGCGTGATACACATCGAAGGTAGCAAAACACGGCAAGTGAGAAAATCAGCGAGGTTTTGTTAGAGGGGTTAGAATGTACCGCACGAAACGTGGGTCTCCGGGTTTACAAATATATGTAATGATTACGGAAGTAGGTTGCATTAGTATTATAGGTTGCATTAGTTTGAGCAAAATATACAACTACGTGATCCCCATGAGCCCATAGTCACTTTTGCCTAAAGGGTTTTGCTTTCACATGAATTTCTAGTGCCCTTAAAGTGCAAAAATAAAATACTTCTCACCAGATCATTCTCTTGATTTCCAAGGGCCCACAATCATTCTTATTTCAAGGGTATGGCTTATAATTAAACACAAGAAACCCAAGAATTTACAAATTCCTAAATTTCATCCTCTGACCCAGCCTTGCAAGTACCATATGAGCTGCTAGCTCTTGTATTCAACACACATTGCCGACTTCATTCTCGGCCAATATCTGATGAAATTTGTTTACATGTACATCAGAAATCGTGCTTTATCACAATACTGTAATTTGAAGTAAAAAAACCGCGGCACCGGCTTGGCACCGGCTCGGCACCGGCACGGCACCGCGGCACCGGCTCGGCACCGGCACGGCACCGACAAGGCACCGGCTCGGCACCGCGGCACGCGCCACTTGGTGTACATCGTTTTTGGGAGTGAGCAACCCCTCGGTTTCGTTAACATCCGACGACCCGTTCGTAAGCTAAAATATTTAATTTTTCCAAATTTTTCCGGATTCCCCGTCCCTCCACTCCCCTCAAGACCCACCCCCAAGATTCATCGGATCCGGTCCGGACTCGAAATGAGACATCTGAGACACGAGATCTTTCCAGATATCAAGTTTCATTAAGATCCGATCACCCGTTCGAAAGTGATGAATGTCCCTATTTTCCGGATTCCGCCCCCTCCCCCACGATGGTCGGATCGGGCAAGTGACTATTTCCAACTTAGTCTGGTCGGGTCCTTGATATGCCTGCGAAGTTTCATCGTCCTAGCTTGCGTGGAAGTGCCCAAACTATTATTTATGTTTCTTGACTATGTCCAGGTTAATCAGGTCGTCAATCTTTTAACAATATATACTCCCGCATACGCTCCCTAATACATCCAATATTCCTGACAAGTTTCATTATCCTAACAATGTAATTTGTTTAGATTATCCACTTTGTTTCTAGTCCCGCATTCGCTATCTCATACATGGACTCGTGGGTCAGTTGGTAGAGCGTTGGACTTGTAACTCAGAGGTTCCTGGTTCGCTCCCGCACTCGGGCAGCCCTTTTTTTTGCTACTTTTCGCTCCACTTTTGCTTTATAGTTTCCGGACTCCCGGATCCGGGGAAAGTCGGATTGAAGAAATGATTAATTTTAAGTTGAGCTGGTCCGGTCCCTGATATGCCTGCCAAGTTTCATCGTCCTAGCTTATCTGGAAGTGCCCGAACTAGCAAAACCGGGACCGACAGACCGACAGACCGACAGACCGACTGACGGACAGAAATAACAATCGCTATATGGCACTTGAGTAAGCTCAAGTGCCATAAAAATGCGAATCGGCCAATTTTATATCGAGTTACAGGACAGCCTACATCATTTTGTAAAATTGCATGATTAACCTTCTCGGGTAACCTTACTCAGCAATTTGAGCATCAAAAAAAAGCAAAAAAACAAAATAGCGAATGAAAATTCTTGAAGAGAACGAATGCGAGTCGGCCAATTTGTTGCAGCGTTTTGTTAAAGCATTGTCCTAATAGGTGTAATAAGGTGAATAGCGCTATACGCGATGTTTACGTCTTAATACACACGCCTGTTCAAATACAACCCAAGAGGTTCTTATCAATGCGGCTTCCGGTGTTGCCAATGTAATACAATTTTTCGAGCTCTAAAAATATCCGAAAAGGTTCTTGGTACTACTTGAAGTACACGAGTACAATATAACGCAAACTATACTGTAAAAAAGCTATTAAAATAACGGATGGACAGCATTGATCCTCGAATTGACGAAAAGCCGTCGTAATAGAACAAAAACGTGTTTTTGTTAAGAAAAGTTGTTTATTTAGCTTCCAACAAAGTAGAACTGTTGTGCTTTCTTTGGCAACGCTGACGACGCTGCGCCTCTCCTCAGCCCGCTGGCGGAACCAACAAAGCGATCTGATTGGCCCTTCATAAGCAGAATAGGACGCTAGTCTATTCTCCTTATTCACCTTATTACAGCGCGCTCCGAGGAAAAGAGGAATCTGTAATAAGTCTTATACGCGGTAATACACCTTATTACACCTATTAGGACAAGGCTTAAGCTGCATGATGTAGCTGCTCGGTTAACAGTACGCACCAATGTGAGCCTCACAATAAAACCAAAGTAAGCAGAGAAAACAACAACGGAGCAAATGAAAACCCCTGAACCGAACGGATGCTAATCGACTAATTTTATGTCCAGTATTACCAATTACAGAACAGCCTACTTTTTCTGCTACAAGCATGTAGGTCGAAACTTTGACAAATATTCAGTTCAACGGATTAATACAAGAATCCCAAAATGGCGGTCTAGATTCCAGTGAGTTAACACGAGGAAGGTGAATCAATGGGACCCTGGTTCCGGATTTCATTTCCAAGACGGCTGAATCCCTTCATTTTCCAACCCAATTTCGGATGTGTCAGAATGTGGAGGGAATAATGCTTTCATATCGAATCCGAGCCCAATTTACAGCTCCTGAACTCCTGAGTAGATTTTGTCGTCGAAAAAGAAATCAATTCCACAGGGGATTATAAACAACATGAAGACGAGTCCACGAGAAAGCTAGAATCGCTCGCTAATCATCTGTTCAAGGCAGTGGCGAAACTAGGGGGGGGGGGGGCAGCTTCCCCCACGAAAAATCCTGTCACTAAATTCCCGATGAAAAATTTATCTCAAAATAGTACTATGAAGTAGTACGAAAAATTAGCATGCAGTACTAACGATGCTACTACATTCTTCTACTTCAAGGCTACCGTGTTACTGCATACTACTATATGCTACTATTAACAAGACCGGATGCTACTATGGCAGGACAGGATGCTACTGGATACTACTACATAAGATTGGAAAAGTTCTGTCGCTAAAACAGGAAACTTCCTGTTGGGAAATAGGTACCGTTTGTCGGTACGGCACGCTTTAGCATTCCGTTTCTGGTACCGACAAAAGCTCTGTCGGTAAGCCAGGAAACTTCTTGTTGGAAAATCAGCAGCGTTTCTCGGTGCGGAGACGGTGCGTAGATTCAATTTGCGGTGCCGATAGGAGCTCTGACGAACAATTTCCTCATTTCGTTTCTGATACCGACGAAAGCTCTGTCGGTAAATCATGAAACTTGATGTAGGGAAATTGGCAACATCTGCGGTGCACGGATTTAGTTTTCAGTACCGGCAAGAGCTCTGATAAAACACTTTCCTAACACCGTTTCTGATACCGACAGAAGCTCTGTCGGTAATCAGGAAGCTTCTTGTCTAGAAATCAGAATTTTTTGCCGGTGCGGAGATGATACCGACAAAAGCCTTGTCGGTATATCAAGCCGATGATCGTATCGAGACCCTGATATCTGTTGTTTTGCATTTTTCGGTATAATGACTGGGAAAAGTCTAGTCGGTAAAATGGGAACTCTCTTTTTCGGTCTGTTTACATCGGGAATGGATACAAATCTTGTCGTCAAGTTATCATGTCGTCACTGGAGTATTCTCGTCAATAAATGTGAAAATGCACTAGCCAACCACTTCTTCATTCCTTTCTGTTCCTTGACGGTAAACCAACCATACCGGCAAATATGCTTCCTCGAACTGTTCTTCAGTGATTTTTCTGCTCCCACCCATAAACTGCCCTTTTGGGTTGATCTGGCTGTTCATCAATCCGAGAAATGGTCCACCTTATTCAGTGTCTTTTTCAAATTCCCGTCATTGATACCCCCACCAACTCGGTCCACCAAGGTTGGATCAGGCCAGGGTATCTGAACAACACAACTAGGCCACATGGGCACAGTTTTGCCAAGTTTATCTCAATCGCTCAACCGATTTGGTCCCTAAGCGTTTAAGAAAATGTCCAGGACCCACCCTAATCCCCCCACAGCCCCACCATAATGGCAAGAAGAGGTTCGGACACATACATGGGCCAATGGCATATATTTTGCATCCGCGTCTACAATGCATCAAGCATCACTCGAACGGGCCATTTCCGAAAAATTTCCAGTGGGCCTACCGGTGGCCACAGCGGCGCTTTTCCTCGGTAAATGAAAACTTGTCGGTAAAATCTGGACTTGCCCCCCCCCCCCCCCACGAAAATGGGCTAGTTTCGCCACTGGTTCAAGGCATTATGTCCTAATACACGAAAACTCTTGATCAATTTCCGGTCTTTGCCAGATCACGTTAGCATGGGATTTATCGATAATCAACCGCTTGAAAATGAAAAAAAAAAGATACCGTGGTGGTGATTTTGAGGGATTACTGCCAAACGACTAATCCACTGAGAAAATCAAGTTCAGATATGGATTAAACATGTATATGTACCCCAATACAACTCTAATCGACTGCACAAATATTTTACTTTCCCCAAATTCTCCATTTTAACTGAATTCCGGGCGAACTACTCCGGCAAGGAAATAAAGTTAAAAAAAGGATTCAGGCCTGTCTCTTTATCCTTATATCAAACCTCTAATCGTATTCAGAAAGAACTCTTACTTTACTAAATTTCCGGCTTTGGCCAGATTTCGAGCGAACAATTTTTCCAGTAAGAAAATAAAATCCTATATGAATTCAGCGAGTATTTTTACTTCTGGTTTCTGGTTTTATCCGGCAAGAAAATAAACTTCAACAAGAGCTACGAACTTACATGGCACTTGTTACGATTAGGTGGTACAACAAATAGATGTGTTTGCCACAAAATACTGCCTTCACCCCCGCCCCCCCCCCAGGATCGAACCTAGAAATAAGGTATCTAGTTTCACGCGAGTCTGAGCATTTCCAGCATCACCTCGGATCAGCTAGGGCACATGTTTTATCATACTAGTTTGATCCCTAGGAGTGCCATATTATGTCCGGTACCTCTCCCCCTACAGCGGCCGAATCTGGTTTAGCCACATAAGCTCAAGTTTCACTCGAGACCAAGCTTTTAGGAAAAATCCGGTACCTACCCCCCCCCCCCCCCCACACCGTGTTCATGTCAGTTATGTCATCTAGGGCTCATGGACTCTACACATTCCAAGTTTCATTCAAATCCCTAAACTCGTTTGACCTCGCTACGCGAGCCACAAAATTTGTTTTAAATTAAAAACATTGTCCGATCTAATATCTATGTGTTGGTGTTCCCGAACAGCCATTTGTGATGGGTCGAGTCAAAAATTTAAATAACAAATCGAAAATTGAGTAAATAACTGGAACTTTCGACTTTGTTGCTTGGGCAAGATAACTTGTTTAGACTATAAATATGATTGTCTTCAATGCAAACAGAAAATTCTACATATTGACAACAAAGAGATTAACTACTCCTAGCAACGACAGATAATATTGTGACTGCATGTATGTACCCAAACACCAAATGTTTTGGTTGGATCCCGAAAGGGAAAATGTTCGATTTTCTTCATCCACAAAATCGGAGATTGGAGATTTCCAGTCCTCTCTGAATTCTCGTAAACATGGAATTCCATCCCTACATCGACCTTCTAGCCAGTGCGATTAGAAAATCCCTTTTGCTGAAATTATATTATACTCACGCCTTAATTTTACCCCTTTCCCGCCCCAACATGTCTGCCAACTGGCAAATCAGAAACCACATAAATCTTTATCGAGCGAATCCTCACACCAAGTTAAAAAAAACTGCCTCAAACCCTTCTAGAGTGCTCGTGCTAAAAGACGAGCGGAGAAGCTTCATCAAGTCAGCGAGATTTTTCGATCACAAAAACAATTATACCAAGTAGCTGATTCACACTTCCCCCAAAAAATCATTGACGAATGGGCGAATGACAGTTTGGACGCGCATAACCTTTGCCCAAACCAGACATATCTATGCCTTCTATGTAAACAAAAATTCTGGACATTGATGTTAACACAGAGATTAACTAATTCGAAGCGACGAAAGATAAGAAACCATATTGACGACTGGCAAAAACAAGAGCTACGAGTTCACATGACACTTGTTACGAGGAGCTGATACAAGAAAGTAAATGAGGACGTCACAAAATATCACCTTCCAACCCACTCATTATCGCCGAAACGAGACATCTAAGGCATCTGCTCGAACTTTTGATCAAGTTTCACGTTAATCCGAGCAGTTCCGGGATATGTCCGAAAGACCACTCGAAGTTCACCTCACTGAGGTCGGATCCAGCCGGGACTAAAAAAACTGATCATCTGCGGTTTCATCGAAATCGGTCTACACGTTTGATCCCCAGGCGGGCCAAGAAATGTCCACCCTCCACCGTGACCAGATTCTGGTACCCCCCCCCCCCCTCCAACTCCCGACCGAGGGTAGGTGTGTGCCAGACGATAAGGTGTGACAGAGGATAAACCCGTTCCAACTCTCTAACCTTGGCCGAATCCTATTCGGACACAATAGATAAACCATCTATGCATCTATTTTTTTTTGTTTACCACGCATGAAGTTTCACTTGGATTACCCCTAGTAACTTGTGCGTGCCACAGGTCCCCCCCCCCCCCCTGCACGGATGATTGAATCCAGAAAACAAATGTTCCCTTCAGCATAGGGTAAACTCAGTCCAATAAGATTTCGCATGCGAAAATTCGAATCCGAAATTCGAGTTACTATGGGGAACCTTCGTGTGATGCGTCAAAATTTCGAATCGAAGGAGGAAATTCGAATGCCAAGAAATGCGTGCCAATTTTCACGCGCCGTAGTCTGCAAGTGCCGTAAAAAGATGCAAAATTTCAAGGTAGCGGAATTTCAATTTTTCGGGCTCGCGAAGCGACAACGAGTTTTTTCAGGTCTTTACGCTAATCTTTCCGTTTAGTGGTTTGCATATATTTTCTCTATGTTATGGCTTTGGTCCAAGTTAATAAACAAATAAAAAAAAACTTAATAAAAAATTAAAACTTATAAAAAAAGCTAAAACAAAAGAAGACAACTTTATTTTTCACTTTGTGCTTTCATTAACTTTTAGTGACAGAGAAAGACAAAGATATTATTCTACGTTTCTCCACTTTTATCTGATCCACCATAGGAATTAGGGACTGTAAAAGGCTCTCAGTATAATCTCTACGAGTTCCTAAATTATATATTCTTTCAAAAAGACAAGCCTATGATATCATCACTTAGGCTATAATGATCTTATCTAGGGTTAAGGCTCAACTTTAAAACATCGGTCAAATATTTGTTCTTATCTGACAAACAACTGATTTCTAAAGAAGACACTAAATCATTCTTATCTTAGGCCTAGGACATTTTTTTTTTTTTTTTTTTTATAATCATGCTTGCACACGCAAATGACACGAAGCTTATTACACTGTCAGAAGTTTCATAACAGATAACACAAGGATGCCCAGTTTAATAGATAACACTCGGGTTGTTATCTGCTATGATTTTGCAAACGTTATGCATTACACGTTATGCATGAAAAGCTCGTAAGAAGCATTCCAGGAAGAGTAAAAAAAAAACCAAAAGTATCTGCTGACTTTTGCGGTTTTATATAAAAGTCAGCAGATGTTTTTTTCGGCGGTGTTTCTGCTCTTTATGTATGCATAAGGTTCCAATGCGCAATCTGTTGAAAGAGCGCATCCTTGCGTTCTCTGTTATGAAAATTCTCACAGGGTACACGAGCAGTCAAAAATTCAAAGATTTCGCATATCCACTGCTTGACCTGATATTAAAGAAGTCAGTTGGTCTGGCGGAAAAATGCGGTAGGAAACATTACTCAATTAACTTGGGTCGATTAAGCGTTACTATTTGAGAGGAACGTGCCTACCAAAATTTACTTCTCTCTCTAAATTCCTAATCTCAGTCATCACTATTCGCAAATCAGATTCACTGTTTACAACAAGTCCGTCAATCTAATCGGCACAATAACTTTATTATTCCAATAATAAGCTATAAGAGATAGCTCAGCGATCACAACTTTCCTTGTTAGAAATATGTTTTAATGCTGAGTAGAAATGGTGTAAAAACCTCAGGATATATTACTGAAATAAATCGACACTATCAAATATTTGGTTATTTTCTTTTGCATGAATGAATGAATGAAGGGTTTATTTAAAAAAAACAAGAGCTACGAGCTCATATGGCACTTGTTACGAGTAGGCACGGCTCGGTTATGTCAATGATATATCTAGTGTTTGCTAGGTGTCTTCCCACCAAGTTTCATCTCGATCCCTCCACTTATAGCGTTTCCAATATTTCCGGTTCTCCCCTCCAGCTCCCCCCAAAAGTCACCGGATCCGGTCCGGATTTTAAGTGGGTCGTCTGAGGTATGAGGTCTTTCCAAATATCAAGTTTCATCGAGATCCGGTCCCCCGTTCAAAAGTTATAAATACCTAAAGATTCCGGATTCCCCCTCCCTCCACTCCCCCGACAGTGCCCGAATCGGCTCGGTCACGTCAATGATGTATCTAGTGTTTGCTAGGTGTCTTCCCACCAAGTTTCATCTCGATCCCTCCACTCATAGCGTTTCCCAAGATTTCCGGTTGCCCCATCCAGCTCCCCCAAAAGTCACCGGATCCGGTCCAGATTTTAAGTGGGTCGTCTGAGGTGTGAGGCCTTTCCAAATATCAAGTTCCATCGAGATCCGATCACCCGTTCAAAAGTTATAAATACGTCAAGATTCCGGATTCCCCCTCCCTCCACTCCCCCCACAGTGCCCGAATTGGCTCGGTTATGTCAATGACGTATCTAGTGTTTGCTAGGTGTCTTCACACCAAGTTTCATCTCGATCCCTCCACTCATAGCGTTTCCCAAGATTTCCGGTTGCCCCCTCCAGCTCCCCCCAAAAGTCACCGGATCCGGTCCGTATTTTAAGTGGGTCGTCTGAGGCATGAGGCCGTTCCAAATATCAAGTTTCATCGAGATCCGGTCACCCGTTCAAAAGTTATAAATACCTCAAGATTCCGGATTCCCCCTCCCTCTACTCCCCCCACAGTACCCGAATCGGCTCGGTTATGTCAATGATGTATCTAGTGTTTGCTAGGTGTCTTCCCACGAAGTTTCATCTCGATCCCTCCACTCATAGCGTTTCCCAAGATTTCCGGTTGCCCCCTCCAGCTCCCCCCAAAAGTCACCGGATCCGGTCCGGATTTTAAGTAGGTCGTCTGAGGGATGAGGTCTTTCCAAATATCAAGTTCCATCGAGATCCGATCACCCGTTCAAAAGTTATAAATACCTCAAGATTCCGGATTCCCCCTCCCTCTACTCCCCCCCACAGTGCCCGAATCGGCTCGGATATGTCAATGATGTATCTAGTGTTTGCTAGGTGTCTTCCCACCAAGTTTCATCTCGATCCCTCCACTCATAGCGTTTCCCAAGATTTCCGGTTGCCGCCTCCAGCTCCCCCCAAAAGTCACCGGATCCGGTCCGGATTTTAAGTGGGTCGTCTGAGGCATGAGGTCGTTCCAAATATCAAGTTTCATCGAGATCCGATCACCCGTTCAAAAGTTAAAAATACCTCAAGATTCCGGATTCCCCCTCCCTCCACTCCCCCCACGGTGCTCGGATCGGGGAAGTGACTATTTCCAACTTAATCATTTGGGGTCCCTGATATGCCTGCCAAGTTTTATCGTCCTAGCTTATCTGGAAGTGCCCGAACTAGCAAAACCTGGACAGACCGACAGACCGACAGACCGACGGACGGACAGAAATTGCGATCGCTATATGGCACTTGGCCGAAGGGCAAGTGCCATAAAAACTAGAATCTTCAATGCCCAGAGGCGAACAAGTAAGGGACTAATTACCTTCGAAACAAAACCCAACAACATTCATACAGGATAGCAGGTGCATGTTGCTGGAATTACTTTGAGCAAGCCCAGAACAGGGGTGTCACGACTGGGGGTGGAGGGGAGGGACCCCCCCCCCCCCCCAATGCTGTCGGCCAGTCGGTTAAAAATAACCGAGTCGGCGCGAATTAAAGCACCGCGATTTTTCGTCAGAACAGTTGATTTTTTCATGAAAACAGTCGGTTTTTCAAAAATGTAATTTTTGCTGTTGAAAACAGTTGTTTTTCTGCAGAAAAAGTCGTTAAAAATTACCAGCCAGTCAATAAATGCCTCGTCCCCCCCCCCCCCCAAACATTTTGGCTAGTAACACCTTGGCCCAGAATGTCAATTCGACGCAATGAGATGATAAACAGTACAGTACCGAATAGGTCTGACATGCGACAGTCTAATTACAGACTACTTATTCACTCGAACAGGCCTGAAAATCCGATCAAAATGCGTTACTTCATCTGTCCGCTATCCACAGATAATCGATTTCATCGAGCGAACTTTTTTGGTACATGTATGTGCTTGGCCCTCCATGGTTGAAATATTCAGCAACAATAAACTGGAAATGGCATACTTCTTGCAAGACATATCTTCTCATCCCTTTCCTACTTTCTCCAGCCGTGACTTTTCCGAGCTTAGAAGCTTTAACCATAGAAATTCAGGCTTTGCTGAAATTCAAATTCTGGGTGAAATTTGGGTTGTCGTGCAAGCAGTGCACATTCTGAATGTTATTACTTAAAAACCCTAGGTGAAAAAAATACAAAATCCCTTAGATAAGTCAAAATAATTCAGTGTATTCAAATATCAGATGTAAAAATAAGATGCCTTAAGTTAAACTTTAAGATATACACTAACAATTATTTCTTTCTTCCTTTGTGCATGAAGTTGTTCCCTGACGGGTGAAGAAAATTCGCGTTACAAAAAATAGTGGTTATTAGTTCTCTGATGAATTTTGGAAAAAACATCTAAACCGAGTGTTCCCATGTTCCTTCTCACTAAATATCTCAACATAACACCGGAAAACTGTGCAACACATTTGTTTGTGGACATAAGAGTAAGAGATCAAGTCCGATATCAGAAGTTTCGCAACCGGGGGTAGGGGCGTGAGGGCGTACTTACCCGCCACAGCTTTGCTTCTTTCCTGAACTTGCTGTGCAATGATTTTGTTCAAGTTTAACAAATGCTCCCTCTGTCTCTGTTCCCCTTTTATTCCACTTGATTCGCTGCTGTCCGCATGGTCTCTCAAGGCTGAAAGAAATAATATTAATAAATACAATGAAAAAATGAAATATGTTTTCTCTCCAATCACGCGTTCGGGGGAACAGCACAACCACGACCAAATAGTTTTCTATCTCATAACTAACTTTTCTTGAAACCTCCTTCTACTGGGATTCGTGAGTTGTTTTTACGAAACTTCACCTTAACTTCTCCGTGTTTTCTATTCCTCTGTCAAACCTCAAGATTTTGGTAAATTCGTTGGAAAACAGACAACTTTACATTTCTATTAAATCTGCCTAAGACAAATTGTTTTCGTCAAATCCAGTGAAAAGTCACGACTTGAATGGGACTAAGTGTAGACTAAGGTTCAAAATATGAATACATTAGAGGTATGTTACTTTGAACGTCGCCGACGGATATGTGAAAAACAAACTTAGCAAATATTTTGCACTGTACTGAGCTCTAACGGCAATTTCAGTAAAGTTAAGACCACAATGAAGCCACATACTGCTATTCTTGACTGATGTGCTCTTTGTTTGACAGTTTATGCTGCACTCTTTCCCTGCCAGGTCACGGGCAACTAGGTTAGCTACAACCTCCCTGTCTTGGTATCCCTAGAATAAATGTGTTTGTCAAATATCTTCCTGTTCTTCTATACTGACGTGCTTTCAAAGCTCTTGGATGTTGTGTTTTTGAATAGTTGTGTATTTTGAACGATGTCTGCGTTGTCTTCTTCTTTCATGGTGTAAGCTCACGTTGGTGCATAAAAGTCAAATACATAAATAAATAAATTGTGTGTATTGCAGAGGAACTATCACGGTATCGATTAAGCACCAAACTCTGTAGTTGTTTTAATTCCATCGTACAAATCCTTCTTTGCGAGGGGTAAAATAACAAACAACAAAAGAAAAATAAGTGCGCAAGGGCTCAGACGTGGAGTGTGAAAGTAAATGTTTATCATATTTTATATACACACAGCTTATATACAAGACATTTCATATCCCCAATAATCAAACAAGTATTGAAATAACCTAATTTGTAATCATCCACCTTTAAAAGCTTTAAATGTGAACAAACCGCAAGTATAAATCCAAAGAAATGTTGAAGATCTTGCACGAACCGCTTGAGCCAGTCCGATCCTTCTCTTTTCCATCAGGAAGGTAATAACAACTTGAATAAACCAAATAGTAGCAGCCTAATACCCCCTATGTCACAATTCACTAAGAACGGCATATCATCGATCGTATGACAAAACAGTCTTGTTTCCAACTGTTCGATAAAGGTTAAAGTACGACGCGTCGTCTTATTTGTTGCCGTTGCACCAAAATCTTCATCTATAGATAGATCTCCCCAAATATACAAGAGATGGACTTGAGACCTGTCATAGACGAACTTAACCCATAGGAAATCGGCGCCCAGCTACCGATGAACGGGAGGGGGGGGGGGCATTAAAATGCGTATTTATATATCTATTTCGTCAAGTATACCAGCTTAGAGGTTGATTCCAGTCACGGGTCAAAAACTTTTTTCATGGGCAATTTGGGCCGACTTTGCCCATGAGCTTTGAAGTACACCGCATGGTCTCATTGGTTGTTGTTACACATCTGCATCTATACATACATATCCACAAGTATACGAGACTTGAACTCGCGACATGTCATAGACGAACGTAACTCATGGAAAATCTGTGCCCAGTACCCATGAACGGGACGGTGCGGGGAGGGGGGGGGGGGGCATCAAATTGCTTACATACACCTAAATATCCTCTACTCTACCAGCTTAGTGTTTGATTCCAGTCACGGGTCAAAACTTAACTCATGGGCAAATTGGGCCCACTTTCCCATGATGGTGTGGCATATAAATCCCCAACCCTATGATCCAATAGCAAAAAGGAATTTCATCGCCCTATCTCCAGTTACTGTCAAGCTAAAAACATAAAAGCAATCTGGGCCCAATCGCCCCTTAACCAAGTGGGGGTGGGGTTGGGACCCTCAAAAAGAAAACAGAGACCCCAATGCTGACAAACCTACCAGGTTTCAACTTGATACATGTTGATTCCTGTCACGGGTAACGAACTTTACTCCTGGGTAATCTGGGCCCAGTTGCCCAGGAACGGGATTGGTGGGGAGGTGCAAATTTAAAATTAGTTTCCCAGCCCCATGATCTAAGTAAAATGAATTTCATCGTCTTATGTCCAACTCATGTCAAGTTAGTAACATTCTTTACTGGGCAATCTGTGCCCATTTGCCCCCCAATCGGGTGGGTGTGGGGGATGGCACAACTAGACCCTAATACCCACAAGTGTACCAAGTTTAAAAATCTGGTAGAAACCGAAAGCTGAAAGCTGCTACAGCGCTCGCAAAAGTGGACTGTTCCATGGAACACTCCCCTAATGAAAGAAATTCATTGTTAAAGGGTTCATTCATCAATCTGCAATATGACAAATCAAGGCCAGGTCTCGATCTTGTGTGAAAAGTTCACACTCCAGCATTAGATTCTCTGGGTCGAATAGCCGTAATATAGTAGACTACACAGTATTTATAATGAACGATATTTTATTTTAATGTTGTTAAAAAAAATCCGATCGTAGCCTATCGACTTATTCCGCAGGCAAACAAAGATAATAAGTCCAAGACAAAAGTTTTCGATGTCGTCCCCAGCTGGCGTGTTGGGTCTTCCCAGACCCGTCAATACTGGCTTTGCCGGGGACAGAAAGGGAATTAATACTGACCCTGAACAATATTCGTCTCGACAGAGATTTCGGCGGATTTTGAATCTCTTGGCGATATCTGCGCTGCGTAACAAGAAAGATCAAAGATGCGGAAAAAGCGCTTATAATCCGTAGGTGAAAAACGAAGCGATGGAGAAGAGACCGGATTTCTGGAACGATTCTGTAGGGGAGCTAGGAACAATGTAAAAATCAGAAAAAAGTCCGTCAAGGTAGGTGGGTCGGGAACAATGGTTGAGTCGCTTAGCGGAACCGAACTTTTCGTTGGTAAAAGCAGGGAATACTGGAAACAAAACTGGAAAGACTTGACGGTGGAACATCTCTGGCCTGTATTAAGTTTGATCAAAGTTTAGCAAAGTCAAGTCAACCCGGTTCCGCACCTTTCTCTCCGACCGCTGCTCACCAGCGATGACTGAAATCAAAACAGGGATCCTGCCTCAGAACAGAGATCCTGACTTACATTCCTTCAGCCGAAGGTGACGGCAAATCATACTTGAAGATATTTGACTCAAATAAAAAGTAGCTGACGTATCGGTGAAAGGAATTCCGGTATACTGGGAAGGAATTTAGTCGGCAACGCTTGTAAAAAATACAAAAAAAAAGTCTAGCTAGCTTTTGAGAGCAGCAATCATCAATACTGAAGTTATAAACGCTATCAACAACATTTTGTTGACTAGCGTAATTTAATTCTGTAGCATTCGGTGGTCAGATCGGGAAGTTGACTATTTCCAGGTCGATCTGGTTGGGTCACTAGCTTGCCTGCCAAGTTTCGTTATCCTAGCCCACCTGGAAGTAACTTAACGCCACGTCACCAGAATTCCGGAACCCCCTCCAACTCCCCCCACAGCCGGTCCGGTTCTGTCAATGATGTACCGAGGGCTTGTGCTTGTTCTTCGCACCAAGTTTCATCCCGATCGCTCGACTCTAAGCGTGTCACATGATTTCCGGTTCCCCCCTCCGACTCCCCCCCCCCACATCCATCGGATTCAGTCCGGACTTGAAAGGGGACATATCTGGACAACCAAATATCAAGTTTAATTAAGTTCCAGTCACCCGTTCGAAAGTTATGCATGTCACTAAATTCCGGATTCCGGCTCCCCTCCCTCCCCCCACGATGGTCGGATTGGACAAGTGACTATTTCCAAGTTAGTTTGGTCGGGTCCCTAATACGCCTGCCAAGTTTCATCGTCCTAGCACATCTGGAAGTACCCTAACTCGCAAACACCGGACTAACCGACCGGCCGACCGACAGACAGACCGACGGAAAAGTGATCAGTATATGGCTCTTGGCCGGAAGGCAAGTGCCATAAAAAAACGGAGGTGCCGACCACGTAAGAGTACAGTCTGCTGAGACATCATCACCGACGAGACCAAGACCAGAACAACAAAAATTCTGGCACAGTCTACTCTCTCCCAATTTTTTCAAAACCAAATACTTGACAAGAAATATTTGAATTTATCGGCCAGTCCTGGCTCAGTCTGTCAGGAATCTCTGATTTTCGGACAGGCCAAAGCTTATACCGATTTTGGCTCAAGTTTTAGCTAAGCCTCTTCAAGTGAATAAGTGCTTCTCAATTAGATTTTCGTATTTCAGCTGAATGCGGTGAAGTAGCCTACAAGTATAAGAAAGAATCCGCAAAAAAAAAAGTATGTTCAGAAATTATTCTAAGGTATCTTGAGTGAATTCTTCAACGACAAAATTCAATGACAGGACTATTCGTGTTTTATACAAAAAGTCTACATATCTTCAGAGTCTATAAATATTTCATTATTTTGATTCGTTAAATATTTTCAGCCGTGTCTTTATCTACAAGTTGTTACTCCGCTGTATCTAAAAGCGAGTTGTAAAATAAATTTTTTCATCATTATTCGCTTATTATTCAACAGTAAGTAAAACACAAAAATACGGTCAATGAGTCTAAAAGCAATTCGCTATTTTGATTTGTTGAATGTTTCCTTTCGTATCTTTATAAATCTTCCGTTACTCCGCTGCATTCAAATGTAAATAAATTTGTATTGTTATTATTCGCTTGTACTTTCGATAGTAACTGACATTCATGGTCACTTGGAACAAACATTTCTTTAGCGTTTCTTTCTATAGTATTTAGGGTGGGGATTTCTTTAGATCAAATTCAGATTGATAATTAGCCTAAGGGCAGATTGTTTACCAGTAGTATTTCGAAGGAAATACTTGAGTAAGACTAGAAGTGCCATGTATTCCTTACTTTAGTCCGATGTGCGGTAAAATGTATAATAAAATTAATTAATGGGCGAATGCCAGGAATTAAAAGACCTGAGGAAGGAAACAATTGGGGGAATGGGGTAGGGGGTACAGTTTAAACAAATATTGAAAAGTAGAAGTTTTAGAGACGTAAGAAATTTGGGAAGATTCTTTAAGGTGGCTATGGGGCACAAGGAAATTCGTTTGTAAATAGATGTTGAGGTTATGTTTTTGTTTTGTTGTTTCCATGGCCCTTTGAGCTTTGACGGAAATAAATCTGATCTTATTGAACATGTTTCTTTTTTAATGGAATCCCAGCTGGATAAACCTTCGGACTGACGCCACTGTGCTCGTCAAAATTCTTTAAGCGACATTCAGAATCTAGGCTTTCTCCAACTAAGCGAGTTTTTAACTGATATTCATCATTTTCGACTAAGTAATGAACTCCCGGGCCTTCAACCCCCCCCCCCCTCGCCCAGTACCTCATTCACATCTGAATAGGACACCCGCTGGTCCATTTAACAAAAAAAATGTCCTGACTTCTCAGATTCAATAAGCGTCTTCGCTTCGTCTCATGAGCTGAGCGATTTCCGATATCACTGAGCCCCGGAAATCGGGTAAAAACAGTAATGGATTTTTCCCCTGATCCAAATAGTTCCTTTTCAGGGCTGACTGGATGTGGCGTTGAGGTTCGACAGCTTGGCACACAGCACGCGTTTTGTCGTCACTGCAGTTTCTTTTCACGGAAACGAAAATTGAACTGCGAGTGCAAAATAAAAAAAAAATCATTTAAGTTATTCGAAGGAGTAAATTCATATCTGAAGGTGCTAAACGGAAAAGTTAGCTCAGATGTATTCTAGTTGCAGTTTCTCTGTCCGTCCGTCTGTTAGCACGATAGTTCTGGAAGGGGTTGAGATGTTCTGTACAAACCTGGTGTTGACCTTTGGGTCAAAGAGGAGTGGGAGGGAGGATTTTCAGATTAAGGGATAACAAAAATGTTTTCCTTCAAGCTGATGTGACAGTTAATTTAGGAGTGAGAAGACATGCTAACTCCAGAACTGAACATCTCGTTATCACCGGGTAAGTAGTAGGGTACCCGAAATCCGGTGAAAACAGGAGATTTGGTAGAAGTGAAAGTGTATTCTGAAATCGATCAGAGCACCGGAGTAGAGGTTAGAATACATGCTAAATACATATCTGAGATTTGTTTTCTCTCCGGACAAGTAGTTCGACAGGAATCTGTCAAAAACCGGAAACTTGTAGACATACAAATTAATTCTGAAGTCAAGTAGTGTTTTGACAAGATAGACATGGCGGTGAGAAGCCTTAAATTGCAAATTTCGTTAGGGTAATTGCTAAAAAAAATGTGGGGCATACAAAACCTCTAGTACTATCTCCCGCCTCGAATGGATAGTCCCTTCGGGATCCGGTCACAACAGGATGTACCGAATAAACTTGATTGTCTGAGATGCGTTTTGCTAGAAACTATTCTTACACTGCCAGAAGTTTCATAACAAATAACACAAGGATGCGCAGTTTCAAGAACACTTGGGATATAATCTGTTCTGACTTTGAACATGTTCCGCATTAAATGTCATGCATAACAAGCATTGCCACGAAAAGCCGAAAAGCCGTCGAAAAGTGATATCGGAAAAGTTTGGGGGGGGACTTCTAAAAATGCGAACAAAAGGTGGGACGGATGTTTTTGGTTCATGACGTTTTTAAACAATGGCTAAGACTGGAAAGTCGGCAATATTCTTTCACCTCATCAGCAGCCTGACAAGGACAACTGCCAAGAAGGACCTAAATACCTCTGTCAAACATCGGAGCTGACTTTCAGTTTTTAGCCATTGTTTTAATACGTTTTTCCCAGTCAGCTTGGGCCATGCAGTATTGTTCAAAACGTATCTAAGTAGAAACAAATCAGTCAGTCTCGTAGGTATCAAAATGCAAGTAATACTACTTACCATCAGATTTCGCAGTGTTGACATTAGATGGCATCAGCGACGGAGTGCTGCTCAGCATCCGTTTGATCGCCTCCGCTTTTCGACTCCTCCGAAGTCTCTCCTCACTGGAGACAACATCATCCTTGAAAAAAGGCCAAAATAAAACAAACATCTATAAGGACAAATAAGTCTCTTTTCATTACTACACCCCTAAGATCTGGTACGAAGGTTTACGAAAGAAAGAAAAAAAAAGTAAAAGGACACTTCGCACTACATATTGTTGCTGCTCGGATGTTCTGAGACCCTTGACCGCTTTACAACTAAACTATACTTACGGAAAATTACACACAGCTTCGGCTGTTTTTAGCCTCTTTCCTTGTCTTTTCCCTTGGATTACAATTTTGGCAAAATTTGCATAACCGCTCTCCGTAGGAATAAACTCCTCGGAAACAATGATCGGGCGCATGATACGTGACGTAAAGAGAACAAACGTGGCAAGAGTGATTACCGGTGCATTGCTAATAGAGGAGATAGGATACAATTATGAAGTGAAGAGTTTGTCTTCTTAGTTTGTAGTTTGATTTTCCTTAGAACATGTTTAAGGACATGTAATACGAGAAGAATTTTTGCAAGTGTCACTTTATTACTGTAAAATTTACACCCCTTGTTTTAGTTCAGGGGTGGGATTTCTCCTGGAAGAAACTTAAGAGGGATTTCGATGATTCTGGATGGAGGGGATGCATTAGTGGCGTCTCTTGGGTTGACAGAGAGATAGAAACTTAAACAAAAACAAGTGCGCAAGCGCTCAGACGTGGAGTGTGAAAGTAAAATGTTCATCATATTTTACATACAAACAGCTCTAGAACCAAGACATTTCAAATCCCCATTAACGAAACAAGTATTGAAACAACCTAATTTGTAATCATCCCCACTTTCAAGGCTGTAAACAAACCGCAAGTATAAATCCAAAGAAATGTTGAAGATCTTGAACGAATAGCTCGAGTTCCAACAATGGTCTGCCAGCCAGTCCGAAACCTTAAATCTCTTTTCCTGCAAGGTAATAACAAGTGCAATAAACCAAATCGTAGCAGCCTAATACCCCCTTTGTCACAATTCATTAAGAACGGCATGAATGAATGAATGAATGTATTCCCAAAAAAGCCCTATGTGCCACAGCAGGACAAAATATAAAAATAAACAAGCACTCCAACTGCAATGTACCAGTCCACGTATTCAACACTCGAACTCATACTTCTAATAACTAAATAACTATTAAACAAACTATACCTATCTCTACCACAACATCAACCTACAATAAGATGTTCACGGTGCTCCATGGCAAGTCTTCAGGAATCTACCCAACCGACGCAACTCTTGGAACACTTTCCTACCCATCAAATCTTTCAAAGACCTCCCTTGAAGAACCTCCTTACCAAAAACTTCTCTACTTAGATCCCCCAACTCACTACAAGAACAAACCTAGTGTTCCACATCTTCATCCATCTTTCGGCATAACGGGCAAAAATAAGGACCAGAACCGCACTTAATTCTACCAATATATTTTCTTCTCGCACCCACCGGTAAAGCATCTGCCTGAAAACTCACCATCCACTTTAGTTCATTGGGTCCTAAACCACCCTTAAGATAAAGCTCCTCCCTCCATAAATTCTTTGACTGAGCATAAACCCTCAGAAAAGGGGTCGAGCTCACCTCCCATAGCAACTGCTGAATCTCCTGGTCCATTAACATTGCCTTCACTACCCTCATAACCTCACATACCTCCAACGACGGTCCAATCCCATTATTCCATAGTTCACTTACCCCACAATCATCCAAAATCTTCTTAATCATCACCGGACAAGATTCACGGGAATCTTTCAGGGCCTCCAGATAAGCCGTCTTTAGAATTCTAACTCTAATACTTTCTCCCAAAAATGGACCATACTAATTAACCTCCTACTACGGAGTGACACTGATCCTAAGTCACCTTTAATTACTAAATTACTTGTCCTGCCGCTAACTCCTAGTACCCTTTTAAAATACTGGGATTGAGCCACTTCGAGCTTTTCCCCCCATAGAAGCTACAACTTTTGACAGGAACAGCGACTTGTGCATTTTGATGTCCTTAGTATGACTAAGGACCTAGGTGACTCCCCGAAATTGAGTATAGGCACCGCCTACCTTTTGTTAGACTTAATTCTATCTGTTTTGCAAACTTACCGTTAGAAGATAATTTTACTCCTAAATAAACAAATTCATCTTTTACAATCAACTCTTGGCCATTCTGACTCACTAAATTTACCCCCTTTTCTAAATACCATCACAACACTCTTTTTAACATTTAAACCTAGATCCTTTTTACCAAGATATTCTTGCGTTCTATCTAACAGAAATTGTAAATTCTCCGGTGACTCAGCAAACAGCACCACGCATCCGCAAATAGAAGTGCACACAGCTCCAACAAATATTCAAATATCCAAACACAACACAGGAGCTCCGCCCTCCAACAAAAATCATGAAAATCGTTAATAAACAACAAACAGGCAACAACCTTGTTTTACCCCCTTACTCACAAAAACAGTTGACGAAAACTTTCCGACCACCCTTACCACAAACTTAGTTACCTTATACATGTTCACCAATAATCTAACAAAAAGGTACGGAAGACCAATCAGTACTAACTCCTCCACTAACAGATATCTCCTAACATTGTTAAAAGCCCCTTTTAAATCTAAAAAAGCAACATATAATCTACCCCTTTTTTTCCCAATATGCTTTTCAACATAAAAATTTGGTCAACCGTACCATACCGTACATCAATCATACGACAAAACAATCCAGTTTCCAACTGTTCATTAAAGATTAAATATACAAGAGTTGAACTTGAGACCTGTGCCCATGAACGGGAGGGGGGGGGGGGGCGGGACCCATCAATACACGTATTTACACCTCTTTCACCTCTTCCAGTCACGGGTCAAAAACTTTTTTCACGGACAATTTGGGCCCACTTGCCGATGAACGGGGAGGTTAGAGGTGCAGGGTTCAACTCCACATGTATATCCCAACCTGTATCTTCCAAAAGCACAAAGAAATTTCATCCCCTTACCTCCAGTTATTGTCAAGTTAAAAACATTAAAAAATGTGCAATCTGGGCCCAATTGCCACTGAAACAAGTGGGGATGGAGTTTGGGACCCACAAAAAGTGGGACCCCAATGCCCACAAGCCTACCAAGTTCAACTTGATACCTGTTGATTCCTGTCACGGGTAACGAACTTTACTCGTGGGCAATCTGGGCCCGGTTGCCCATGAACGCGGGGGGTGGGGGAGGTGCAACTTTAAAAGCAACTTTCCAGCCCTAGGATATACACGTACAAGGAATGCCATCGTCCTATGTCCAGTTCTGGTCAAGTTATGAACCTTATTCACTGGGTCCATTTGCCCCTGAACCGGGTTGGGGGGAGGGGTACCCCCAAAAGACACAACTAGAGCCCAATACCCACTAGTGTATCAAATTTGAACTTGATACTTGCACTTGTTCACGAGTATATAAAGAGGGCCCTATAAAAGAGCCCTCATGATTATTAACGGGGAGGGTAAAGTGCCTTACAGTTACCTACTAAAAAGGTTCAAGCTGGCTACCCTGGAAGAAAGACGAACCGGCTTTAACATCGATTTCGGTATTAAAACCCTATCTGTTCCGCGATTACGTAATATTCTCCCACCATTCTCCTATCCGTATTAGACCCCAGCGAGAGAAATCCCAGAAAATCCCCAAACTAGCCCCTGTGGCCCCTCTTCATGAAAGATATAGAAGGAGTTGTGTTCAAGCATTTGTTGAGTTGTACAATAACCGATAAGTTAGCCCTTTTTAGTGTTTTTTTTTTCTTCCTTCGTTAAAAAGTGTTATGCATTCCTCACTGCGTATGACAAAAAGGTCAAATTCGGCGGTAACACTGTGACAGCTGCTTTTGAAAAATAAAATTCTATTCTCTTCTAGTTATGAGCTCCACAAAATACGGTGAAAACCGGAAACCGAAAGCCAAAAGTTGCTACAGCGCTCGCAATAGTGGATTTTTCCAAGGAACACTCCACTAAAAACTGTTCGTTCCCCGTAAAATTACACTTTCCAACATCACTTATCCCACTTGACAATCCTTTCCCTTAAGGAGACGGATGAGAATCCACTGTCTCTCCTCGGAACGGATTGCATAAGTGCCCTCCCCCCCCCCCCCCCCCGAAGCCTCGGCAATTGCTCAGGTTTAAGTAGATTATCGAGTGACACCACGTCAAAAGAAGAAGGATAAACTGTGCAACACCTGAACTGTAAGTGGGAAGAAAGTAGGAAAAGACAAGAAACAAACAAGTATCATGCCTGACGGACTTAAAGTTCAATGGGCACATCAAACTTCCCCAATCCCACTCTGTAACAACCTAGGAACAATGCTTACCCCCTAGATCAGTACATGCTTAATTTACTATCTTGGACAAAGATGAAAGTGATGTTTCTTATAATACTTAGTAGATCTTTACTTTATGCATAAATCAGCTTGTATGATTCAGATTTGAATAGGTTATTTGTTTTTGAATGATATTTGTAGCTATGTTATTTTTTATAAGCTTTTTGTATATTCTGGTACATTTTATAAAGCAAGTTGATCAAGCTTCACAACACTATTCCACAAAGAAAAACTTTTAATAGGCACTTTAAGCCATGGAACTTCTGATGAAACAGTAGAACAATCAGGTAAACTGCATCTGCGGCTTGACTTTGGTGACATATCAAATATATCCTTTTCTATCAAGCATTGCTGGGAGTTTTTGAATTTCCTGCCACGATATCCCAGCTCCTAAGATTTGGATCGCCAAAATGCCGGAGAGGTAAAGACAAGGGATAACAAGAAAACAGCCGATTTTCATAGCGCCTTTTAAAGGAAGTCGGCAATGTTTATTTGTGAAGCATTTAATACAAAGTAAAGCATTAGAAGTGTCCATTGTGCTTTAGCTTAATGAACCCTGATGACTGAACAAAATCTTAGCAAAACTTACTTCGCTCTAACCAGAGATCCAAATTTCTCACTGTACATTACAATGACACCACACTGAGACACTAGCTAGTTTATGTATCTTCGATACGCATCACGCTCAGTAGCTCACGAATATTATTCATCCGTTGGAAAGATTTGTTATGTCAGTTTCGCCGCGTTTTTGCTTGCAAAAAAAGGGCCTGGGAAAGGCTTCAAACCGCCAACGCTGGGACAAATTTGAAAGTACGCGGCTATTTCGGAATACTTGAAAATGGACAGAGAGGCATTTAAAGAAAAATTTGCTGTTTTCAGGACACAGCATCTGTATATTTGTTTACATTACTGATGTTCAGGGAATGTGCAATTCTTTTTCATGCAGTAAAACTTAAGAAATAGACGAGACAACTGAAAAACTTAACTTAAAAACTTAAAAATGGCGGTTTGCTTCCCTCCTAAACATAGTTCTTGTTCTCACAAATGGCCAAAGCACTTGTTCTTCTTACAGTCAAACTAACAAAAGGACCTGACAGCTCTTATCACAAGAAGGCTCTTCGGAAAAGGGGACCCCCCCCCCCCCCGCCCGACTTTCCAAAACACCGACTTTCCGACAAAAGTATCCATAAGAATGGAGGCAATGATCCTAGCAAAAAAAGGACACCCACTTTTTGGACGGGGGTATTGATCCAGGCTCCCTGAACAGTGGGGGACATCATGGACAGAACAAAGAAAGGGGTCAACTTTTCAGCCAAAAGACATGCTTAGGACATGGTGTGCTAGAGCTTAGTATCCAAGGGGCTGTCCACTCTCGATTTTAGTGTACAGCAAGTGCTCGCTGCCGAGGTGCACGATCGGTGCCGGCATTGGCTTACACAATCCGGCATCGGTTACCACGTGTAAGAACATTGAAATCAGCACGTTTAAAAGTTAATCATCAAATTTACACACTGGTTGTGTTCGGTACCGGGAAAAAGGTGTACAGTAGGTGCCGGGGCGTGGGTAACTCTTCCTGCGTATCGAAATACCAATAAGGTAAGGTAAGGTGCAATTTGAATGTCAAATATATAGCTCATTTACTAAAAGTTACAATGCTTGGGTTATTCTATTATGTAAAACTTGAAGGACTGAGAATAAAAAAATAATTTTGTTGTTAACATAATGAAAAAAAAAGTCCCACGTATCTGCTATGTTCAGTAAACTAGGCCAATACAGGGGCGCTATTTGGACGGGCGTCATGCCCCCCCCCTCCCCCCTTCCACCGTACTGATCATTTTTGGCAAATCAATATCTGCGATTTTGCAGATACCATGGTATCTGCTATCACGGTCTAAAGTCGTTTTCGTAGTTACAGTTATTTCTGATACCACGGCACGTACCACGGTCGAAAGGTGTTTTTGTAGTTATGACTTCTAAAAGCGCAAATTAGGCAATGATCGTTTTTGCCAAGCAACGGTAGTACCAGATATCACAATAACTGCACAAACGAAAAAAATGCAGATCCAGTTACCGTGGTATCAGATAACATGGTATCTGCAAAAACGCAACAATGTCAATGACTCAGTGACTTTAAGGTATATTTGAAAAGTAATTTAAATGTACTGCAAAAGAGCGATTATGTTGATTCTATGTAATAGACCAGGGATTGGAGCGGAAAATAGATCTTTGGCCCAAAACGCCTAAGTTTTAATTTTGCATCCATGCAAGATACGAAAAAAGTATTGTGCCGTTTTTTTTCACCTTTACAACTCATACATCTAATAAGAGACGTTACTAGCCAAAATGCTGGGGGGGGGGCAAGGTATTTACCGACCCTTTTTGCAGATAAACACGACTATTATTGAGAAAAAACGACTGTGTTGACAAAAAATCGGCTGATTTTAAGAAAAGCTACTATTTTTATGAAAAAATCCACTATTTTTACAAGAGACCGCCTGTTGAAAAAAAAATTACTTTCCAGAGAAAAATCGACTGTTTTAAAAAAAACTAGACCTACGTTGCCGGGGCAACGTGAAGTGTTGCGGCAACCTTTGTCCGGCTTCGCCGACTAAAGTGTTGCGAGAGCAACACTTTGGTTTTGTTTCTTCACTGTCGGTTAAATGCTGAAATTGTCAACTTATCGAAGCTTTTAAAACGGTATGTTCTAAAAAGAATAATCATATGATCAAAAGCTGTTCTTTAGCGTTGTAAAACCAACAACAAAACAATATCGGAAGAAGGGACTAAATTGACTTGGCGGTCAGTTGAACTTTATCCTTTTCAATCGTAGATATCGTGACGGATGAAAACTTGGAACAATATCTTATATAATCTAGTTGGTATTATAAAGCTATCCGTAACGTTTCAGGATTAAAATACCATAGATGACACTATTAATTATTACAAAACTACCTTATTGTTTTAGATTACCGTATCATTTGTACCCGTTGTGTAAACAGTTAATCCTCGGTTATAGCGATAGACCATCGATACAAATTTTCTTACCGTCATATTTACAGATATCGAATACAATGTGCACCAATTTTCAAAAATTTCTAGCCCCTCGTGAACCGATTCTTACTTACAAGTCCCTCTCCCGTGATTGACATCAAATTCATCGGAGCAAATAATGGATACACCAGCTATTAAAAGTTGCAAACCCCTCCTCGCTGAAGATGATTATAGCATAAAAGCCTTTTGGCTTTTTGGGAACAAAATTGTTCTTACCATCTAATACACCTGATACAAATAACAGGTATACCAACTAGCAAAAGCTGCAAACTCCTCATTGCCGAAGATGATTATGAGCTAACAGTCGACTGTTGCTTACAGTCGACTGTTGCTTACAAGTCTCTTACATGTCTCACAACTGGTATTGCCTATTTTTGGTTTCAGTGTGTACCTTACTCCTGAAGTTGTCAACCCCTTGAAACTTTCAAACTGGTTTATCTCATGAATGATTTTTGTTCAAAAAAATGGATGACATATACTTTGATCAGCTCATCAAGGGCATCGATTGCCCTAACCACAACAAAAGAATATCGGAAAAAGGGACTAAATTGACTTTGCAGTCAGTTGAACTTTATCCTTTTCAATCGTAGACATCGTGACGGATGAAAACTTGGAACAATATCCTATATAATCTAGTTGGTATTATAAAGCTATCCGTAACTTTTCAGGATTAAAATACCATAGATGACACTATTAATTATTACGAAACTACCTTAACTCCTCATTGCCGAAGATGATTATGAGCTAACAGTCGACTGTTGCTTACAGTCGACTGTTGCTTACAAGTCCCTTACATGTCTCACAACTGGTATCGCCTATTTTTGGTTTCAGTGTGTACCTTACTCCTGAAGTTGTCAACCCCTTGAAACTTTCAAACTGGTTTATCTCATGAAGGATTTTTGTTCAAAAAAATGGATGACATATACTTTGATCAGCTCATCAAGGGCATCGATTGCCCTAACCACAACAAAAGAATATCGGAAAAAGGGACTAAATTGACTTTGCAGTCAGTTGAACTTTATCCTTTTCAATCGTAGACATCGTGACGGAAGAAAACTTGGGACAATATCCTATATAATCTAGTTGGTATTATAAAGCTATCCGTAACTTTTCAGGATTAAAATACCATAGATGACACTATTAATTATTACGAAACTACCTTGTTTTACATTATCGCTTGTACCCGTTGCGAAAACAGTAAATTCTAGGATACAGCGAGAGACCATCGATACAAACTTTCTTACCGTCAGTTTTATACAAATTGAATACAATGTGCAACAACTTGCACAAATTTCTAGCCCCTCGTGCACCGATTCTACTGACAAGTCCCTTTCCCGTGATAGACATCAAGTTCACCGGATAAAAATAATGGGTACACCGGCTAGCAAAAGTTGCAAACCCCTCATCGCTGAAGATTTTTGTAGCATAACAGCCTATTATTACTGACAAGTCCCTTGCATGTCTTACAATTGGGAACCTAATTGTTCTTACCATCAAATGACAGGTACGCCAACTAGCGAAAGCTGCAAACCCCTCATTGCCGAAGATGATTATGAGCTAACACTCGACTGCCGCGTACAAGTCCCCTACATGTCTCACAACTGGTATCACCTTTTTTTGGTTTCAGTGTGTACCTTACTACTGAAGTTGTCAACCCCTTGAAACTTTCAAACTGGTGTATCTTATGAAGGAATTTGTGTACCAAAAAATGGATGACATATACTTTGATCAGCTCATCAGCGGCTATCGATTGCCGCCGAAAAAAAAAATTCTACCTGTCTTAGTTCAAAAGTTGACTTTCTTGCCGTAGGCCAACTTTCTAACGTCACCACTTAGAAAGGAGCAAAGGATAAGCTCTAGTTTCTTTAGCAATGAGAGAACTTCTAAAGTTTAAGAGGTACATCTGATACCATTTCTCTACCGCAAACCCAAGTGCAAAAAAACGAATGATAAACTCAGCTGAAATCGCGTACACAAATGGAACCAAATTGTTCTTACCATCGAATACACCGGAAACAAATAACAGGTACACCAACTAGCAAAAGCTGCAAGGCCCTCATTACCGAAGATGATTATGAGCTAACAGTCGACTGTTGCTTAAAAGTCCCCTACATGGCTCATAACTGCTATCGCCTATTTTTGGTTTCAATGTACCTTACTACTGAAGTTGTCAACCCCTTTGAAATTTTCAAACTGGTTTATCTCATGAAGGAATTTTTGTACCAAAAAATGGATGACATATACTTTGATCAGCTCATCAGTGGCTATCGATTGCCGTCGAAAAAAAAATTCTACCTGTCTTAGTTCAAAAGTTGACTTTTTTGCCGTAGGCCAACTTTCTAACGTCACGACTTAGAAAGGAGCAAAGGATAAGCTCTAGTTTCCTTAGCAATGAGATAACTTTTAAAGTTTAAGGGGCACATCTGATACCGTTACTCTACCGCAAACCCAAGTGCAAAAAAAAAAAATTATAAACTCAGCTGGAATCGTCGCAGACATGGACAGAAACAATAGATGGCAGCACTTTCGGACCCGTGGGAAAAAGCCACTTTTTTGTCTCTGTAGATTTTTCTATTTATCACTCAAAGAAGGTATGTTGGCTGTGGGGCCGGGTAACTGCCGCATATATTTAACACTTATAGATTTTAGTCCATCTTCAATTTGAAACTGGTGCCTGCCTGCTAGCGTGCTAGAACGGAGCTTTCCACTCGAAAGCAGAAACATGGTTTGATGAAACGAAAGGTTCGCTACACAACTTGAGATGGTCCTCTCCGACATAGGCTATGCAACTCCACTTCACTTCGCAAACCGTAGGCTCTGGCTCTATGACAAGCAAAAACCATCCTTATTGGCCCCAGGCAAGAGTTCTACGGAGCTTTCCAAAATGTAATGTCATATTCATCAATCCGGCCTAAGGTCCACACTTTCCGTAAAAACCGCAGAGGTTAGAACCTTCCCAGTTACCAGGAATAAAATGAAATCGGAGTCATAGGAAAAAAAAAAAAAAAAAAAAAAAAAACGAGGACAAAACCAAAGTGTTGCTCTCGCAACACAAATCGCGGCGCTTCGCGCAGACTCGGCTATTTTTTACCGACTGGCCGACAACACTTGAGGAGGGGGGCGTCCCTCCCCCTAGTCTTGACTCCCCTGCATCTGACAACACATATAACCATGAATCGGTGCAACTGAGGATCAGCTGACTAAGATGGTACAGAATATGGCCGAACTATCCCCGACCCATTCTTTTATTGCTCGTATATATCATAATTACCCTGTCTTATATCCTTGGTTATGTCCCACAGTGGTATCACGAAGATTAAAACATGTTTCCACCACCCCAGTAACGCTAATAACCCCCTTTCCGCAAATACATTCGGATCCCCGCCAGTTTGCGCAAAAGCACGCAAGTTTTGACTTACTTTTGACTGACTGATTGAACGTCACTTGAAACCAAATCCTTCTCAAACACAAATAAGTCATTCAATCCCTAAATGAACTGTGAACCAAAACCGACTTTTTCGAACAAGCATCATCATCCCATTCCTTATTATAATTACGGCTTGAGAAATTTATAACGTACATTAAGTACATACTACGTAAATCCTCGTTTGTAGCTTCCAATAGCCACCTTGTAGATTAAAACATGTTTCCAACACTCCAGGTGTCACTAGGTCATACCCCCCACCCCATATTGTTAAGACACGTATTGTTCAGAAGTATGGTGCCACGGATATTCTTCAGTCTTTTGAGTTACTTAGTGCTAAGTTAACAAGTAAGCCTTCACGCCCCTAGGTCCAAACCATAGTATTATACGCGTGTTTCTGTCTGAGATAAAGGTTAAGTAGTTCATATGCTTTCTTCTATTTCTTCTTTTTTGTGTAATTTTACTCCGCTTGTCTTTTTATAGGAAAGTCGAGTTACAAATAAATAATTATTATATTATACACAATCCAATCATGACCAGACGAACAAAAGTGCACAAATAAACGCTGCCCGATTATGTCTATTTTATTGAATGACGCTTGAAAGAAAACCCTTTCCAAAAGAAACACGTCACTAAATCCATAATGGACCTTAAAGGACACGTAATGCTAATAGTAGTAATACATTGACTACCCCGTTTGCTCTCTTTACGTGATGCATCAGGGGCCCGGTCATTGTTTCCGAGGAGCTTATTCGCCCGAAGACCGGTTACGCAAACTTTGACATGATTGTCGTTCAACGGAAGGAACACGGAAAGAGGCAAAAAACAGGCGAAGCCGTGTGTAATTTTCTATTAGCATAGCTTAGTTTATAAAGCGGTCAACTGAATCTGGATATCTGACATCTAAGTAGTGCGAGGTGTCTTTTGAAAATTTAGTAAATAAATGTCAATTATAATACTATCTATCAATCAGTAAATTACTATTTGCCTAGATACGAGCATAAGCTAGCGATTCTCTCAAACTAATCTAAACATATCAACATTAGGCCCTGTATATAACACCGAACTTGGACAGAAATCAATAAACAAGACCTATACATATTTTACACTACATATTTCACGGTTTAATTTACATCCCAAGCATCCTCGTTTACGTCCTCCACTAGCCACCTTGAAGACTAAAACCAGTTTCCAACACCACTTACAGAAACAAATTCCGATCGTCCAAGAGCGTCCAAAGTGTCCTCAATTATGCCCGACTGGCTGTTTTACAGCTTGGAACATTATACCCTCCTCGGTTACTTCCTCCCACCATGCAGATTAATACATGTTTCTATCACCACCAGTGCCACTAGGTCAACCCCCCCTCAATAAATCAAATTTTGGCCTTCCCTGCCCAATTGTTACTGAACGAAGTTTTAAAGAATACTGTCTAAATACAACCAATTCACTCAGCACTGCACCCGAAATAAAAACGTCAGCTACAAGAGCTATATCTTGGCCCTTTGGTTCTCTTCAGGCTCAAGCTGCTCAAGCTGAAAAATGAGCTATAGCTGGAAAATATAGCTCTAATAAAATTCAGCTGACTTATACGTTTTGCCAAATAAACCCGAAAAGGAAATCCATGTTCACACTTCGTGTAACCCCAAACAAACCTCTCCCAAACCTCACTTATTTTTATCATTATTTTATTTTATTGCGGTGGGCATTATATCCTTCTCAGTTACGTCCTTCACTAACCATCACGCAGATTAAAACATGTTACCAAGACTCCCAGTGCCACTAGGTCATTTCCCCCTCGCCCCAGAAAACAATTCCGATGATCGCCAATTCCCGCAAAAACGTCCAATAAATCCAATTTCGACCCACTCAATGTCTTTACTCTGTTCGGCCTCAGGACACTTGCCCCGACAGTTGTCTGGGATAAGACCCCACTAACTCACCGAGGAAAACAAAGCCAATGTTCAATGGACCTTGTTCAATTTCGCTGGGGGGGGGGGGGGACTAAATTAGGATTCCCCTCACCTAAGGGCTTTACCAATGAGCCGGAAGATGAAAAATGTTTACTCTGTAAATGGGCAAACTTGTGCCTCCCCCCCCCCCCCCCCACTAACGAACAGGGACAGTGTAAATATAACGCTGAAGCTCTTGAACCACTCCACATTATAACGAGGTTAGCCCGGGGTGTAACTAGGCTCCAAATGCATCAATGGAAAGTAGCCGATTTCTCATCGTCGAAAATTATAACTGCTTAATTTTTCGTTAAAGAGTGTCTTTGCCCGATACCTAAATTTTGTATTTTTAATGTTTCTCTAAAATTAAAGCCCTTATTAAAAACCTGAACTTGTTAATTCTACTCCAACGCTGAGCTTTTCATTAATTAAATCTTTTGCTACCTATAACGTCAAGAAACTAATAGAGCACAACATTTCAGGCATCAAGTATTCTTATGGTAGGCTACATGGCAATACATTTCATGCAAGAAAGAAATAAAAATGAAAGAATTCATTCAAATATTTGCAAGGCTTATCTATTATAAAGTTCAAATATATTACATTACTAATTATTCACTGATAATTTATTAAGCTCGTTGAAGGAATTTGGGAATTCTGGCGTCCCGGAGTCGGGAGGAAAAGAGTGACAAGCAACGAGCAAGGGGCAATTATCCTCCCCCTTCCCCCCCCCCCCCCCCCCCCCCCCATCTTTTTTCCACCCACGGGATTAGAACGAAACCCATAATTCAACAAATTTTCTTATAACGCCAAAATCAAATTATTTGTATAACGCCAATGCAACCTACTTCCGTAATTCCATTCATTAAGTCTTAATTGACCCCTCGCACTACTTACTCTTCAACTTAAGAGTATTTTAAAATATTTGAATACTTTAAAACTGGACTGTGCTTCCAACAAATATCCCACGGTTTTGGCTGTTTGAAGCCTTTTCCGAGACCCGTTTACTTACAGCGAAAACAGGGAAGAAATTTTTCTGATGGAAAAGCTTCTCGCAGACAACAGTCGACAGCGTGACACATCGAAGGTAGCAAAATACGGCAAGTGAGAAAATCAGCTTGGTTCTGTTAGCAGGATTAGAATGTACTGTACGAAATTGGGGTCTGCGGGTTTAGAAATCTATGGAGTGATTGTGGAAGTAGGTTGCGTTAGTATTATAGGTAAGACAGGTCCTTTAAGCCCTGAGACCCAAATTTCAAATCTTACATTCTAAGCTTACATCCGACGAGTGTTCGCGTATCATTCTATCGATTTTTAAAACCGGTTATATAAGTTTTACCGAGTTACTGCTTCAAATCAACGGGCCTGGGGAAAGGCTCAAAACAGCCAGAGCCGTGGATAATTTGTTAGCAGCAGAGCCTAGCTTTCAAATAGTTTTCAGTACTGGAAAATAAACAGTAAATACTGCGAGGTGTGCATTAAAAGTTGAGTTTTTGCAGATACAATGGTATGTGATACCACGGTCTAAAGTAGTTTTTGCAGTTATCGTGGTATCTGATACCAAGGTCAAAAGGCGTTTTTGCAGTTATCTTGGTATCTGGCCAGTTATCGTACGGTATCTGATATTCAGATACCGCGGTCTGACCGTGGTAACTGATCGTGGTACCTGAAAAATCATCTCGCTTTCAAGAATTTCTGTCAAATTGGTGGGAAAGAAGTTTGGCACTTAGTGATGTTACTAAATATCAGTTTTCTTTTGGGATGACATCAAAAAACGAATTTCGGCAATTGCCTTTTTTTTAGATCAACCGTATATCAGATACCATGGTAACTGCAGAAACGAGTAACTGCAGATCCAGTTACCGTGGTAACAGATATCATGGTATCTGCAAAAAACGAAACTAATGATATCTGGTTTGTTTTACTGGTGCCGATTGCTCATATAGGGCTGAATACGTGAATATACGCAAACTGCTGAACCCAGTTATATGACTGACAGACAGTGAAGTCACACGAAACACAAATAGCCCTATCTACAGCTCTCAGAAAGAGAAACAAAAATCAAAAGTCGGTTCAAAAGTGTGTTTGGATTTCTGTTTCTTAATTCCCTGTTCCTGTCCTTTGCCTCTTACTAAATACTGCCCTTAATGTACAGTTTTATATTATACGAAATAAGCCAACGATAATAACCATTGCAGAGTGATTAGAGCCGAACCCTTTTATGCGGAGTTAAAGCAAGAGACAACTTGACTCAAACTTGACTCGGGGAGCTAGCTGACACATCAAGAATGTACCCTGAGTCGATATCGAGAGCAAGAAAAATTCTCATTACGACCATTGCAGTTTCTGGGCAGTTTCCGAGAATTCGACTTTTGAGTTAATAGAAAAAACAAGACCATAGGTTTCGATGGGATCCCAAAAATTCAATATCTGATCCAGACAACTGGGTCTTGTCTTAGCCAGATCCAGTCTTCGCCAGACTACTTGAACATTTTTACAATTAAAATTCAGAAACAGATTAATGCCAAATAGCTAATCACCTGAGAAAACCAAGTTCAGATTTGGATTCAGCATGTGTGTTTACCCCTATAAGTCATATCTGTTTTGACGAAAACTTCCTGCCACTTCTGCCAATTTCCCGGTTCCGGCCGAACTCCAGAACTACTTGTCCGGCGAAAAAAGAAAGCTCAAAGACGAAATCAGGGTATCTTCTTTCCCCAGTAATGAACATCTAATCAACTTCAAATAGAAATTTAGCTTATAACAAATTTTCCGATTCCAGCCGGATTCTGGTCGAACTATATGTCCGGGTAAGACACGATTGTCACACAGGGACTCAGCATCTCTTCTTACCCCTAAATCGCTTATCTAATCAACTAGAAATAAAACTTTGACTTCCAACAGTTTTCCGGTTTTGGCCGGATTCCGGACGAACTACATGTCCGGGTAGAAACTTGTTTTCACATAAGTGTTCAGCATGTCTTCTTGCCCTAAATCAAACATCTAATCAACTCCAAACAAAACTTTTAATTTGACATACTTTCCGGTTTGGGCCGGATTCCGGTCGAAATACTTGTCCGTCGAGAAAATAGTTTTCACCATCGTCTTCAGCATGTCTCCCTACCTCTAAATCGAACATTTAATCAACTTCAAATAAAACTTTTACTTTCAACAAACTTTCCGGTTTGGGCCGGATTCCGGGCGAAATAGTTGTCCATCGAGAAAATAGTTTTCACCATCGTCTTCAGCATGTCTTCCTACCCCTAAATCGAACATCTAATCAATTTCAAATAAAACTTTTACTTTCAACAAACTTTCCGGTTTGGGCCGGATTCCGGGCGAAATACTTGTCCGTCGAGAAAATAATTTACACCATCGTCTTCAGCATGTCTTCCTACCCCTAAATCGAACATCTAATCAACTTCAAATAAAACTTGTACTTTCGACAAACTTTCCGGTTTTGGCCGGATTCCGGGCGAACTACATGTCCGACGACAAAATGGTTTTCACCATCGTGTTCAGCATGTCTTCTTACCCCATAATCGACTATCACATTAGCTGTTTCAAAATATTTTGTTTGTCCCTTAATTTGAATCCCCTCCCCCACCCCTAAATGTAGAGCTACAAAGCCCATCTACGAACTTGACTGGTCCGACGACCCAATGAACCCTCACACCAAGTTTCATCAAAATATCTCATTCCCTTCGAGAGTTATCGTGCTTACAGACGGACGGACGGACGGACGGACAGACGGACAACTTTTGCGATGTCATAGGTATCCCTCCACTTACGTTTTGGGATCCCAAAAAGCAAAAGGTGTGTGTGCCGGGAGTAAGAACGAACGCGCGACCTCTTGACTACTATCCCGACACTATGGCCGAAACACGGTCAAAGCCGAACTTTTGCAGTGCATAAGTGCATAATTACAGTGCATAAGGGGCAAGGGCCTGCCAGCTAGCTTTGGGAACACTAAGGAGGGGATTCGAGATACAGAGAAGGGGGGTCCTGTCGACAATAAGTCCCTGTATCTTTAGCTAAGCTCCCCAGGTCGGTTTGATCGCCGAAAGCTGCGTAGTCAAGTTTTCTGTGCCTTTAATACGTCACCCGTAAAACCCGATGACGAATTGCCGCCAGACGCGCTAGAGGAACAATAACAATCACACGTGAGATCTTGCTATAAGTTATCTGAAGGGTGAATAAGCGATTAGGCTTTCGCTCCATAGTCGAGTCGCGTATTAGCCCTGTTAAAGTGAGCCGGCACTCGGCACTGAAGTCGGAAGCCAGAAATGACAAACTTGATGACGCTTGACAGAACAAAGTTGGGTAAAGCAAAAATAGAGGAAGAGGCATTTTAAACAGTTTTAAACATGGCTGGGCTTAAGAGGAAATGAAAATAGCCAAACAAACCTGAATAAACTTATACCATGAAATGGCGTGTTATTGTTTTCTTTACAATAGCGCACCTAGCGGCCAAAAAAGAAATAAAAAGACAGGAATTTGATGAGGGGAGTATCACACTTCCAAAGCCCGTACGCCATCTAGGGAGCTATATCAAGACTAGTAAAGACCCACAATTACGACGTAAGATTTCGCTACTGCGGGCTGCAGGAACCAGCAGTCTTGGGGAGATGGCAGAAAGAAACAAAGTCCCACCAAAAGCCCATAGCTTGTCACCGTTTCTGCTCCAAACACGTCCATGTTTTCAATGTTTCACCTTCGCTATCGCCCTACAGTGGCACTGACTTTGCTTCTGTGTTTCTTGCTCACAGCTATGAGTGTGTTCCACCCTACTTAGCGTAGTTACTACGCATGACGTTACGAATCCTGGCTTCTTGACGTCAAGGCTGGAACGCATATTTTTATTTTTGTCAAAATACCCTGCCGCGGGCTGATCTTGCCAATCATGCCCACATCGTAGCAAATAGTTACTATTAGTTACTACTTTGAGAGGTTGGAAGGCTCAGCGTAGTAACTTTTCACAACGTTGGAACGAAAACAGTAATTAACAGTTTACTATTGTTCGAATGGCGGAACACACTGACTATGTCGGCATTTTGGGGCTACCAATTCCGCACTATTACATTATTGCGTTATTTTGCTTTATAGAGAAAGGCGTGGAGGCGCGGAAGGCAGCGACTTGAAGGTGTTGAGTGTTAGTGTTTTTCTTTTACGTTTATTTTTTGTGTTTGTAGTTGTATATATGGCCACTGGCTTTTAAATACACGTATATATATATATATATATTGTGAGTCTATAATTAAGCTCTATTACTATTTTCGTTCAAGTGAGCATAATAACTACCGCAATAAAGAGCTGGCACCAACTTGTATTATCAGTGTTGAGGTTCAAAAAGATTTCTACAGTAACAATCAGGATTTTGCAGATAACATCGTATATGTTGCCACGGTTACTTTGAAAAAACGGCAATTGTCGAATTCGCATTTTTAGAAAGTCCCTGGCCAAACTTCTTTCCACCAATTTGACAAAAAGCTAGGGTCTTGTGTTATTGACCTTGAAAGTGATCAATTTTGTCACATACTACGGTCAGTTACGTAGTATCTGTGGCATCTGAATATTAGATACCACAGCAACTGGCCAGATACTCGGTAATTGCAAAAACGACTTCTGACCGTGGTATCAAATACCAGGGTCACAGCAAAAATGAGTCTAGACCGTAGTATCCTACGTAGTACCGTAGGCCGTAATATGAAGTATAAATTTGTAGTATATTTGTGTCATGGAAAGAGTAGGTGACGTTAAAGAGTTTAGAAAATATTAACTTCACCGAGTGAAGGAGGAGTCATATCCCAAACAGGTACCACGGTATCTGTAAAAATCCAGCTAAGGTTGCAGTACCAACTGATACGAGAGTAGTGTGACGATTTCTATGTTGTTTTTTTTTAACTTGGGTGCCTCTTGTTCCGTGTATTATGTAATCACCACGTGTAAACTAGTCCTGTGGAATAATTCTTGAACCGCAGGTCAGTGTCACCTGAACCCACGCCAGGCTATATAAGCTATTCATTCCCTGACACTAAACCGGCCAGTCTTTGTGCACCTTTGGTTAGCTCTCTTTATTAAATATATTAGACCATTAATTTTATTTAAATAAATTCATGAAGTGCTGACTATAAATTGTATATACACAGACGACTGAATGAATATTTGGCTTGTCCGCTTCCCGTTTTAGAAATAAACTGAATTGACTAAATAGTGAGAGTTCTTTACCAGATGTCGAATAATAAACGTCTACTGTTTTCTCTACACCGTATCCAAGACTTGCCGATTGACTAACGTTATCAGTTGTCACACATCGTAGACGGTCGAAGACTAGAGCAAAATAACACTAAGGAGTAGTGCCAAGACCTATGCTTTCCATGCTTTGCAAACGGGCCATATTCCTTGCTCCGCCCACTACACTTGCGGCATTTAAAGCGAGACAAACTCGTAGGTCTAGAAATTTCTAGTAAAGCAAAGGTGCGGCACAAATCACATAAACAATGGAGGCTGTATAATTTTTTTGCTATGTTTAGAATATGAAGTTATCGGAGCTAGCGCTGATCAACGGCTGAATGAGTTTAAGCAGGGAGTCGCTGCTAGTGTCGCTGCTACTCGACTGTGTGTTACTTTTTTAAAGTCTTGGCGCTACTCTCTAGTGTTATTTTGCTCTGGAGTAGCCCAAGACCTATGCTTTCCACGCTTCGCAAACGGGCCATACTCATAGCGCTACCCACTACGCCTACTGCACTTTAAGCAAGACAAACTTGCTGGTTTAGAAATTTACAGTAAAGCTAAGATGCGGCCTACACACATCGAGGAAGGTTTTAGCTTTTTTTTTTGCTGTGTTCAGAATATGACGTTACTGGAGCAAGCGCAAGTGCACGACTGACTGAGTTTCAGTAGGGACGTTCACTATCGCTAGTGGTGCCAATCAGTCAATCAGTCGTGCACCAGCGCTGGCTCCAATAACTACTACAACACAGCAAAAAAAAGATATGACTTCCCCTGTTTCCTCGATGCGAGCAGATCGCATCTTAACTTTACTAGAAATTTCTAAATCTGCAAGTTTGTCTCGCTTTAAGCCGCAAGCGTGGTGGGCGGCGCTATGAGTATGGCCCGTTTGCGAAGCAAGGAAAGCATAGGTCTTGACACTTTTCCCTAGTGTTATTTTGCTGTGGCGACGACGTAGATTCCTACCTCGTCAGGGACGTATCTCTCTTCTATCACAATTTTATCAGGCACGCCAAGCATCCGGTCAATCGTCGACGCATTGAATTTCGTCTTTTTCGGTATGGCGGAACGGACAACATCCGGTGCGAACGGATGCTGTGAACGCAGCGCCCGTTCCATATCGATGTCGTCCCGGGATCTTCCGTCCATTGAGTCAAACTAGAAGAAAAAAATCAGCTAAAAAACTGGATTTATACAAATACTAAATGATAAAAAATTATGCGTAGAAAAGCATGAAGAAGCTCGTTTGAAAAAATGGTCCTGACAAACCATTTCCGCGCAGGAGTTGCCGGCTGAGCTCTTTAGGGCATTTGTTTAGTCACTTGTCCCTATTAGGGACGGAAGGGCATTTCTTTTTCGACCATCTTCCAGGGGTTTTGGTAGAGCGCCAACCACTCAGATTAGGTAAAAAGCCAGCATAAGTTTTAAGCCTTTCGTCTAGGAGGGCGTACTAGGACAAAATCTTCATCTAAATGTAGCAAATGTTTTCTTCCGATCCTAGCCGAGCGTTTTTTTTTTGTTCGAGGATTACTAAACTCTAAAACTCTGTTATATTAAAGCTTCTGCGGCGACAGTGGTATTTCCTGCTTGTTTCTCTGGATCAGTTTTTTTCCCCAGGGTTGGGTTTGGGCGTCTTTAGACTGTTCAAGACGAGATTCATACAAGGCGTCGGTATGAAAATGCCGCCAAACTGTATCCATATACGAATATAGACATATAGGTCTAATGAAGTAAAAACAACCAGCTGAAAAAAATGAAATGAAAAACAGAGTGCGGTTGAAGAAAAGAATTATTGGAATGCACCAAAATGTTTGTGTTTGTATTTATTATTTGTAATTCTCATGCGACACACCACTTTTTTTTAGAGCAATACTTTTTGTAGTTCTGTTTTGATACGTGGTTTCACCGGGCAGTTACTTTTTCAATTTATTTTGTTGCGTAGTAGAATAGCACATCCTCGCAGTCAGTACATTTGCTGTGATGTTAAGTAAGTAATTGATTTTCCATCCGCCATTTCGGAAAGCGCAGTATAAGAAATTAAAGAAATAAAGAAAAACAAATACATAAGATAACAGAAATTTAGTCTTCGACCAGGAGACAGGATAAAAGGTCATGCGCTGGTTAGGTGCAATTGTCGATGATTTTCTGTAGAGACGAGGAGGGAGGGTACGAGAAAGGGTAATACATGCATCCTGGTCTTGAAACATCCGTTAGCGTGTGGTTGTGGCATACTTTTGATGACATAATACTGATAGATTCTAGATTCCTTTTGCTAATACAACTATTCTACTAAAAACAAGAGCTAGAAGCTCACTTGCAAGGCTTGGTAAGAGGATGAAAGTAGGAGTTTGCCAATTCATGGGTTTGTTGTGATAATTTGTAAGCAAAACCCTCGAGATAAAAATCATCATGTCCCTTTAAAATCAAGAGAATGTATTGTTTGGTAAAAAAGGTATTTGATTTTTGCACTTGGCTGTGATGATACGCACTTTAAGGGCGCTAGATATATCCTTATTCTTTGAGGCAAAAGTTATGACGAGCTCATCGGGATCATCAAATTGTATATTTTGCTCGAAAGTATTTTTTGTACTTTGAGGAATTTACTTGTAAGGAAAACCCTTGAAACAAAAATGATTTTGGGCCCTTGGGGGATCATGAATATCATTTGATCAAAAGTATTTTTTTCACTTTTCGGTTAAGATGGCACTTGGCTGGAAGGCAAGTGCCATACAAAAAAAGGAGGAGTCATACCACTTTAAGACTGTACAGTTCTTTTTCACTTTGAACGGAGCGTAGCCATTCTCAAATAACATAATCTAATAAAAAGTATAATAAAATAAATAAAAGGGCAACAAACTATCCTGCCGTTGTGTTGCAGGCAGGGTGAGGCAACATTCCATATTAATAATGTGCAGGTTTTAACAGCTGTGCTAGCCTTCAGTAACTGTACTAAATGCAGATTGGAACCCACTAAATGCGGTTGGAACCCACCCTTTGTTGGCATCGAAAGCAAATCTAGTAGCCTACTTATCACCGTCATGCAAAGACCCCCAAGCAAGCTGCAGTCGTTTCATCACATACCGGCGGCAGCCATAAACGGATGACTTAGACAAAGAGGGACGAATGAAAATAAACTAGTCCTCCTTAAGAGGCCAATCAGTCCACTAGAATGCCTGATTTGTGGCCTCTTCTCAAATCCCGGTCATGGGATGCCAAACTTTGTGGAGCCCTACATTTGTGGTTAGATTTTGCTAATGACACGATAACCTACTATCCGAGTTCAATCCAAACGGGATCTGGAAGACAATGGCAGAGGTCTGATCCACATTCTTTCTGCTCCAACTTTCTAAACTTACACTGCCGTTGTGTGAAAAAGTGGATTGATAAACTTGTCGTCCGTTAATTTTCTTACCGTGCGTGCATCAGTAGATCGTGCCAGAAACGACTTTGGCTGAAGTAAATAAACAAATATATACAAAATGACTATACACACAACCCGTGTGCCGCAGGTAGTAACGCGTGTCTACTTTTACGGCCATAACAAATGAACAGCAACACATGTACGCAAGTTGAGGAGCGGAAACATGTGTTCCACCCTTTCAACAATAGTAACTATTAGTTACTAATTCCGTTCCAGCCTCACGAAAAGCTACTGCGCTGACCGTTCCAACTTGGTTGTAACCAATAGTAACTATTTGCTTACCATGCTCGGGAGCGTAGTAAGCGTGGTACCTAGGAATTTCTGTAACGTGATTGGCCAGATTACCCTGTGGAGTTGCCGTGGAGTGATATATTACCGAAAATTTAAAAATGCGTTCCAGCCTTGACGCCAAGAAGCCAAAATTTGTGACGTCATGCGTAGTAACTACGGTAAGTAGAGTGGAACAAGCTGCAAATGTCGAGCCTTGTTCTGGCGAATGAAAGATTCACCGAAAAACAAGGTTCCGACTTTTGCACTGGGGGAAAGGGGGGAGGAATGGGTGGAGACAGGAGGGGGCGTGCTCAGTCACCGGCATGCAATGAAACACAATCAGGTCAAACTCACCACCTAACATACCGATTGATGCAACTCGCTCTCAAGCGACGGCCGAGTGGAGGAAATGGTAAAGTGCCGCCGCTTCGGTTTGGGCACAGGGCGGCGCTGCCGGTCTGCGTCTCCCGAGTGCATCTCCTGCACGATGGCCTTTGCGGCAGCCGAGGAGTATATGGGAGAGAGAAGCGGTGACGGGTCGGACGAGGTTTCGGAATCGGTGTCAGTGAGAGACCTCTATGAACAAAAAGTGAACTAAACAAAACAAAGCGCAAGGCACAAACAAAACGTTGGGTGACGTTGTGATGAAGTGAACCAGCATGGGTTTGTTGGCATTGTTTAGTAACTACGATCATTCGTTATGGTATATGCTGAACCCGGTCGGGACCGGTGTGAGTGAGAGACCTCTGTGAACAAAAAGTGAACTAAACAAAACGAAGCGCAAGGCACAACAAAACGTGGGGTGACGGTGGGGAGAAGTGAAACAGCCTGGCTTTCTTGGTATGGTTTACTAACTACAATCATTTATTATAGCCTATGCAAACCGCCGGCAACGGTATGCTATCCGCTTGCGCACCGTGGCCCTGACCAGTCGTCATAGGAGTAGTGAGCACGTGCCTAAGCTGTTTAAAGTTTAACTGAAGAGGCAGCTCATTTTCACATCTGATATTTGAATACACCAAAACATTTTGACCCATCTTAGGGACTTTGTATTTTTTGACCCCAGGGTCTAGTAGTAACGTTCAGAATGTGCGCTGCTTAAACCCCAACCCGAAATTCATCCAGACGCGGAGAATTTGAATTTAAAAAAAAGCCTGCATTTCAAGGATTAAAGACGATAAGTCTAGGAAAATGATGTCATGACATGTGCTGAGACATAAGACTTGCAAGGAATCTGCCATTTTAGTTTATTTTTCAGTAATGGCTTACCACTGTAGTTGGTATATATTTTAAGCACAGAGGGACAGGCGCATATAGGTATCACAAATCAGAAAGAATAGGTATCTGTTGATAGCGGACAAACGGAGTAACGCATTTTTTTCGGGTTTTTCAGCCTATTTAATTGCATAAGCAATGTGTAACTAGACTGTCGGTTCTCTGAACTGCAAAAGTAGAGTATTGCAATCAGAATCGCTGGACATTGGAACAGTCTTGTCATGTAAAAGCAATGTAGCCTACAGTGGCAAACGTAGAGTCAATAACCATTTACGATGTAATATATTATTATTATTAGTAAGTACGTAAGTATATTTATATCCCACAAATGTTTTACAACAAAGTAAAGGGTAGTAAAGATAATAGAGAAGAGAAAAGAACAAAGACCACAGAAGAATAACCTACGGAACATATAATAGGCCTACAACTATCAATCAAAAAAGTATAATCAGTCTGTGATGCGGCAACAGACGTAGACTAGATTTCTGATGGAAGTCAGTGTGCAATTCTTGCAGCTGTGACAAAATGTCTTTAGCTCCGTAAGATTTAATGATCTTAGAATTACTATGGGACCGGGGGAGATACAGAAGAAACTTACAGTAACAGAAATGATCTATCCTTATTCTGGATAGATCCGATTATCAAAAATTTCAAACAGACCAACCGAGAAAAGCACGCTAAAGCTATTCTTCTGAAGTATAAATTTTGCTAAGGCTGTTCTTCTGAAGTATTATAAACAGATAAAATAGTTTATAAGTAGTGAACTGATAGACAAAAATGCTCCTCAGTCGGGATTTGAACCCAGGACCCTCTGCTTACAAGGCAGTCGCTCTACCACCTGAGCTACCGAGGGGCTTGTGAACAGAGTTCGCGAACTACTACAATAGTCTGGTAGAAGACGGCCATAGGAACAGTGATCCCGCCCGAAGGCAAACTCATCTAACCAGTTCAAATCCTCATGTCACGGAAATTAATACATAGATGGCACTTTAAACAAGGGACTTGTACCGTGAGCAATAAACCATAATCAGTTTTTCGAATATAATTTAGAAGTCTAGTAGCCTACTCCATTGTCGGAGCCTCGTAGACATACCCCAGGACCAGGACCCCATGGTGAAAACCAAATAAAACTTGTACCTCAAGGGAAGACGCCCCATTAAAATTATATTTGGTTTTCACCATGAGACCCCGTCTTGTGGGCCCTGGTATTTCTACGTGGCTCCAACAATCCTAGACAAGTCCTAGACTTCTAAATTATATTCGAAAAACTGATTATGGTTTATTGGTCACGGTGTGAAGTGCCATCTATGTATATAGATAAAATATTGGTTTTTATTTTTACTCAAATCTTTAATATTGTATTGGTTTAGATGCCACAGCGCTTGGCACAGCTTTTCTAAAAATGAGGCGTTTTAGTGACTAATACCAACCACCAAAGATAGCAATTTAAAGGAAATATGTTAGAAGAATATAGTGAGATCTCATTCAACACGTTTAAAGCTTCTTAACAACATGATAGAATTACAGGCTCTGATAAATGGTGATAATAATAACAATAGCTATAATAAGATACCTTAAGTAACCATAGGCCTCTACAGTAGTCTCGATCTCTTGAGTTAGTAATTTTCCTAAGAAGTAGTACTTCTTGCCAATGACCAACATGGCTCGCAGGCGAAATTATAGGAAAATAGACGAACCATCTTGAATTATTTGTTATATAACCATCCAACCAGAAAACCAACCATAAGCGGAGCATAAACAGATCCATTATGGACCTCATTCGCTCTGAAGTGCGAATTAAGGTAGTTAATTTAGGTAATATAGTCAGTTCTTATCAATAACATCTATTAGGTTATTACAAGCCGAGTTTTGCCGGTCACGCACCGCTAACTACGCCGAAAGCTTCAAGGTCCACCGACAACTCGTTCACAAATAAGAATGCGAGAAGCTTCAAAACAATGTTTTAATTTTTGTAGACATGGCAGACCGTCAGGTCTTTCGTCTGTTTTAGACTTTTTGCTTGGTTTTAGCACTTGTAAACCACGGCGCGTTCATTTATCAAATATTTTACGTCCAGCCGCCATGTCCGAAAGTATGAAGGCTGTGTAGAGTCCACAAGCGCTAACAAGAAAATCTGTAATTTCGTGTGGAAAATAATGGTACTTTTGAAAATGATATAATCGGGTCATTTCATCGTGAAAAGATCATTTCTAGTAAGAGTTGTGCTTTAACTATAGTTGCGTTTTTGCTGATACCATGGTATCTGTTACCACGGTCTAAAGTCGTTTTTGCAGTTATCGTGGTAACTGATACCACGGTCAAAAGGCGTTTTTGCAGTTATCGTGGTATCTGGACAGTTATCGTGGTATCAGATATTCAGATACTACGGTCCGACCGTGGTAACTGGTCGTGGTATCTGAACAGTCATCTCACTTTCATCAAATTTTGTCAAATTGGTGAGAACGAAGTTTAGCACTTAGTGATGTAACTGGATATCTGTTTTTCTTTTGGGATGACTTCGAAAAGTGCAATGTCGGCAATAGTCGTTTTTGCAGAGCACTGTGTATCAGATACCACGATAACTGCAAAAACGACTAATTGCAGATCCGATTACCGTGCTAACAGTTACCATGGTATCAGCAAAAACACAACTTATTTCAGGACCATAACCGATTCATAATCTGGTTCTGATACGGTTCCACTATTGGTTTCGAAAGCTTGACTTTCTGGGATCAAATTATATTTTTGTTCTCCTTTTCCCCCCGCTCTATACATTGTGGCCCAGGTCTGTCTTATTTTTGCTCAGACAGAAGATACGCACGTGTCAGATTCTATCCGAGTTCTTGAGAGAAGTGAAACATGTTTGGAAAAGATTTACAACAGAGTGTTTTAAACCTTTTAGCTGGAGAAAGTTTCTAAGAAAATAACCAGCTTTTTGATTATCATACCAAGCCATGCTAATTCATTCTCTGGGCGTTGCAACAAAACAGAGCAAGCAACTTCAAAAAGAAGACCCAGAAACAAAAATCTCATAAAATCTGCAAACAAACTCGCCGAGATCAAGCCAGTCGGAACCAGTTCACAAGAACTGTTGAACGCATCATAAAGATGCTAAGTGGCGTATTTTACTTGTTGCGTTTTAATTCTTTTTAAAGACGACATTTATTGCATTTTAATTATATCCGATATGAGTTAGTCCATGTTATGTTTGGCGTGTCGACGATCTCGGTTCAAAGAAAAAGCACATTCTATACATTCTGAATCAAATCATCCCCGCCGTGTAAGCATTACTGATTTAAAACGTGTACAGATGAATAATAAATTCACTACCCAACAGAAAGCCTAAGGTAAGCCACAAGATTAGTTATATTTCTAAACTGCAGGGATTAGACAAGCTTGCAGATCACATTGTATTGTTTGACAAAACAGTAACGGAAACGAACCATATGACAAACCTATTGACATAGAATAATGAACTACCTCGTACAGAAGTGGCTTCTATGACCTTATTATGGGTGTGTTCAAACCAACAATTAGTACAATCTACCATCTGTCGGTCGAACCTGCATATTGTTACTTCAGATTCTATAGAACTTACAAGTGGTGTTTCATAAATTCAGAAGAGAAATGTTTGCACGAACTCAGGTTTTTCTGGCACGTATGTGGAATCCTACATTCCGGATACCACCTGGAGTTTTGGCGTCCGGCCGCAGAATCCGGACTCGGACGCGTTCCGTATTTTGGCCGATTTACCGTTACGAATCACAATAATGATAAATGCATGCAATAAAAAAAAGAGTTATTTTGAACCTTACGTTCCAGTTTACTCATTGATTGCGGTGGAGAAATGAAGTATTAAATATAGTAATTGAAGAAAACATTTAGTAAACCACATTATAGTAAACATCTAGCTCCACCTGCAGCCAGGGAAACAACTAATAACTGAATTTAAAGTCTTTGATTCATATGAGCCGAGAAGGTGGGAGACAGCATCATTTTTCGATGGGTCGGATTTTTACGAACACAATGTTACGTTTGTTTTCCTAAAAATCCTCATGATAGGCAACGTTATCCAAAAATTACTTAAACAGAATTCACTCCTGAAAGCAAGTCCGCCATTGCTAATTAACTATTCATTGATCTCCGGCGGTGGTCAAAAGAATTACTAAAACCTTCGAGAAGATCGAGTGGCGTGTAAGAGGATTAAAACAACTAAGTATATCACCATGTGGACGTTAAGATATGTCGGAAGATGACATCGGCCAGTTTGACATTTTTGGGTCTCGGAAACTGAATATTATTTTGCTCACTTTCAGAACCTCCAAGAAATCACTATATCAAATTTAATATGACCCACTGCGTTTGTTTATTGTGATCTAGTTTACATCCTTAATTCTTTGGACTTACGAGAACTAAAAAGAAAAAACATAAAACAAAATACTTAAAGAAATCGATAATGCAAATAAATAATTTGACTTTTTACGCATTTTCCATATGCCTGCTACTAAAAACATTTTGTTAGATCCATAGTCAAACTATGATCCCAGCCCCCCCCCCCCCCCCCCTCCATGTCGGGCGCTTACGACCCGCGCCGCTAGATGACCCAGCGGTCGGATCGAGTCGTGGCTTCATCTTGGGTATTGGGTGGGGGGGGGGGTCCAGACGTTGCAAGCGCTAGAATGCTTATGATATAACTCCTTTAAATTAAATCAAAAGATAGCCAAACGGGCACGAGCAACTACACAACATACCATCCATGTTCCTACCATCTATCAAGTCTCATTGTATTGGTTTTGTAATGTTATCGTCCATGCATGTCGATATGTATTTCCGGTGTAGAATGTCTAAATGCAATTCTATACTAAGTTGTTCATTATTCTGCACTGTCGGTGCGCTCTCTTGTTTAGCAGCCGTTACATCATTCATCCTGCCATCTATTACTTCTACTTACTCGAGAGCTCGAACTTCTTCTTGGTCCGGTAGATGTCCTATCACTCAGGGACGGAGACATGCGACTGATCGGAAGGCCAATGGCTGAGCTGGGCCGCTTGCTCTTTGGCAATGTCAATGTGTGTCGGAACTGCGACAACACCGGGTCGTTCATGATTGGATCCGTTTCGCTAATTTCTTCGTCTGCCCGTTTCTGCCGCTTTTCCGCTTCGCGTTTGACGGTGCGGACGGTTCGCGCTTCCGCGTTTCGATCTCGCACCGGCGGAGCAACGAATGGACGGAAGGAACTCTGAGCGTCGTCTTGCGGCTGGAAGAAGAAGACGAAAATTAAAATATTCTACAAAATCTTACCGAAACAAAAATTATCTAACTTTCTTTTATGGCAGTTCCAGTCTTCGGCTTAGTTGCCGATAGCTTTTCCGTCTGTCTGTAGGTCTGGTGGTCGCAGAGCAAATAACAAAAAGGAGTAGCGCCAAGACCTATGCTTTCCATGCTTCACAGCCGTGCCATACTTGTAGCGCCGCCCAATATGCTTGTGAAATTTAAAGCGAGACAAACTTGTGGGTTTAGAAATTTCTAGTAAAGCTAAGATGCGGCCTACGCACATCGAAGAAACAGGAGAGCTTTTATCTTTTTTCTTGCAGTGTTCAGAATTTTAAGGTATTGGAGTCAACGCTGGTGCACGACTGATTGAGTTACAGTAGGGACGTTCTCTACCACTAGTGAAGCTAGTGTCATTGCTATTCAAGTGTGTGTCCCTTTAAGTCCTGGCGTTACTCGACTGATTGAGTTACAGTAGGGACGTTCTCTACCACTAGTGAAGCTAGTGTCATTGCTATTCAAGTGTGTGTCCCTTTAAGTCCTGGCGTTACTCGACTGATTGAGTTACAGTAGGGACGTTCTCTACCACTAGTGAAGCTAGTGCCATTGCTATTCAAGTGTGTGTCCCTTTAAGTCCTGGCGTTACTCGACTGATTGAGTTACAGTAGGGACGTTCTCTACCACTAGTGAAGCTAGTGTCATTGCTATTCAAGTGTGTGTCCTTTTAAGTCCTGGCGTTACTCGACTGATTGAGTTACAGTAGGGACGTTCTCTACCACTAGTGAAGCTAGTGTCATTGCGATTCAAGTGTGTGTCCCTTTAAGTCCTGGCGTTACTCGCTAGTCTTATTTTCCTCTGGGTGATCGCGAGTTAGGGTACTTCGAGGTGGGCTAAGCAATGAAATTTGTAATGCGTACTAGGGACTTTAACAACCTGAATTCGAAATTGTCACTTCTCTGAACAGATCATCCAGAGGAGAGTGGACCGAAGGCGAATCAAGAATATTGGGGAATGCATAACTTTCGAATGAGTAAAAGATCTGGATGAAACTCGATAGGTCGCAAGAGGGCATTGCCTAGATTTTCCATTTCAGGTCTTGATTGGATCTGGAAAGTGTGGGAGGAGCTGTAAGGTAGGTACCGGATATCTTGTGGTACGCGGGTCAGGGTACTTGCAGAAGGGCTAGGACGATGAAACTTGTCAGACCTATTACCTCCCGGATCCGACCACCCAGGAGTGAGTGGAAGCCAGGGGGAATCGGTAATGTTGTGATTTGAATAAATTTTCGAACGAGTTATCCTGAAGTACTCTTAGGAAATATTCTCTTAGTGCTCTTAATAAGGTAGCTACAAGTAGTAGCCTACCATTAGGCTCTTAGTAAATATTATGTTCTGAAGTTACTATTCTCATCTGATTGTTTCACAGGCTGCCCTTGCGCGTGTTCTATCCTACTTACCGTAGTTACTACGCATGACGTCACGATTTCTGGCTTTTTGCCGTCAAAACTGGAACGATTTTGCTATTTTCCAGCAGAATATCATTCCACGGGTGAATCCGACCAATCACGTTACAGAGGCGTAGTTGCCACGCTTCCTACGCCCCCGTGCATAGTAAGCAAATAGTTATTATTAATTACTATTTCGAAGAAGGAACGGTCAGCGCAGTAACTTTTTACGAGGTTGGAACGAAAATAGTAACTAATAGTTACTATTGTTAGAAGGGTGGAACACACTCCTTTCTTAAACTACTGTTTGCGCTAGCAACTGTGCATTAATGTTTGCTAGGTCTAACTTTCGTCATTTTCTTTGGCGTCATTCAAAGTACCATAGTCTACCTCTACTGAAGCACGAAAAGGAAATTTCGGCCATCGATGGTTCAGAAGGAAACGGGAAAATGTGCCATGCCGGAAGAGCATAGATTGTCTACAGGCGATGTCAACCTTCCCACCTTACCTTTTTGGTAAGCACCACTTGGAAGCTCGCCGGACGGCTGTGCTCCCTTGCTTGACCCGTGTTCACATACATCTCCTCAATCTCGGACGACCTGGAATTCCGTCGGTCGAGGGAGGAGGGGTTTACGATTTTTGGAGATCCGTGGTCGACCGTCCTTGACGTGTCGAGATCCGTTTCTTGCCATAAGTTGTGGACGGGACGACGGGCGGGAACAGCACCTGCTCCTGCAAGACCAGAGATGATACGAATGTTACTAAAGTGTAACCAAACAGGACAGAGATATAACAGTCTAGTTACCAATAACCTAATCACTTAAAGTAGACCTGAAGAGCAGATGAAAATTTGTTACTTTGAGCGTGTTCCATCCTTCTAACAATAGTAACTATTAGTTAATATTTCCGTTCCAACCTCACCAAAAGTTACTTCGCTGACCGTTCCAACGTTCTCGAAATAGTAACTATTTGATTACCATGCTCGGGAGCATAGTAAGCGTGGTAACTACGGATTGCTATAACGTGATTCGCTGGATTACCCCGTGGAGTGATATCTTTGCGGAAAAATGAAAAAAATGCTTTTTAGCCTTGACGCCAAGAAGACAAACTTCGGACGTCATGCGTAGTAACCACGTTGGTGGGATGGAACGCGCTCTTTGTTCCTCCGCTATTCACGTAGTCTTTTTTCATCGAATGAACTTTTCTTTTCGACTTTGGTGCCTCTATGTGCTTGTACCTTTATCCTATAAATATTTAGCAACTACAGCGCGGTGAACAATTTCCAAAAAATAAATCTTTTTTGGTCACACACTATAGTGGTCTTTCTCAGAAGTTACCTTACAATATCTGGAGCCGAACATTTAGTGAGTTTCGCTTCATTACCAACTGAAATACACACTTTCGTCGAAATTCAAATTCTCTGCGTTGGGGTGAGATTTGTCTTGTCGGGCCATCGCTGCATATACAGTTTCATTCCAACATTTGTTTCAGGCCATATCTAGTAAGTGTATTAGTTAACTTCTCGTCGTTTTTGTGTATTTCGTAAATATTTTATTCTCCTCTTTTCTAGCTTTCAGCCCTTTGGAAGTAAATTTGATTGATATTGATTGATTGATTGATTGACATACTCTTTATGACTAAGTCCGAATTACCGAATCACGCCAGTGAACATCGGGAAAAACAAGAAACGGCACCGAAACGAAACCTCAAAACTGATCCAAATCCTGCAGGGTAAACCAATCAACAACGTTTGTTGTCTTGACGTTTCTGGTTCTTCCCTGCGCATAAGGCGATTCTCCATCGGCACGACGAGTTAGTCATCAAGAGTATTATAAACCTCACTACTAGTGCCCAAGATGAAAAACTAAAAATCCCTTAGCAGACTAAATAATTAACGTATTCAAAACCAGGACATAAAGATAAGCTGTCTTTTCAGTGTAACTTTAAAGACCTTTGCCTGGTGAAAAAAATTCAACCTGATGAAATCAGCTACGGAGGCGACCCGTGGTTCAAAAGGACACGTTTCAATAAATCAATTATTTTATTTAAAAGGCAGGAATAGTGCTGGTCCTGTGGCATGAAAACTGAATCTTGTTAAAGACTGTAAATATCATGTTTACCTGTTCAAATCAACCACGAAGGATTTGTCTATGGTTCAAAAGAAAAAGGCAACCAATCAAGCTATCACAGTTTATGTGTTTTATTTATTTTCTTTCATTTACTCCGCTTTTTCGCAATGGCGGGATATAAATAAATTACTTACTTACTTATGCAGAATAGGCTAAAGCAAGAAAAGGCAGTCCAAGTCATACGCCCTATCACAATGAGAAAGTACAAAATGAGACATACAACTCACAAAAATTCATACTCAGTGCTGATACCAAACCGGATGAGAACAGACAAAAATGAACTGACAACTAGTTTTAGCCAAGCTAGTTCAGTATGAAGCCAATTTGTATTTGTCTTCAATGAAACAGCCAACATATTCAAAGAACCTACATTAGCACCCAAGCCCCCTACAATAAAGTTGACTTTCATTGCCCATCAGTTCCCCTCTACATCCAAACGACCTTTTCGAAATTTCCCGGAAGCTGCAAGGGAACCAGAATTTCCAATATTGACAGAGCAAACTTGCACTCTGTCGGGACCTCGAATGTATCGTTAAAATTCACAACACGCACTAAAGGGAGGGGAAATGTAAAGGTCTGAAGGGATACAGCGCAGGGGATCTATTTCTACAAATCGAGAAATGCTGATAGCATACATGATCGAGCCCTGTAATAACATCTAAGTAGCATTCTTGATTTTTAATTATTTCCGCAGAGTTAGTCTCGCGCCATGTAGTGTTTCTGTTAAGATAATCTGTCGTTAAGCCTACAGAAAGTCACATAAGGCTTCGGTTGTTTTTAACCCCTTTCCATGTCCCTTGACTTTGGATGACAATTTGCATAACCGTTCTTCGGAACAACAATTTCATCGAGAAGAATGGTCAGGAGCGTCACACTTCACGTAAAGAGAAGAAACATGGCAAGCGTGATATTCACTCGGTGTAATGTTAACATACGAGATAGGATAGACTTAGGAAGAGTAGAATCGGGAGAACGAGAATGCATGGAAATACTACAGAAGTAGAATGAACTAGACCTACGTTGCCCGGGCAACGTGAAGTGTTGCGGCAACCTTTGTCCGGCTTCGCCGGCTAAAGTGTTGCGAGAGCAACACTTTGGTTTTGTTTCTTCGCTGTCGGTTAAATGCTGAAATTGTCAACTTATCGAAGCTTTTAAAACGGTATGTTCTAAAAAGAATAATCACATAATCAAAAGCTGTTCTTTAGCGTTGTAAAACCAACAACAAAACAATATCGGAAGAAGGCTATTTGTAACGTTTCAGGATTAAAATACCATAGATGACACTATTAATTATTACAAAACTACCTTATTGTTTTACATTACCGTATCGTTTGTACCCGTTGCGTAAACAGTTAATCCTAGGTTATAGCGATAGACCATCGATACAAACTTTCTTACTGTCATATTTACAGAAATCGAATACAATGTGGACCAATTTTCAAAAATTTCTAGCCCCTCGTGAACCGATCTTACTTACAAGTCCGTCTCCCGTGATTGACAATAAATTCACCGGAAACAAATAATGGATGCACCAGCTATCAAAATTTGCAAACCCCTCATCGCTGAAGATGATTATAGCATAAAAGCCGATTATTACTTACAAGTCCCATGCATGTCTTACAATTGGGAACAAAATTGTTCTTACCATCGAATACACCTGAGACAAATAACAGGTATACCAACTAGCAAAAGCTGCAAACTCCTCGTTGCCGAAGATGATTATGAGCTAACAGTCGACTGTTGCTTACAGTCGAATGTTGCTTACAAGTCCCTTACATGTCTCACAACTGGTATCGCCTATTTTTGGTTTCAGTGTGTACCTTACTCCTGAAGTTGTCAACCCCTTGAAACTTTCAAACTGGCTTATCTCATGAAGGATTTTTGTTCAGAAAATTTGATGGCATATATTTTGATCAGCTCTTCAAGGGCTATCGATTGCCCTAACCACAACAAAAGCATATCGGAAAAAGGGACTAAATTGACTTTGCAGTCAGTTGAACTTTATCCTTTTCAATCGTAGACATCGTGACGGATGAAAACTTGGAATAATATCCTATATAATCTAGTTGGTATTATAAAGCTATCCGTAACTTTTTAGGATTAAAATACCATAGATGACACTATTAATTATTACGAAACTACCTTGTTTTACATTACAGTATCGTTTGTACCCGTTGCGTTAACAGTAAATCCTAGGTTACAGCGATAGCCCAACGATACAAACTTTCTTACCGTCAGATTTATATAAATCGAATACAATGTGCAACAATTTGCACTAATTTCTAGCCCCTCGTGCACCGATTCTACTGACAAGTCCCTTTCCCGTGATAGACATCAAGTTCACCGGATAAAAATAATGGGTATACCGACTAGCAAAAGTTGCAAACCCCTCATCGCTGAAGATTTGTGTAGCATAACAGCCGATTATTACTTACAAGTCCCTTGCATGTTTTACATTTGGGAACCAAATTGTTCATCAAATGACAGGTACGCCAACTAGCGAGAGCTGCAAACCCCTCATTGCCGAAGATGATTATGAGCTAACAGTTGCCTGTCGCGTACAAATCCCCTAAATGTCTCACAACTGGTATCGCCTATTTTTGGTTTCAGTGTGTACCGTACTACTGAAGTTGTCAACCCCTTGAAACTTTCAAACTGGTGTATCTCGTAAAGGAATTTTTTTTTACCAAAAAATGGATGTCATATACTTTGATCAGCTCATCAGCGGCTATCGATTGCCGTCGAAGTTGAACTTTATCCTTTTCAATCGTAGATATCGTGACGGATGAAAACTTGGAACAATATCTTATATAATCTAGTTGATATTATAAAGCTATCCGTAACTTTTCAGGATTAAAATACCATAGATGACACTATTAATTATTACAAAATTACCTTATTGTTTTACATTACCGTATCGTTTGTACCCGTTGCGTAAACAGTTAATCCTAGGTTATAGTGATAGACCATCGATACAAACTTTCTTACTGTCATATTTACAGAAATCGAATACAATGTGCACCAATTTTCAAAAATTTCTAGCCTCTCGTGAACCGATTCTTGCTTACAAGTCCGTCTCCCGTGATTGACATCAAATTCATCGGAAACAAATAATGGATATACCAGCTATCAAAAGTTGCAAGCCCCTCATCGCTGAAGATGATTATAGCATAATCTTTTTAAACGGGATGTTCTAAAAAAAATAATCATATGATCAAAAGGTATTCTTCAGCGTTGTAAAAACAACAACAAAAAAATATAGGAAGAAGGGACTAAATTAACTTTGCAGTCAGTTGTACTTTATCCTTTTCAATCGTAGACATCGTGACGGATGAAAACTTGGAACAATATCTTATATAATCTAGTTGGTAATAGAAAGCTATCCGTAACTTTTCAGGATTAAAATACTATAGATGACCCTATTAATTATTATGAAACTACCTCATTGCTTTACATTTTCGTTTGTATCCGTTGTGTAAACAGTTAATCCTCGGTTACATTGATAGACCATCGACACAAACTTTCGTACCGTCAGATTTATAGAAATCGAATACAATGTGCACCCATTTGCAAAAATTCCTAGCCCCTCGTGAACCGATTCCTACTTACAAGTCCCTCTCCCGTGATATACATTAAGTTAACCGGAAACAAATAATGGGTACACCAGGTAGCAAAAGCTGCAAACCCATCATCGCAGAAGATGATTGTAGCATAACAGCCGATTATTACTTAGAAGTCCCTTGCATATCTTACCATTGGGAACCAAATTGTTCTTACCATCGAATACACCGGAAACAAATAACAGGTATACCAACTAGCAAAAGCTGCAAACCCCTCATTACCGAAGATGATTATGGGCTAACAGTCGACTGTTGCTTAAAAGTCCCCTATATGTATCATAACTGGTATCGCCTATTTTTGGTTTCAATGTACCTTACTATGAAGTTGTCAACCCCTTTGAAATTTTCAAACTGGTGTATCTCATGAAGGAATTTTTGTACCAAAAAATGGATGGCATATACTTTGATCGGCTCATCAATGGCTATCGATTGCCGTCGAAAAAAAAATTCTACCTGTCTTAGTTCAAAAGTTGACTTTTTTGCCGTAGGCCAACTTTCTAACGTCACGACTTAGAAAGGAGCAAAGGATAAGCTCTAGTTTCTTTAGCAATGAGAGAACTTTTAAAGTTTAAGAGGCACATCTGATACCGTTACTCTACCACAAACCAAAGTGCAAAAAAAAAAAATTATAAACTCAGCTGAAATCGTCGCAGACATGGACAGAAACAATAGATGGCAGCACTTTCGGACCCGTGGGAAAAAGCCACTTTTTTGTCTCTGTAGATTTTTCTATTTATCACTCAAAGAAGATATGTTGGCTGTGGGGCCGGGTAACTGCCGCATATATTTAACACTTATAGATTTTAGTCCATCTTCAATTTGAAACTGGTGCCTGCCTGCTTGCGTGCTAGAACGGAGCTTTCCACTCGAAAGCAGAAACATCTTTTGATGAAACGAAAGGTTCGCTACACAACTTCAGATAGTCCTCTCTGACATAGGCTATACAACTCCACTTCACTTCGCAAACCGTAGGCTCTGGCTCGATGACAAGCAAAAACCATCCTTATTGGCCCCAGGCAAGAGTTCTACGGAGCTTTCCAAAATGTAATGTCATATTCATCAATCCGGCCTAAGGTCCACACTTTCCGTAAAAACCGCACAGGTTAGACCCTTCTCAGTTACCAGGAATAAAATGAACTTCAAAGGCCTGTTAAGAGTCAAAGTATTAATAGCAATGGCCTATTAATGCGAAGTCTTGAGAGATACAGAATCGAGCTTTTCAAAAAATCGAAAAAGATAATCCCAAACACTTTTCGCACGGAACATCTACTGGTTGGGGGGTAGCTGATACAAAAATATGTACCCCAAGTGTGAACTGAAGCAATTTGTTTACGCATCACAATTGACAGAATAAAAATAAGCGGAGTATGAAGAGAAAAAAAGAAAAAGACAAAATGAACAAGACCCAAAGGTTTCGATGGGATCCCAAAAATTCAATATCTGATCCAGACAACTGGGTCTTGATCCCTCCACTCATAGCGTTTCCCAAGATTTCCGGTTGCCCCCTCCAGCTCCCCCCAAAAGTCACCGGATCCGGTCCGGATTTTAAGTTCGTCGTCTGAGGCATGAGGTCTTTCCAAATATCAAGTTCCATCGAGATCCGATCACCCGTTCAAAAGTTATAAATACCTCAAGGTTCCGGATTCCCCCTCCCTCCACTCCCCCCCACAGTGCCCGAATCGGCTCAGTTATGTCAATGATGTATCTAGTGTTTGCTAGGTGTCTTCCCACCAAGTTTCATCTCGATCCCTCCACTCATAGCGTTTCCCAAGATTTCCGGTTGCCACCTCCAGCTCCCCCCAAAAGTCACCGGATCCGGTCCGGATTTTAAGTGGGTCGTCTGAGGCATGAGGTCGTTCCAAATATCAAGTTTCATCGAGATCCGATCACCCGTTCAAAGGTTATAAATACCTCAAGATTCCGGATTCCCCCTCCCTCCACTCCCCCCCCCACAGTAACCGAATCAGCTCGGTCATGTCAATGATGTATCTAGTGTTTGCTAGGTGTCTTCCCACCAAGTTTCATCTCGATCCCTCCACTCATAGCGTTTCCCAAGATTTCCGGTTGCCCCCTCCAGCTCCCCCCAAAATTCACCGGATCCGGTCCAAATTTTAAGTACGTCGTCTGAGGCAAGAGGTCTTTCCAAATATCAAGTTCCATCGAGATCCGATCACCCGTTCAAAAGTTATAAATACCTCAAGGTTCCGGATTCCCCCTCCCTCCACTCCCCCCCACAGTGCCCGAATCGGCTCGGTTATGTCAATGATGTATCTAGTGTTTGCTAGGTGTCTTCCCACCAAGTCTCATCTCGATCCCTCCACTCATAGCGTTTCCCAAGATTTCCGGTTGCCCCCTCCAGCTCCCCCCAAAAGTCACCGGATCCGGTCCGGATTTTAAGTGGGTCGTCTGAGGCATGAGGTCGTTCCAGATATCAAGTTTCATTGAGATCCGATCACCCGTTCAAAAGTTAAAAATACCTCAAGATTCCGGATTCCCCCTCCCTCCACTCCCCCCACGGTGCTCGGATCGGGGAAGTGACTATTTCCAACTTAATCATTTGGGGTCCCTGATACGCTTGCCAAGTTTTATCGTCCTAGCTTATCTGGAAGTGCCGGAACTAGCAAAACCTGGACAGACCGACAGACCGACGGACGGACAGAAATTGCGATCGCTATATGGCACTTGGCCGAAGGGCAAGTGCCATAATAAAAATAAGCGGAGTATGAAGAAAAAAAAAAAGAAAAAGACAAAATGAACAAGACCAAAGGTTTCGATGGGATCCCAAAAATGCAATATCTGATCCAGACAACTGGGTCTTGTCTTAGCCAGATCCAGTCTTCGCCAGACTCCTTGAACATTTTTACAATTAAAATTCAGAAACAGATTAAGGCCAAATAGCTAATCACCTGAGAAAACCAAGTTCAGATTTTGATTCAGCATGTGTGTTTACCCCTATAAGTCATATCTGTTTTGACGAAAACTTCCTGCCACTTCTGCCAATTTCCCGGTTCCGGCCGAACTCCAGAACTACTTGTCCAGCGAAAAAAGAAAGCTCAAAGACGAAATCAGGGTATCTTCTTTCCCCAGTAATGAACATCTAATCAACTTCAAATAGAAATTTAGCTTATAACAAATTTTCCGATTCCAGCCGGATTCCGGTCGAACTATATGTCCGGGTAAAATACGATTGTCACACAGGGACTCAGCATCTCTTCTTACCCCTAAATCGCTTATCTAATCAACTAGAAATAAAACTTTGACTTCCAACAGCTTTCCGGTTTTGGCCGGATTCCGGACGAACTACATGTCCGGGTAGAAACTTGTTTTCACATAAGTGTTCAGCATGTCTTCTTGCCCTAAATCGCACATCCAATCAACTCCAAATTAAACTTTTAATTTTGACAAACTTTCCGGTTTGGGCCGGATTCCGGTCGAAATACTTGTCCGTCGAGAAAATAGTTTTCACCATCGTCTTCAGCATGTCTCCCTACCTCTAAATCGAACATTTAATCAACTTCAAATAAAACTTTTACTTTCAACAAACTTTCCGGTTTGGGCCGGATTCCGGGCGAAATACTTGTCCGTCGAGAAAATGATTTTCACCATCGTCTTCAGCATGTCTTCCTACCCCTAAATCGAACATCTAATCAACTTCAAATAAAACTTTTACTTTCAACAAACTTTCCTACTTGTCCGATGACAAAATGGTTTTCACCATCGTGTTCAGCATGTCTTCTTACCCCATAATCGACTATCACATTAGCTGTTTCAAAATATTTTAAGTAAGTAAGTAATTTATTTATAACCCGCCGTTTTCAGAAAGCGGAGTAAATGAAGAAAATATATAAAACACATAAACATACACAAAAAGACACTTAATTTCAATCGTCGGCCAGGAAGCAGTGTAGAAGGTCGTGCGCTGGTTGGGTTCTGTTGTCGATGATTTTTGATAGCGACGAAGAAACATCCAAAAGGGTAACACTTGCATCTTGAATTTTGAACTTCTCCGTCAAAGTATGGTTATGGCATAATTTCGACAAGTGGAGCAGGTGCTTTGCATATTTAAAATATCATGATCTCATCTTTTTTATCTCCTTCTTTCGCAGAACATGAGTGACACCAGAACGAAATAGTATAGAAGGAGCGCAGAAGGTGCTGTACAATTTTCCCAAAGCTTTACGATTATAGCGCCCCCGGTTGGGGACGATGCGCCCATAGGCGGTACGGATTGATCTAGAAACTTCTTGAACAACCGAAGAGCAAAATTTTGACAACGACGATTTGAATGTTATGCCAAGCCATCGTAGAGATTCTGTTGATCTGACGACGAACGATCCAAGAGAGATAGAAGAATTAGCATTCAAACGATTTGACGAAGGGTTGAAATGCAGGTACTCACATTTTGATAGGTTAACTTCAAGACCGATTTTGAGAAGTTCCGACGATAGCTTACAGACATTTTTGGTGAGTGTGGATCGGGTACGGCTTACTAAGAGCAAGTCGTCCGCGTAAGCTATGTAGCTGAAGGCATGGTCTTTATAAAAGTAAGCAGGGTGTAAAGAACTGAGACAAGAAGATATGGCCGATTTGAAAATGTAGGGAGATAAGACTCCCCCTTGGCGAACACCAGTTCGGACAGGAATAATCTCTGACAAGCTACCTTGCCATTTAAACCTTACTGAGGAATGACCATACCAAAATTTTAACAGACTGACAACAGACAGATTCACGCCAGAAGTAATGAGAGAGAAGAGGGCCTGAGAATGCGTTATATTGTCAAAAGCACCAGCTATATCTATAGAACATATATGAATAGCAGACTTCTCGCGGGTAGCCTGCTTCATCATTTTTGTTAATATGTGATGAGCGTGCGCAGAACTGGCGCTCGAACGGAATCCAAGTTGCATTGAACCAAAACGACATTTTTCAATTAATTCTGGAAGAAGGTTGTCCCTTAATTTCAATCCCCTCCCCCACCCCTAAATGTAGAGCTACAAAGCCCATCTACGAACTTGACTGGTCCGACGACCCAACGAACCTTCTCACCAAGTTTCATCAAAATATCTCATTCCCTTCGAGAGTTATCGTGCTTACAGACGGACGGACGGACGGACAGGACAACTTTTGCGATGTCATAGGTATCCCTCCACTTACGTTTTGGGATCCCAAAAAGAAAGAAAAAACATCATGAAATCCATGAATCCAAATCTTTTTACCGAATTTTCTAACATATCTATAAGACAGTCGAAGCTTGAGAATGGTCTGATTAGTGCAAATTAAGATTTAAGTTTTATTTAACATATTTTTGTGCATGGTCGTCTGGCTTTTGTAGACATTGTTATAAACATTATTCTTTAAACCGAGACAGAAAGGCAATCCAAATTCACGATCTGCAATCGAGGAACAACAAGGACAAGATGTCGTGGGATGGAATCCCTCACATAGGAAAGCCTCCCCCCCCCCCCCCCTACCTCCCAAGGATGAGAATCCAGCTTTGCATCAAGAAAAGAATGTTCCGTTATTTCCGATCATCGTAATCCGAAATCGGGATAAGGAAATATAAGGAACAGCCATTTCCCCATTTTCCGTTTCAGGGTTGGTTAGACGGGATGAGAAGAAAAGGGAAACAAAAGATCTCCCTGGCCATTCTAGTACTTAATCGACCATGTCTTGCAATTTGCTTCATTAACCAGTTAAAAAAAAAAAAAAATGGGTCGAAAGTTAAAGGTGGTAGTATAGTTTGTGTGACTATTAACAGAGCTTACACTTTTTTTTTATTATTCTTATGACATTTTAATGATTCTTATTATATATTGCATATCGCAAAAGTTAATCTGAAAAAACTTGGAATGACTTCTCATTATACTTTCAGCAGGCTACTAAAAGATCCGTTTTAGTTACCATGCTCATTCATTCTTTTCCTCAACATCAACTGCGTATTCACAGTCACTAACTGATCACCGATCTTCTATTCTACCCGGAATAGTTTGTATGACAATTGCAGTCTTCGGCTGAAGTGCTACAACGACCGCTTTTCGGCCGTCGGTCGGTCTGTCTGTCAACTAATCGGGTTTTCTTGCAACTGCCCGTTGCTTACTTTGCCGTTCGGCTTTATGTGGTTTCGGATACCGAAAACGAAAAGTAATTGGACCTCATTTTAGAACTGTTCTCTCACTGTGTTCCCGACCAAATGTTAGCTACGGTGTTAGTCAGCTACTTAACCCTAGGTTCACACAGACGTTCACACTGAGGCGATGTCGGCCATCGCCGAGATTTTCTTCGCCGAAATTTCTGTTGCTTCGTCAGGCGATTTTCAATGTTGGGAAAAGTCAACTTTAAGCGGGCGACAGTACAATTTCATGCACGCAACAGCAACATGGACGACACTTTTGATGATTCACTTTTGAAAACATTAACTATTTTATTTTAATTATTTTATTTTATTTTAATTATTGTAAGGGTAGGGTTATTTTTAATTCCTTTAATTATTTTTCGAGTTAAATTCTGTTGCCGACGAAAATTCAGTGTGAACATCCAGGCGATAAAAATCTTCTATCGCTGCGATTGAAAAATCTCGTTCATCGCCGCGATTTGTGAAACTAGAGTAACTGGACCGAATGCTCTGAAAAATCCGCCAAAGGAGAACGGAGACAGTTTTCACAGCCTCTGTGCGAGTCCTAAGTGTGGTTTACTGGGAAATGCGTTATTTGTACGAACCATCGGCTTCCATGTCAAGACTGTCAACAAGAGCTAGAAGCTCATACGGCACTTGCAAGCCAGAGGATAAAAGTGGGAATTTGTAAATTCATAGGTTTATTGCAATCCTTTGTAAGCAAACCCTTGACGCATGAGTGATCGCGAACTCTTGGTGATTACAAAATGTATCGTTTGGTCAAAAGTATTTTTGCACTTTGCGGTAATGGTGCGCAATTTAAGAGGGGTAAGAACTCATCTGTAAGCAAAACCCTTGAAGCACAAATAGTCATGGGCCGTTTGAGACAATGAAGATGTGCTTTTTAATCAAATTACTTCTTTCACTTTGCGGTTAGGCATCCGGATGCACACTTTAAGGGCACTAGAATTTCATTTGAAAGAAGAAACCATCATGATCATTTGTATTCAGCTAAATGATACAAAAATAAGTTAGCTTTTCAGTTAAACTTTAAACAGGCCTGAAAACCCGATAAAAATGCGTTACTTCGTTTGTCCGCTATCCAAAAATAATCGATTTCACGGAATGGACTTATTCTTTCGGAGTTATGGAACCTCTATGTGCTTGACCCTCTATGCTTGAAATATTCAGCAACTACAAAGGTAAGCCAGTGCCGAAAAAAAAGTGATTTAACAAAAAGACAAATCTTATCATGACTTTCCTACTTTTTACGTCCGTGAATTTCCTAGCTTGGCGTCCGTAACACATCAAAATGCAGGCTTTTATTGGAATCCAGATTCTCCGCGTATGGATGAATTTTGGGTTGTCACGCAATCAGCGCACATTCTGAACGTTATACTAGAGCCCCCCCCCCCCCCCCCGGGTGAAAAAATACAAAATCGATGAGTGAAAATAATTCAGTGCATTCAAATATCAGACGTAAGAATACGGTGCCTTTTCAGTTACACTTTAAGCTTTTTATCAGTTACGTGTCCCTTCGATGTATGAGTAGGCGAGCGAGGATCGTGAGCGGAATTGGGGTTCGTTATAGCCTAATTCCAAAAACTTCCAACGAAATGTATTTTTTATGTGTAACCCACCGAATAGCCTGAAAAATAATAAATAAAACAGAAAACGCTGAGAAATACGAATTTTGCACCACTCTAGGTTTTTAAACTTTTGATATATCGTAGACTACACGGTTTTTTTCTCTACAAGATGGTGTAGAAATCATTTCTGTTGCAATTTGTTTGCCGTCAAACCTTATATTGACTGTAGCCTACTGATAGCCTGTATAAGGTGATCTGAGTAAAAAGAACAACTGCAACTCACTGCGGAGCCACCTGCGTTACCAACTGAACCGAAAATTTGTGGCGAGTTTCGTCGTGAGTACCGGAAATTCAACATCGTAACTCTTCAACTACACTACTTCTCATACTCCTGGAGTTTGAATTTTATTGTGTGACCTTCCGAAGAAAGTTTCCTGACCATAGTTATGGCTATCAAACTTAGATACCGGATAGCAGAGCCTTTTTCCACGCCTTTTATGACCCGTACATTAGTTTTCTCCCAATAAGGTTTTATGGTTCGATTAAAATTGGTTGGATTTTTTGCCACTCCCCAAACAAAAGACAGAATATTTGTATATGAATTAGTGTACATTAAGCACACCTCTCATTTATTTTATTCAGTAACATTCTCCCTGTGTGTAAACTTAATTGTAGGTAGGCTAATAATGTTTTGGTAATTTTAGATAAACTTACAGACTTTCGGGAACATGTTCCCTGTTGTTGTTTTTTTTAGGGGAGGGGATAAGTGAAAATACACGGTTATATTCAGATGGCAGGGAAGTTGACAAATTCTAACTGCTTCTACATTTACTGTCCTTTTACTTTTATCTGGAAGATGAGTAAAATAGTCGATGGAACCATATTCTAGAAGAAGTCTCCCCAGCTACCATGACAGAAAGACAACCCCTAGAACATCATCAGTTTCAAGAAAAAAATGTAACTAAAAATTCTTCTATGTATCTGTTCAAGGGTTTCTAATGATCAAATGAACTTTTGTTACACCCAACCCGGCATTATGCTCTGCTTCTTCACGTTTTTGCCCAACTTTTTCAGCTTCTTCTTTTTCCTCTTTCCAGATCCCGTTTTATTTTCTATTAGATTCCTCGTATCTAATTCATCAAGTAAATATTTATACCGATTAAATGATTTTTTGCAACATTCAACTCGGCGCTATTTTCTGTTATTTAATTCTCTGCAATATTCTAGATCGATTTTTATTTTCTCATCTCTTTTTTATTTTTTACTAATTTCCTGAATTCGTTTGGACTCCACACAAACCTTGGTTTCCACACAAAACTTTTTTTCGCCAAGTATGTCTAGGAAAGTTCACGTTGTTACGTTAAATGTTAGCCTTTTTTGCACAAAGATGGATGAATGTCTTTTTACCTATTTTTCCAATCTTTTAAATCAGGAAACACCGACGTTGGCACTGTTCCTCGCCGTTGAGAAAATAGAGGAACTGATAGAACAAAAACACTCAATTTTTTCGGGGGGCACAGATGGAATCTTGTCCCTAGGTGAGCCGTTTACTCCCCCCTCCCCTCCCGTCGTCCGTGTGTCGGTCTAAAAACAGCGCTGGCAGTCAGTTCTTGCCGTATCCTACCCATCCCTCTCGTCACTTTTAGATAGTTTGTTTCAATACAGTTTTCGTAAATTGTGTGAACGAATTTATTTGTCACTGTATCGACTTCAACTATGAATATTTTGTTTGACTCTGACTACCTTATCTCAATGTAAGGCAAAATAAACTGATTGAGCGATTGAATGAATATCTGTATTACCCAGTCAAAAGACAGAAATGTTAAACACGGTGTGAATGAAAGGCGGAAAAGAATAAGAAAAACACACAAAATCAGACATGAACACACAGCAAGGCTGCAAAGTAAGTGATTGTTTTTACATTTGACAGTACAAACCGGATACGTCAGCTGAATTTTATTTAAGCTATATATATAACTCTAATAATATGACTCGTGTCAGCTTGGCTGAAGGAATGGTGATTTATTCATCTAAAACTCCATTTTTCAGCAGTTAAGAATTTGAAAATGACGCAGCTCAAATCTTTCGTATAGCTGAAGTCAACTTGCGAGATATGTCATAGTTACTAAGTTAACAAGATCACGTTTCCGCGTTACGGGAGAAAACAAGCAAAAGTCCCTTAAGTACGCAAGTATGAAAGAGTCACTTGTTCACTTCAAGCTGAACTAAAAAGCCAAATCATTTTTGTATCTTGAAAATTAAAAGACTGAATTATTTCTACTCTGTTGAGGAATTCTATTTGTTCGCAACAGGACGAACAAGACTAAATTCACAGTTAGTCCGCGAAGCTTGACTTTCATCGAAGACGCTACCTATGATGGCACTAACACTGATATCTAGTTTTTCTTCTTTCCGCTTGTAGCTCGGAACTGGGAAGAAATCACAGGTTCTATTTTTTAATTAGAGCGTGTTCCACCCTACTTACCCTAGTTACTACTCATGACGTCACGATTTTGGCTTCTCAGCGTCAAGGCTGGAACGCATTTTTCTATATTCGACAAAATATCATGCCACGGGGTAATCTGGACTAATCACGTTAGAGATATTCGTAGTTACCACGCTTAGTACGCTCCCGAGCATGGTAAGGAAATAGTTACCATTAGTTACTATTTCGAGACGGTTGGAACAGTCAGCGTACGTAGTAACTTTTTGCGAGGTTGGAACGAAAATAGTAACTAATAGTTAACTTGTTTCTAATTATTTGGTTTTATTTGTTTTTCACCATGGGACCCGGTCTTGTGTTTCTATGTGGCTCTACTGTAGTGGTTTACTCTGTTCACATGCCCCTTGGTAGCTCAAATGGTAAGAGCGCCTGCCTTGTAAGCAGAGGGTCCAGAGTTCAAATCCCGGCTGAGAAGCATGTCTTTCAGTTCACTACTTACAAAATATTGTTAGAAGGGTGGAACACGCTCTAAGTAAGTAAGTAATTTATTTGTAGCCCTCCATTTTTTTTACAGCGGATTATATGAAAGAAAATATGTAAAAGACACAAGACACTAATGTTCAGTCTTCGGCCAGGAAGCAGTGGATAAGGTCGTGCGCTGGTTGAGCCCTGTTGTCTGATTTCTGAAAGCGACGAGGAATTTGAACTTCTCCGTCAGTGTATAATTATGACATAATTTTGACAAGTGGAGCAGGTGCTTTGCATATTTAAAATAACCCGACGTCATCTTTTTGATGTCCTTCTTTCGCAGAACATGAGAGACCTGAACGAAATAGTAGAAGCAGAAGGTGCTGTAAAAATTTCCCAAAGTTTTACGATTATAGCGCCTATAGGCGGTGCGGATAGATTTACAAGCTTCTTGGACAACCGAAGAGTAATATGGACGTAATACGCTATATACACGCATAATAACATATTACTTCGCTAATCATTACGGTCGTTTACGCAAGCTCCAAGACCCTCATATTATCTTACTTCGGGCTTTTTGAACATTATTCAGTAATAAAGGGAAAGAAAACAAGATCATTACGTTCTACGTATTCAAAGATAAAACGTCTTCAGGCATTTTAAGTAGTATACTTAAAATGTACACTTAATGTTCTTCCCTCAGTTAGCAACACCTGCAGCAGTTTATGCATCTCATTGCAGTGTAATTCCAGAAGTTAGGTAGAAAAAAAGTCATTATATCCGAGCACAGCATTTATACAGTCGCATAATATACAGGTTCTTATACGGTAATGCTGTTGTATGCTTACGACTTGACGTATTTTTTATACTAGACTTACTTCTATTTTTATTATTTATTTTCTCTCCTCTTCTACACAGGTTCTTCAAACGATGTGTTATCATGGTAAAATAAATATATGAATATTACATAGCCTACGTTTATATATATTTATATATATATATATATATATGATATGGTATTATATGATATGATACTTATTTGCCTTGAAAGCCCAAAGGCCATAACAAACAAACATAAATAATTACATATAAATAGATAAATAAACGGTCACACTACTATTTTACACTAGACCCCAGTCAAACACTTTTCCCTGTGAAGACCAGCCACTCTGAGGAACCTCTCCAGGTTTCCTATACAGGAGTGTTGCATGAAGCTGCCCTTACTATGGCACCGCCCACCCCCCAATTGGCCATGGTACATGATCCTGCCACCTTGGATCATGAAGCTGCCACCCCAGAAAAATCATGCAAATTCCAAGAAAACAGCAAATTTTGTTATTTGCAAAAGGTCAAGGAACCTCTCTGACCAAACAGCTGGCTTCTAACTTCACCATGTAGCAAAATACCATTTTAAGCAAAGTGGGCGACTTCATGATCACTTGGGTGCCTATATTCTTTTGTGTTCTCTAGCTTAGTCTTGAACAATTACAAGTAAACTATGGTACCAGCAGAAAGCGAAGGTTCTAAGCTTCCTTTCAGGATACTCCACTGAATTTTATTTCAACCTTTACTCTTTTTCCCTAAGTCATTTCCCCAAAATAGGAGTTTAGGGTGGCAGCTTCATGCAACACTCCTGTACTAAGAAAATCCCTACTCCGCATAATATATAACAACCACTTCCTCCCATGAATCCCTCCCTTAAAAATTTCCTCCCTCAGATCCTCAATTTCATCACAACCACACATACAGTGAATTAGATCCTCGTGTAAGGACCAGATTTCTCACTAACACTTCCCAAATACTTTCGTCTTTCACCAAGTGGCAAGCTATCCGCCACCAAATTCGAAATTAGTTTCATTTCCTCTTTATTTATACCCACTTTAAAATAAACTTCTTCGTCCCAAATCTCTTTAGCCTCTGCATACAAACTCAAGGATCCACTATCTCTTCTCCTAGCTAACCAAACCTGGATTTCTTTGTCAATTAACCTACTACTAACTTCTTTTGACAGAAATCCTAACTCTCTCCCCAGTCCCCGGACCCTCCCCTCTATTCCACACATAACCAAGCCCGCAACTATCTAATATTGAACGAATCTGAAAAGCCCAGGAATCGTGTACGTTTCATCCTTCGTACGAATCAATGTATGCATCTTTCGATAATCTTTCACCCGGCAAAATTAATATTTTTTATCCAATACTGAATCATTTATATAGGCTATATCTGTGTGTGTTTGTATACATCTATGCAGCTGACTAAATATATGTATGACACATAACTAGAAAGAGAGGTATTTGTGATTGGGCGCGTAACTCAACGCAACGGAATCAAGTTATTAGTAAGCCTACTATAACGAAGACGTTTAAATCATAAGCATGTAACAATAATAAGGTCCACCTAGTAGACTGCCAGCCAGCAGTCTACGGGATCGGTGGGTTTTAAGGCGCAGGTCACCTACCAGAAACGCCCGTAGGGCCGGGTCGTATCTCTCCTTTGAGGGTATTACTCCTCTCCACCAGTCTATGAATCTGATCCCCTAGCTCCGTCCTTCTTGCCTGCAAACTGCCAACGTGATGCTGGACCCGATTAAGCTCCTCCTCCAACCACTGAGCTTCCGGGCTTGGCGGGTACAGGTGGCCGCCCTGGGCGTAAGAGAGTTGCTGGTAGAGACTAGTCATCTCGCGTTCAAGGCGACTAGTTTCGTGGGCAGTCTCCTCTAGCTTCTGCAAGGATAGAACAGTTCATTCGAAAATTTTCAACAGCAAAAACAACAATGAGCTACCGAACATAAAGTAAGTGTACAACACTGACAGCGTGTTCCATCCTACTTAAGACCAATTCAACGGAGACGCCGGGTGATATTCGTTACGCCAGGTGCTACAAAAACGCATCGTCAGATACAAAAAAAGCTTCGTCGGACTTCGGATCCGAGTCTAAAAAATAGTAATCTACGATTCTGGTATCAAGGAGTACAAAGACAACGGGATTAGGGAAAATGCCTGGAAAGAACTTAGCCAAGGAGTCGGGGAAAAGGGTACGGAAGAGACATGTAGAACAGCACAGCAGTATAGTCAGCAGGAAGCTCTTGCCCTTCATTTTTAGGTTGTGCCCTGCCAGCTGTAGACAGGCTGTATGCATTTGGGCTGAGCTGTAGCAGAGCAAGCTACTCCTCTAGGCTCCATACACCCCTCTATTTTTTTCTGTTCATATTTCTGGAAATAAAATTCGGGTGTATTCGCTCCGTCTGACGCACCCTGCGATTTTGCCTAGACGTCGCGAGGCGTATTTTTACCTGGCGATTTTTAGACGCCCTCTGGGTGAATTCGCTTTATTTATTTGAATATAATACCGGCCAACTAGGGCCATTATACAAAACAAAATAACACTTTACAAACTTACACTTTACACACTAAGTTGGGTCAAACCCACAATGTAGTTACCTTGCATGACGTCACAAAGTTTTGGCTTCTTGGCGTCAAGGCTGGAACGTATTTTTCAATTTCCAACAAAACACGGGCCCATCGGGCCAATCACATTATAGAGATTCGTAGTTACTACGCATACTACGCTCCCGAGCATGGTAAGCAAATAGTTACTATTAGTTACTATTTCGAGAAGGTTGCAGCGTAGTGACTTTTCACGAGGTTGGAACGAAAATAGTAACTAAAAGTTACTATTGTTAGAAGGGTGGAACACGCTCTAAGTAGGCCTACAGAACAATTTTTTTTTGTTCAAATTAACGTATACTGCGCATCCCTGGCAAGAAGTAAGTACTAGGGTTATATTTCGGTGTGGTTGCGTGTATTTTTAATTATCCCCTCACTCCCCAAGAATAGGAATGTACTCCGAAATTCTGTAGTTTTGTCTAAAGTTACCAACACATTCTTACCTACAATTAGTCATGGGGAGAATATTACCGAACACAACAAATTAGAAAGCTCTGCAAGTGGCAGGGGCGGATCCAGAGGGGGGGCGAGGGGGGCGATCGGCCCCGCTAGACTGGCTGTAATTTTTTGTTTTGATTTACTGCACTTACGGAAGTCTGCATTAACGCATGTTCTAACTACTGTAACTAGACTCTAAAATCTTTTTACAAGTGGAGCCAGGAGCTTGAATTTTTCTTGTAAACAGTTGTCAGTTGATCAAGTACAGTTTTTACCATTATTGTAATATATGAAAACCACATTTTCGTTAAATAAGAGACCGACAGGGACACTTAAAACGCAAAAAAATCAGCCTTGTGGCCGACAAAAAGGACACTACCCCCACTCTTTTCGGTAAGAATCGCCCCCCCTAGAACGGAAGGCTGGATCCGCCCCTGGCGAGTGGACAACAAACTCACTTTGCAAGGTTGGGTTGGGGGTCCCACTTCCTACTCCAGTGTCAGAAGCATCTGCATTCATTGACAAGTTAATTTCAGGGTGGTTCAGTTTCCTTGATATTCTGAGATGCACGAATTTCTAAGGAAGCACTATTAGGAATAACTGAGTTGGCTTATATTTGTTTAATTTGTAGGTGAGACAGTTTTGTTTGTGTTATCTGGTTTTCGTCTTCAACAAACATTATCATACGAAGTAAAAAGATGAAGAAGGTAAGCTAAATTGACAAAGAAAGATACAAAATTAATTTTACCAGCTTCATTTTTTATCAAAACAGTTTTTTTGTTGTTGTTTTTTTACTATGATCTGTTCGTTCTCCAACTAAACTTGAGGAATCAGTGTTTATTTCTTAAGCCTTTGATTTTGACGATTACAACAAAATGACCAATGTTTGACCTAGTTCCTTCGTTTCTCCTGGGGATTGGGAAGGAATACGACATTCATAACACACAAATTGTCAATTTTATTCCTCTTAGCACGAAAGCGTTATTCAACACACAACGTACGATTATCTGTCCTCTTGGTAACTACGTGACTATCTCAACTGTCTTCTATTCTGCCCTAGATACTAACTTCGGGGTGACATGTGAGTTCACGACAGGGTGGTTGACCTATTATCTAGGCCCATGACCTATCATGGGCAAATCGTGGATGCTAAGAGCAGCAGGTCTCCTGGAGAACTTTGATCTACGGCGCCATGCTTTCCGGTGGTTTTTCATCTGTTCTTCCAGTGAGGTTGTGCCAAGAAGACGAAGAAGTACCAAAGAATGATTCAACAGAAGACGACTTAGGATACAGCCCTATAGCAGGTTTGTAGCAGATTTTGGGAGCGTTTTACGACCTTGTTACAGGTCACCGGGTCATTTAAGAAATTAGAAGTAATGACACTGCTGATTTTACTTTCACTACTGTCAAGAACAGCACTTTGGAACTCAGCAGAGCAGTGGCGGAGTATCCTGAAACTAAAAAACCTACAACGACGCAATCCCTCTATCCCTGATCACTTGCAGGAGCGATAAGATTTTCGAAGACCAACTTTACAATCCATCTAATGAGATGAAGAGAAGAGCTGGGGTAGAGCCGACAGTCCTTAGGCGAGGCTCAGTGGCATCGACTGACAGTTTCGATCCACGAATCGCAGCGATCAGAACTATGCCATTGTTCACCAGACCCAGCTCTTTCGTTTCGAGTAGGCTGTTCAGGCGTTAAATTACGACAATTACCACAGGGCTGGGTTCAGAAGCTATTAAGAGGTTGATCAAAACTAGCAGGGTGGTCCGTGAGAATCGTGGAAGCGTTAATCCAGACAAGAGATCTCAAACTGCAGAACGTGGTAGAAAAAGAAACAACGAAGATTCCAGATCGAAACCGTAACCGCTCTCGGATCCGAAGGATCGACCTGTCCACACTACACAGTCCCGAAAACTTGGTTATCCCATTATTTTTGTAGAGAGTTTGCGTGCCAATTTCGAAGCCAATGCTACCGTTGTAGCCCAAAATACCGTTATAGCCGACCCTCCCCCCCATTTTGTCGCCAGTCGGTAAAAAATAACCGAGTCGGAGCGAAGCACCGCTGTTTTTCGTAAAACAGTTGACTTTTTCGTAAATGCGATCCATTTCTTCATGAAATCATTCGTTTTTTCTGAAAAATCAGCCGATTTTTCATCAAAACCGTAGACATTTTCTTAAAAATCGTCCAGTTCTCTGAAAATCAGTCGGTTTTCGTAAAAACTGTTGTTTTTCTGCAAAAACGGTCCGTAAATTACCAGCCAGTTGGCAAATACCTAGCCCCCCCCCCCCTCGAACATTTTGGTTAGTAACGCCTCTGGTATCAGGCTACCAACATGGCAGCCTCCACAAGCGGGCGATCGTTTATCGAACTAACAACGATCACTTGGTTCTTACCACAATAAATACTGTAAGTTCTCTCGTAAAGGGAGTAAACAGTTTGGTTGGATCTAGCGCTTCTGAAACAAACTGGAGTGTCAGCGAATATGTCTCTTTTATGTACTCTTTTTTCTTTCCCATTTGTGCCTGTCTGTTGCACCAGTGCATCTCTGTACTTTGCGCATTCGCTGTGAACTGGTTTCGCCCGCGTCTCCGAGGGTGACAAATAGTACTAGATTCACACCCTCGTAAGCAAGGGCGTTGGTGCATGATATGGAATCAACCTTAACCCCATCCAGTATCTTCCTGTATTCCAGAGCAAAATAACACTAAGAGAGATCAAAATAACACTAGGAAGTAGCGCCAAGACCTATGATTTACAATCTTTCCATGCTTCGCAAACGGGCCATACTGGTGGCAACGCCCACTAAACTTGCGGCATTTAAAGCGAGACAAACTTGCGGGTTTATACATTTCTAGTAAATCTAAGGTGCGGTCTGCACACATACGAAACTTGGAAGGTTTTCGGAGCCACCGCTGGAGCAAGACTGATGGAGTTTCAGTAGGGACGCTCTTTGTCGCTAGAGGTGCTAGTGTCGTAGGTGCTAGTGTCGCCGCTATTCGGGAGTTTGTCACTTTTTTCAAGTCTAGGCGCTATTCCCTATAGTTATTTTAATCTGCTGTCTTCCTTGGGCCCACTCAGCCCCCTTTCTTCCAAATCTCGAAATCGCAAAAGACAACAAAACAAATTTTATCGGTTGCACACATTAGGTTGAAGCGACGCCTGTTTCGTTGCATTTCAGTTGCCTAACTTGTTTAAGAGATTTGCTGTTGGAAACTGAAGGTAAATTATTTCATTTATTATTAACGATACAGATGTTGTATTCAATCCTGATTTGTATACTGGAACCGCCGTGATCCAGAATATATCATTGTATTTGTTCCAGGGTTCCTGATTTCTACTTTTGTGTTCGCAAAACTACGCAAAAATTCAATTTGATTTAAGTGCAGCAAGGAACTGATCAAGAACAAAACTAATTGAAAAAAAATGTTGCGATCAAGACACCTTCCCCACAGACTTTTCTAAATGGTTTTCTCCGAAATAAATCATCTTTCGTGGTATTTCTGGATAAATTCTTTCAGGATATTAGTTTATTCTTTTATCGTCATATATATCTGAGAAATACCGTGCGGCATGCTTTGGTCTATGGCTTAGGCCCCTCTGAATATTCTTCTTTTGAGTTTAGTTGCCTTACCTCGTTTCTTTCAGCAGGGCATTACTCGCGTACACAACGAAATAACACTACGGAGTAGCGGCAAGACTTGAAAAAGTGACGCGCAGTTGATTAGCAGAGACACTAGCACCACTAGCAATAGAGAACGTCCCTACTGAAACTCAATCGGTCGTGCACAAGCGCTGGCAACGATAACTCCATATTCCGAACACAGCAAAAAAAGGTACAACCTCCCAAGTTTCGTCGATGTGTCCAGACCGCATTTGAGCTGCACTATAATACTTCTAAAACCTCAAGCTTGTCTCGCTTTGAACGTCTCGAGTGTAGTGGGCGGCGATACGAGTAAGGTCCGCTTCTGATGCTTTGAAAGCAAAGGTCTTGGCGCTACTCCATAAAGTTATTTTGCTCTGCTCGTGTACTGGAAACAACAAAGTTGGGGGGGGGGGGCAATAGGCGAGAAATCATACCTTAGAACTCCGAGCCAGAAGTTCATGGACATGTGTAATCTCCTTCTCCAACATTGCCTGCCTCGACCCCTGAGGCGACATCTTTCCGGGAACTCCCCTTGTAGATTCCGCATAGCTTCCAGAGCGGCTATGCACTGGGTTGAGACCCTCTGGCACACACCTTGGATCAGCTACACTCACTGACGATCCGGCACGATTCATGCTACGTCTATAAGAATCCAGGGTAGCATAACTCCTCTGATCGGACTGGTATCGCGTCTGATCACTTGCTACCGATATTTCTCTCTCCTCAGAAATTCGGCGGTCGTTATGTATGCGATGATCTTCCGAAATCCGGCGATCATTCCGGTGTTCTTCCGGAATCCGTCGGGCAGCGTTAATCCGGTTATCTTCGGACACCCAGCGGTCATTGTTAGTCCGACGCTCTTCAGCAAATCGACGGTCAGAGCGGATTCGAGGGTCTTCTACCCCTTGAGAGTCAGCGTTAGTCCGGGGGTCGTCAGAGATCCGGCGGTCACTGGTTACGCGAGGATCATCCGAAATCCGGTGGTTACTAGTTATGCGAGCATCACCCGAAGTTCGGTGGTCACTGGTTACACGAGGGTCTTTATAGATCCTGCGATCGCGTGGGTTTTCAGAAGATCGTAAAGTTTCCAGAATTCGTCGCTCCTCCGAAATTCTGGGGGAGGACTGCTCCCTCGGGGAAGATTTGGAGTAGAGGGTGCCGAGCTTGACCATGTTGTCTACAAGGTTGATGAGAGGGTGAACTTTATCCAGCTAAAAATAAACCATATTTTAACTGCTATGTTAACACAAATTAAAACACTATGCCGCTTTTTGGGACGACGAGAGAGAGGATAAACCCGAGAAAAGGAAAGGAGAATCATGGAGTTAGGGATTTGAGCCATTAGCTACTTTGTTCTGCTGAAAATTTTTGCTTTCTTTTGCCTCACCACGCCAAAACTTTGGATTTGTTGGCTTGTGTCCAATTTTATTTTATGGTCTGTATTCTTTTATACTGTGCGTACAACTACATAACAGGCATCTGCCCTACCGAGAGTCCGAGATGCATACAACTAGAGCCCAACGTCGCCACCAGTCTCGTAGTCGATCAATCCGCACCGCCGTTTTATGTGGAGAAACGATCGTCAACAACACGTCGACGTGGCGTCGGCGGAGAGCCACCAAAACAAAGTCTTTATTTTACATGAAAGTAAGACGTATTGACAGTGATTATATGTTACCGAAGCGAGGACAAGAGGCAAGATATAACTACAAAAGATCTTTCTCCACCAGCTATAGAAACGCGCAGACTCAATTTTCAACAAAACCAAAGGTGTCGATAGGATCCCAAAAATTCCGAGCGAACTACTAGTCCAGCAAAAAAAGAAAATTCAGAAACGAATCTAGCGTATCTCCTTATCCCTATAAAGAACATCTAATCAACTTCAAATAAAACATTTACTTTTAGCAAACTTTCCGGTTTTTGCCGGATTCCAGAAGAACTACTTATCCGGCGAGAAAATGATTTTCACCATAGTGCTCAGCATGTCTTCTTACCCCATAATCGACTATCACATTAGCTGTTTAAAAATATTTTGTTTGTCCCTTAATTTGAACCCCCTCCCCCACCTCAAATACAGGGCTACAGAGCCCATCTACGAACATGACCTTACCCTTAACCCAAGCAATCCTCACACCAAGTTTCATCAAAATATCTCATTCCCTTCGAGAGTTATCGTGCTTACAGACGGACGGACGGACAACATAGGTATCCCTCCACTTACGTTTTGGGATCCCAAAACGCTTGAACATTTGGTTTCATATTAAGCTTAAGATAGTACAGATAGAAACGTCAAACTATATGTTGTCGAAGCGAGGACAATAAGACGTCGCTACCAGTCTTGTGGTCGATCAATTCCCACCGCCATTTTAGTGGTCAAACAATCGCCACCAACACGCCGACGTGGCGTCGGTGGAGTGCCACCAAAATGCTCCACCAAAATAAGTTCTTTATTTTACTTGAAAGCAAGACTTATTCGTTTGACAGTGACTATGTGATGTCAAAGCGAGGACAAGAAGACATCGCCACCAGTCACGTATTCGGTCAATCCCCACCGCCGTTTTATGTTTCGACGGTCGCCGACAACACTTAAAACTTTATTTTACATGAATGTAAGACGTATACGTTTGACAGTGACTATATGTTGTCAAAACGAGGACAAGAAAACATCGCTACCAGTCTTGTTGTCGACCAATTCTCACCGCCATTTTAGTGGTCAAACGATCGCCACCAACACGCAGACTTGGCGTCGGCGGAGTGCCACCAAAGCAAAGTCTTTATTTTACATTAAAGTAAGACGTATTCATTTGACAGTGATTATATGTTATCGAAGCGAGGACAAGAGGCAAGATATAACACGCGAACGATCTTTCTCCACCAGCTATAGAAACGCGCAGACTCAATTTTCGGCTTCCGAGATAGTACAGACAGAAACGTCAAACAGACTAACTTTATAATATTTGGCAAAATTTAAGATCCTCCCCAAACAAAAAAATCGCACCGGTGCCGAAAGAAAATCGATGGCACACCCCCAGTGACAAATTTCGCCCCGATCGCAGCCGTTTCAAACAAGTGGCCTTGGCCGTAAATGAAGGGGTCTACATCTAAGTTATTTGCCAATTCATGGGCTTGTTGTGATAATTTGAAAGCAAACCATAGAGATAAGAATGATCACGGACTCTTATAAATCAGAGAATGTACTGTTTCATAAAAAGCATTATCTGGTAGCAAAGATAGATGATTTATCAGTACTACTGGAAACAAGGTGCATACCACAAGACTAACAGTACCTCTTGAGTACTCTTATTCAAGTTCCGAAGGGCGTCCAGGTTTTGATTGTAACTTCGATGCTCTCCGTTAAATTTTGAAGTTTGTGTTTAAACAAGTTGTTTTACGGACGAAAAGACAAGGAAGCAATATTTCATTTTCCATGGCAAACAGTATGTCTCCACAGCGGGGAACAAGGTATCCCTAAATCAAAGTTCAAATTCAAAGTGGTGCGTCCCATTACGTCTTGACGTAACAAATCTCGGGACAATAAAATTATTCCCGGTTTGATCCGGAAGAATCATGGAGATGGATGGAATACTTGTGCTGGTAGTTTCTCTCGATCCCGTCTTTTCTGGGATCTAATTCTAACCTAATAGCTTGGTTGTTAGTGTGGACACAGGGTACCTAATATAATAATTTTTGTAAGAATAGCCTTTACCGTTACATCCTTTCATGACATGAATCCTTTTCTTACTTTTCCAAAGTATAAACTTTAGTTTCATAATATTAGACATTACAAGAACATTCGAAAGATGGTTCGCCATTGTTCCTAGTACCGAGATAGTGACATGCCGAACGTGGACAGGGGTGGGACAGGTTCAGCACTTTTGACCAACTTTGGTAAAACCGCTTTTGCTAACAGCAGGATAGGAATCGGAAGGATTTATTTTTCCTGGCCTAGGCAAGACAAGTCAATGATTCACAGAGAACATTTTTTGTAGTTTTAATAGTTGTTAGAAATAAGTTCCTCATTGTGTTTCCTTTTGTTTGTATTGGGTAAGGTAATAAATATCATATCATATTATGGACAAACAACACATGAGTCGCTAAACTTCAAAAGCACGCAGAAATGTGCTTTGCAAAAATACTAATCCAAAAAAATGCCGAATGTGGGCCTTTATCCCTATTGCGGAAAGAATATTCAAGCGTAACATGCTACACTGTAGGCTACTGACATTTCCGGCGTCACGTGCTACACTATAGGCTACTGACATTTCCGGGATAACCAAATTTTCCCGGTTCTCAGGAACCAGACGAAAAGACGAGGAAGCAATATTTCAGTTTCCATGGCAAACATTATGTCTCCACAGCGGGGAACACGGTATCCGTAATTCAAAGTCAGTGGGGCGTCCCATTATGTCTTGACGTAACAAATCTCGGGAAGATAAGATTATTCCCGGTTTGATCCGGAGGAATCACGGAGATGGATGCAATACTTGTGCTGGTAGTTTCTCTCGTCTTTTCTGGGATCTAATTCTGGCTGTTGTTTAACGGGATTATCGGGACTGCTGTGTATTGCGACAGTGGTGACACAGTGGCAGAGCAGTACCCTTTTTTTAGCTGGTCATGGAGCCCTTAAAGGACCCGTCATACCTATAATGGCTACACAATCTCTTTGACCGTAATAGATCCATCCATTCTCAAATCTAGACTTTACTATGCAATGATTTTCACACTTGTTTTGTTTCGCCATTTTCCCGACGATCCTCTAGGACAAGCTCACTCGTCAAACAAACGGGTTACTAGAATTTTTCCCTTCTCTGCAAACAAATTTCTCATTAATAGCTGGTGAAAAGTACCCAGTTTCGTAGGCGCCAGAATATCCCTGTTTTTTGCTGCCATCAGTCACAGGTTCCGACAAAGAAAAGTGGCAACACTTGACGGAATCTAGAAAAAAGACAGGGATCAATGCTGAATAACTAACTTTTGGAAAGCAAAAGGATGCTAGGATGTTGTATCAGTTAACAAGTTGTATTTACGAAAATGTTCTTACATTTAAAAAAAAAATGGTTTTTTTTATCGTCTTTCTTTAATTTTTAAGTGTTTTTATCTTACTTATTGTTTAGAGGACAGCTTCTACTTTCCGGTATTTGAGGAAAAATGCTCGACAAATATTTGCGGAAGTTGATACGGCTTCGTATCAGCCTCTCTGGAGGATGATACGACATCGTATCGACCTCCGCAAAAGTAATTGTGACGGTATAACTTACTGTGGGACCTGTTCGAGAAAAGTTATGTATAGATTAACTAAAACTCCGAAGTATACTTGGAAATTTTCCGCTACAGTGGAAAAGATTTGAGTATAGTTTTTCCTCTATAGTGGACTGTCCTCAGGTTGTTCAGAGGTCACCTCCCGAGGGGTTACTTTGTCCCCTGCAGAATGATATGCTATAGACAGAAAACCTGTTGCATCTACGTTATGTGTGAAAATTCATGCGATTCTCTGATACCTCGAAAAATCATAGCGCTTCATAGCGCAGCAATGTGAACCTGCAGGACGCATATCCGCAAAACAGCAGACAACCTGTATGTGGAACGGATACCTAGAGACATGGGAAGCGTCAGATGGTTTTCCCCGAAACGCGATACCCCCCCCCCCTCCCCCTCCCGCCAAGGACGGTAAAACAGGAGATCGACACCTGCACCACTCGAACCTTCTTTGCATGGAGTTTTTTTGTTTGTTTTTTTGCTATAAGGTGAAAGTTTCTCATCACCGTGATTATCTTTTATTTTCACAGGATTTTCGAAGAGAGAAAAAACAAATATTCTCAGAATGACATAAATTATTCCGCTCCTTCTTCAAGCCTTCTGTCGCTTCGCCAGGATATCCGCGCCAAGTTGGTAATCAAACTAAAGAAATGCAAATGTGGACGCCCTTCATTTGAAAAGCCCAGACGATCTAAATCGGTTCTTCATTATCAGTTTATTCGGAACCCTTCCATAAGAAGACAAAATTTTGCAGTTTGAAGGCAGAATCATGGGAAGCAGCCTGAGGGGTTTCTCGACCGGCAGACGCAAGTTTCCCTTAGGAAAAACGACATTTGGAAATGTTTATAATAGCGCTGGTGAAAACCAGCCCCACTACACCTTTGGTCGTCCACTTACATACATTCGCATGAAGAAATCGAGTGCTGAAATGTTGTATAGCTAGGTTAGTTTTGAATGTTTGGTTGTAAAAGAATCGTTTGTATTTTGTGTTACGCTTTTGACTTTAGGCCTTTGGGCTTTCCTGAATAAGCATAAGATAGATATAGATATATGTTTACTGAAGTCTTTTGGCCACAAGCGAAAAAAATACAACATTTAAGCCACAGCAAGTTAAGACAATATTGGATTAATGTGGAAGGTCTATGTTTAGGAATGGAGGAAAAGGTTTGTCAGCAGGATTAGGGTCAGTGTCAAAAGAGGTAGAAAGAGTACTGTGTGAAAAAGAAGTGCAAACATGGCAATGAATGAAGGACCAGTCTGAATCATTGAAAGTTTAGATACTTAGGGAAAAACAGGGTACGTGATGGCCCATACTTTTGCCCTATGTGTGGTCGAATTGATGAGAATCTGTTACATTTTATGTGCGAATGTGGTGAGTTGTGGCGATTAAGGGAGGAAATGTTTGGGAGGAGTGCTTTAGGGGAGGAAGGGTTAGTAGATCTTTTTGGAGATATGTGTTTCGCAGTAATGAGATATTTTGGGCGAAGCATCGGGAGGATCTAATGTAAGTGTATTAAGCTATATCTAGGATTTTCACTTTTTTGTTCTTGTTGTTTTGTTTTTTCTTGTACCTGATTTGTGTGTGGTAGTTGCTATGGCCAGTTGGCTTTTTGCAATAAATATCATATCATATCATCATTTAAATCCAGTATATCGTCAAAATTTTCATCAACTGAACTTTAAACACAACTAGTTACCTCCCCACTTCGCAAGACTATACTACTACACTTATAATTGCTTTACTTATGGACCAGAAATGCACCATCCTGCATATAATTTGAAGGTTTGTACTATTCATTCCAATTTTATCGATAGCAGGTGGTAAAGCCAAACATAAATTGGTCGAATATATAAATTAAAGATTAACCAAAATAATCAATATAGAAAACCGAAGACAAAAACTATATAAAAAGTATAATGATTGGTCTAACAGAAAACGGGTAAGACAATAGGATAGTAATTTATATTATTATAATATTACTATCAGTTATTGGGATACCAAAACGCAAGTGGAGGCAGAGTGGAGGATAGCTATGACATCGCAAAAGTTGTCCGTCGACTGTCTGTCCGTCTGTCAGCACCACAACTCTCGCAGGGAATGAGATAGTTTGATGAAACTTGGTGTGAGAATTTTGGGTCAAGGGTAAGGTCGAGTTCGTAGACGGGCTCTGTAGTCCTACATTTAGGGGTGGGGGAGGGGGTTCAATTAAGGGGCAAACAAAATATCTGTAAACACCTAATGAGATAGTTGATTAAGAGGTAAGAAGACATGCTGAACACGAGTTCGCCCAACATCCGGCCGAAACCAGAAAGTTTGTTAAAAGTAAAGGCTTTATTTGAAGTTAATTAGAGGTTCAATTTAGGGTTAAGAAGACATGCTGAACACTTATGTAAAAATTATATTCTACCCGGACAATTAAATCGGCCTAATCCGGCTATAACCGGAAAATTTGTTACAAGCAAAAGTTTTATTTGAACTTGATTAGATGTCCGATTTACGGGTAAGACGAGATGCTGAATCCATAATGACTATCATTTTTTACCCGACCATATAGTTCGCCCAGAATCGGGCTGAAACCCGAAAATTTGTTTTCAGTTAAAGTTTTATTTGAAGGTACGGTTCAGGAGATGCGCTGAATTCGTTATTGAGCTTTATTTTTTTTGCTGGAGAAGCAGTTCGCTCCAAATTCGGCCGAAACCGGAAATTTGGCAGAAGTAAGGCAGGAAGAGCTTCAATCAGTTTCGACAAAATAGATATGACTTATAGAGCTAAACATACATGCTGAATCCATACCTGAACTTTGTTTTCTCAGATGATTAGCTCTTTAGCCTTAATATGTTTCGAAATTTTAATAGTAAAAACGTCCAACGAGTCTGGCGAACACAAAACCTAACTGTCTGTATCAAATATTCAATTTTTGGGATCTCATCGAAACCTATGGTTTTGTTCTGAATGCTAGGATTCTCCGAGGACCTGAAATTCAGCTCCCCCTCATCTGTAAAATCTTTAAGCTCTGGAAGAAAGAAATTCCAGTAACCAATCAATATTTCTTTTGGTTAATGTTTGTCCAGCTTCATCCTAAGACTTGAGGTACTGGAAGACGTCAATCCAAAAGTAAATTTACTTTCGTCTGAACTAGGGAACTGAAGGATGAGTGTAGCGCCAGTAGACAAAACCCACGTGCAGCGGAGATGAACTCAACGGTAGAAATTGGAAAAAAAATGTTCCAGGCTTTCGCGATTAAGGTCCAGGTTAATTTTGTTTTCAAAGATAAAACAAATACAAATTTACTTCGCTTTATGGTGGAGAGCAGGCTCGATGGCCAGAAGATAGCCTAACGACATAAAATATAGATTGTCAAGATTGTCATTCACAAACGGATACAGTTTATTCCAAACAAAAAAAGAAAAAAAACACGATTTTCTCGGTTTTTTTTCTTGATCAGCTAGTTATCCCTATAAGATGATTTGCCAGGGATAAATCTTGATTCGCGTATTTCAGTTGCACTCGGCAAACCGGCATCACATTTTGTTTATTTGCAATGAACAGGTCAGCTTGTCTTCAAACTTTATATCCGATACAATTAATGTAACCAACATCCGGTAAAAACAAAACAAAAATTTGCTTTCCACTGAGCTATCAAATGTCCAAATGCTACTAGTTGCGTTTTTGATCGAAGTTTGAAGTTACCTTCAACCTCAAATAGTCTGGGGTCCACTGAACCGAAACTCTTCTCCTTCTAAAAGTGGAGGGTCTTACTGGGGCAACACCTCTAGAGATCACAGGACCTCGCTTACGTTCTGTTACTCACGAAAGTTACCGGGATACAGCTTTTTGGTATATCGGACATGCTTTTCTAACCTCTTACACTCTAACTATTCTGCGGTTGCGGTTTGTGCGGTTACATCCGCGGTCCAACTTTCGACCAATCAAAAGCAAGCAGATGTAAACAAACATTCAAACATTTCAGAAGCAGCGTTGCCGCCTGTCACAGAAATCTGCGGTTAATGACGGTTTTCACTTCTTCGACAGAGCAAGCCAAAATTCTACGACCGGTTCCTTGCAAGTAAATATAAAAAGTAAGCAAAAAATCTTTTGCGGCCAAAAGTCACATGTTCCAGACAAGAAAAAGTGGCAATAGTGTTTACAAACCAAGAATTCCAAGATATTTCACCTGAGAATTGGAGGATATTAAGAAGAATAAACAGGTAAAAATCATTCAAGCAGAGCTGCAATGTGGTTGTTCTTGAGTGTGGGTTAAGGCCTTTTAGGTAGTAGAAAGCTCCACTTGCTTATAGGCCCAGATTAAACAGCAAATAAGTTGGACTGTCGAGAGTTTAAGATTATTCGTGGTATGTATTGTTTTTTTTTGTGAATGTTACAGAACTGTTAGTCAGTCCATTATAAAAGCCTCAATTTTGGAGGCCGGAGGCTATGCTAAGTTACTGTCACTGTCAGAGGTGTTACTAGCTGAAATGTTTGTTCGGGGGGGGGGGGGCAAGGTATTTACTGACTGTTGTTGCAGAAAGAAGAACTGTTTTCAAGAACAAAAATGACAGCTTTGAAAAATAATTGACTGATTTAAAAAAATGACTGTTTTGACAAAAAATCAACTGATTTTCAGGAAAAATAACTGTTTTCATGAAAATAAAAACTGTTTTGACGGAAAACTGCAGTGCTTCACGCCAACTCAGTTATTTTTTAAAGACTGGCCGGACACATTTGGAGGTTATTTGATCGTGCCAAATGGATACGTCAGCTGAATTTTATTGGAGCTATATTTCAGCCCTTCTTGGCAAGGGTCCTGTTCAGGCTCAAAACCGCTCAAGTTGGAAAATGAACTTGTGGGAAGGGTTCCTTTTTCCAACTTGAGTGGTTTTGAGCCTGAAGAGGCCCTTGCCAAGAACGGCCGAAGTATAGCTCCAAGAAAATTCAGCTGACGTATCCATTTTGCACAATCAAATATGATTCACAGTCAGCTTGGGCTGAAGGAATATTTACATTTGGAAGGGTCGCCCCCCCCCCCCCCCCACAGTTCTGACGCCCCTGTTTACTGTACATACTGTACGGATGTCTGACGCTTGTCGGCCATGCCACATGGCTATTTCCATTTTTTGTTATGATAACTTAACTAATTTGAACAGCTAAAAAGGCTGAGAAGCTCAGTAGCAAAGTCGGGTTACAGTAAATCAGTAGCTTAGTGAATAACCTAGATGCTGTGAGTCTCCGACTAGTCAGTCAGAATAAAGTTTACTTGCAAAAATCTCCATTATTATAAAAGGCTAACCATGTTGAGTCCCTAATATGTGTTTGTATTGTTTTTTTTCTTTTTCTTATGAGATATTTTATGGTCTTTGTTTGCCACTAGTTAGCCAAGCTAAAAATCAACAAATTTTATTGTATTATATTTGTTTTAACAACTGTAAATTCCTCTGTAATTGCAAGGTTTGTTAATACTATAATATCTAAGTACCTATGGTGTTGTAACATATTTTATTCTTTACAGGAAATTGAATGGATCAACTGACCAAGAAGCAGGTCCGGATTGCGAATAGCCTAAAGAAAGAGGAGAAATCTGACTTCTTATTTTGTCCAAACACGGATATTCTTCCTTTATCAGAGGCTTGAGTCCTGGACAAGCTCAGTGATACATTGAAGACAGTAAGAGACAGGCACTATAGGCCTCTGATGACTACAATGGCAGGTGCTGCTATTGCCAGCACCTAAATCTTTGGTGGCATGCAGTGAGAAGGCCAAATATCATGAAAAGTTTATCAAGGGGTTTCTCAATCTTTAATCAGTGGAAGAAGAGATTGTAGATGGTTACGGTTTGCCAAAAATGGATGCTGTTTGCCAAAAGCCCATAAAAGAGAAAACTGATCGACTTTTCTATGTGTATTTGTGCCAAACAACTGACATCGCTCCTTGGTCACAGGCTAAACTGTTAGACAAGCTAAGTGATTTGCTGCAAAAAAGCTCATGACTGCAATGTCAAAACCTGATTTTTGTGATTGTGTGTTGCATGAAACTTGTGTAGGAAAAAGTTTTTTTCCACTTCTGAGTCCTCAGTCTTGTTAGCTGATGGGATTTCTGACACTGTGCAACTTGGACATCAACACCAACTTCTAGTCCCATGGTCCTACAGTTAAGGTCTCAAAGTGTTGACTTTTCATATACTGACACTTTCCTCTTTTACCTGAAAAAAAGAATGTAAAGAGAGGCCAGAGTCTCAACTTCGCAGAGTTTCTGAAGCGTCAAGGAGCGTTAACATAGTAATTGAACATGCTTATGCACTAACTGAGCGAGATATTCTTCTTCTTGCTTCTGGATGCAGGGGTCGTGATCTTGTTGCAGAGAAGGCCAGGTATCTCGATAAATGCTTGAGGAACTTGTGATGGAAATTGAACCAAAGTGTAAATGATGGTAGTGTGTACAAGACATCACAAATCAGAGAAAACTTTTCTGTCCTTTTAAAGCAGAGTGACAGCCATACTATGAAACGGCTGAAGAATTGCCTAAAAACGATCTCCGTATACATCTTTTGCCACGCAAAATGAGCCCATGTGGCTGTCACCCACCGACAGATCATTTTTTTTTTGCACTGGCTGCGTGCATTTTTGCAATTTTCCCTGTAGACGCAAGCTCACGACCCAATACCTGTCTCTTTGAACCCACTGGAATATGGATGGGCCGATGAGATACGTGGGGGAGCAAAAACAGTGGCAACTGATGGGCTCTATTTTTCCAGACAGTGTGGTCGGTGTTTTTTGTGCCTGCAAGAAATCTTGCAGCAAAAATGCTCATGTGCTGTAACCAAGAGATCTCGTGATTTACTATGCGCATCCGGGGGGAAATGTGTCAATGTCATTGTAATAGACGAGGAAGAAGAGGATTTCGAAGCCTAACTCATCTGTGATTAAATATGAAAGTTGACAGGACCAACTTTTGCAAATATGGTTTTAATAAATGTACTCTTTCACCGTAAATAAACATACCTAAATAAACTTTCCCATTGTTTCTGAAGGATAGTTATTAGTCAGAGTTGGAATCACCGTAGCTGGTTAGCTGATAATAGTTTTCGAGCCGCTTTAGAAAAATGAAATGGAACGCCAAGACATCCGAATTTGAGTGTTGGTGCGTAACATCTTTAGCACATGTCTGATCCCAGTATCCCGCCCAGATTGGAAATCAGCGTGGTCGATTTACCTAGAATCCATCGTCGGATCAGCTGCCCCCGACGGGAAAGCTACTTTTCACATTTTGATACTTGGGCCCCAGACTAAAAGGTCTCTGCTTAAATACCGTTTTTGGTCGCCGGTCACAGTTCCTTCGTCCTTCAAACTCTGACCGTCAAACTTCGTGCGCTAGCAAGTTCGAAGTTTGCTTGAATCGTCGAAGAAACGTCGACCTGGCAAGGATCGCCGGAGTCGTAAAAACAATAATTAAGCAAACGGTGAACTTCGACGGCGTTCAAAAACGGAAATTAAGCAACCGGCTAAGCGAACGGCGAACAAAACTTCGATTAAAAACGCAACTACTGAAAAAAGAGCGACACTAGACTGCATAGCTCCCAACCAAGAACTTTTTTAAGAGGTTACTGTCCGGGCAGGAACAGAGAGCATAACACTTATCCAACTGGAGATTGGGATTCAACCGTGTCTTCTCGAAGCCTCTCTAACCTAGAATCGTGACAAAGCCGCCCAGCACCGCATTTCGTCCCTCGCCCCGTCCTGACGATATGGCACGAGCAACCTTTCAAACTATTATTCCTACATTGAATCTACTTCCGCTAACTTTTAGAATGAGAAGAAGTACTAAAGGAGTTATATCATAAGCATTCTAGCACTTGGAACGTCTTGAACCCCCCACCACCACCACCCAAGACCTAAGATGAAGCCACGACTCGATCCGACCGCTGGGTCATTTAGCGGCGCGGGTCGGAAGTGCCCGACATGGGGAGACTGGGACCATGGCTTGAATATGGATCTAACAAAATGTTTTTATTGTAGCAGGCATGTGGAAGATGTGTACAAAATTAAACTAATTATTTGCATTATCGATTTCTTTAAGTATTTTGTTCTGTTTTTTTTTGTTATTCCCGAACGTCCAAAGAATTAAGGATGTAACTAGATCACAATAAACTAACGCCTTAAATTATACTAAATTTGTCATAGGGGTTTGATTCATCGTTAAGTGAAATAGAGCCAAATAATATTCAGCTTCCGAGACCCAAAACTTTCAAACTGGCCGATGGTTTCTTCTTCCGACATATCGAAATGTCCGCATACTTAGTTGTTTTAATCCTCGTACACGCGACTCGATCTTCTCGAAGGTTTTAGTAATCTTCTGACTACCGCCGAGAGTTCAATGAATAGTTAATTAGCAATGGCAGACTTTCAGTAGTGAATTGTGTTCGAGTAATTTGTGGACAACGTTGGCTAAAAAGGTAACAGTGTGTTCCTAAAAATCCAACCCATCGTAAAATGATGGTGTCTCTCACCTTCTCGGCCCATATGATCAAAGACTTAACAAAGACAGATGTCCATTCAGGCCCGTGTCCAGGAATTTATTTCGGGGCGGGGTTGCCTTTCGGGGGGGGGGGTCGCCTGCGGGTTGCACAAAATAGTACAAAAATGACATAGATCAGAGGGAAAGCTATAAAACTGAGTATTTTTGTATGTTTTTTTTTTTTTGGGGGGGGGGGGGGGGGTCAACCCCCTAACCCCCCCCCCCCTCCCGTGGATACGGCCTTGTGTCCATTCTAGAAAGCTTTACCCTATAATGTCAAGAACATGTTCAACAAAAGATTCCCCCGGCCCCCAGCATACTGTAATCATTCACTCAGAGCCTCTCTAGCCTTGTCTTACAACATCAACACTGTGAAAAAGGTCAAAAGATTTCCTCATCCCCCCCCCTGGACATATAGCACTCCATCGAGTAACCTGTCAAACAATTACTTCTTCACCCAGTCCACTTCCCCTAACAACAGAAAACAAGAGCTACGAGCTCATATGGCACTTGTTACGAGTAGGCACGGCTCGGTTATGTCAATGATATATCTAGTGTTTGCTAGGTGTCTTCCCACCAAGTTTCATCTCGATCCCTCCACTCATAGCGTTTTCAAATATTTCCGGTTCTCCCCTCCAGCTCCCCCCAAAAGTCACCGGATCCGGTCCGGATTTTAAGTGGGTCGTCTGAGGCATGAGGTCTTTCCAAATATCAAGTTTCATCGAGATCCGGTCACCCGTTCAAAAGTTATAAATACCTCAAGATTCCGGATTCCCCCTCCCTCCACTCCCCCGACAGTGCCCGAATCGGCTCGGTTATGTCAATGATGTATCTAGTGTTTGCTAGGTGTCTTCCCACCAAGTTTCATCTCGATACCTCCACTCATAGCGTTTCCAAAGATTTCTGGTTGCCCCCTCCAGCTCCCCCCCAAAAGTCACCGGATCCGGTCCAGATTTTAAGTGGGTCGTCTGAGGGATGAGGTCTTTCCAAATATCAAGTTCCATCGAGATCCGATCCCCCGTTCAAAAGTTATAAATACCTCAAGATTCCGGATTCCCCCTCCCTCTACTCCCCCCACAGTGCCCGAATCGGCTCGGTTATGTCAACGATGTATCTAGTGTTTGCTAGGTGTCTTCCCACCAAGTTTCATCTCGATCCCTCCACTCATAGCGTTTCCCAAGATTTCCGGTTGCCCCCTCCAGCTCCCCCCAAAAGTCACCGGATCCGGTCCAGATTTTAAGTGGGTCGTCTGAGGGATGAGGTCTTTCCAAATATCAAGTTCCATCGAGATCCGATCACCCGTTCAAAAGTTATAAATACCTCAAGATTCCGGATTCCCCCTCCCTCTACTCCCCCCACAGTACCCGAATCGGCTCGGTTATGTCAATGATGTATCTAGTGTTTGCTAGGTGTCTTCCCACCAAGTTTCATCTCGATCCCTCCACTCATAGCGTTTCCCAAGATTTCCGGTTGCCCCCTCCAGCTCCCCCCAGAAGTCACCGGATCCGGTCCGGATTTTAAGTAGGTCGTCTGAGGCATGAGGTCTTTCCAAATATCAAGTTCCATCGAGATCCGATCACCCGTTCAAAAGTTATAAATACCTCAAGATTCCGGATTCCCCCTCCCTCTACTCCCCCCACAGTACCCGAATCGGCTCGGTTATGTCAATGATGTATCTAGTGTTTGCTAGGTGTCTTCCCACCAAGTTTCATCTCGATCCCTCCACTCATAGCGTTTCCCAAGATTTCCGGTTGCCCCCTCCAGCTCCCCCCAAAAGTCACCGGATCCGGTCCGGATTTTAAGTAGGTCGTCTGAGGCATGAGGTCTTTCCAAATATCAAGTTCCATCGAGATCCGATCACCCGTTCAAAAGTTATAAATACCTCAAGATTCCGGATTCCCCCTCCCTCCACTCCCCCCCACAGTGCCCGAATCGGCTCGGTTATGTCAACGATGTATCTAGTGTTTGCTAGGTGTCTTCCCACCAAGTTTCATCTCGATCCCTCCACTCATAGCGTTTCCCAAGATTTCCGGTTGCCCCCTCCAGCTCCCCCCAAAAGTCACCGGATCCGGTCCGGATTTTAAGTGGGTCGTCTGAGGCATGAGGTCGTTCCAAATATCAAGTTTCATCGAGATCCGATCACCCGTTCAAAAGTTAAAAATACCTCAAGATTCCGGATTCCCCCTCCCTCCACTCCCCCCACGGTGCTCGGATCGGGGAAGTGACTATTTCCAACTTAATCATTTGGGGTCCCTGATATGCCTGCCAAGTTTTATCATCCTAGCTTATGTGGAAGTGCCCGAACTAGCAAAACCTGGACAGACCGACAGACCGACAGACCGACAGACCGACGGACGGACGGACAGAAATTGCGATCGCTATATGGCACTTGGCCGAAGGGCAAGTGCCATAAAAAAGAAATCGAAACAGATGTCAATTCCGTTTAGATGAACCCTTCAACTTTACGAAAAAGCCCAAGAAAAGATCACTCCCCCCTCCCCCGCCCTCCTCTTAACCTATGTTGTTCTATGAATAACTGTCCAAAAGATTACTTCTACACCCAATCCACTTCCATTTGCAACAGAACCGAAAGAAGTCAAAACAATGACAGATGTCTATTCCAGAAAGCTAAACCCTCAAACTGAAAAGGGTCCACTCAAAAAGCTGAGAGGGGAAATGTCAAATTAATGGCAAACCACTTCAAACGCAATTAACTTGCCACTCTTATCTAACAGGGAAAGTGGGTTAACTCAAGCGGGGATTGTCTTAACAAGTGAAACCAATGAAAGTTATCAATGGGTTGGATGTTTCATAATATGACGAACTAATTCTGATATTTAATTTTATCAGATCAGCATGACACTGAAATCGAGCGAATTACAAAAAAAAGTAAAATAAACTAGGGCAGGACTTGGACTCCACTGTCAAAAGTTTCATACTATTCAAATGATGTTAAATTTCAACAGAGAGAGAAGACGCTATCTGTGTAAGTTAAGTGTTAAAACGTGTCATGAAGATAACACCAGACATAGTTTGTAATGTTACTTTAGCGAAAAAAATACTTTTAAGGTAGCAACGGTTTAGATGTAGTTGCTAAAGCAAAACTTGAGTTTGTTTCGAAAGTAGCCGAGGAGAGGATAAAGTTGTCGTTACTGAGACGGATGCTTTAAGTTACAGTAGAGAACCGAAATAAGAGACTGTGAGAGAGAAAAGTGGAAACAAAAAATGTCCGAAAGGACCTATCACGGTCGGATCTATCCACCAAGATATTCCACGAATATTCCAAATAAGAAACGAAATGGGAGGGGGGAGAGGGCAGGACCCCCGTTCTAGTTCGTTAACTTCATCGAAGAACTGGAGCCTTGTTCTAGTAATGACTTCACCGATGAACCAAAAATTCAAAATTAAAATGAAATGGGGAGAGCGATGCTCTAGTGCACTTCTTGCATTAGGACTTCCGACATTTTCGACGGTCGGAACAGTGATGTAGTGAAGTTAGCTTCTACGACGAACGAGGCTTCGACGAAAACAAGACCAGAGGTTTCGCTGGAATCCCAAAAATGTAATATTTGCTCCAGACAAATGGGTCTTGTAGATATCCGTTCTTCGCCAGACTCTTTGAAAATTTGTACTTCTTGTCGATATCCGGTTTTCGCCACTCCTTGAACATTTTTACTATTAAGATTTACAAACAGAAAAAGGCCAATGGCTAATATTCTGAGAAAACTAAGTTCAGATATGGATTCAGCATGTGTGTGTTTACCTCTAGCCGATGCGTCATATCTACTCTGACGAAATTGATCAAATCTTCCTGCCCTATTTTCTGCCAAATCTGCGGTTCGACTCGATTCCGGGCGAACTACTTGTCTTGTAAAAACTAAAGCTAAAAAACGAATTCAGCGTATGTCCCTACCACTATATCGAACATCTAATGAACTTCAAAACAATAACTTTTAACAAATTTTCCGGTTTCAGCCGGATTCCGGGCGAACTACATGTTCGGGTAGAAAATGATTGTCAAAGGCGGATTCAGCATGTCTTCTTATCCTAATTCGGACATCTAATCAACTTCAGATAAAACTTTTACTTTTGAAAAAATTTCCAGTTTCGGCCGGATTCTGCGCAAACTACTTGTCCAACAAGAAAATGATTCCCACATAATTGTTCAGTATATCTTCTTACCCCTAAATCGGCGAAGAGTCTTCGCCAGACTCTTTGAAAATTTGTACTTCTTGTCGATATCCGGTTTTCGCCAGACAGAACATTTTTACTATTAAGATTTAGAAACAGAAAAAGGCCAATGGCTAATATTCTGAGAAAACTAAGTTCAGATATGGATTCAGCATGTGTGTGTTTACCCCTAGGCGATGCGTCATATCTACTCTGACGAAATTGATCAAATCTTCCTGCCCTATTGTCTGCCAAATCTGTGGTTCGACTCGATTCCGGGCGATTCTTGTAAAAACTAAAGCTAATCAACTTTTGTGGCCGGATTCCGGGCGAACTACTTGTCCGGCGAGAAAAGGTTTTTCAGATTCGCGTTCAGCATGTCTTCTTACCCCTATATCGACTATCTCATTATCTGTTAAGAAAAATTTACTCGCCCCCTCCTCTATCCCTAAATATTGAGCTACAGAGCCCATCTACGAACCCGACCTGTCCCTTGACCAAAAGAGTCCTCACACCAAGTTTCGTCAAAATATCTCATGCCCTTGGGGAGTTATCGTGCTGACAGACGGACAGACAGACAGACAGACAGAAAGACTGACAGACAGACATACAGACGGACAACTTTTGCCAAGTCATAGGTATCCCTCCACTTACGTTTTGGGATCCAAAAAAAGTCTGAAAGGGTGAAACATCGCCGTCCTCCAGTCTGCGACCTTAACGCGAAAACAGATCTGTCTAACTAGAGCTTCCATGAATCTTCCAAGCAAGAAACAAAAGAAAGGGACGTCATTTCCTTAGAACGACGGACAGAGATCGATTCGACTTGAACGAAGCCACGGCCTAGGGCGAGTCCAAGGAAGGAATCATCAATAATCCTTCAGAAGCGTGGAGAGATTCCCTTAGTGGAGTGTTCACACTTGTCCAAGCGTGATAAATATCATGCAGCTTCCAAGCATGCTAAGACAAAAACAATACAAGGAGGCAACTTGTTTGCTCTTATTTCGGGGAGAGACACAGTTCCAGCGAAAAGCTACGGACTGAGGAATTCGGGCGTCTTAAACCTACCAACACAATCGTTTAGGGACACGCCCCACGATGCTTTCTCTACTGCGCGAACATCCTATTAACACAAAAATCTAAGTTTGTTTTAGTTTAGTTTAATTTAATACTCTATATCATACAAACCAAATTTTACATGCTAAACTACATGAACACACCTTTTTTAACCCTCTTAACATAGTTTATACATGAAGCTGATACTTCTGACTGCAGGAAAGCCTAAATGGGCCTGTGGGGGGGCGGAATGGGCCTAAGGAGCTTCTTGTTCTAAATTAGGGTGGTGGTGGAGGGGGCGGACCAGTGTTGGGAAATACTTAAGTAAAAAGTACTTAAGTAATTACTTAAGTAAAAGATCTCAGTACTCTACTTGAGTAAACAATTTCGGAAGCGCTTGATACTCGTACTTAAGTAAAAAATAGAAGTACTTCAGGATACTTAAGTACTCAGGTACTTTCATAACGGTGGAAAACCGAATTAGCACGAGTTTCAGTACCATGATTATGGTATTCGTTGAAGCTGAATGGACGTTACGGATTTAGTGATTCTTTGGTCCGATGGAGAACAGGACGAAAGGTTTCGGTGACATCACAAGGAGATAAAATAACATCCAGAAAATCGGGTCTTCACCAGATCGCATAAATGTTATTCATCCCCACCCAACCCCTTGGCAAGAACCCCTAGGTAATCCTTTTCTGTTTTGACTGACTGATTTATTCGAAATATAGGCACACCCACACTATCTAATAAGTTTGATCATAGGATGTTGTTCTTTGCAAACTTTTCGGTCTACATCATATTCTGGTCATCACCATTTACCCATTATTAGTCAGAAGTCCTTTGTGAAAAGTGCCATCTACGTATCATTACCATTTACCCAGTGGGGAAAATTTCCTACCGGGTAATTTTGATGAGAAGAAGCTCACAGATGGATCAGTCATCTTATTACCCCTATACCGACGCGAACAACTGGAAAAACACGTTATTAGAAATTAAACAAATTCCCGTTTCCGTCGGATTCCGGCAAATCCGGCCGAATTAACTATCAACTAGATGCTAAAACGAAGCTAAAGGATGAGTATCCTGTCTTATTCTCCCGAGCAAAGCATAAAGCGAGGCCAACGGAACTTCCAATTTGTGACCGGAGGTCCGTAGGATCGACCAAGCACAACTTATCAAATGACGGCTTGGCCCAGGATCTTGGTTCAAGAGTTATATATTCGATCAAGAAACTATAAGCACCGCCGATATTTTGTTTTGCTGGATTCCATGCAAAGTAACTGTCCAGGACCAAAAACAAATTTAAGACGTGGCTTCAACGTGTCTCTCACTCGTGAATCTTGGATGAATTCCATCCCGATCCGTTGACGCTAAGCGTTTCACAAAAATTCCGGTTCCCCCCCCCCCCCCCCCAGTGTCAGATCTTGTCCGGACTTTGACATGGAACACCGAGACAATAGCTCTTTCCTCCTGCCAAGTTTCATTCAGATCCGATCGCCCGTTCAAAAGTTATAAATGCTACTTGATTCCGGATTTCCCATCCTCAAATCCCCCCACGATGTTCGAATCGTGCAAACGCCTATTCTCAAGTCGGTCAGTTCGGGTGCCTCATATTCCTGCCGCGTGTCATTATCCTATAGTAATTCGGCAAGTACCGAACTCGCTGGATCACCAGAATCCCCCCCCACCCAACTCCCCCCACAGTGCCCGAATCCGGCACGGTTATTTTAATTATGTATCTAGGACTTGTGCTTTTTCTTCCCACCAAATTTCATCGTAATCCCTCCACTCTAAGCGTTTCCCAAGATTTCCGATTCCCCCCTCCAACTCCAAGACTCCAAGAGTCAAATTCACCGGATCCGGTTCGGATTTGAAGTGGGTCGTCTGAGACAGGAGTCTTTTCAAATATCAAGTTAAGATTCGATCACCCGTTTAAAATTTATAAATACCTCAAGATCGCGGATTTCCCCTCCCTCCACCCCCACCCCACCCCCCCTTGATGGTCGTATCGGGGAAATGACTGTTTCCAAGTACGACTGTTTCCAAGTTTCATCGTCCTAGCTTATGTGGAAGTACCCGAACTAGCAAAACCCGGACGGACCAATAGACTGCCGACCGACCGACGGACAGAAATTGCTATCGCTATATGGCACTAGGCCGAAGGACAAGTGACATAAAAATGCAATGCACTGAAATTTAGTTTTTAGTGGGATAATTTGATGTAATGACGAAGTACAGGTGTGTGTCCCGAAAGGTGTGTGAGAAATTCTGGCCAAGAGTCTTTGCACAACGCAGATTGGCAAAAGGTCGAAAACAACGATAATCCCTACCTGTTTTTCCAGTTCTATGACGTGGTTCTTCATCTCTTCAACTTTGGCCAAATGCTCCTCTCGTTTCTGCATATCCAAATGTGCCAGTCGAAGCTGAAAATAACTGAAAATGAATCACAGTCGGAGGACTAAAAACGACTAGTAAATATGTTTATTATAAACCACTTAACTAAAAAAAAAAGGCACAGAAACGCATAAATGAATGAACATGTTTCTTACCCATCTTTACATTAAATGTCAGAGGTGTAGTTCCCAGACAGAGAAGGACAGACAAGAAAAAAGAGAAAAACACAAGATACAATTTTATCTTAACATTACACAATTCAAAGACACATTTTTTAAACCACTTGGACTAGGGGAATACTCAACCGATTACTTAAAGTTTAACCGAAAAGGGCTAGGATACGACAGTCTAGTAACCCATCACTTGTTCGCTTAAATAATCTTGAAAACCCGATGAAAAAGCGTTAGTTTGTTTTTCTGATATTTCCAAATAATCGATTATCCCATTGTGCTTGCCGCTCTTCCCGTTTTTGTGATATCTCTATGGTGCCTGGAACATTTGGCAACAATACACGCAGCAAACGAGTAAATAAATTGTGTACCAAATAAACAAAGAAGTGTCTGCAGTCTGCAGTGCGAAAAACTAGTGCTAGCTAGTGAGGTGTCTTGTGTAGTGATAGTTTAGTGATTTTCGCGGGCGAATTGTGGACGGATTCACCATGGGAAAGCGTCAACATTCCCAACGTCCCTACTGAAGACTACTGTGGACAGAATGAAAATCCCCAATAGGTGTTGTAATAATTCAATGTATTTTAATCTAAGATGTAAAAATAAGTTGCCTGTTCAGTTAAACTTTAAAGAGCGTGTTCCACCCTTGTAACAATAGTTACTATTAGTTACTATTTCCGTTCCATCCTCACGAAAAGTTACTACGCTGACCGTTTCAACCTTGTCGGAATAGTAACTAATAGTTACTATTTGCTTACCATGCTCGGGAGCGTGGTAAGCGTAGTAACTACGCATCTCTTGAACGTGATTGGTCGGATTCGCCCCTGGCGTGAGATCCTGCTGGAAAATAGAAAAATCGTTCCAGCCTTGACGGCAAAAAGCCAGAATTCGTGACGTCATGCGTAGTAACTACGGTAAGTAGGATGGAACACGCTCAAAGTAGTTAAATCGGAAGCACTGTCGCATTCGGAATGTCTAGATCAGCCCCGTCCAAGCCGCACTTTAACCTGGGACTCCGTTCTAGTGACAATATGCGGAAGCACTCTTATGGCAAACGTTGTTGAGGAAAGGTAAATTTACAGCTAAATGTTTGGCAGTATCTATTTCTTTCAAAAATTCGTTTTGAGTTTTTTTTTTTGTTATATATATATATATAATTTCTGCCTAACAATAAGCCATGCTACTTGACAGGCTGTCATTTGTAGGCTACTCGATTGGATCAAGGAAATAAAAATAATATAACATAAATAACTATAAAACCACTGACTGACCGCGCTATACCACGCTGTTTTGAATTTTGCGCGTGATTTGTGTCAAATGAAGCTCGCCCGCACTACCTGAAGTTCGGAAGATTTTTCTGCAACGGCGAATATAGCCAGTATAGTTGTATAGTTTTATTCGTGTACAGAATATACTCCCCAGTTTTGAGGCAAACAAATGAAAAAACAAATAAATAATATCAAATTAGCGGCTTGCACCTATACAAAATTATTAAAAATAAATTAAAAAAGGCTTCCACGTGAGGTATTGTCGATCAAATGCCGGCTAAAACTTAGAAATTCGTTTGGAACTGAAGTCCCAGAAATAAACCCAGTCGGCAGAACACGAGTCACCTGGTCAATTCAGACTTGTGCCAGCCCCTGTTGGCAAAAAACTAAGGCAAAGCCGACTTTTGGAAATCGCGTTAGCGATTTCAAACTTGTCTCAAAAGCAAAGTCCGTCCCTTCTGAAGTCCGATTCCAAAAGCTTGAAGAAACCTGAATTCTGGAGAAACGGATTTTCGAAGAGGCGGTATGAAGGTATTCATTCAGCCCAAGACGACTGCGAACCTGTCTGGTGTTGCTGATACCTGAGGGGTTCAAAGGACAGCTTGACCAAGACTGGCGAGCGCAACGATAAGAGAAGGTTGGAGCACCCCTGAGTCCATAACCCGGAAATAAACCACAATCAACAACTGCAAACCATTCATCAGGATACTACATCCTTGTTGCTTGCACGCTGCTTGCACGTGCAATTCAAAGGACACATCGTACTTACAATAGTAATTCACACTACTTAAGTAATATTTTCATCCATTCCCGTTCCCGAGATTCTTCACTTCATAATTGTATCCTATCTCCTCTGTTAGCAATACACTGATTATGAAGCTTGTCACGTTTGTTCTCATTAGGTGACGTATCACGCGCCCGATTATTGTTGCTGAGGAGCTTATCTGTCCGGAGACTGGTCATGTAATTTTGCCAAGATTGTTGTCGAAGGCAACGGACATGGAAATAGACTAATAACAGCCGAAGCCTTTTGTAGTTTTCTGTAAGCATTGCTTAGTTGTAAAGTGGTCAACTATCTCAAAACATCTGATTAGAAACACTATGTAATGCTGCGTGTCCTTTAAAGTTTCACCAAAAAGGGCTAAGATCAGACATTCTAGGTACACATCACGTATTGACTTAAATAGGCCTGAAAACCCGATAAAATTGTGTCACTCGTTTGTTCGCGTCCACAGATAATAGATTCCTTCGAATGAACTTAAATCTTTCGGACCTGCGTAACTCTATGCACCTGCCCCTTTATGCTTGAAATATCTACAATTACATAAGTAAGTAAGCCGTTGTCTAAAAATAAGCCTGTGCTGATCGGCTTTAATACCGCAAATGCACGCTTGTTTACAAATTCTAAATCTCCGCGTCTTGATGAATTCTGGCTTGTCGTGCAAGCAGCGAACATTATGAATGTCATTACTAGAGCCTCGGATGCAAAAATGAAAAAATCTCTTAGACGGGTCAAAATGTTTCAGTGCATTTAAATAGACGATGTAAAAATAAGGTGCCTTTTCAGTTAAACTTTAAGGCAATAAATTACCGGCCAATGGAAGGAGACTCAAGTCCAAGATCTGTTCAGACCTGACAGTTTAAAAACTTGGGCTCTCGTCGTAACTTTTCATAAAAGCTAATTAATTTTTTTCATATTGCCACCTGTCACATCAAACGACGCATCCGTCGTTTTCAACGCTTCTGCCGACATGCAATTGGAATTTTTGATACCTGTCCAATGTCACCATGTCACAATTCTCGTATCTGCATCATTTTTTCTTTGGGTGGGACCAGTAGCCAGACGGGGTTGAGGTAAGGTAAGAGGTATGAGCGATAGTATTCTGTCACTTAGGACGTACGTAACTTTGGACGGATTTTGTATTTGCACAGTGATTTCTTTTGTTTTGCTTTTAAAGCACATCTCGCACTATTTGCTCTTTTCGTTGACTATTCCAAATTACTGTTAAATACTATAAGCCAAACTCTGCTTTACATAAATTCACCACGGCTTTTGCTGTTTTAAGCCTTTCTCCTGGCCACTGATTTCAAGCAGAAACAAGGAAAAGTTAACATAACCGGTTTTTCTCACGAGCGAGATTCTCCTAGACAGTCGCCGAGCGAAACAAGGCAAAATCACCGAGTTGTCCGGGTTTTCGAATGGGTGAAGAGATTGCGGAAGTAGGTTGCATTGGGATTATAAGTACGACGGTCCTATAGGCTTTGGCTATTTTCTTGTTCAGTTGCTTTCACAACATCTAGCGGCAACGTTCGAAGATGTCTGAAGCATATATTCAAATAATGTATACAACGGATACGTCAGCTAAGATTCTTCATCAGCGCTATTTCGGCCCTTGTTGACAAGGGTCTTCGTCAGGCTGATGAAGAATCGGAGCTGACGTATCTGTTGTATACATTATTTGAAGATATGTTTCAAAGTCTGCTTGGGCTCAAGGAATATTTATGTCTGAAGCATTTGTACTTATTCCGTATTCGGAAGTATTCATGACTGTCAGAAGTAATAAAGCAGAAGAAAAAAAAACATTAAAGACGGAATAGAAGATGATACTAAAAGAATCGGATTTCATTTAAATGTTTGAAAAGAAGTATGAAAAGAAACACTCGTCTCCAGGGCCGTATCCAGGGGGGGTTAGGCCTCCCCCCCCCCCCGAAACATTCAAAGTAATCGTTTTGTATAGGCTTTAGTCTCGGGTCTGTGTCTTTTTGTACTTTTCGGTCCCCCCCCCCTTCGCCCCCGCCCACACCGAAATAAATTCCTGGATATTTGTTTTAGCAGTGAAAACGAAATCAAGGTAGTCCAAAACTCACAGTATATACCTCTACATTTATTGCCTTTTCCCGCTATTTTTGGGTGTACCCCTGAATGTTCTGTCGGTAGTTTTTCAGACTTCTGACGAAGGAAAAACGTTTGCCGCACTGTCGCAAAATGGTCACTACAAGGAAGTAATTTGGCAATTCATGATTTGGAAGGTCGCCGCCGCTAGAACACACGTCAGTTCGCCGTCAACAACAAGACCAAAGGTTTCGATGGGATCCCAAAAATTCAATATCTGATCCAGACAACTGGATCTTGTATTAGCCAGATCCAGTCTTTGCCAGACTCCTTGAACATTTTTACAATTAAAATTCAGAAACAGAATTAAGGCCAAATAGCTAATCACCTGAGAAAACCAAGTTCAGATTTGGATTCAGCATGTGTGTTTACCCCTATAAGTCATATCTGTTTTGACGAAAACTTCCTGCCACTTCTGCCAATTTCCCGGTACCGGCCGAAATCAGGGTATCTTCTTTCCCCAGTAATGAACATCTAATCAACTTCAAATAGAAATTTAGCTTATAACAAATTTTCCGATTCCAGCCGGATTCCGGTCGAATTATATGTCCGGGTAAAATATGATTGTCATACAGGGACTCAGCATCTCTTCTTACCCCTAAATCGCTTATCTAATCAACTAGAAATAAAACTTTGACTTCCAACAGATTTCCGGTTTTGGCCGGATTCCGGACGAACTACATGTCCGGGTAGAAAATTGTTTTCACATAAGTGTTCAGCATGTCTTCTTGCCCTAAATCGAACATCTAATCAACTCCAAATAAAACTTTTAATTTTGACAAACTTTCCGGTTTGGGCTGGATTCCGGTCGAAATACTTGTCGGTCGAGAAAATAGTTTTCACCATCGTCTTCAGCATGTCTTCCTACCTCTAATCAAACATCTAATCAACTTCAAATAAAACTTTTACTTTCAACAAACTTTCCGGTTTGGGCCGGATTCCGGGCGAAATACTTGTCCGTCGAGAAAATAGTTTTCACCATCGTCTTCAGCATGTCTTCCTACCCCTAAATCGAACATCTAATCAATTTCAAATAAAACTTTTACTTTCAACAAACTTTCCGGTTTGGGACGGATTCCGGGCGAAATACTTGTCCGTCGAGAAAATAATTTTCACCATCGTCTTCAGCATGTCTTCCTACCTCTAAATCGAACATCTAATCAACTTCAAATAAAACTTTTACTTTCAACAAACTTTCCGGTTTTGGCCGGATTCCGGGCGAACTACTTGTCCGATGACAAAATAGTTTTCACCATCGTGTTCAGCATGTCTTCTTACCCCATAATCGACTATCACATTAGCTGTTTCAAAATATTTTGTTTGTCCCTTAATTTGAATCCCCTCCCCCACCCCTAAACGTAGAGCTACAAAGCCCATCTACGAACTTGACTGGTCCGACGACCCAACGAACCCTCACACCAAGTTTCATCAAAATATCTCGTTCCCTTCGAGAGTTATCGTGCTTACAGACGGACGGACAGACGGACGGACGGACAGACGGACAACTTTTGCGATGTCATAGGTATCCCTCCACTTACGTTTTGGGATCCCAAAAACCCGACTGGTCAGTCGCACTTCAGATCGTCCACGAGTCAGTTCACCGTCACTACGCCCACATTTTCCGACTTTTGCCAACAAGGAAATTGACCCATGAAATTCCTATGGTGAAAGTGATTATAGTGATGAAAAGCGACGGTCGCTCGATGAAACTGATGATCGTGAAGAACGAAAGACACTAATCTACCAGTTGCGCTGAAGTTGTTTATCGAAAAATTGCGTGCAGTGACAATTTCCGTGGAAATTAAACGAGAAGGAATGCAATTAGCGAGATGATTCTCGACAAAACCACCGTGAAACCGCAGGTGTCACTGATATTTAAAATCACGGTCTGCTGGACGCAGTCGGGAAATGATTGTTTCATTTTACGCACGATGCCTTGGTTCGAGTCCAGAAGTTCAGTCCATTCTTATCACGATTCGCTCCAAAGGTCTATCGTACAGCCACCCAGAAATAATTCTCTATATTACACTAGAGGTATACTTCTGTGGACATTAACAAGACCAAAGGTGTCGATGGGATCCCAAAAATCTAATATTTGATTCAGACAATCGAGTCTTGTCTTCGCCAGATCCAGTCTTGGACAGGCTAATTATCAGAGAAAACCAAGTTCAGATATACCTCTATAAACCATATCTATTTTGACGATACTGACCGGGACTTCCTGCCGATTTCCGAGCGAACTACTAGCCCAGCAAACAAAAAAAATACAGAAACAAAACCAGCGTATCTCCTTATCCCTATAAAGAACATCTAATCAACTTTGAATAAAAGTTTGACTTAAAAAAAAATCCGGTTACAACCGGATTCCGGAAAAATTATATGTCCGGGTAAAAAAACATCGTCATAAACCGAATCAGCCTCCCTTCTTACCCCTTAATCTGTCATCTACTCGAACTTTTGCTTTTAACAAATTTTCCGGTTTTGGCCGGATTCCGGGCGAACTACTTGTCCGTCAAGAAAATGATTTTCACCATCGTCTTCAGCATGTCTTCCTACCCCTAAATCGAACATCTAATCAACTTCAAATAAAACTTTCACTTTTAACAAACTTTCCGGTTTTGGCCGGATTCCGGGCGAACTACTCGTCCGATGACAAAATGATTTTCCCCATCGTGCTCAGCATGTCTTCTTACCCCATAATCGACTATCAAACTATCAACTCGAAATAAAACTTCTAATTTTAACAAACATTCCGGTTTCGGCCGGATTCCGGGCGTACTACTTATCCTTCGAGAAAATGGTTTTCACCATCGTCTTCAGCATGTCTTCCTACCCCTAAATCGAACATCTAATCAACTTCAAATAAAACTTTTACTTTTAACAAACTTTCCGGTTTTGGCCGGATTCCGGGCGAACTACTCGTCCGATGACAAAATAGTTTTCACCATCGTGCTCAGCATGTCTTCTTACCCCATAATCGACTATCACATTAGCTGTTTCAAAATATTTTGTTTGCCCCTTAATTTAAACCCCCTCCCCCACCCCTAAATGTAGGGCTACATAGCCCATCTACGAACTTGACTGGTCCGACGACCCAACGAATCCTCACACCAAGTTTCATCAAAATATCTCACTCCCTTCGAGAGTTATCGTGCTTACAGACGGACGGACAGACGGACGGACGGACGGACGGACGGACGGACGGACAGACGGACAACTTTTGCGATGTCATAGGTATCCCTCCACTTACGTTTTGGGATCCCAAAAATAAGAAGGACCCTTTTCCTCTCTTTACTGTGATAAACCTTGGTGGTTCATAGTAGTTTCTTAAAGTAGAACTGACAACCAACACTACTTAGCGGTTGCCACTCTCGGTTTTAGTGTGCAGCAATTAAGTGCCCGCTGCCTTGGTGTCCGGCCGGCACCGGTTGCCATGTTTCAGAACATTAAAATCAGTCAAATGAATCGCCTAATTTATGGCCGGCACCTCTGGTTTCGGCTGGTATTTACTAGGTATGTACAAGGGTGTACAGCAGGTACCGGGGAGTGGGCAACCCCTCGGACTAATTTTCTCAACAACCAGCGCTACCACCAGCCCACATAGTTCGATTGTCACATTATAGTTGTTTTCGTGCTTTTGCTGTTGAGCCAAATCCAATCTTCCCATAGAAAATCATTCTCACTGTCGATCCCCGCCCCTCCGTTTTTTGTTTCTCTAACTGATCCCGCGAGCTGTTTCTGGACGAATTTCGCACTTCTTTGATGAGGGTCCTCTTCAGGCCGTAGGCACCAAAAATATAACCAAATTAAATCCCGATCTATTTTTTTGTGAACGTTCCGCTACATGTTGTTGTTTCTTTTGTACCTCCTCACGGCACTATAAACAAGACCAAAGGTTTCGATGGGATCCCAAAAATTTTAGCATCTGCTCCCGACAGTTCGGTCTTGTAGATATTCGGTCTTCAACAGACTTCTTAAGTATTATTACTTTTAACATTTAAAAACAGGTTAAGGCCAATGGTAATAACTGGAGAAGACCAAGTTCGTATTTGATAGTGCAAACCGGATACGCCAGCTGAATTTCAACACGTTCAGATATATTCAGATATCCGTTTTGCGCTGTCAAATTCATATGGTTTACCCTATAGCCTACGTCGTATCTCCTTCCTTCCTTACTTCCGCCCAACTTCAGGTTTCGGCCGGATTCCGGACAAACTACTTGTCTGGCAAAAAACTAAAGCTCAAAAACGAATTCAACATGTCTCCTTACCCCTACATCCAACCTCTAATCAACTTCAGATTAAACTTTACTTTTAACAAATTTTCCGGTTTCAGCCGGAATCCAAGCGATCTATACATCCGGTGAGAAAATGATTTTCATATGCGAATTTAGCATGTCTTTTTACAAGCAAATCGAATATATCAAATTTAAATAAAACTTTTACTTTTAACAAATTCTCCGGTTTTACCCGGATTCGGGCCGAAGTATTTGTCCGACGAGAAAATAGATTTCATATTCTGACTCAGCACGTCTCTTTGTCCGTAAATCGAACCTCAAACCAACTTCCTATTAAACTTTTACTTTTCACAAATTTTCCGGTTTCTGCCGGATTCCGGGTGAACTATTTGTCCGGCGAGAAAATCAATTTCATATTCGAATTCAGCATGTCTCATTACCTCTAAATCAACTATCTCAAGAGCTTTCAAAAAATATTTTTTTCGCCCCTTAATTTGAAACCCCTTCCCCACCCTCAAATATAGGGCTACAGAGCCCATCTTCGAACTTGACCTGTACTTTGACTCAAAGGATCCTCCCACCATGTTTCATCAAAATATCTCTATCTCTTCGAGAGTTATCGTGCGGACAGACGGACAACTTTTGCGGTGTCATAGGTATCCCTCCACTTACGTTTTGGGATCCCAAAAACAAGACCAAAGGTTTCGATGTGATCCCACAAATTCAATATTTGGTCCAACCAATTGGGTCTTCTCTTCGCCAGATCCAGTCTTCGCCGGACTCCTTGAACATCTTTACTATTAAAATTCAGAAACAGATTAAGGCCAAATAGCTAATCATCTGAGAAAACCAAGTTTAGGTACGGATTCAGCATGTCTGTTTACCCCTACAAGTCATATCTGTTTTGACGAAAACTGCCACTTCTGCCAATTTCCCGGTTTCGGCCGAATTCCAAAACTACTTGTCCGGCGAAAAAAGAAAGCTAAAAAAATAACTCAGCGTATCTTTTCTCTCCAATACTAAACATCTAATTAACTTCAAATAAAAAATTTAACTTATAGTAAATTTTCCGGCTCCAACCGGATTCCGGTTGAACTATATGTCCGGGTAAAAAATGATTTTCATACACGGATTCAGCATCTCTTCTTATCCCTAAATCGGATATCTAATCAACTACAAATACAACTTTTACTTTTAACAAACTTTCCGGTTTCGACCGGATTCCAGGCGAACTACTTGTCTGATGACAAAATGGTTTGTACCTTGCACCAAGTTTGTATTTATTCAAACAATGTTTACAACGGATACGTCAGCTATGATTTTTCATCAGCGATATTTCGGCCCTTCTTGGCAAGGGTCCTCGTCAGGCTCAGCCTCAGCCTCGTCAGGCTCAGCCTGACGAGGACCCTTGCCAAGAAGGGCCGAAATATCGCTGATGAAAAATCATAGCTGACGTATCCGTTGTAAACATTGTTTGAATAAATATTTCAAAGTCAGCTTGGGCTCAAAGAATATTTACCAAGTTTGTACCTTGCAACGCGTCTGCGTCTTCGTGATACAAGCGCTCGTTCAGGCAGTATTTTTTACATTTTATGAACTTGTACGTATAAACAGAGAGTGACCAATCCAATTAAATCGCCAATCGTTCAAGCAGTATTTTGTACATTTTACGAACTTGTAGGTATAAACAGATCCAATTAAACCGCCAATTAATATGACTAGGTAATTAAAGTTGTATATTTATTTATTTATAGTTGTGCATCTATCTGTGAAGATAATATACAGCAAATAAACATTATCTCAAAATGATTTTCACCATCGTGTTCAGCATGTCTTCTTAGCTCTATCTCGACTATCATATTATTTGTTTTAAATATTTCATTTGCCCCTTAAATTAAACCCCCTCCCCCACCCCTAAATATAGAGCTACAGAGCCCATCTACGAACTTGACCTTACTCTTGACCCAAAGAATCCTCACACCAAGTTCCATCAAAATGTCTCATTCCCTTCGAGAGTTATGGTGCGCACAGACGGACAGACGGACGGACGGAAAGACGAACAGACGGATAGACGAACAACTTTTGCGATGTCATAGGTATCTCGCCACTTACGTTTTGGGATCCCAAAAACCCATAACAATCGATCCTAATACTCAATGCTTTAAGTTGCTGTTCTTAGCATTTAACCCTGCATTCATCATCAACGCGAGGAAGTCTCGCGGTTTCATTGTGTCATATCAGTTTATATATAAAGCCAAGTGAAATGAGTTTATGTGTCAAATCAGTTGGCACCAGTTCACTAGTGCAGTTCGACTTCAGTCTGTTAACTGTATCTAAGTAAACTGAATAAGGCTAAGCGACCCTTGTCCCGTCACCCCTTGTGACGTCTACACCAGATTAATCCCTTACCTTTAACACCGTCCATATGCAGAGCGGCTTACTAGGCTTCACTGGCCATCATTGAAGTTTCAAATACATCGCAGTGACATCATTAATGTATTTCGGATTGTTAAAGGAGTCATATTGCCCCCAATTCATTTTTTAAGTTCAGCCCTATCACACAACCCGACAACAACATTATAAACTGTAAACCCTGAAACCACGTAAAAAAATTGGCCAGTGCTCATTTGTTAATAGGGTAACTCAACCGTTGAACGGTTTACCAGTAGCTCTAGTAGATTCAGGTAGTGTCCAAATATTTAAAGGACACCTGAACAATGAAACCATACTTGAACAAACCATGGAAAATGCATTTACAGACATGGTCACGGAGAGCATTCTTCTTCTGAGCGTGACGTTTTCAAAATAGGGATGATTGTTTCCGGAGGTTTGCACATGCAGACTCCAAGACAAAAAGCGCAATTCATTCAAATCTTGTCCAGCGCTGGCCGGATCGTATTGGAATTTCTTCTAGATATACGTTTGGGCTTATCTGGTTAAAAAATATTTCAGAAGAAGGGTTGATTGGAGACATTTGTTCATTTCTAAAATTGCTCGGTACTGAAATAAGGACAGATGCAAAATGGAGCAAAAATCATAGCTGGGAAACGGTATTTCGTATTGGGATTGGGTTTTCTGCAGGCAATGTTAACGGAAGTCATACAGATAGGGATGGTACTTGGTACTCATCATTCAGGTGTCCTTTAAGCGTGGTATAGTAGACACCCCATTTTACTCAGTTGCTTTTGTAGTTTGAACATTTGTTTACTTGTGTAGTGTGTCAGTTTCTGTGTGTAAAAGTGTGTCTTATCCGTTCGTACTTGTATAGTAATAAATAATTAATTCGATGACAGTGACTTCGAGGTCAACGAATACGACATGGGGAGCCTACTCGCCGCTGCCACCATAACTGGAGAAGAACGAGCAAAACTATTAAAGTAAAATCTTACCTGGCTTTCCATCTCCGTGAGGCAAGCTTTTCGAGCTTTCGCTAGGGCAGCGGCTTGCCGTCTCAGCTGGATGAGGAGCAGAACGAGTTCCTCGTGGGTCCTTCCCAGGAGGTCTCCCGCAGAAATTTGTCCTTCGCTGTCCGAGGCAGGTCGCTGTTTCTCATCCATCTAAAGGGCAAGACGGTAAGGAAAGTTCGAGGAAAAAGCAGCTCTCTCATCTCGGGAAAGCTGGTAAGGGAAAGGTTGAAAACAAAAAATTAGTATCTTCCAGAATTCTCAACTAAGACTTTTGTAGTCGTGAGCTTTGAGAGCTTCCCCGAAAGTGCTGTTAAAGATTATAGGGCTCAGATATAGCAGTCTAGTTATCATCACATATTCACTTACATAAGCAAGAAGATCCGATGAAAATGAGTTAAATCGTTGGTCGATTATTCGAATAATCGATTTCCATTGAAAGATCTTGGTCTTTCGTATTTCTGGTACCTGTGCTTTTGCCGTCTCTATGCTCGACATATTTAGCAACTACAATTTTTGGGTCACAAAAAATTTCTTCAAAATTGACCTTAGCCTACAGTCTGGAACTGAGCACTTCACAGAAATTGCTAGTTACCATCTAGAAATGCTAAATGTTAGAGGCATTTTTAACCTCTCCCATGTTATTTTTGTTGCCGGTGCGTTTTTTAGGAAGGGAATTAAAGGAGCAGTTCTTTTTTTCAAACAAATGTTCACAAAATAACATAGTATGTTCTTGGTTGTACTGTGCTGACTTCATAAACGCCCATCACTAACATTGAGACACAGACTACCGCGTACTCTCACACGTAAAAGACAATACAAATATACTCCAACTACGCACGGCGTCAGTCAATGACATACGGTAATCGTACCGTCACGTCATTAGTTCCGGATGGTGTAGGCAAAAAGTGCCGAAAGTACATAATTGCTCATTATCAACCCTCGAGGGTTTCAACTTCTTGATGTAATTTGTCTTGTCTTTCTTGAGAAGGTGGATTAGAGAAGGTTGTTTCGTAAACATTTTTATAATAGCTAGGCTTCACCTTCTAGATTACCAGACGTCCGGGACTTCCGCATAGTCAAGCCAACCCTTCCAGATTTTCATGACAATGATGACATCCAAGTTTGCTGTTCTTCAACAATTCCTAGATGTCGCCTTCGCGTTTAAATATCTCTTGCATCCCAGTCACAACTGTCAATCACTTCCCCTTTCCTTCCTGCATTTGCATATTTTTTCTGTCTTTCGAATGGATTGCCTCTATGGTACCTTCCAGACATCCGGAATCGGGGTGTCCAACACCCCGGACTTCCAGACGTTTTTAGCCTGGCTTTACGTTCCAGATTCGTCTCGACGAAAACGGCTGTCTGGAATCCGGAAGAAAAATCTGGAAGGTGAAGCCTCGCTCCAAGGGTACTAGCTGTGAAAAAGACAGCTGTGTCTGACGTCATAAACATAGGGACAGACAATACACCTTACCCACAGATGAATACAAGAAAGATGTCCTGCAAGAATACAAGAAAGATGTCCTGCAAGACAAAAGCTTGACTGCAAGACTTAAAGTTCAACGGGCACATCAAACTACCCCAATCCCACTCTGTAACAACCTAGGAACAATGCTTACCCCCTAGCTGCGCAGCTTTTTCAGCAGTTTCCTCTCTGTGATATTTCAAAGCGTAATATTTTGGGCCAGTACATTCTCAATTTACTAGCTTGGACAAAGATAAAAGTGATGTTGCTTATAACACTTAGTAGATCTTTATTTTATGCATAAATCAGCTTGTCTAATTCAGATTTGAATAGGCTATTTGTTTTTTAATGATATTTGTTGTATTTTTTTTTATATACTTATTGCATATTCTGGTACATTTTCTAAAGCAAGTTAAACAAGCTTCACAACACAATTCCACAAAGAAAAACTTTAATAGGCACTTAAAACATGGAACTCCTAATGACACACTAGAACAATCAGGTAAACTGCATCTGCGGCTTGACTTATTGGTGACATCTCAAAAATATCCTTTTCTATCAAGCACTGCTGGGAGTTTTTGAATTTCCTGCCACGACATGCCAGCTCCTAAGATTTGGATCGCCGAAATGCCAGAGAGGGAAAGACAAGGGATAACAAGAAAACGGCCGATTTTCCTAGCGCCTTCTAAAGGAAGTCGGAAAGGTTTATTTGTGAATCATTTAATACAAAATAAAGCATTAGAAGTGTCCATTGTGCTTTAAGCTTGGCGTCAGTCAATATCATACCATAACTGTACATGGTATAGCCACGTCCCTGGCGACGGGTAGTGTAGGCAAAAATTACCAAGGAGGTTACCGGAATTTCTCTTGATGAATAGGACGGTTGGCAAAAACTGAATAAACGGAACATCACCAAGGAGGTTAACGGATTTTCTAATTAACACCCCCAAGCCATTTCGACCACTTCGTTTTATTTTTATTAGTTTCAGTTTCAGTTTCATTGGACTATATTTAAAGACAAAAAAAAATACACAATTTACATTCCTGCCAGGAAAGCACAAATGTAGTGCTTGGCCCGATATCACAAACACAGACTATCGCTTCCCGATGCATGAAAAATAAAAGATAGTCAGCACTAATATCGTATCAGTCAATGTATTACTATACTCGTACCATCATAGTGCTACTACTTTGCATTTCGACCTTTCCTATGTTCATGATTTGTCTGATACGTTTTTTAGGCGGGCGGGTAAAGTAACACTTTTTCAGAAACATTTGTATAACAAAAACTGTATTAGCTTACAGGCTACTGTGAAAAAAGTCATAGAGCGTTCGTCACCACCGATAATCATAAACGCGGAGCGTCACATACTACCGCTTACCCATGCATGAAAAACATACGATACTTGACACGTCGTTAGTTCCGGATGGTGTAGGCAAAAAACTACCAAGGAAGTTACAGAAAATGCTAATTACTACCCTCAAGCCATTTGACCTCTTCGAGTTCTTTCTGTCGTCTGGTGTGTTTTTTTGGGCAGACGGATAAAGGAACGGGTTTTCAGGATGAAAGCGATTTGGCTCATGGGTTAGGTCTGGTAGTATATCGTGACAAGGGGAAGTGCGAAAGTTGTTATTGTTGCTGTCACCATCCACGTAGGATATGCTCTTCACCAGGTTGAAGAAAGTGAATTCTACTCTGTATTGTTATGGATAAGAAAGTACAGGCGTTTCCCGAGGACATCCGAGTGCTCTTAAAGCACAACTTTTACTAGAAATGAACTTTTCAAGATAGAATGGCTCAGAAATATCGTTTTATATCATTCCTTTCCAGGAGAAATTAGTGACTTCCTTGGTTGCACTTTTCCTCTTTCCAGCCTTCCCTCTCTCCGACGATGCGGCTGGACGCAAAATATTTGAAAACTGAACAAGCCGCGGTTCAAATGTGGGCCAAAAGGTATACCTGACTGTCCGCCATAAAGACATCAGTTATTCACTTAAATAATCTTGAAAACCCAATGAAAAAGCGTTTGTTTATTTTTCTAGTAATCCCAAATAAGCTATTATCCTTCTGTGGTTGCGTTCTTTCCTTATTTGTGACAGCTTTATGCTACCTGGAATATTTGGCCACGAAACTAGCATGCAAACAGATAAATAAATAAACAAAGCTAGAAACTTCTTCGGATTTGAATACATGGCACTTTTTTCACTCTGCTTAAGGATTTTCATTGTTGGACTCAAGAAGTGACGTTCTGAAGTCCTGGAGTGACTGCTGACCGGACAAGATAAATTCACCAGATCTTAAGAGTTTGAATTTCAACAAAAGCTTGGATTTCGGTGGTTAATCGAAATAAGCTCAGCAATTGTTCAATTCCAGAGTGTATGATCGTCACCTCTGAAGGAAGGGCCGCTATTGCGTGCGACCCAAATAAGATTTATTTTCCGGTAATCGCTTACCGTTGTAACCGTTAAATATTTCAAGCACAGAGGGACAAGCACACAGAGGTACCACAAATCCAAAAGAAAATGTCCATTCAATGAAAATCAATGATATAAGGAGCCTAGTGGAGCAACGAAGCAATTTTTTTTAGATTAGATTATATTAGATTATTTTATTGCTAAATTACATAATAACCCATCATGATAGGTAAGCGCCCATGAGAAGGCATAAATGCACTGGCGCTGGGCGGTTACCACACACTACTTCAACTTAACTTAAACAATAACTTAATTTCATTTCAACACTAATTAGTCAATTTTTTTTTTGCACATAACACACAAAAGAAAAAAGAAGAAAAAAGAAAAAATAAATAAATAAAGGTCATCAAAAAATAAATAATAACCTATACCTTCATTCTCTGAATCGTGACTCCTCACCCCTCCGAAAGAAAATTCTGTGCTCTTTTTTTAAACAAGTATTGATGCTCAGCCACCTTAACACTATCTTTGAGTGAATTCCATACCGCCTGGCCCAAATGTTTAATTAAAAAGCCAGTTCGTCTACCACTCCTATACTCCGTCACCAGATTAGTCGCATCCCTTGTAAAATAATCATGCATATAATTATTTTGTCTATAAAAATCCAAAAACACAGAAGGACACACTTCATGTAAAGACTGGTAAGTAAAAATAGCAGCCTGGTAGTTACGAACTTGGCCCACATCCATCACCTTTAACTTCATAAACCTGCTACTATATTATTAGTCTCTTCAACGTAGCCACCTATCAAACGAACTGCCTTATTCTGTAAAATCTGTACACGCTTAAAATTACTAATAAAATTGCTAGCACATAATACATTTGTATCGGGACCTCAAGCCTGTTTAGGTGAATTAGCAATGCGTCAGCCTATTCGATTAAACTTTAACCAAAAGTCGTGTGGAACCCTGTTCTGATTAGACTTCCCGCGTTCCGAATCAAATCCGAGAACTCTCAACAGACTTGCCGTGTTGTAAATTCAACATAGCAACAAGACACATTAGTATTCGGTATTATAAGTACATGCAGGGGCGTCACGACTGGGGGGGGGGGAAACCCCCCCCCCCCAATGCTGTCGGCCAGTCGGTAAAAAGTAACCGAGTCGGCGCGAAGCGCCGGGATTCTTCGTCAAAACAGTTGATTTTTCTCATGAAAACAGTCGGTTTTTCTGAAAATTGGTCGATTTTTCGTCATAATATTCGGTTTTTCTGAACATCGGTGGATTTTTCTGAAAATCAGTCGATTTTTTTCAAAAATGTAATATTTGTTGTTGGAAACAATAGTTTGCTCTGCAGAAAAAGTCGGTCAAAATTACCAGCCAGTCGGTAAATGCCTCGTCCCCCCCCCCCCCAAAAAAAAAACATTCTAGCTAGTAACACCTCTAACTACATGAATTCATTCCTGAAACGGGGGGAGTTCATCCTTCGTCTGTTTAACCCAACAGACTTTTATTTTTTGTGTAACAATGAACTAACAAAAAATGAAATATAACAAACATGACCAAAGACCGCTTTTTGAAATAGGGGCAGTTGCTGTTTTATAGGTTTGACCCAATGTGGTGTTTTAGTGTTATAATACAAACGTATTTATGTGGAGTGACCTTGGTCCGCCGCTACTGAATTAAAATAAAACTAACACATAGTTAAAATAAATACTAGAATGCACTAGTGCAGTACACGAAATATGATAAAAATCCGCGGACATGAAGAGACTCACCGTGTTCTGAATCCTCGGATCCGCGTGATATCCATTCGTACTGATCAGTCGTATATCATGTTTGTATCCCCCTTCATCTCGTCTCGCTAAGTGCGTCATATATTCCTTAGTCACTGGTTGTGACTGGAAAATCTGTCCATTATAACTGTGCCCATTCTGTTGAAAAGTGTATTCGGGGGGTTGAGGGGGTTGCTGGGGGGCAGGCTGGTAGTTATGAGAAGATATTCGGTCGGCTTCTGAAAGAGAAGAAAGAAATTAAGTAATACAAAATAAACCAATAGTAATGGACTTCTAAATCTTAGTTACTCTCGATCTAATCCCCCCAAAATATGGCTATTAGAATTAATTATTCGTTATTCTGGCCTCACTCCACCTATGCAACACATTAAAAGACCCCACTTTTTCTGTAGCTCTGTCATGTAAACTGTTTGTTTATTTGGTGTTTTTTTTGTCACTACGAGGATTAATTTTCTTTTTTATCATTGCCCAGTAGTCGTGATTGGGCATTTGGGCCGGTCGAATTATCTGATCTACAATGACCCCCCCCCCCCCCCGGAACCTACAAAATGAATGATTTGTATAGGCTTTTCCCTCTGATCTATGTGTTTTTTGTACTTTTTTGTCCGACCAGCAGGCAACCCCCCCCCCCTCGATACGGGCCTGCCTCTGATGATGGCTCTCTCTTTTCCTTTTTCCTGACAAATAATTTTCTAGGATTATTCTGATACATTTTCACTTCAAATTCTTTCACTCAAATCAGAAACTTAAACTAAGTAAAGTTTCAACTGATCAAAAACTACTCAAACTGAGTTAATCAAATCACATTTTCAAAAAAAACAATGGCTAAAACCGGATAGTTATCCATTTTAGCCATTGTTTGAATGTATGTTTTCCAGTCAGACTGGAGTATTTATGAATAAAGTTCCATTCACAAAATGGCCTTAATTTCTTGTTCTTCATATAGAAGAAGTTCAAGAATTCTTTTATAATTTCTTTTATAATTGCAGAACTGGGCCAACGAATATGATCCAAAATGCCTGTCTGATATCATCTCTACGTTGCAAATGAGTGATTTGAGGGCGGGGTCGGCTGTCACTTTGAGGTCGACCAAAGGAATTCCGATGACAGAGCTAGAATTTATAGTCCAGGAGCGAAATCTTTTCACAATTTTCGACGGCGGAAAAGCCTCAACCTTGAAACTCCGGGGGCTGCTGTCCAAGTTCGTTAAGTACGAAAACAAGATTATTTTTTAAGCAATGTTTTATGATGAGGCTGCAGAAAATAAGATAAATAAGGTCGTATCACCCACAAATGTTGATGATGCCAGGCGAGGGTAGACGTTTCTTTGCGACAAACTCGAAATCGCAATATGCAAGTTTATCTTTATCCCCCCCCCCCCTCCCCCCGTTGGCAGAGGAACAGAAATCGTGTTAGCAAGTTCGATGTCCTAGATATTTCTGAGAGGCTACTAACCTACTGGAAACGAAGCTGCGGGGATAAAATATTTCGCAACTTGCACTGCACTTTTTTTTTAAACTACTTATAGTGTTTTGATTTTTTCTTCTTCTATTAACTGTTATTTTGAGAATATTTTTATTTCATTTTGCTTTTTTTTCAAACCCATGCGTACACATGATCAGTTTTGTGTAGTTTACTTCAAGAGCAGGCCTCTTTTTCGAGCTTTTTAATTTGTATGATGGAAATTCGAATATCAGCACGGGTGCCGAACATAAGTAAATTACATTTCATCCTCGACCACATCTTTTGGCCGACGCAAATTGGCGTATAGACCCCAAACGGATCTGTGATCAAATTGTACAAACAAAGTGTTCTGACAAAGATTTCCAAATTGTATAAAATGGATATATTACGTAGCAACTATCACAGTTACCAGAAAAATCACAAGACAAAGACATTAAAATCACATATCACAAAACTATTTGACAGTGCAAAGCGGATACGCCAGCTGAATTTTGCTAGAGCTATATTTCGGCCGTTTTTGGCAAGGATCCTCTCCCGACTCAAGGGGCGCAAACTGGAGACTGAACTAGTGAAAAAAATGCTTTTTCCATTTGAACGTACCGTTTTGCAGTGTCAAATACGATTCGCAGTCAGCTTGGGCGCACTGTCAGAAGTTTCATAACAGATAGCGTATAACACTTTCAAGAATAATACGTTTTCACTTAGAAATAAAATGTTATGACCAATTAAGTTTACACTATTTCGTGCCTATATCTCCAACAACACCTTCAATTGGTAAAAATACTAACGGAACGAAAGAAACATAACAGATAACATCCCCAAGTGTTATCTGTTGAAACCGCGCATCCTTCTGTTGTCGTTATGTAACTTCTGACAGTGTAGTATTTTTACCTATTGAAGGTGTTGTTGGAGATCTAGGCTTGAAATAGTATAAAAATTTAATTGGTCATAACACTTTATTTCTAAGTGAAAAGGTGTTATTCTTTAAAGTGTTGTGCGCAATCTGTTATGAAACTTCTGAGACTGCGGAAGGAATATTCTACCTAAAAATGACGTATATATGTCCACCGGCTTTTGCATGAAAGCTTGAAACCCCCTGCTAGCTAACTGGGGGATAAGGCCAAGGGACCATTCAGATTCGGCGCTTTCACTCGCCCCCATCCGCACTAATTCTAGTCGCAAATCATCCTTTCACAGCAAATAACGGAGTTCCAGGAGCACTAGAGTCTTAGAAACAAAATCCATGACTAGGGAGAACTTGGCTAGGAACTAAACTTTGCTAAGGTTTCTGGAATACTTACAATCCGATTAAGATTAAAACAGCAGTGGGAAAAAAGAGCTGGAAATGCAACAAAAAGTACAGGAGCACAATTGCTTTTTAGAAGCCTGTGAGGGGGTATTATCTTTTCCAGATCGAATAATTAAGAGCAAGGAGGTCCTGACGTTAGCATTTGTCATCGCCAAATCTTAATTCGCGCGTTTAGTCTACTGGTAACACAACCCTTTGTTCACGTTTCACCATACTGTGAGGATTTTACCAGAGGTAACAGAAGAAATATGAGGACTAATAATTATAAATTAGCGAAATACCTGTTAGGGTTACCACCATGGCATTCAAATTTGGTGTCACACGTGATTCTGGGACATTTGATCCGAATATAAAGTGTAAGGGAGGAGAAAAGCTAACAGCTCACGGACCTTCAAGCATTTGGTCGAGTATGCGCTAATCCACCTAACATTTAAGACCAACTGTTTATAGCCTAATATTGAATAAATGTGCATGTTTTGTTGTCGTAGTTTCTCTTTCTTTCTTTTTGTAACTCCGGCTTATACGGTCACAGATTATTAACAGGAATACCCCCAAAAGAGAAAAGTTCGCAGTTTTCCACAAACTCTGCAGAGATATCTACCGTTTTCGACCTGCAGAGAGCCGATGCGGTTTTTTAGTAGCGTACTCGGCTAGCACCCGTCTAGTCCCAGAGCTAGACCCGATTATAACTTGGGGGGGGAGGGGGGGTTTGAAGAGCTGCAGACGTTTTGACGCAGTGGGAAACCTTTTCAGCTCAATTCAGCAATACGACAACTAATATTTTTAAAATTATTTTTTTTTTCCAGGAACGATACGAGGCTGATTAACAAAAGAACAAAAATTCAAATCTTCAGACCCTTCCTCTAAGATCCCCGGCCACACACAATGCTGTGCCTGTATGTTTGGTTGACTGCAATCGATACCAGAATGGAATGGGTTCAATCTGTCACCTCGCAATTTACAATGGGAATAGGCTAATGCTATAGTTACACTGTAAAAAGTTTCTCCGAGTAAGGATTAAAGTTAACATGCAGTATTTGCTACTGGGATTAATCTTATCTCTACTGGGATAAGATTAATCCGAAGTATAGCTAATCTTATCTGGATAGAGACAAGATTAATCTCAGTAGCAAATCCTGCAAGATTTTTTTTTACAGTGTATATGCGTTGTCAATCAGCAAAATTAACGCACTGTAAAAAGTTTCTCCGAGTAAGGATTGAAGTTAACTGCAGTATTTGCTACTAGGATTATTCTTATCTCTTCTGGGATAATATTAATCCGAATTAAAAATAATCTTATCTCAATAGAGATAAGATTAATCCCAGTAGCAAATTCTGCAAGATTTTTTTTTTTACAGTGTATATGCGTTGTCAATCAGCAAAATTAACACAGTATAGTTAAGTTGGCTGGGAAAAATACAAATTTTCGACCTTTCATCTCCCGAAGAAGCCTAGTGCAAGGCGCATGAATAGCAACTTAAGTCGGCACCACATTGTCTATACCTTCTAAAATAATTTCCTTGATAGTTCTTACCGCACTACCGATATATAACTGTCAGGACAGTGAAATTTGGTGCGGGTTATACCTGTCATGCATCCATCGCAGATAATGCAGAGCACTCCTCCCATACTATAGACGAAGTGCAGTAAACTGTAGCAGACAAAACATGATCAATTTTCTTTCATAAATTGACTGTTGGCCAACTGGAGGTAAAGTGAGATCCTGTACATCCGAATTCCTATTTCTCATGGACCAAATTCAAACAATAAAATTACACCAGATGTCAGATCTAGAAAAAGTCGGCACATTCAGCAGGTTCTTGACAATGGCACAAAATTCGGAGCGTCTCCTAGCTTCTAATGATAAACTATTAAACTGGATTTGAAACAATCTTGATTTACTCGTGATTTAAGTGGCTCCTGTTACCTCGATTGGGCCTGTACTATTAAATCAAATCTGTACACTCTTCACAATGCGGGTCTACGTGAGTTGTATAGTTTATTATTTATGTTTGGACTAATGAATGAGCCACGCTTTAGTGGTCTGCTTAAAGGACCCCTCGCACTATTTACCCTTCAACTTGCATTAATTTAAAATATTTCAATACTTTAAAACTAGGCTGTGCTTTCAACAAACAAACCACGGTTTTGACTGTTTTAAGCCTTTTCCGAGACCCGTTGACTTATAGCGAAAACAGGGAAACAATTTACATAACCGTTTTTTCTGACGGAAAAACTTCTTGCAGACAACCGTCGACAGCGTGATACACATCGAAGGTAGCAAAACACGGCAAGTGAGAAAATCAGCGTGGTTCTGTTAGAGGGGTTAGAATGTACCGTACGAAATTGGGGTCTCGGGGTTTAGAAATATATGGAGTGATTATGGAAGTAGGATGCACTAGTAGGATAGGTCTTTTAATCAAGAACAAACCTCCGTCTTTGGTCCCATGCACCGACTACGGATACCCCAACAGGATTGAGCAGAGCTAGAGCAACTTGCTCAGCTTTGAGTTGACCCCCGTCTACTTTCCTCTTACCCCCCCCCCCCCTTCGAGAGCAACGAGAAAACTAGAGGTAGATGCAGCAATATATATTAATTTAAAAATGATCGAATCCAAGATTATTTCCAAACAAATAATTTTGACTTGCAAAAAAAAAAGTACTTCATTGTATTTCAAGTAGTCCATAAGTCAAACTAGATTTAGGTTAGCGACATTTCGCACCGCACGTACTTGGAAAGTGTCCTCTTCAGGATCTACCCTACGTATATACAAACTACCATATGTTTTAACTACCAGAAACATAATGGCATTATGATTGGAAAGAAATGCAAACTCCAAGTCCTCCTCTATTGCAAAGCCAAGGTTAACCAAAATGCGGGAAATCTGCACGATGTCAACGACCCAGTCGAGCAGCAAAAAGAGCAGCCGTGTCCAAAACGAAGCTCTCAGCTGCAGCTCTCTGGCTCTCATCCCCAGCAATTCCCAACCCGATGAAAAATATTCGAGAATTAGTTGTACGGAGTTGTAAGTAGCATACAGTAGTAACTGTTGCCACTCCATGCTACTACTAGCAAAACTGGATGCTACTATAGCAGGACTGGATGCTCCTGGATACTACTGCTTAAGATTAACCCAGTCTGAGACCAAGTTCAATCAAATACCCGGATACTACTGCATATCAATACATGCATCTTTGTTCGTACAATTACCATACAACTACACAGTCTAAATTTTTTTTTATCGGGAAAAAAGCAACTCCCAAAAATTAGGATATTAACAGTTGCTAGAAATTTCAATTATTTTACAAGAAGGGCCGGTATCGCTAGAATAAAGCTCTGCTGACGTATCAGTGTAGACTGTAGTCACATCAAACATGATTCGCATTAAGTGTGTGCTGAAGGATTACTTATATTGGAAGATTGTTGCGGATCGTGAAAAAAATACAAGCAAGCCATTACCAAATTCTCAGTTTCAGTTTCATTGGACTACATTTAAATACAAAGAATACACCATTACCATTCCTGCAAGGAAAGCACAAAAGGAGTCCTTGGCTAGGGCAGGGGAATAACTTAAATATTGATGAAACAACAAACAGAATCAACTAACGGAATACCCTACATAAAGAAAAAAAGGAGGAGAGGAAAAAAAACACCTATGGTTTTAACTTTAGATGAAAAAGAGAGTAAAAAACAAGAGAAACAAGGAACGAGAAAGAAATAAAGCAGCAAACAGGGGGGGGGGGGGCTAGAGGAGGCAAACACTAAACAATTTCCGTTAACGACCTTTCACTGCTTGCTTTAATGAAATAAGGTTATTCGAATTCCGGATATCTAACGGTAGCAGATTCCAAATAGTCGGCTAAAATTCTAATTAAAAAGAAGCTCTTTTTGTAGAGGGCGCTTCTTGGACGATGTCACAAGAATCTCGGGTGTCATACGAATGCAGGACCTGGTTTACTGTGAACATACTTTGGAATGAAGGCGTAAGGAGGTTAATTTCTTTCTTGTCTTTCCCAAATTCTGAATCAGAAAGATATCGACCCCCGCCCTTCTTTTTGCTACGATTTTCAAGACTATTTACCCTCTTGGTAAAATAACAGAGACATGATTTCACGATACGAGCTTCCAGATGTAGGCTGCCTTTATTATTTTCGGCATGAAAAAGGTGTCCTAAATTTACACCTCCACGTTCCCACACTGCACGGTCTTCTTTCTGCGTCTCATTTACTGATTTTTTTTTTCGAATTATGCATTCCTAATATCGTATTGAAAATAAAATTACGAATTTCCTGCTTGCCGAACTTACTTCTGGAGATCACCTTTCCAACTGCCAGCATTAAGGTTTGATTGTTATCTTTTCTTGAAAGATTGTTTCCGGATGGGATGTTTAGAATCAATTGCATCGCTTCCATATGTTGGGTTCTCGCGTGCCTAAGAGCGTTTATGTATTCAAAACCGTATGATTTATCTATAGGGGGCATGCGACAAAAATTCCTTCCCCAATCACAAGCCTGACTAAATAAAACTGCCTGAAAAGTTTTGAATTTCTGACGTGGTTCGGTGAATAATACACGTTAAAGGACCCCTCTTGCTTTGCATTCTTTTCACAATGACGGCATAAGTTGTCTACTAAGCTCTAGGGGTCGTTTTCAGGTAGGATTAGGAGGTTCGCCCCTCCCGGAAAATACAAAAGTAATCGTTTTGCATGGGCTTTAACCTGTGATCTACGTCTTTTTTGTACTTTCTGGTACCCGCAGGCTTAACCCGCCCATCCTGCAAACAGCCTGCTCTAAAGTCTCCCTCTTTGCAAATCATTCTGAATCACCGTATTTAATTTTTTTTTTACTTTTCAGCATTTGCCGAGATTTTCCAAAGTCACAAAATTTTCTTTTGTATTGAAAAGTCACTCGAAGGCGTTCCCAAACTTCGTTCCGTCAGATTTCTACGTTGTCGCTCTCAATCGCCAGCATTTAACCATAGCGCGCATGGGTTTAAATTTTCCCGGGCAGAGCCAGCAAGTACTAACAAAATAATCCCTAATGTCGTGAGGCAAATACAGGTATTTTTGAAAAACAATTTTTGGGAACCATTATATTGAGAAAAGGCATTTCTAGTCAGACCTTCACTTTAAAGCAAGTATCAAACCTTGACATACTAGTCCTGGTCCAATCTTCAGCTCCTGTTTAAAAAAAAAAACTTTCCTATCTTGTGGGTCAGAATCAACACCAGTCCAGATTCCAGGCATGAAACAATCTTTTCCTACTTAGCAACCAGTCTCAAGAAAAAAAAAAGGAAAAAATGAGGGAGTATCGCTGAAAATTTTGCAAGCACGAACTTATTGTAAGCTGCATTTCAAAGTGACAGGTACTACATCGTTAATTATTCTATAACTAACCATTCGGAACCATTTCACACTTATGGAATGAAATTACGATTCTCGGTGTCACCAAACCTAATCCAGGTGGTAGGCAAAGGGGTTGGCCACCTGCGAGTAGTAATCTGAAGGAAGCGAATGTATGTGCCGTATTTCAGTTTTGCTGGCATATAGACGAGCCGGTTTTAAGCAGAAACTGCTTGTTTTTATTTTTAGTAATAAGGTCTAGCCTCATGAGCAACAACATTTTACTTTAGATCCCCCACTTTCAATACACTAGCTCAAACCAAGACTCGGTGCAACTATGGGATAATCTAACGGCGCGATTTGATAGCTGAACTGATGGGCAACGTCAACGTAGCGCTCAACATAACGATCAAAGAAGAAGAATATTTAACTGGTATATCAACACAAAATAACAAGGAAAGCTATATATGTAGCAGTATTTATTTATTTCAACAAATGGTTTTGAGGTTGTTTAACATTTCCTACTTCCAAATCCGTCACATTTCAAGAAGAAAAGGTGTGTCAGCTAAGGCTAGTGAATACAATAAGACCTAACAAATAATTTCTGAGCCGGTGCGTGAGAGGGACAAATTCCTTTAAAGGGTTGAAGTAGGTTTAAATAATTTGTTAGCAATGTTGGTTTGTGTTAAGATTTTGCAGAATAAGGGCACAGTTGTGTTCGCAATAATCATTCCTATTGACTGGTAACGGTTCTCCACCATTTTCCACCAAACCAACCAAAGCCTTTACGAAGTTTGAAGAAGTGCTCCATCCTCCATGACATGTGTCTGGAACAAGTTCTGATTATGACAATGAAGAGATCACTGGAGACAAGTCTTCTCCGATTTCTCATGGCGGAAGTAAACAAACGAAACCTCCATACCGTCTACTCCAACAACGCAGATTTTCAGCCAATTCCCTTTCATATCCTCTAACAAACCTCAACTGACATAACACTGACTCCAGGAGAAAATCTCAACTCGAGAGGAACCTGTCCGGGTAGGAACCCCAGCAGACATACGACATTGCCAGTACGGACCTCGTACCAATGAACCGTATGAAGAAATTTCGGTACCGTTTAATCTATAAGCGCTAACCTAAAAGTCATGGTGCCAACCTAAAAGTCATTTCTTATGCCTCGTATTTAAACCATCAACCAAGATTTCAAAGAGCCTTTCCCACTATGTTTTTATTTATTGCAAGAATTTTCTTATTTTTCATGGTTTAGTTCATTATTTATGAAGGCTTGAATTTCGAAATGCAGTAGCCGTTATTATTAGTTGCAGAAACGAATTTTCATACTGCTTTGTTTCATGTTCAAATTTGATGACCACTTGAACTAAAACTTCAGCTTGAAAAAAAAAAAATCGAAAGAATATCATGACAAATATTTTATAGGTTTTGTCCTCCAGATCACAGAATTTTCAGAAAGGTTGCATGTTTTTTTCTCTCTTCAAATTAGGACGCTATCGCACGGTCTTCCATCAACTCCGTGTTACAGGATTAGTTGCCGACCTTGAATTTCGTAGGCTCGAAATTAGCTGTGAAAACCTTGATAAGAAATTCCAGGTAGTCCAAACAGTCAAGAATCAAAACCTTATTTCTTTCAATAGCTGCGAGTCCAAGCCTAACCAAATTATTGGCCCATTCTTTTTTGTTTGAACATGCATTAAAACTGTGTTTCGGGTAGTTATCTATACATCTATTTTTCAACATTTTGGAAATCACGGCAAGAAAATTTAACTCACGGGAGAATGAGGTGATTATGAATTAAACTGAGTCTGAAAATATTAATATAACTGAAAAAAAAATAATCAAATGTTAATAGTGGAAGTGAAGAAGAATGAACCCATTGTCTTAGCTTCAATCTATTATTTTGTCATGTTGTTTGGTCCCTTTTTGTCACACATTTTTTTCTGAAAGCAAAGCTTTCCTGGAAATTGTAACGGAGTTTCTTGAGTCCAGCGTGAGAATCTCTTTTTCAACTCTGCCTCTTTTCCCCGAATACTTGTTATAAAATTGGATTTGAGGTTTTTATACATTTATTTTGCTGTGGGGCAGGCCAAAAACTCTGGACGAAACTCAGGCCACAAATAGCCCATTGTTTCAAACCCCAAATCAAACACCACTCGATGGCAACCCATCACTCTACATTTATTTCTTTTTATTTGCTGAAATTTAGTCATTGTAGGAGATCGATGTGGACTTGAATTGAGTTTTGAGGAAGAAGCTGTAAGTAAAGTAAAAGTAAATATTCAACTGTTCTTTCTTATTTTGTTTTGATAAAGAAGAGACTCTTTTATTTGTATTTTGTTATTCTCCCCTATGTAATGAGCCATGGAGCTTTGTAAGGGTAGTCACTTATTTTGTTCACTTATTTTTATGTTTAATATAACCGAACTGAACACAATTTATGAAAACCTCAGTCATTGTATCATTTGTTCCAGCGTTCTTCCAGATTTCAATTTTCCCGTCAGTCCCATGAACTCGGACAGTTCCTTCAGAGGGGTTGCCAACTCTTAATTTTAGTGTAAAGCAAGTGCCCGGTTCCGCGGTGCTGGCACCGCTTGCCACGTGTTAGAACATTAAAATCTGCATGTTTAGACCGCTTCTATCGCCTGATTTTGGCTGGCATAGTTGCCATCTCCGCTGATTTTAGTCGGTGCCGGGAAAGGGTGTACATCAGTTGCCGGGATGGCTAACCCCTCGGTTCCTTCAGCGAAGCCTTTCTCGCAATAGCATGCAGTTCAATACTCAAAGAGCGGAATGGTTTTAGTCGATTTGAGCTCGGATATCCCTTGACCCTTCTATACTAGATTTTTACTTCGCAGTGTTAATGCGAAATTCAGCTGCAACCCAACTAGTTCAGGCGTTTGGCTACTGTTATTGGAATGCCTGCTGTGCCTGGGAGCTCAAGCTTTAGGCAATCCCCAGACTGTCCCAATTCCTTTCAGCGAAATATTATAGTAAATTTGTCGCGTCATCAAGAGTGGGATGGTAGTTAATTTGGGTGCACGTTCAGAATGCCAAAACAAAGGAACTGACTTTGGCCAATATCGGCGTGTCTTTACAAACGGATTGGCCAGGAGAAACATGTATAAAAGGACACAATTGCTGTTTATTACTAACGACAACTTTAGACCGCTAACAGACTCAACACCGGTGGTCTTGGGTTCAAACCCGGGTGAGGAGTATTTTTATCTTTCAGTTCTCTACTTATAAATGAACCCATATTGCTTAGTGATACCGCAAATCGATAGGCTACAGCTAACTAAGTGGTGAGTTTTCTTAATTAAATACGTTTTATAGATATTTCAACCCAAACATCAAATAAACGTAGGGAAAAGGGAACTGGGCGATTACTGTGCACTATTTGGGAGTGATCAACCCTTCGGTTCTACCTCGAAAAGGTCAATGGGATGGGTTTCTTTTTAGAGAAAAGAAGGTTTCCAATTCGATCATTTCTCTGCTTTCCGAATTTTTTCTGGACTTCGACTGACAGCTGGCATCCAAGCGTTATTCCAAAAGCACCAGGAAACAATCTACGTGTGTAACAAAAATGTTGGCGCAAACTTAAATCGGCTGACCCACATGCCCTCGGCCTGCCTTCCCTGCAATATACATGACATAATGCTCAAGTTATGCAGAGCTGGGAAGCATCAGAAATTCACACTACGTGATAATGCCTAACCGTAAAAAGTTGAGCCGCTATAGTTTAACACTAATCTTTGGCTTTCAAAAATTAAGTGAAAGAGTGCTGAATCTGACCTGGAAGTAATTTATTGCAAACTCCCAACTAGTCGTCACCAGTAAGGACTTTACCAACTTGGCAGATAAAGACGGATAGAAAACATTTGGCTGACATGCTTCCTGGCCGACGATTCAGATTAAGTGTATTTTTTTTGTATGTTTACGTGTTTTATTTATTTTCTTCATTTAATCCGCTTTTTGAAAATGGCGGGTCATAAATATGTTACTTACTTACTATTTCCCAGCGTATGGGAATGAGATATTACTGCCCCAGGAGATCAAAAGGTGTCGGAATGCCGATTTGTGGTTCGAAACCATCAAAGAGGCTTGAAATTAATACCAGTCCGTGACAGTTTAATAGTTTAGACATGACCCACATTATTAAAACATACTTTCGCGACCCATCCGAAAGAACAATAAAGGTAATACATTTTCTTGTCATAAATTCATCTCGAAACATCCAGAAATAGTTATAAAAATAAAATAGTCAAAAACATCTCGTCACACCCTCTCGTCAAACTTTTTTTAAATGTGTTTGCCTATTGCTGTACCTTACTCAGGTTTGTTAATAATTGTCAGGCTTTTATTTGTACTCTGATCAGTTAATTCGATTCTAGTTTCATGAACTGTGTGAATGTTTTCGGTTAATAGCGTTCTTTAACTGAACCATATAAAACCAATGAATCAAGAAGGTTTGTCTTTTGGCGTAAAGTTTCTGCAAGAATACAACCGATTCTCGCTAAACCGACGGGCAGAAAAAGATATTGAAGCACACCTCGCACGATTTACTGTTTATGTTCCAACATTCAAAACTATCTAAATACTGCATAGCAAGGCTCTGCTTTTAAAATAGTATATACGGCCTTGCCTGTTTTGAGCCTTTTCCCAGGCCCATCGACTTCTAGCAAGATTTAGGCAAAATTTAGAAAACCGGTTTTACGGCTGAATAGCCTGATACGCCAACACTCGTCCGCAGCATAATGCGCGTGGAAAATAGTGAATAGCGGCAAGTGCAAATAGTGCGGTGTAGTTAGCGGGTTCAGAACGTAACATGTTAAATTTGGTTTTTTTCTCCGGGGTTAAAAACTAAAGAAATAGAAAACCGTGATTTTCGGGGTTTTTTAAACCTTATATTCGTTAAGAACTAATGAATGATGTTACGGAAGAAGGTTGCATCGTCACTATAGGTACGACAGGTCCTTTAAAGAGGGCCTCATAATATCCAAATCCAAATCCTGTCTGTATTTCGTGATAACTGCAACCTTTTCCTTCCACGAAAGTGTCATGAACACTGACAAAATTGCACCTACGTTCACTCTCTTCAGGATGCCACTTGCAAGTGTCTAACCCCTTTGCTCACCACCTATTGCGGCTACACCAGGATCTCAACGTCCTTCCACGTGAACACTAATCATCAGAGAATAACTACCTATGCCATATTTGAGAGTTTTAGGTATCAGCATGGGCAATAAGTTCGTTCTCAAGTGTGTAGCCTATGTCTCATTTCATTTTTATTTCCATTCTTGTTCAAAACGAGCCCAAACACGAGTGCAGATTAGCCTACGTTCGGGTTGCGATAGCCTTCGGACTTTCAACTATAGGCTACATCACACTGAAAGCATTTGTTGCAATGAGAAAAGGCAACACCTCAGCTATGACCGGATAATTATGGGCCCTTGACAATATCCAAGTGTCGACCCAAAAACAGCTTGGCTTGACCCGCACTACAATTTTAATCAACTGATCATCTTCGTAATCGACAGAGGTGTGAAAACACCAAAAGCAGCATCGACCGTCTCCAAATGAAGCGCTGATCCTGACCAAATGACATCCTTATATGATGGATGGCTTGTTCCAATCACTCGGATTGACTTAATCAGGGACTCGAATAGAATTAATCAATCATCGTAAGTTGCGACGTGTTAAATCAAATGAAGTGATATAAAGAACCGCGTTTACATCAACAGGTGATAATGTAAACTGGAATGCTCAAGTGAATCAATTATTTGCATGCCCCAGAACTTGGGAAAAAATTAACAGATGAACATTAAACCGTTACTTGGACATTTTATTTATTAACTGAGTGCCTAAATGACATAACACATTCGAAGCTATTTTTATTATTTAAAGGTATAATGCATTAAGTCATAATCCTTAGCATTAAAAAAAAAGACAAAAAGAGTAAAAACGTAAGCATATCGGTTATAAATTACCGAAGTCAAACTGATGAGCAGATATCCGTACGAAATAGCTAACGCAAACCCCAGTTTATGGTAGTAGCCTGACTTGTTTTCGGAAGAACGAATCCAGAATTTCAGTCAAATCTTTTAAGACCCTGGATCCTCCCTTGTTTCTTCTCGTCAATCGGTCAAAATCTTTCCACAGCGCCTTCTAGATATACAGCTACTCTACATGAGTCTATTACAAGCGGAGCCAAACATGAAGTCTCATGCCAAAACTAATCAATGAATATTCATAGAATTAACTTCTGAATGACAGGACTGGCCACTGTTGATCGTTAACGGGCAAGACTTTGGCCAAGTTGGATCCAGCATCAAATAGCTGGCCTATAAACTGCTTCTGATTAGCATGTCGAAAAACTACATATCGTAGAGTCGCAAATCAAGCCTGTCGGTTAAATGTGTTATTGAAAGGAGTTATATCATAAGCAATCTAGCACTTGCAACGTCTAGACCCCCCCCCCCCCCCACCCAAGACTCAAGATGAAGCCACGACTCGATCCGACCGCTGGGTCATCTAGCGGTGCAGGTCGGAAGTGCCCGACATGGTGAGGATGGAATCACAAGTTGAATCTGGATCGAACAAAATGTTTTTATTGTAGCAGGCATATGGAAAATGTGTAGAAAATTAAACTAATTAGTTGCATTATCGATTTCTTTAAGTATTGTGTTTTCTGATTTTTCTTGTTAATTCCAGTCCAAAGTCCAAAGAATTAAGGATGTAAACTAGATCACAATACACAAAAGCCGTAATTTATACTCAATTTGTTACAATGATTTCTTGAAGATTCTGCAACTGAGCTAAATAATATTCAGCTTCCGATACCAAAAAATGTCAAACTGGACGATGATTTCTTCTTCCGACATCTAAACGTCCACAGGGTGATATACTTAGTTGTTTCAATCCTCTTACACGCCACTCGATCTTCTCAGAGGTTCTAGTAATCGTTCGACCAGCGACAGGAGATCAATGAATAATTAATTAGCAATGGCGGATTGGCGTTCAGGAGTGAATTGTGTTCAGGTAATCTGTGAACAACGTTGGCTACCGTGAGGATTTTGGGGAAAACAAAGGTAACAGTGTGTTCGTAAAAATCCGGCCCATCGAAAAATTATGGTGTCTCCCACCTTCTCGGCCCACATAAATCAAAGACTTTAAAGTTGCCATCATACCTATATTACTGATTCACTCTTATAATCGTTCCATTCATTCTCAATTCCGAGGTTTAGAACTTCCTACGTAATTTGTAATACCACATTACACTGCGTTGCCGTGTTTCTTCCTTTTCGAGGCAGGTCAGGCTCAGGATTACGGTTTCTCAGGAGCTTAGTGGTCGGAAATGTTTATCATCAAAGCCAATGGGCCGAGTGAGGAATGAGGATAGAAACAGCCGAGACGGGTTTGTGATATTTGAAAATCCAGGGTTTCGAAGAAGTCGCGCCTGTCAAATATCGGAAATGAACTGTACGATGTCTACTGCAGCTTGTGCTTAAAGTTTAACTGAAAAGCCAAATTAATTTTGTGTCATTTAATTGGAAACACTGAATAATTGGATACTGCTATGGGATTTCTAATTTTCCTTTATCTGCTCTAGTTATGACGTTCAGAATATCTGCGGCCGTCCCCACAACGTAAATTCTACTATGACGCGGGAAAGTTTAATCTCAACATAAACGTGGCTTTTCAGTGGGCAGTGGTGAGCTTGGTGAATACTGCTTAGTGCCTGAGCCAACAAAAAAATCATAAATCTTTCTGGTAAGGCATACAACAGAATTCAAGCGCATAGAGAGAAATTCCACTATTTGAAAATCGATTATTCGTGAAGAACGGAACAACGAAGTAACGCATTTTCAGCGGGTCTTCAAGCCAATTTAAGTGAATAAGTGATCGGTAACTAGATTGTCCTATCCTATCCCAGCCCTTTTTAGTTAGCTTTAAAGAGAGCTCCAACACAGGACAATTTGGAAATACTGTTTTTCTTTCTTTATTCGTACGATCACATAACAGTATTTAACGTATTTTAAATATTTAACGCTAGGCTAGAATCTTTAGTTTTGTTTTTCCCCCAAAGTTTTTGTTTCCAACCTGACCGGTTTTGAGCCTGAAGAGGACCCTTGCCAAGAAGGGCCGAAATATAGCTCCGATAAAATTCAGCTAACGTATCCGTTTTGCACTATCAAATATGACTCGCAGTCAGCTTCGGCTGAAGGAATATTTAGTATTGTCAACTTTATGAATGCATAAATGTTCTAGATGAAAAGGTATTCCAAAACAGAGCCTTAATTATTACATAACCACGTTCTAAATCCAATCTGAGTATACGAACAAGATTTTGTAGCAAATACAACAAGAACTCCATTGTCTGGTAATAAGATCTCTTACCACTGAAATCAGTCATGATATTTCCTTTCTGTTGCTAGAACAAGGTGCAATATAATACTATTCACAAGTTTGTTTTTTCAATCATTAGTGAAAATATGGTTAGGCTGCAGCTGTCAGCCCTTTGACTCACGCATGTTCGCTAATAAAATAAAAAAGGAAATTTGCAACAAATTAGGAATACTCTGCCATTACATTTCTTCAAACTGAGGGGATGCAAAAAAAAAATACCGTCATGACCGAACGCCTAAGAAATGCAGTTAAAGATGGTCAAATATTGATTATCTGCTATTGTTGTCAATTTTCTTTTAGCCAACATAATAACATCTGCTTTGCAGTAATTATTTTGTAATAATGAGATTAGGCCTACACCCAAAATTCGTCACAAAAATCACAGTTATGCTCAAATTATTTTCACGAAAAATCATAACGCTCATTCGAAAACGCAAAGACAGAATATCCAGTCAACAACCAGGTACAATAAACAAGTCCAGAATTTTCGGGATTATTTTTCCAAAACGTTCGATCGAGGATGTACAGAAGAAAGCGAACCCTAGTTGGCCAACATGATCTAATCCGCAATGGAGCACATTCAGAGCGTCACTGTCCTAGTATTTCCCCGGGCGACCTCGCGGCGCTAGGAACAGGAACCTGGCCTTTGCGCGAACCACACTCCGAAAGACAGAACAGAACCTACTAGAAAGCTGTCCGACAAACGCGAACAAGAAAAGAGAGAGCGGTTTAAGAAGAACAAGATAACAGGAAGTTAGTTATACTTTCCGCAGGAAGTAATCGAAAAAAACTCGCTTCCAGCTAGATCTTCAATGGGATTCAGATCACGTGTTTCCTAAGCTTTTGGGAGGAAAGTAGGTTTACTCTTGGTCAAAAATGAAATAAACTCTGGGTTACTTACTCCATGTGATCGTCCTTGTGACGTCAGACTTCAAATCGATCTCAGGAGAAAATGGGAAAATGCAGAATACAAAAAAATGAGATGAGGAATTTGCAAAGGTAGATAGTACAGAGGAGTGTGGGCGGACGCATTCCAGTTCAAACTGAATGGACAATATTATTAGCCTTCTCGGCTGCAAGATGCTAGGCATGAAACATTGGTATCCTACAAAGCAACCAATTTTCGAGCAAGAAAATAAATGAAATAAAACGCCAGGTTTACGTTTACACGCGAGTGTATTGCGACAAAAATGTCGGAAAGCCAGGGGCAAAATCCTGAATATGAAAGTCGAAAACGAAATGAATCCGGGGACGAGCTGAAGAAAACAAACAACAAACTGCGTACCTAGAAAACGCGGTACCTCACTGCGAAGAAGGAAGAATCGAAATTTACAACAACATACTATGAAGCAGGCCCGTATCCAGGAATTTATTTGGGGAGGGGGGTGCCTTTAGGGGGGGGTTGCCTGCGGGTCGGACAAAAAAGACAGAGATCAGAGGGAAAAGCCTATAAAAATGATTATTTTTGTATGTTTTTGGGGGGGGGGTCAACCCCCCCCCCCCTGGATACGGCCTTGCAGATGGAAAGAGCAAATGAAGACGATATCAGCTAACGATGAATTCCACCTTCCTTTTGTCATTCACTATGCATTTCAATTATTAAATCTTTGACTTTTTGTTTACTTTTAACTAAGGTTTGTCTAATGTTTCTGAGCGGTCTAGTAACGTGACAGAGAATCTGGGATCAAAAGCTGAATAGTTTTAATTGTCGCCTAATTTATAGGCCTACAGTAATTGCAACCGACCCGACGAAAACCTGTTCGGGTCAATAAAAACAAAACAACTATTGGATGAAAAAACGTACACTGTCAGGAGTTTCATAACATTAAAACAAGAAAGTGCAACTTTAATTGAAACGAAATAACAACATCTGCTTTCAAGAATAGTTCCGTTACAATCTAGTGTTATTTTTCGCTCAAAGTAACAATAAGAGAACGTCTGGAGTTATGTTCCACATAACGTCTCGCGCTTACGGTCCCTAGCTTCCCTATGAAATTATAAGTTTTAGGAATATGGGTCCTTCGCCGTTGTTTCATTTTACACTTGAGAATCTAGCCAATTTTTTGGCAAGACCGAGTTTGCCAGATAGGCAGCGCAAACTTCGTTGAACGCTTGAAGATTCTCCAACAACTCTTTTAAATTCAAGGGCATGAGAAGCTTCAAAAGTTTGTTCATCATTTTGGAAGACTTGGTTTGCCAGCAGGTTTATCTTGTGCTAATACTCCTTCCTTTTGCTTGGCTTTTCCCACTTATTAACCACGACGCGTACGGTTTTCAAGTATTTTGCGTCAAACCTCCGCTTCGGAGGGCGGGAGTCAACGAGCGTGTTCCATCCTACTTACCGTAGTTACTACGCATGACGTCACGAATTCTGGCTTTTTGCCGTCAAGGCTGGAACGATTTTTCTATTTTCCAGCAGGATCTCACGCCAGGGGCGAATCCGACCAATCACGTTCCAGAGATGCGTAGTTACTACGCTTACCACGCTCCCGAGCATGGTAAGCAAATAGTAACTATTAGTTACTATTCCGACAAGGTTGGAACGGTCAGCGTAGTAACTTTTCGTGAGGATGGAACGGAAATAGTAACTAATAGTAACTATTGTTACAAGGGTGGAACACGCTCAAAAATTACCAAAAAGAAAATCGCTAATTCTAAGGGCAAGCAAGTCTGTCGACATTCTCAAAACACCATTCTTCTTATCGTGAAAAGATCACTTCTAGTAAGAGTTGAGCTAGTTTATAACCTAATTTTTCTATGCCACCAAGAACATCACTCACCCCTTTGGACTTATTCAGGCTCCTACTTGCAAGTGCCTAACCCTTTTTCACCACCTGGATGTAGTTCGGCAAAGTCGGGATTCTTAATGAATCGCCAACGAATAATTAGCAATGTCATATCTCAGAGTATTAAAAATCAGCGTTTAGTATTTTCGTCCTTACAAATATTTAAATCTCCTTTGATTTGTATCTTTGTTCTTGCTTGAACCTGGTTGCGATGTACGACAAGAATTCTCTATGCCCGAAATCCTGCCTGATATCGACGGCGAACCTGAAGAGAGTTATGTCAACGGACTTTAAATGAAGTTTAATTTAATCAAGAAATCCCCACAAGTCCCAGCAAGGAAAGTGACGAACTGTCAATCCTGACCTCCGCAATCAACTCTGACAATTGTTTACCTCTATCCGAAATTACAGGATCGCGGTTTGCAATCAAAACGTAGTGTCATCAAGTAACGGAGGCGACTGTCGTCGTCACAAACATCAACCCGGGGGGGTATTTGGATGGGTAGATGAGAACGAGCACGGACTGAAAGGTTGAACGCAAGGGTTGCACCGTAATCAACCGTCGGTAATAGGATTATACACAGAAGAGTTATGTATCCTTGGATGTCGCGACATTCGCAAGGCGCCACAAAAATACCATCAAAATAAAACCTGGCAAATATCCATGCGAAATTCGTGCCGACTCATTGTAGTAGGAGAATTTTATTCAAAAAGTGTCAAGTCGTTAAATGTTGCCGAGATACGACACCCCTTAAAGAACACCTAGTATGATTCACTTGTTTCCGTTGCATACTTTGTAGCTAGAGTCGTCTCCAGGGGGTGAGGGTTAGCCCCCCCCCCCCCCCAAAAAAAAAAAATCTATAAAAATAATCTTTTTTTATAGGCTTTATAGGCCTGGTCTACGTCTTTTTTTGTACTTTGAAGTCCGACCCACGGGCAACCCCCCGAAATAAATTCCTGGATAAGGATCTGTTTGTAGCATATTGATATGATAGCCCCCTTGACCTGCCGCTTGTTCCCATCCCAAAACAAACGCAACGCTCTAGAAAGAATACAGAAGCGGGCTCTTCTTATTATTCATAATGGACCGAAGCTTCCCTACTCATACCTTTTAAAACACTTTAACCTAAAAAACACTGCAGGAGCGCAGAAAGGAGCTATATGGTTCAGCCATGGTATCTCATCCTCTCCACTCCCAAGTCCTCCCTCCCGCCTATCAAAATGTTAGAAGTCGACCAGAACGAGCGGTAAGTTCTAAGGTTCCCAAGCTCTGTCCCGTACCTACAAAACACGTAGATATGCAAAAAGTTTTATTCCCGAGTTCGTGAAATATTTTAACGAAGCGTGAGTTTTTAAGCGTACTGACATCAGATACTTATATTGTAGTTTTTTCTGTTTGTTTGACAATAACCGCAAATTTGGTGTATAACCACGATAGTCAATTTATACAATAAACTTTCTATCTATCTATCTATCTATCAACGGAAACCCAAAAGCAACGGAAACAAGTGAATCATACTAGGTATTCTTGAAGGGGTGTCGTATCTCGGCAAGATTTAACGACTTAATAAACTTTTGAATACTCTAGATGACGAAGTCCAAAACACACCAGTGATCCTCAGGAAGAAGGAGTAAGCGTCTCCGTAACGACTCAAACCCAACGACTGTGTGAACCAATCACGGCGATCTTTGGGAGCAGATGTGACACCACTTCTTTCTTTCTTCCGCTAGGGTACCCGGAGAGGCCGGAGATTGTGCATCGGCAAGGAGATTTAGTCATCAAGAGTATTCTCCCACTGTACCACCTCTCTACTTTGGCTTACCGACGAAAGGTCCCCATGGCAAAACATGCCTGGCGAAACGTCCCATGATAAAACAACCCCGCGACAATAAGGTCCTCGTGGCAAAAAGTACCCATGGCGAAAAGTCCAGGCATAGATTTCGAAGTTCGCAATGGTCGTCAGGCGCATGACCGAAAGTAAAACAACTTCAGAGTTTGCATTACTCATGAAGGAACATTCTTTATAAGCAGGAAAGAACGCTTGTGGGACCAGTTGCTTCGGATATCGGATATGCACCGTTTCCCTTCCTCGATAATATTTGTACAACCAGGCGATTTTAATCTCGTATTCCCATGCTGCGGTCTTAAACGAATCCGCTTTGAAAAAATGTCGGCTCTATTGTAAATTTTGAAATTCACCCAAAATATATTATTCTATTTTTGGTTTTGATATTTTAGCCGGGGATGTTTCGCGACGGGGATGTTTTGTCATGGGGACGTTTCGCCGACAACCCGCGACTTCGTTTACATATCCAGTAAACGGTGCGACGATGTTAACCGAAAATTTCGGAAAGAATAATGGCACAGGACACTGATAGAAGACTGAAGACTCGCAAGTATTGATGTCCGTCAACATTTGCGGACATGAAATATCGTGTCTGACTAACGTCTGAAACAGTCACGCAAAAAAAAAGTGATGTCGCTACGGTCGAGAACCACGAACACCTTTCACACTTTCACCTGTAGCTACTTAAGCTCTTTGGAGTGCTTATATCTTTTGAATACGAAACGACTAGCTGTCACAGGGACTTTAATACCCTGAATCACCGTTATTGTTGGCACTTTCTCCGAGATAAAGTGGAAGATATGTTCGAAGTGGGAAAATAGAAGTTGTTGAGACACGCAGAACTGTTGACATAAAACCACAGGCAAACCTCGTGGAACTAACGGTAAGGTAATTTATACAGATGGTGGTAACAAATAACAGCAGGGCAGACCGCTTTGCAAGAGCAGGTATTAGAAGTGCGTCTCCTCTAAACTTTCCAAAACATCAAGAGGAAAAAAAACAAAAACAAAAAAATAGCTGACCCTTCTCTTGGAAACCCAATATGAACCATTTCTAGACGTTTGAGATCCCAAAACGTTAGTGATCGGATACCTATGACTTCGTAAAGTTTCTCCGTCCGTCCATCGGTCTGTTAGTATGTTAGTACGGTCTCGGAGGAAGACAAATATTTTGTTCAAACCTCTGTTCAAACTTGGGGGTTCTTTCGATCAAAGTTTCCAGGCCGGCTCCCAAACCCAATCTGGGGGGGGGGGGGCGGGGGGTCCAAATCAATTGGCAAAAAATAACGTTAACAGCTAATGAATGAAAATTGAGGTAGAAACTTTTATTTTTACCACATTGTCCGGTTTTGACCTGATTCTACGCGAGCTGTTTGTTCGGCGATTTCAGATATGGATTCAGCATGTCCCTAATCCGACTATCTCGTTATTTTTTTTTTTAAGGATAAAATTTAAAAGGACACTATAAAAGGGACAGCGAAAGCAAGACCCTTCTCAATGACTAAGTTATGGACACCTTATTACGGACGTTCAAAGGACTCCTCGTACAGTCTGCCTTTAACACTGTCTCAAGCTCCCACTATGCATTTCCGGGCAAATTCAGACTCCTTTTTTTTCTGACTTCACTTTTTTTTTTTACAACGACGCGCGTTTTTCAAATATTTCCCATCGAATCCCCGCTTCGAAGTGAGAGAGATCAGCAAGCGCTAACAAGAAAATTGCAATTCCACGCGAAAAGTTTTGATTTTTATGAAAAACGATTCTTCTGAACACTTTTATCCGAACAAAAACGATACAGTAAGAGTTGTGCTTTAAGATACAATTCGTAACTAACCACCATATCAGTTGGCCTACAGAGGAAACCATCAACCAACAAGTCAAAGTGGAACTGTTGAAATTGTGTTCCACCTTCTACAAGTGGCTGAACTAGACGAAGATATTTTGAAAAGCACCCGTTGGAGAAAAAAAATAGCAAACGGAAAAGATGAGCAGGGACTGATGTCAAATAGTCGCCAAGAGAAAATAGAATAATTTTTTTTTTTCAAAGGCTCTGAAAAAAGTTAACGAACAACTATATTTCAACTCTTTAGTTTTATTTGCGTTTGTTCAAGACTGGTTGAAAGATTGGAACATAGCGGTTTTTGTAATATCGCCTTAGGGTAGCACTTTCGTATCTAACTATTAAAATCATACAGTTAACTAAGGGCCAATTTTATATACCACTGGCCTATCTGGCACTTTGAATTTCAATAAAATTTACCTTACGGATCATTTACACGGCCGGGATTTTTTACCGGAGACCAGGGGGGAGAGTGTTCACACGGTAACGTGGTATTTTTCAAGGGAGAGCAATGTCATGTGACAATAGATTCCAAGGTTGTAAAGCTCAGGATATCTCCCTACAATGGATACTAGCATGACTGTGTCCATTTGGGTCACTCTTACATGGACATAATCAAAATTATTGCTGGAAAATCCAATTTGTGGTTGCTGACATTGAAGAATACCCTTCGACAAACAAATCCCCGGGTAAAAAGTTCGCGATATTGAAGTCCAAAATAACCGGCGATTTGTTGCTGTTGCGAGGAAAAATACCCGCGGAGTACGGGTAAATACCCTCCGTGTAAATAAAAAAAATGAAAGGAGACGCCCAGAAGAACCTAATGAAAGGCAATCGAAGCAGTACTGAACCGTGAAGCTGGCAGACATGGAACTAGCTTAAATCCGGACCAAGAACTGGAACCATCAGGGACTTCAGAAAAAACATCGTTAAACTTCAATGCAAACCAACTTACTTCTGTAAATAGCGTCGTAGTAAACACGGAACGACATCACGACTAAGCTCAGAACCGATTGACTTTTTTCGTCATGCTGAAACGTACAGTTCAACAACACAAACTCCGCCTTCTAAACAACAGACCGAACTTAGCAGACAACCAAAGAACAGTCTCAACATCAAAAGTACCTACCTTGCCTTGCTGGCTATGTCAAACTACCCGCAGCCTTGAGGCGAGTCGGATTTATAATGAAAGAATGAATTTATTTCCAAAAAGCCCGTGGGGCCATGGGGCTAAACAGATATGTCACCGGCAAGCATTAGGGAGATAAATAGTTTTTGGTGGTTTTGTTGTCGTCTTGGACAGTTGACCTGTTGTCTCATATTAAGAGGGGCTATTGGTACAGGAACATGTGGACTGTTGGATATGTTGAAGAATAAAATTGAACTGAGCTGAACTCAATTTAGCAACATCAGATACGATTGAAAGTCAGCTTGGGCTGATGTTGAAACTGTTCTACCGACACCAAAGGGTACTGACTTACCAAAAATGTCGCACTAAACGTTAGGTTGGCCAGGGGGCTTTGAGATTTGTACAATATTTTATCTCGACGCTAACGACATAAGATAAACTGCTGGCAGAGTTATGCAACATTTGAAAAATTCTACAACCCCAGAGATACCGCCGGCTTTATTGCAGAATATGATAAGTATAATAACATACCGAAAAAATTTTAAGTTTTGCTTCGGTATAACAATTATGACTTTTCACTGCGTGGAGTTGAGCGTGCCATGCGATAAGGCTGCGTTTCATTTGAGGCTGACTTGAGTCGGCAAAGTCATTTTTCAGAAGTGAAAAAGTCAAGAAAGACTTTGCCCCCCCCCCCCCTCGCATCGGTCTCCAACGCACGCTTGACTTTACGAAGTGAAAAGTCATAGCTGCAGTCCAAAAGAAAAATTTAGAAATTTGTCTTCGTTATATTTATTTAATTCTAGATTCAAGGGATTACATATGCAACCTGTCGGGTGCCAATACGCACTTTAACTGACAGTTATGTCATACACGCATGGAAAATAACACGACGTAGTATTTCTGGTTTCTTCCTTTACCCAAGCAAAGCAAATCCCAACCCTTTGAAATATCCCTTTACACCTTGTAAGTAGCCAGGATGGAAAAGTCTTCGGGACCGATCAATATGACACCACAGATCTGGTGAAAGGCCCCGGGTAGAGCCACAGACCCTGGATATAGCTCGTTATCACTAGATGAGATTGGCCTTTATGGCACTTGCAGCTTCGCTCAAGTGACATATACCGATGTCTGTCTGTCGGTCTACTGTTCTCGAGTTAGGGTACTTCCAGAGCTGCTATGACGATGAAACTTGGCAGGCATTTCTGTGCCAGACCAGAGTAAATTGAAAATGGTCACTTCCCCAATCCGACCACCGTCGGGAGAGTTTAGGGAGGGGGAAAATCTTGAGGCAGCCTATGTATAACTCTGGAACGGGCGATCGGATCTTAATGAAACATGAAACTTGGAACTACCTCGTGTCTCAGACATGACACTTCAAGTTCGGATCGGATCCAATGAATGTGGGGGAGTCCGTGGGGGGAATCGGAAATCTTGTGACACTCTTAGAGTGGAACGATCGGGATGAAAATTGGTGGGAAGAACAAGCACAAGCCCTAGATACATCAGTGACAGAACCGGGCCGGATTGGGGCACTGTGAGGGAGTTGGAGGAGAGGGGGGGGGCGTAATTCGACTGATCGCGAGTTGAAGTACTTCCAAATGTGCTAGGACGAAGAAACTTGACTGGAACATTAGAAACTCGACAAGATTGGTTTAGAAATTGTCACTTCCCAGGTCCGATTATCCCTTAAAGTACCCATATTAACCGCAAAGTAAAAAAAAAATCCTTTCAAGCAAAATATACATTTTCATGACCCCCATCACCCCCCTTCACGGTGAAGTGCGCATTATCGCAGCAGATTGCAAAGATAAATACTTTGTACTAAACGATACACTCTCGTGATTTCCAAGGGCCTATAATCAGTCTTATCTTAAGGGTTTGCTTACAAATGGTCAGAACAAGCCCACGAATTGGCTAATTCCTACTTTCATCCTGTTACCCAGCCTTGCAAGTGTCATATGAGCTTTTAGCTCTTGTTTATTTTGGCATGGTCTACTCTTATACAAAGCCGTTGGTGTCGCATCACTGTCGCCGCAAGTATGTCTCCTTGTGATTGAAGCTAAGCGAAGCGGAGTGTTGAAAATAGGCGTAAAAGTCACAACGATCGACAGGGTCTTCCCCGATCTAAAACCCAAGCGTGTATTATAGTCCATAATTGGGAAAATTAGAAAATGATCGTAAAGAACCTGTAGTACTACATTACTGACTCGCTCAACGTCCCTTACCGTTCCACTCCTTCTCATTTCCGAGACTTCGAACGTGCCATTTTTGTTTCCAAAATGTCATCTTTATTCACATCAACGGCATTATATCAATTTTTGACCTACCAAGTTTGTCAATTTTCGAAGTAGATATGGCTCCCGTGTATTGCTTCCGCGTAGTTGATTGGTCCAAAAGACCGGTTCTGTAATTTTCTCCGGGTTTCTCATCAAAGCGGAGGGCGGTCGCCCTTTTTGATAGTCATGCTCAAACGGTGGGGCATGCAATTTCAAAAGAGTTCTGAACATTAGAAATACTGGAGATGAGACTGTATGTGTGCTTCAAAAAGACATTCGAGAATACTGGAGAAAATAGGCATCTTCTGTTGCATGTCTAAGAGTAGTTAACACGAGTCAAACCGACCAAACCATCTCACACTGTAAAGCGGTCCATACCCCAAACCTGTACTCGTGGTCCCTCTACTCAAGCTCTACCCTCTGTTCTGGCACATGGACAAGATGAGACAAGGTTTCAGGGATTAAACTTTCCATCCTAAATAAACTGGTTTCGAGTAAGAAAGGCAGTAGCCTACGAAAAAAATCAAAAAAATCAGAATATTCGTAAGGTTCAATTATTCACAAAAACATACCTCAAACTTGCGAATATACCACTGGCTCAAGGAATCATCATAGCGGTAGAAGGAATTTGAGAATCCCGGCGTAGCCAAACAACAGAGCTGAGGCGACACGACAGAAGGGATCAATTAACAACAGGAATGAACTAAATCTTTGTTTACTTTTTTCATTGACAGAAATACCAATTCTGTTTCAAGCAGAAAAAGAGTATTTTGAGGCCGTCTTTAAACGGATTCGTTGTTGCTGTTTGTTTTCTGCTGTTTCGACTATCTGCTGGATGTGCCCAAATATCTAATTTCACGCACTACTGCTAACCACTCGATGGTCTTCGGCGTCGTACAAATGAGAAAAGAAGTCACGGAGCTCAGCTCTGATGAGCGAGAAAATACAGCTAATCAAAGCTGTTTACATGCCAGCCCTCAATCGTCTCCGCATTTTCATGTTTTCCATGAGAGGACAGAACAAATCATTGCACAATAGTGTGCACTGACCCAGTTAAAGAGGACCGGATCCAATCGCTCTATTTCCAAAATTCGGCCGAAATTCATGACACAGACAAGCAAATTCCGAAATCCTTTCAAATCATAACTCGTAATAAATTTCAATGTCCGAGACACCGCCAGTGCAAATTAGACAGTAGGCTACATTCGATACAGTCTTACTACTTTCAAATTTCTGGACCTCTACCAAAGTCACGAGACTTTGATGACCGAAACTCTGTTACCTGAGGCATGTTAGTATTCTGCGTAAACTTAGTCGATTTGTTCCAAAAATGTGTCCAATGTACGTCACAATTATTCGTTGTTAAGTTTTGTTAAAGAACTTCTCAAAAGAGCTGCTTTACTCTCTATTTCCTGGCCTCTATGACTTTTGATTACACGTGTTATAATACTGTGACAAAACTGCAGCTGCATTCACTTCCTTCAGTTGCAGCGTGTCTAGCCCCCCTGCTCACCGCCCGTCACTCTTTTCGTCCAAAATTGGCGGTGCCGAGATTCCCAAATTCCTCCCGTGAGCAAAATGAATTATCTGTGAATAATTAGCAACGGCATATTTGTAAGTTTCAGGCACCATCTTTTAAGCAGTTAATCCTTACTTTTGGATGTCTTCTTTCTTGTTTGTCATTCGTCTTTACTGAATTGTGTTGCTATTGAGGTCAGGAATTTCTGATGCCTGAAATCTTGTCTCGCTTTGACTGTGCCCAACAACAGAGGGTGGATATGTATGAAGCAAAAAGCTGAAGATGATTGGGATTTAGAAGTCCATGTTGGGATGCGGACTTTAATGGTTCGGTTCGTAAGATTTATCTACTATTTTGCTACTTCGGGTTTTCCTTCATTCGAGGATAATAAATAATGATTCATGTTATTCTTGAAAACGATAATAATTACAATGACAATACACACAATAATATACAGTATAATACGCTATAAACAATAACAATAACATGATAGTACACGGTAAAAAAAAAGTAACAAAAAATGCGAAAAGGATCCCAATTCGCAATTACTACTTGCATTTTGAAGTAGATATAACCAAACCTATGGTTCTCTATTTGCGTTCAATATTATTAAAATGGCTCATACACCATCACTACTATATGAAAAGCCAAACTCCCTCTTGTATTACACCGCTGTCAAACTTTGGGATGGTAGTGACATTCAAGCACACCTTCGCCCCGTAAGTTAGTATCAGATCTACTTAGACTGAAGCATACCTAACCTGCTCAAGACCTCGGGCTGGTGTCTACTGCTGGTAGGTTCGTTCCAGTTTATCGCCGAGGACGAGAGCATGTCCCACTGCCGTAGGTTTTCTCTGTCGATCGGCGCGCCTTTCCTAGCTGCCACAAACTTCTCTTCATTTTCATCCCATACGTAGCCATCAATCTGTGCTCTACGCCGACGGTCTAATGTTGGGTCGCAGCGTGCAGGAGTTTCGGAACGGGAATCCCGTCCTACTGGTGTTCGACGGAATTCTGGCGATGCACCAACAGGGGCGAAGCGCTCTTCATCTGGCGAGTCTCTGCCAATGGGAGGTTGTCGTTTTTTACGGCAGCAGGGTTGCTGTAATTCTTGAGCAGGCGATTGGAAGTGATGCACGGTTTCAGTGTGGCGAGAATGTCTGGCATGGCGGATCGACGCACGGCGTAAATTGGCGCGCCACATGCTATCTTCGTCCCAAAGCGATGAGTCGTCGTTTGGGAAGTTGCTAGCTCCGTTGAGACACCCTTGCTCATCTGCTAGGCCATCAAGCGACCGAGCTCTTCTAAGGGCTTCGTGACAATTTCTTATTCCGTTATCTGCTGAAATATCAGGCGTCTGGGCTCTTCGTGATCGGCTTTCATAAATATTTCTTTCATCAATTCCCGTGGTCTTCGATTCGCGCAACATGTCTGCAGCCAGAGCTAACGACTCGGGTGGCAGACTGGGAAGCGCCCTCAAGCTAACGGTGCTTCCATCTAGATACGCACGCCCCTCAAAGTACACACGCCGCGACTCCTCTCGTATCAAATCTGAGTAATAGTATGGAACGCCCGGGTCACGGTTGCTTGATAAGCTAGAGGTGGCAGAAACACTTGAATAACTCCTCTGATGGAAAGTGATGGATTGCTGACTTCCACAGTTCCTTTGCTCTTCGCTATTAAGGCTCTCCATGTTTTCATAGAGCGGCACAAGCGTTGTTCCGGAACCCTGACGCTGGTGTGACGGGCTGAATTTGTTCGGAAACGATTTTCGATTCTGCCACGCCGTCTCGGGCTTTACAGTATTTACCGATTCGACAAGCAAATCGTCTTCGCTGACATCTTTCAAGATATCTTGCAGGCTCCTCACCACAGTTAGTGGTTTCCGCCTGTCAGAATATGAGATCTCCCGGGGCGTATGATCAAGACTATGGCTTCTGGCATGGCTAACTTCGGGAAAAGGCGGAGGCGAGACAATGTCACTATCCGAGGAATCATGCTCGCTCCCAGGTCCTATTTTGCCATTCTTGTACCCGAGGTAGTAGGAAGCTGGGCGGAATGTGTCCGATAGGCTAAAACGAGGGTTCATGACCACAGGGGCGGTCGATTTGGGGGTAGGTGGAAGCTCTCGTGACATAGGTAGCTTGTCATGTATGGGCAATTCCATGTATACCGGTTCATACATGGTCGACGATTTGGAAAGCAGGTCGTAGTGTGACGGCTCGGCTTCAGAGCTGCGCTGACTATCAGACAATCTTTTGCTTGAGTCGTCACTCATTTCTACATAAATCTCATCTTGCCGTCTCTTCAGTGTTCCTGGCCTGATGTTATGAGGAATTTTTGCGGAGGCTTGAAGTGCAGGCGTCATGGGCATGTATAGATTCTCAAATACGGAGTTTTCTCTTGGTGCTTTACTTGGTGACGGAGAGCGTGGCGAACGGCTATTTGGAATTACGTCGAGGTCTGGGGACGCAAAGCCAGCCGACAAAGGCTGCCGCGACCTCTCACGATGTAAAGAGGCTTGGTCGTCGCCGACGTTTTGACTGCCGAAATCGTCACCAAAATTTGGCGTGCTTCGTCCTGATAGGATTGAGTCGGCAAAGCCAACAAGAGATCCGGGTAAGGATTCTTCATCATCCTCGGGAGATTCCCCCAATGTGAGAGGCACGTGATAGTCGTCTACCTGACTATCTCTCACACGGGATGAGTGGGTACCTCTTCCCTGTTCATCTCCGCGAGACCCTGCGTCATTTAAATTGAAAGCTGCACCTGGAACTGACGCAGATCTTAGACTGCTTTGCGCTACTTTAGGAGGTTCGTCACTAACCGGTACCAAAGCCAGTTCGCCACGGTCAAAGCGTAACGGAGTAGTCTCACTGGTAGCTTCGGAGCGGCTATCCACATAACCACCACACCTCTTCAAACTTAAACTAGTCTGCAAAGAAGAAAGGCTGCGTCCATCACTTCGAACAGCTTTTCCTTTATTTCTGTATACACTTTCATAGCCTCCAATCTGCTCCACTGGACGATCGGCTGTGAGACAATCTGACTTGTTTAAGGACCGATAAGTCGCATTTTGGAGACTTTCTGTGGTACTCTTGCTTATCTCAGATTTAATCACATTCAAGCTTCCATACCCACTACTCAACGTTTTCCAGCTACTTTCGCAGTCTTCACTCGTACGTGCCTCGCATTTATCTGTTTCGCTCGATGTAACTTCAAGGATAAATTTAGTACTCTTCAGAGGCGACTTTAAACTTTCTAGAAGGAACTGCTCCGACAACTTTCTCGGGCTTTCGTGGGAATTGGCTGGAGGTATTGGTGCTGTCACGGTACTAATTTCCGTCTTTCCCCGAGAGGAAAAAGAGGTTATCCTTGCAGATCGCTCAACATCCTTTGCTAGCTCTCCCTTGCTAGGGCCGAAATATGTGACTTTCTCGGATGGTTCACTATCCTTCAGGGTACAGAAAGGCTCATTAGAGTTTTGAAGAACTTCTTTCATTTCTGGCTCACGCTGGAAGCCGCTTTCATCGCTGTCGTTCACAGAAGAACTAGAGTAAACACGGACTTGCGCCTCAGACGGTGGGATGCTCAGGTCTTCAACAGTCCGAAATTTGTTGCGGATCCATTTTGGGTTAGCTGCACTTGCGACTTCATCCTGGGTGGGCGACTCACAGACGTACTCGTAAGAGAATTCCTTCACTACGTCTGACTCATTCCAAATCGTCTTCTTCGTTGCCTTCGGTCTCACAAGTGTAGAAGGTTGGGTGACCCCGCAAACTGAGATGAACTCAGCTGGCTCCTGTCCATTTTCAGGTGAGCTTTTGAGGGTGGGTCCCAAATTCTTCTGGGGACAAGCGTCGGAAAAAAAAGAGGGCGGGTTCAACCCTTCCCCAGAGTATCTCTTCTTGGGCACTGATTCCGTGATCGCTTGGTCAGAGGATCGGAAGAAACTGATATTCTCATAGTCGGGTTGTACGATTTGGGGAGTGATGGGTGAGGAGTTGGTTTTAGTGGAGTCATTCGATCGCCGTGATTTCCCAGAAGAGTTTGAACGACGGGAGCGTCTCCGAACAGGTCGATTACGCTCAACATCTATCGAAAAAAAATATAATTACAATCAAAACTCAAAATTAGCTGTCAGAAAACTTTTTTTTCCAGATTCGGGATTATCTGCTTATTTCTAATGCAGAGTAGAACAGAAATGTCCAAATTTAGTTGTATTAATTTACTGAGCTGCAACAGCCGAATGTCCGCAGCAGGGAGGTAAGAACAGTATTGTTAAATTGCAAGCATAAGCAACTGGCTGCAATCTTGTTAATAGCCCAAATTCCTTAACCACTAAGCTACTTCTGGGATAATGACGATCGAATGACTCAAGCTAAAACCGTAACCAAAAGCTAGCACAAATATAACGAACACACATTATTTTAGCACTTAAGCAAGCCAAACGATTTTTGTTTTACCTATTACACAACTCGGCGACCCAGCTGCGATCTAGGCTCAGCATTGCCACATGTCGCACGATAGTCTGAACTGTCACTGTATTTTGTTTTTGTCACTCTTGTCCTTCGTAGGACATCAAATTCACTTTATTTCAGAAAACTTCCAGATGTGTCATTTCCCATTTTTTTTCATTGAGACAAAATTAAGATCTTTCATTTTTACAGCATTGATTCTCACCAAAAGAAACAACATCACATTTTTTCCACGAAAACAAAATTTCAATCTCAATTCATTCTCTCTTTTCGATCAAAAGTCAGTCTCTACATTTTTTCGATGTGGCAACCCTGTCTAGGCTCAATCTAAGACACTTTAAAGCACAAGCCACAGTGGATAGAGTTTCTACGCAATGATTCTCGCACAACTCTCCTTAGAAACTCGGCTGGGCTTCTTAACGATTGGATTTGTCCCGGCTGTCTTCAGTCTCGCGGGCACCCTTGATTTTGATGAGAAACACAAAACTTCATAATCAGTATTTCCGACCAATGAGCTCCTAGGAAGCAACACACGGGAGTCTGATCTGCCTCGAACAGAGTTTAACAAGTAGAGTGAGGCGATAATATAGGTATGATGGGACCTTTGAACGTACGATCAACCAGTGTTTCATTATGGGGCTCAATTGTGGGGATTTGATGCCGCCACGCAACTAGAATCAATTCAGTTGCATTACTACAAAAGAGTATGTGGATTGCACCAGACAACACATTCCCAAGCTTTAAAAGGGGACCTTGGAATATTTTCCGTTAGAAAATGTAGGCTAATCCAGATGCTGAGATTCTGGGTTAAGTTGGTTACCAGAAACTACATTAGTCAATGCTGCGTATAGTGAGCTTCTTAAACTGGGTAAGAAAAGAACTTGGCCGTTCCAGATTAAATAAATAAGTTATGAATATGAATAATTAAGAAGGTGATTGAGATTCTGCAGGACCAGGAGAGCCAGCAATGGCGGGGAGTGGTTGAAAGGTCAGAAGAGCTAGGGTTATATAAACCAATAACATCTATTTTGGATCGGAGTAATATTTTAGATTAAGTTTGCCTACTTGGATTCAGATGACAGCGAATTGCCTACCAGTACATAAGAAAATTAAATTCTTAAAAAGAAAAAATGGAGAACCGAGTTTAGTGACACCCTGCCCTTTATGTAATGAAGGGAATGATGACTTGGAGCACTTTTTGCTGAAGTGTCGTGAGCTTTGTGATTTAAGGGTGTATTTGCTTGGGTGGAATTTGAGGCTTCCAGATATATTGGATTGCATATCGGCACAGATAATATACGAAGTGTGTAGATTTATCGTTGAATAAGTAAAGTTTCGTGACAATAGAAGTTGAATTTCGTTATGTTTTTTTTTAATTTAGTTGTTTAATTAGTGCATAACTTGTTCATATATATGGCCTCTAGCTTTGAATACAGATTATTATTATTATTATATCGATAATATTAACCATGCCCAGGCCCTAATGTGTTTGGTGGATAACGGCGAGAACAAATCGATAATTTTGGCACTAAAATATTGGTACTCCAGGTGCAAGTTGATCATTAGATGGCAGGATATGCTGAGTGACCCTATCACAGTGCAAAAGCGAATTTAACAGGGCACAGTACTATCACCACAGATTTTCAAGAGTGCGATTTCTCTGTGCCTTGGGAAGCGTTCACCGACTTATAACTTTCGAGGCACTGATGTCAGTTACCTAGCCTATGCCGACGACATCCCGCTTATAAGTAAATCTAGGAAAGGCCTTGAAGCAAACGTCGATAGCTTAAACCAGTCGTAAATAAACAAGATTGGCATCTCCATGAATGCTAGCAAATGCCAATACGTTTGCCCCCCCCCCCCCCCCTCCTTCCAATGCTTCTTCAGAGAAACCGTTGATAAATATTGGATGTACCGTTATCAAACGGAAGAAAGAAACGAGATGGCTGGCAATTTCAACTGGTCAAAGTCTAAGAAGGATTTGCGAGGAGGCGATTAAATCGACTGCTAGGTATCCGTGTTGGCTACAGCAAAACTGTGCTGGACCGTTCGCGGTATAACAGGCAAGGACTCGGGAAGTTATACACTGCCTTTGTGTACCATATGTTAACTTTCTGGCTGGACTACATGGTATTCTCAAGAAACAAGACCAAAGGTTTCGATGGGATACCAAAAATCTAGTATTTGATTCAGACAACTGGGTCTTGTCTTCGCCAGGTCCAGTATTCGCCAGGCGTATCATCTGAGAAAACCAAGTTCAGATATACCTCTATCAGCCATATCTATTTTGACGACACTGATCGAAACTTCCTGCTTTACTTCTGCCAAATTTCCGGTTTCGCTGAATTCCACACGAACTACTTGTCCAGCAAAAAAAGATAACTCAGAAATGTATTCAGCGTATCTTCTTATTCCTACAAAAGACACTTAATCAACTTCAAATAAAACTTTCACTTACAAACAAATGTCCGGTTTCAAACGGATTCCAGACAAATTATATGTCCGGGTGAAAAATGATTGTCATATACAGACTCAGCGTCTCCTTAGCCCTAAATCTGTCATATAATCAACTTCAAATAAAACTTTTGCTTTTAACAAATTTTCCGGTTTTGGCCGGATTCCGGGCGAACTATTTGTCAGGTGAGAAAAGGGTTTTCATCATCGTGTTCAGCATGCCTTCTTACTCCTAAATCTGTCATCTCATCAAGTTCAAATAAACTTTTAATTTTAACCAACGTTCCGTTTTTTGCCGGATTCCGGACGAACGACTTGTCCAGCGAGAAAATGGTTTTCATCATCGTGTTCAGCATGTCTTCTTACCCCTAAATCAATCATCTACTAAACTTCAAATAAAACTTTTACTTTTAACCAACTTTGCGGTTTTCGCCGGATTTCGGGCGAACTATTTGCCCGCCGAGGAAGTGGTTTTCACCATCGTGGTCAACATTTCTTCTTACCTCTAAATCGAACATTTAATCAACTTTAAATGAAACTTTTACTTTTAACCAACTTTCCGGTTTTTGTCGGATTCCGGGCGAACTACTTGTCGGACGAGAAAATGTTTAGCATATCCGTGTTGAGCATGTCTTCTTACCCCATAATCGACTATCACATTAGCTGTTTAAAAATACTTTGTTTGGCTCTTAATTTGAACCCCCTCCCCCACCCCTAAACGTGGGGCTACACAGCCCATCTACGAACTTGGCCTTACACTTGACCCAAAGAAACGTCACACCAAGTTTCATCAAAATACCTCATTCCCTTCGAGAGTTATCATGCTGACAGACGGACGGACAGACGGACAACTTTTGCGATGTCGTAGGTATCGCTCCACTTACGTTTTGAGATCCCAAAAAACACCAACGTCGCATACGTTCCACATATTTCAAGTACCTCAGCTTCCTGCTATATTTACCCGGTCGTACGAGAACTAGATATTTCATGACGTCTGTCGAGTCAGGACTCATTACTGACAATGGAAAATCTATCTTCGAAATTATCTCCTCCGATTGGCCGTTTACCTGTTCACCACCCCATTAGCTTAATTCTTATTTGTGATTAAATTTATCTGAAATCGTGGGTATTTTTGTGATTGTTTTGCTTAGTGTTTTCTTATATTTCTTTTTACTGTTGTACTGCACTTATGCCCTAGGGCAGTGCGTAATAAATTCACTCATCCATATCTGTGGCAGACTTGGGCAGACTCTGAGTCACCCTTATCTATCGATAGGTTTTTTGAGGAATAGCGACCAAGACACTGATGAATTTACAGCCATTACTGTCAAGAACCTGACTTGTGAAATCGTTATATCAGTGCGGTACATGGTATGTCAAAACTTAGAAGCCTACAACGTATTAGTTCCTTCGGCTGCCCTCTAACCTTGGTCATTAGCAAGCGCGATAACAATCCTACGAGAACAAATTTAAAACCCTGCTAATTTAACGAAGGGGAGAGCCCTTTGAGAGGCGGCTCTAGCCGACAGTCGCTAGCATAGGCTCGTTGCAATCAGTGACATTCCCAACGCGACCATAGCATATACTTAAGGAGCTACTCGCTGCCTACAGTAAGTGGATGAGAACGACTCCGACCAAACAAGCAAACGTCTATACTGCGCACCAAAACCACATATGAGCTCCCGAAAGTTAGTAAGGCAAAGCACGAAGTTACAAAGTGAAATATAACTGAGGAAAGAAAAAAAATATACAGGCAAATAAATCTGTTGTATAGTGGATGATAAACAAATGGGACTACCCAGAACCGACCCTAAAAATAGTCTAGAAGTATGGGTTAATACGGTTCAACTTGGTCAGGAAAGACCCGCGCTTGGTTTATTGAAGATTTTCTCTATCACGCCATCTATCGAAATCTATCACGAAGCGGGTTGCCATAAATGACCGTTTCGTGGCGCTGCTCACGAAGGAAATGATGACACTCCGCTAAGGTCAATGACCCGCAAAAGCGGGTTAACTGGAGACCAGTTTTCCGCGGACAAAACAGAGCCACCCATCGACTGGCGGGTCAAATACGTAACTTTTACGCCATGACTGATACGATCTTGACAACAAAGCCGCAAACAAGTAGCCCGTAAATCCACCACACTCGGGCCGGACAGAGTGGAGGTAACACGGCGGAGAAAGAAAACCGAGAAAATACAAGGTGAAAATTCACCACAAAAACCCGCTCAAAGATTGCCGCGTCGATCACAAATATTTCGATTTTCCGCCAAAAAGTGCGATTGCGTACGCCCGGCCGACTCACATCCTCCAGAACCCGTAACTGAAAACCTGCAGTTCGAATCGGGCTCGCACGCAATAAACGGAATGCTGGCCCGCGCTTTATTTCAACATGAGGTGCAGCCCTACGGCGCGGCGCGCAAGCCAGTTCATACTACTTTCGACTTAGCTACCAGTGTCAATGAGCTCCACGAAAGTTTTCAAACCCCTCAAAGCCCCTTGTGTGAACAGGGAAGATTCAGAACATACCTTCATCCGAACTGGGACTGGCAGGCCTCGATCTCCTCCCCTTTCCACTACTGTGGCTGCGGACACTGGCAGTTTCCATGTCTCCCGCTAGGGTCGCTACATTCTCCGTCGTCAACTGTGAAGGCTTCGAGGTAACACTGGTAGAGCGGATAGTTACCGAAGTATGCGATAGAGGACTGGACGTATCGCTTGAGCGGGTGGTCGACTTCTTGGTGAGGGGGGACTGAAGCATTCGCTGCTTCCACTCGAAAAGACGAGTCATAGATTCTTCTTTCTAAAAAAAAAGTTCAAATAGGGATAAATGATGACGATGAAATTTTGTTAGGCATTGGACAAGAAAAGGGAATGAGAAGGAAAAGGGAGTAAAGAAGGGAAGAATTACATTGAAAACATGGTCGAGAGCAGAAACGTGGAGTGTGGTTTCTTTGTGGGCTTCGCTAAGAAAAAAACAACTAAAATTGCGTGCGCAAAATCAGCGTGTTTGACTCGGGTCGAACTATTAATATTGTAACTATTAGTTACAATTTTCGTTCCAACATCGCGAAAAGTTACAACACCGACAGTACAAACCTTCTAGAAATAGTAATCAATAGTATACAATTTGCTTACCACACTCGAGAACGCAGTACGCGTGGTAACTTCGATCTCTGTGACTTGACGGGCGCGATTATTTTGCCGAAAATAGAGAAATGCGTTCCAGCCTAGAAGCCAAGAAGCCAGGTGCTATGAAGTTATGCGTAGTAACTACGGTAAGCATGGTGGAATACTCTCAGTGCTTGTGACTATTTCAGGGAACACAGCGTGGGATTCGCTTCTCTGTGGAATCCTTGTGTCTGGGTTCACTGTTGAACTCCAAAGAAACGCGGGACCGGGACCTAAAGCGCTTGAAGCCATAAAACACGAGAGCCCGTGTTAGGACGCACCCTTCATAAAATTCCTTCCTGATTAATAATTGTTTTGCCTCTGGACACGTTACTTTTTGGTCTATGTTTACTCCCAAGATTGTTTGGCTAATTTCAATTTCTCTCAGGCCTAGCCATGTTTAAAATGTTGAAAAGGCCTCTGTATCTCCATGTGTGCTGTACCGCCTCTACCCAACTCTGTTCCGTCAAAACTGTCAGTACTGGCTTCCGACTTCAGTGCTGACTGCTCGCTGACTTCTCCACGTGACTAATGGTCGACTGGGTATGAATCGAAGGCCTAATCGCTTATTTCCCCCTTCAGATAACAAGATTTAACGTGTGATTGTTATTGTTTCTCCTGAGCATCTGGCAACAATTCGTCAATGGATTTATGAAGAGCGTATGTACACCATAAAAACGACTTGTGACGATTGTGTGACGAACTGTGACGGTTGAGTCGCAAGCCTGACAACGCAACTCAACCCATGGATCACCCGGCTCCGCAGCCAGAGGCAATTCCAGGAATATTCGGCTACGATTGGTGTAGTATCAATATTTAAGTTACTGTTTAGATGTTTTTAATATTCAATAAATTCAACAACAAAATCATCATTGTATTATTGCTGACACAATCAAAGGACCCATTTGCATATTATTCCTAGCCCCCTATGTGATTGTTAGATTTATGAAATCCCCACCTTTACGAATTTCCAGCTCTTTTCGACCTAGCCGAGTTTTGACAGTCACAAAACGCAACCTTCGCCCAAAGCTTGAAGGTCCGTTAAAGACACTTTCACAAATTAGGACATACAGCTCCCAAGTATTATTTTCCTTTCTGGAAGACATTCTGTTTTGGGCTTGTTTTGTTTTGCATGGTTTTCCCACTTTTCAACCAGGGCGCGTTCAGTTTCGAAATATTTTGCGTCCAGCCGCCGCATCAGAGAGAGGAAAGGCAGGATAGAGTGGACAAGCGCTAAAAGAGAATTGCAAATCTCTCTTGGAAAGTAATGGTATTATTTTAAACGATATTTCTTAGCCGTTTTACCGCGAACAGATCATTTCTAGTAAGAGTTGTGCTATAACAATTCTGAACCTAATTAACAATTCTCAGCTTCAAAAAAATAACCTGCGCAGACATGACGTCAAGCTTATTGAGGCTGGTTAGGCTCAAAACAAATTTGCATAGAGGGTGTTCCACCCTACTTACCGTAGTTACTACGCATGATATCACGAATTTTATCACTCAAACTACCACTCCACGGGGTAATTCAGCCAATCACGTTACAGAGATCCGTAGTTACCACGCTTAATCCGCTCCCGATCATGGTAAGCAAACAGTTACTGTTAGTTAATATTTCGATAAGGTTGGAAAGGTCAGCGTAGTAACTTTTCGTGAGGTTGGCACGGAAATAGTAACTGATAGTTAATATTGTTAAAAAGGTGGAACACGATCATATTGCATGTCCAAAACAGAATTATGGGCTGTCGGAGCGGCCTTTCATCATACGTTGTAATGAGCGATCGTGTCGATGCTTTAGACAATTCCTTGGACCACATGTGCGGCGAAAAAAATCCCCAACAATCAACGTTTTAGACTAGCTTTGTGGAGTCGAGTAGCCCATTTTTTTAATTGTAACATTATTATTAATTATTATAATTAAAACAGTGTTAAGTAAAAAAAAAACCGCTAATTCTCTTATGTCACGAGACGCAGAGGTTTTGGTTACAAAATTTAAAGAAAGAAGTAAAAGGTGCTGTTCTTGCTTTTCTTCCAGGTTTTCCTTTTTCCTCTGTTGACCAATCTTTAGCACGACTGTCGAAAATACATTATTGTTATTACTCTTGTTGCATTACTTTTAATATTATTAATAGTTCCTTCAATTCTTTTAAATTGGTGCCTCAAACTTTTGACGAAACTTCGGTAAAGCGTGGAAACCATGATGACTGCAAACTTCAATACAAGAGCCAGAAGGAACTCACCGTGTTTCCCTTAACCTCCACCGACTTCTTGCTCGGCAGCCGAGCACTCTTCGACCTTAAAAGCTCCCCCTCCTCCTCTTTCCTCGAAGCTTCCAGAATGTTATCATGAGAAGTGGATAACCCAGTATGCGGGGCTTCATTTGGTGAGCTGATATAAGACGACCACAGTGAACTCTTTTTAATATCCAAGGAAATCTGGTCTTGCCTCGCCAGAGTGGGGTATTTCGGGTCGGGGATCAGGGTAGCAGGACGCTTCGTTCGCTTCTCAGAGTTCGTTTTTGGCACAGGTTCAGGATCAAGGCCCAGTTCAGGGGTCGTACTAGAACTACTGGTGGGAACAGTGTCCCTTAATTGGTTAGATGAGGCAGAGGTTTCTACCTCCCGCTTCCACGGATTAGCGTAAGCTCCTCCGCCGTCGTTGAGCGGTTCATAGCCGGAGGAAAGGGTATGATTAGCTCCTGGTAGTCTACTTTGCGGCTCCCGTTCACTAGATGGCACACTAGAACGACATTCTTCATTTTCAAGCTGATGATCGTACCCAAGAGCCCGACTTCGGATAGTACCTGATCTTGCACTTTCTTGGAAACTGCGAGGCGCACCCCTACCCCGATCAAAATCAGGGGTGCCACTTCCATCACCCCTTCCGTATGTGCTCGGCAGTTGAGTATCACCAAACCTAGGAGTCCGATGTGTACTTCCGGGTAGTATGCCCCGATATTCGGTGTCTAATGTCTGTCGTTCATATTCATTTAAAATATCATCGGAACTAAGCTCCAACTCTTTTCGAGTCGAACTTGGCACCCGAGAACTAAACTCAACTGCCTCCGTGCCATAATGAAGCACTTTGGGCGGTCCAGAAAAATTTAGCGCTTCGTTGGCATAATCAGAAGTCCTGGGACGTTCACCATTACGGCTTTTCGGTCGTTTTGGATCTAAGACACTAGGCATCTCTACGTTTGATGGTAGGTATTGCGAATTTCGCCTGCCATTGTCCTCATACCCGTTTGTTTGTTGGAATACTTTGGAATTGCCGGCTAACGACGTGGAATAGCCCGTAGCAAGTAGGTACTGCTCAGTAGCGCGCTGGAGCAGTTGTTCACTGAACTCCCCCTGCGCATATTGGCTGATAAACTGTTCTATTGATGAAGTAGGAGTTTGACGGCTTCCATCTCCCATGTATTTATTCTCCCTTGTTCGATTTACCGCCCGATCTTTTGGTGATAGCGAGGTATTCAGCTCCCGCGACGGGGTTTTATTCGTCCTTTGTCTGGAGGAGCTTGGGTTTTCGAGGTTCCTACCCGTATCCTCGGGTGTATTTTGGTTAGGATTGGGTCTACCTTGAGTGTCTACCCTGGCACTAGAATACTTATTATCGAGACTCTCTAAATATACATTATTGTTCAGGGTTTGAGGAGCTGTCCACTCGGAACTGTTGCTGAAATCCACAGGGGTGCGCGCACCTTCGTAATTCACTGGGGTCTTTCCCCTCACACTTCCCCTTGTCATTTCTACGAGGGGTTTAAAACCACTCTGGTTCAACAAATGTATATACCCTGATTGGCCATGGGGGGTCGCCACCTTTCTCGAATGATCTGTCCGGTCACTAGCACCACTTCGGAGCTGAGGTGAACTCCGACTGCCAGACGTAACTGACCTCTCATACCCACTGAAGTTCGCAGGGACTTCTGACTCCCTTTGGAATTGTACTGCGGTTTTATCTCCACGCAAAACTTCTTCCTCAGACCCGTTATAGTCCAGAGATTTTCTGTGGGTTGGGGTTTTATGTCCAGGCTCGGGCTGGCCTCTCGACGAGGTACTCGACCCCGACTGATATGAATCTCTCGGTCGAATATATCCCTCGCTATATACTGGGGTTTTACTCCCATGCAAAACCTCTCCCTCATACCCGTTATAGTCCACAAGTGTTCTTTGGGTCGGGGTTTTATGCCCAGGCTCTAGCTGGCTTCTCCCCGAGATACTCATCCCGGACTGATATGAATCTCTCGATCGGACGTCACTATGGTTATGATTGCCGTGCAAAACCTCTCCCTCATACCCGTTATAATCCACAAGTGTTCTCTGGGTCGGGGTTTTATGCTCAGGCTGGCTTCTCCTCGAGTTACTAGACTCCGACTGATATGAATCTCTCGATCGAACATGCACATCACTGTGCAGTGGGGTTTTACTGCCATTCAAAACCTCTTCTTCATACCCATTATAGTCCACAAGTGTTCTCTGCGTCGGGGTTTTATGCCCAGGCTCTGGCTGGCTTCTCCCCGAGATACTCATCCCGGACTGATTTGAATCTCTCGATCGGACGTCACTATGGTTATGATTACCGTGCAAAACCTCTCCCTCATATTCGTTATAATCCAAAAGTGTTCTCTGGGTCGGGGTTTTATGCGCAGTTTCAGGCTGGCTTCTACCCGAGGTACTCGAGCCGGACTGATATGAATCCCTGGACCGGACAAACGCCTCGCTATGGTAAACCGGCGGAACGAACGCCTTCTGATATGTAACAACCTGCCGCATTTGCTCCGCATACTTTTCCTCGGTCCAATAATCACTATAGTCCATCTTGCCAAGGCTCGACTTGGGCCTATTGAGGCTCGGCCGACTAGGTTTGTTCGGTAAGTCGGCCTCGAGGAAATCGGCACTGTGTGGCCTAGGCGGGTGTCGATGTACTTGTATGGGTTTAAAAGACATTTCTTTCACGCTCCGATCCGGCGATTCCTCAACGCTCGAGTTCAACCGTCGCGGTTTCGGAGGGGCGTTCACATACAGAGGTTGGATGCCAGAGTCATCTAGGAGCGATTCTGAGCTGTCGCGATTCAAGCCTAGGTGGCGGAGCGAACGACTGCTCGAGCTTCCATGAAAGCCAGAGTCACCCTCGTCCGGTGTTCGGTTTAACGGCGTCGACGAAGAAGAAGCAGAAGTGCGGAGAGTTTGCCGACGGCCACTGTAACAGAAAAAAAATATATAGGCAGGATAATTCATCTATCTTACATGCGCGGCACGAGATGAGTTTCATCCTCTCCCTCGTAAAAGTCCGTATACAAACATGGGCTTCTTAATTCCGATCTAATCGAAAGGTTTAACTTTACTCAAATTCTACTACCTATAGTGGGTCACAATCTGGGCGATACAAGATTTCAAGTGTTAAACATTTCTGTCCTCAATAGCAACACCTTTCGATAACACAAAATAAAGAAGACATAAACAAATTTAGCGAGCATTAACTGCTTTTCAAGTTCATATCTAAGAATCAGGAGTGTGTCATTGCTCATTATTCACAGATGATTTTTATGGAGGGAAATTACGATTTCAGGTGTCAAAAATTCCTGTCCTCAAAAAAACTAAAATTAAAAATTAAAGAAGACATACAAATCGAGCAAGTATCAACTGTTTCCAAGTTCATACCTAAGAATCATATTTCATTGAGGGGTTTTGGGACTTTAGGTGTCAAAAATTCCTGTCCTCAAAAAGCTTAAATTAAAAATTAAAGAAGACATACAGAACTAGCAAGCATTCACTGTTTCCAAGATCATATTTAAGAATCGCAAGTGTTTCGTTGCTAATTATAAAACATGATTTTTAGTGCTCATGTAGAGAACTTCTGAATCCTGACATCTTCCGAAATGAGTGACAGGCCGTGAGCAAGGGGTTTAGAGACTCCAAAACTTACAACTGAAGGAAGTCAATTTCTTGCAGTTTGTCATAGTATTGTGATACTTTGGGGGAAGGAGAAGTTACAGGTGTCAGGAAATAGAGACTAAAGTCGGTTTTAAGCAGAAACAGCGTCTTTTGAGACCGTCTTTAAGATTATTCGAAACAAACAAGCGCTTGATTCCAATTTTCTATATTCCCTAACGTCACTGGTTTTATCTCTACTAACATGTTTGTGCCCTAGCATGGTCTGGCCACATCAGCTGTCATTAAATGCGTTCAACGAGGTGTAACGCAAATGATAATGCATATGATTATCTTAACCACAAAACAAATATTCGTTTTTTTAGTACAGCGAAAGAAGGCTTTTAAGAAACAAATAATAAATAATGTGAGACCGAAATGAGTTAGTTTGTGAAAGGCATGGGGTATATTGCTAGCAACAACTTTATTTTTAAAGCAGATGTACTATTAAATCGCAGCTCAACTAAAATATTACCTTTTCAAACCCATTGATTATAGCTTGTTATCTGAGGCAGATGGATTATTAAATCGAAGCTCACCTAAACTATCTATTTTCAAACCTACCGATTATAGCTCATTAAAGCCAATAAAACCGTTCCACCACAAACGCATGATTCGTTGACTGATCATGTCAACCGCTGGGTATACCCGGCATGCGGCATGGCCTATACGAATGGCGGTCGTAGTAGGCCTATCCCGAACACTGGGATACCCTGACCCTTAACAACGTTCAAGGGCCGAGTGAAACTAAAGGAACATTCGGCAGACTCCTTGCAAAACGTGGTTATAGCTGTCTTTTTGGCACGGGATATTCAAAATCCAGACATTCGGGGTAGACTGACCAGAAGCCAGGGACTGAATGAAGTTAGATCTAGGCATCGATACTGGTTAATTTTTTTTTTAGAAGTCGCTAGTGCAAGGTCATTGGTCTCTTAAGAAAACAGCAGGCCAGATTTAAGAAAGAAGACTCATCATATCTCTAGTGGTATTTATAACCGCGAACAGATCCCTATGAAAAGCTCATCTCAGAGTAGTAGTGTGAAGTTGTACAAAAAGGAGGATGGAGTACTGACTTCTACATGCTTCTACTTTAAGGCTACCGTGTTACTGCATTCTACTGCATGCTACTATTAGCAAGACTGGACGCTCCTAGAGCAAGACAGGATGCTACTAGATACTACTACTTAAGATTGGCCCAGTCTGAGGCACATTAAATGATAACTCTTTACTATTACATATCACTAGATGCAACTTCTCGTACAAGTATCATACAACTACACAGGCTACAAATTTGTCATCGGGATTGCGGTTGGACCACTACCCAGCCTGTATTGAAATCGATACGAACACAATCCAACACAACCAAAATAAACAGACGTGTTTTTCTGTGTGTTCTACTCGACTGCGCAACTTCCTTGCTTATACATACATATATATGAAATCTGGAAAAACTTTCAGATAAACATGGACGAATCCGTTACGAACTCATGTCATACTTTACAGGAGCACTGAGCGAACAAATATTTTATTATTGACTAGATTGAGAAACCAAAATTGTATTTGAATTGTATGAAAATTATACAAAGCCATAGCAAAGCATAGCTGAGTATTAAATAGTTGCGAGGTTCCTCAGGGTTGCTTTAGCCCATATAGGTGCTTATAGAAGGTATTGTGTTGCGAGAGCAACACTTTGGTTTTGTCCTCGTTTTTTTTTTTTTTTTTTTTTTTTTTTCCTATGACTCCGATTTCATTTTATTCCTGGTAACTGGGAAGGGTCTAACCTGTGCGGTTTTTACGGAAAGTGTGGACCTTAGGCCGGATTGATGAATATGACATTACATTTTGGAAAGCTCCGTAGAACTCTTGCCTGGGGCCAATAAGGATGGTTTTTGCTTGTCCTCGAGCCAGAGCCTACGGTTTGCGAAGTGAAGTGGAGTTGTATAGCCTATGTCGGAGAGGACCATCTCAAGTTGTGTAGCGAACCTTTCGTTTCATCAAACCATGTTTCTGCTTTCGAGTGGAAAGCTCCGTTCTAGCACGCTAGCAGGCAGGCACCAGTTTCAAATTGAAGATGGACTAAAATCTATAAGTGTTAAATATATGCGGCAGTTACCCGGCCCCACAGCCAACATATCTTCTTTGAGTGATAAATAGAAAAATCTACAGAGACAAAAAAGTGGCTTTTTCCCACGGGTCCGAAAGTGCTGCCATCTATTGTTTCTGTCCATGTCTGCGACGATTCCAGCTGAGTTTATAAAAAAAAAATTTTGCACTTGGGTTTGCGGTAGAGTAACAGTATCAGATGTGCCCCTTAAACTTTAAAAGTTCTCTCATTGCTAAAGAAACTAGAGCTTATCCTTTGCTCCTTTCTAAGTCGTGACGTTAGAAAGTTGGCCTACGGCAAAAAAGTCAACTTTTGAACTAAGACAGGTAGAATTTTTTTTTCGACGGCAATCGATAGCCACTGATGAGCTGATCAAAGTATATGTCATCCATTTTTTGGTACAAAAATTCCTTCATGAGATACACCAGTTTGAAAATTTCAAAGGGGTTGACAACTTCAGTAGTAAGGTACATTGAAACCAAAAATAGGCGATAGCAGTTATGAGCCATGTAGGGGACTTTTAAGCAACAGTCGACTGTTAGTTCATAATCATCTTCGGTAATGAGGGCCTTGCAGCTTTTGCTAGTTGGTGTACCTGTTATTTGTTTCCGGTGTATTCGATGGTAAGAACAATTTGGTTCCTTTTGTGTACGCGATTTCAGCTGAGTTTATCATTCGTTTTTTATACCAGTTGTGAGAAATGTAGGGGACTTGTACGCGGCAGTCGAGTGTTAGCTCATAATCATCTTCAGCAATGAGGGGTTTGCAGCTTTCGCTAGTTGGCGTACCTGTCATTTGATGGTAAGAACAATTAGGTTCCCAATTGTAAGACATGCAAGGGACTTGTCAGTAATAATAGGCTGTTATGCTACAAAAATCTTCAGCGATGAGGGGTTTGCAACTTTTGCTAGCCGGTGTACCCATTATTTTTATCCGGTGAACTTGATGTCTATCACGGGAAAGGGACTTGTCAGTAGAATCGGTGCACGAGGGGCTAGAAATTTATGCAAATTGTTGCACATTGTATTCGATTTATATAAAACTGACGGTAAGAAAGTTTGTATCGATGGTCTTTCGCTGTATCCTAGGATTTACTGTTTTCGCAACGGGTACAAACGATAATGTAAAACAAGGTAGTTTCGTAATAATTAATTTTGCCATCCATGGTATTTTAATCCTGGAAAGTTACGGATAGCTTTAAAATACCAACTAGATTATATAGGATATTGTTCCAAGTTTTCATCCGTCACGATGTCTACGATTGAAAAGGATAAAGTTCAACTGACTGCAAAGTCAATTTAGTCCCTTTTTCCGATATTCTTTTGTTGTGGTTAGGGCAATCGATGCCCTTGATGAGCTGATCAAAGTATATGTCATCCATTTTTTTGAACAAAAATCCTTCATGAGATAAACCAGTTTGAAAGTTTCAAGGGGTTGACAACTTCAGGAGTAAGGTACACACTGAAACCAAAAATAGGCGATACCAGTTGTGAGACATGTAAGGGACTTGTAAGCAACAGTCGACTTTACAGCAACAGTCGACTGTTAGCTCATAATCATCTTCGGCAATGAGGAGTTTGCAGCTTTTGCTAGTTGGTATACCTGTTATTTGTATCAGGTGTATTAGATGGTAAGAACAATTTTGTTCCCAAAAAGCCAAAACGGCTTTTATGCTATAATCATCTTCAGCGATGAGGGGTTTGCAACTCTTAATAGCTGGTGTATCCATTATTTGTTCCGATGAATTTGATGTCAATCACGGGAGAGGGACTTGTAAGTAAGAATCGGTTCACGAGGGGCTAGAAATTTTTGAAAATTGGTGCACATTGTATTCGATATCTGTAAATATGACGGTAAGAAAGTTTGCATTGATTGTCTATCGCTATAACCGAGGATTAACTGTTTACACAACGGGTACAAACGATACGGTAATCTAAAACAATAAGGTAGTTTTGTAATAATTAATAGTGTCATCTATGGTATTTTAATCCTGAAACGTTACGGATAGCTTTGTAATACCAACTAGATTATATAAGATATTGTTCCAAGTTTTCATCCGTCACGATATCTACAATTGAAAAGGATAAAGTCCAACTGACCGCCAAGTCAATTTAGTCCCTTCTTCCGATATTGTTTTGTTGTTGGTTTTACAACGCTAAAGAACAGCTTTTGATCATGTGATTATTCTTTTTAGAACATACCGTTTTAAAAGCTTCGATAAGTTGACAATTTCAGCATTTAACCGACAGCGAAGAAACAAAACCAAAGTGTTGCTCTCGCAACACTTTAGTCGGCGAAGCCGGACAAAGGTTGCGGCAACACTTCACGTTGCCCCGGCAACGTAGGTCTAGTTATATTTGTTTGTGTGTGTTTATTTTTCATGTCTTTGTCATGGCCTTCAGCTCTTAGTGTACATAAATCTTATCTTTTCTTAACACTTGCATGTCAGTCTATCTTTATTGACATTTTCCTATGCTATTTTTCGCAGCAAAGATTTTTAAGAAAAATAAAGTGAACTGAATTGAACTAGACTAAACTCCTTTCCAAAGTTGTATCATTCAAGAGCTTGCACAGAATTTGGCACATGCATATCTTCTGGGTTTGGGTTGCCAAAGTAGAATTTTCTCTGTTGGCACGGATGCTCAATTAAACCTGAGACAAACGTGGCACAGGACAATTGACCCCTTCGACCTTCCCTAACAAACAGAAAGAAAGTCCCGAATAATCTCAATCGCCAAACGTTTTAATAAAGAAATAAATAGATTTCGAGTTGAATTCAGTTTGATTAATTTACGTTTGTTTTCTTTTCCTTTCTTCTGTTTTTTCTCTTTTGTTTTTCTTATGCCTTGTATTTCTTTCTAAATAATAAATGATCACTGTCACCCGTTACGGGCAGCGCTCACTTGGGATGTAGTTAGTTTACAATGTGATTTTTTTTTGTTAATAAATAAACTAAATTGAAAAAAAAAAAATAGTTAGTTTACAGTGTGATCTGTCTTTTGTTAACAAATAAATTAAACTGAAAACAAAAAAAATTGGAATTGAACAGTACAAATCTCGTCAATTGTGTCTTAGGTTTCCAGATAGTTTATCTGTATTTGATATGTCCGAGACAGTAAGAGTGTTGTCCGCCTCTGATACAACTGATTTCAGTTTTATTCTAGCATCAATAGCATTTGTAGAAGAAAGAAACAAGACCAAAAGTTTCGATGGGATTCCAATAATTCAATATTTCATCCAGAGAATTGGGTCTTGTCTTCGCGAGATCCAGTCTCAGTCTTCGCCCAAATCCTTTAACATTTTTACTATTAAAATTCTGAAACAGATTTAGGCCAAACAGCTAATCATTTGATAAAATCAAGTTCAGATATGGATTCAGCATGTGTGTTTAGTCCTTCAAGTCATATCTATTTTGACGAAACCGATCGAAACTTCCTGCTTTACTTCTGACAATTTTTCGGTTTGGGCGAAATTCCGGAACTACTTGTCCGGCGAAAAAAAAATAAAGCTCAAAAATCAATCCAGCGTATCTCCATGCCCCTAAATGTAACATCTAATCAACTTCAAATAAAAATTTAAATTATAACAATTTTCCGGTTTCAGCCGCATTCCGGGCGATATATATGTCCGGGTAAAAATTATTGTCATATACGGATTCAGCATCTCTTCTTACTCCTAAATCGGACATCTAGTCAACTTCAAATAAAACTTTTACTTTTAACAGTTTCCGGTTTTGGCCGGATTCCGGGTGAACTACTTGTCCGACGGGAAAATGAATTTCATAGTCGTGTTCAGCATGTCTTCTTACCCCTTAATCGACTATCTCATTAGCTGTTCAACAGTATTTTGTTTGCCCCTTAACTTGAACCCCCTCCCCCACCCCTAAATTTAGAGCTACAGAGCCCATCTATGAATTCAACCTTGCCCTTGACCCAAAGAATCATCTCACCAAGTTTCATCAAAATATCTCGTTCCCTTCGAGAGTTATCGTGCTCACACAGACGGAAGGACAGATATATTCCTTCAGCGCAAACGGATAAGTCAGCTTCATTGTATTAGAGCTATATTCCGGCCCTTCTTGGCAAGGGTCCTCTTCAGGCTCAAGCTGGAAAATGAACTTCTCGAAAATGAGAGGCTTGAGCCTGGATGGACAGACGGACGGACGGACAAATTTTGCGATGTCATGTGTATCCCTCCACTTACGTTTTGGGATCCCAAAAAGTAACCAAGCAGGTGAAAACACAAAGGACCAACAGTCGGATGGACGGCCGGTTCTCATTTCTAGCTGTAGCCCTGAAGAGAGCTACAAGAAGGTCGAAATATCACTGAAATAAACCGAGCTGACGTCTGTCAAACATTCAGTGTTTAATAGGATATAATTATTTCCAAGGCATCCATCACTTGCCACCAGAAAAAACGATCACATCAAGTGAATGGGTCCACACGTCACAAAAAAAAAATTGTAAGACGCGAGGACCGCTTTACTGCAGTCAGGAATTCCATTGTTTCCTTTTTTAGGTGTGGTTCACCGTCCAAGTCATTGTCTGTTTATATATTTGCATAATGAGCCGAATTTCCAAATGCTTTACGCTTGTTATCGTGATTTATTAGACAACAAAACAAGAGCAACGGGAGAGAAATAGAAGTGGGCCTGGGAGGGACCGTAGGGCCAATACCGCTCTTTCTTTGAGTGTTATTACCCCACATGCAAAGCCGTATCCAGGGGGGGGGGGTTGACCCCCCCCCCCCCCCCGAAACATACAAAAATAATCATTTTTATAGGCTTTTGCCTCTGATCTATGTGTTTTTTGTACTTTTTTTTCGACCAGCAGGCCCCCCCCCCCCCCCGATATGCCTTATCTTAGTTATCTTCCTCCAGGGCGCTTTGGCTACAATCCACATAAATATTTCGCAGTGACACCCAAATTGTTTTATTTAATAAGGGTCCCTAAGAATCGCGACGTTTTTTTAAGTCTAATAATTTTTTGTAGATGGTCTTCATATTGCATTGAATTATAAGTTTTGAAGAAGCATTCTACGTAAAGTGTATAATGCGTTCATTATTCCCGACTTCCTTGTATTAGCACCGTTTTGGTGTGTTTTTACTGAGTCAGATGTTATTATGCAAGCGTTTTTATAAGTTTGCAAAATATCTGTTGAGACTTCCGCCTTGGTCAAGCAACAGCAGCATGTCAAGGAAGTATGGAGTAGCCCAGTCCGTAACTGCTGTGCAGAAACGTTTACTGCGGTATATTCAAGATCTTGATCCGACAAGCGATATAAATAGACTCCTGAAATAGTTGATAAGCTGTCGTTGATTACGTAGTGTTAGCTTTTCCTTATTTTTCCTACTCCATTTTGTGTGTATTTATACATTATAATGGGTAATAAAATTAATGATAATAATCATAAACAAACAATTATGGCATGAACTAGATGCAAAGAAATGAGAATACGCTAATTCATACCACAGACATGTAGCAACTCCCGTTGACTGTCTGGAAACCCAAATGGGCCTAGGAAATAAGTATAAAAATCTTTCTCAACGGTAATCTGCCTAACCATCAATCGAAATATCACGAGAAGGCTAACATTTTTGGTTAACCGATTTCAAATAAGTTACTGTTGAACTTGTTGTAATCAAAATATGGGAAGGTTTATCTGTTTGGGAGTATGGCATAGGAACCACTTTTTATAGGTTTACCCCAAATTTCCGGTTTTGTTTTTAATATGCAGAGTTTTCTTCGTGATTTACCACGAGCTTCAAGGCTTTAGTGTAATTAGAATTATTCTTACTTACTTACAACATACAAAGAGTAAAATATTAAAATAATGGAAAATATATCAGGAAAAACAAGACACGAAGGAAGTAAGCGGTTGGAGTCAATTCGATAAGTGTTTTTGTTGTTTTTTGCTTTCTCTACACACTATACTGCCTTTTGCTAATAGGTCGCGCGTCACATTTATTCGTTCGTTCATACACACCCGGAGAAATATCTTACTTATTTTAAATAGGCCTACTCCTTCAACCCAAACAGGCTGGAAACATATTAAACAAAAAATGCTTCAAAACAGATTAGTCAGCTAGGATACTAGGCTATTCTACAATGACATTTTCGGCCCTACGAGGATCCGTGCCAAGAAAGGTCGAAACTTTGCTGAAGAACATGCTATAAGAAATATCTTACTTATTTTAAATAGGCCTACTCCTTCAACCCAAACAGGCTGGAAACATATTAAACAAAAAATGCTTCAAAACAGATTAGTCAGCTAGGATACTAGGCTATTCTACAACGACATTTTCGGCCCTACGAGGATCCGTGCCAAGAAAGGTCGAAACTTTGCTGAAGAACATGCTATAAGAAATATCTTACTTATTTTAAATAGGCCTACTCCTTCAACCCAAACAGGCTGGAAACATATTAAACAAAAAATGCTTCAAAACAGATTAGTCAGCTAGGATACTAGGCTATTCTACAACGACATTTTCGGCCCTACGACGATCCGTGCCAAGAAAGGTCGAAACTTTGCTGAAGAACATGCTATAAGACTTAGTCTTTTTTTTTTTACATATAATAGTCTTTTTTTTACATATAATAAAGACACTGGAAATAAAACAGTAGTTATAATACTAATACAAATATTTACTTATTTTATTTGGACTTAATCTGAGAAAAAATAATGTAATATAACGATCCTAACTAAGTTTATGTTTCAAAATTGATATTCTCCATCCCATTCTTGGAAAAAAACCGCAGAGTCTTTCAAAAACCTTCCCAACATCCCTTAAACTTGCCCTAAACGACCTAAAGTCGCTCTTTCCCTACCATATAAATAGTAAAAATCTGCAACGGTTTAACAAACGCCAACCTTGCATTTTACAATATTTCATATATACTTATGACAAATATGTGATATTTTAACCGTACTCCGTAGATAAATACTCCTCGAGCCCAAGCTGACTAGGAAACATGTGATATGATATGATATATATTGCTTAAAGCCCGAGGGCCATCGCACATATTCAAACAATGCATAAAACGGAAACGTCAGCTACGATGCTTCGGCAGCTTCAAACAATGCAGACTACTCAGTAGACTTACAGTATGGTGAAGTGTCGCGTAAGGTGGAGCAAATCCTTCGTGATCAGGAAGTTCAGGATTGGCAGTGTCGGAAGGCTGAGTCGGTTTCTCTACGGTTTTATGCAAAGGCAAAAGATGTTTGGGGGGAGGAAATTTATTTTAAAGCTGGGTTGTCGGGAGTAGATTTAAAGTGGATGGTGAGTTTAAGGGGGGGAGGATTAGCTATTGGGGAGAAAAGAAGGTTTATAGGAAAAAATAGGTTAAAGAATGGCCCTTACTTTTGCCCAATGTGTGGAAAGATGGATGAGGATTGAGTGATTTAAGGGTCGAATTATTTGGGGTGGGAATTACTAGGGAGGAGTGGCTACTAGAAAAAATTGGAAGTACAAATATGGGGGATATTCGAAGGTGGCTAGATTCCTCCGCGTTGGTTTATCCCATAGAGAGCGATTTTTGTAGTTTGTTGTGTTTTTTCTTGTTTTGTTGCCATGACCCCAAGGGTTTGTTCGTGTAATAAATTAATTCATTCATGCATCAGCTACGATGCATCGGCAACATCATAGCTGACGTATGCGTCTGAGTTGACACCCGTCTACTTCCCTCTACGCCGTTGCTCATACGACTACATACGAGGTGAAAAACCGTAGGATGCCTTGCAGACGCGGAGAGGCCGCTCTAAAGCGCGTCACACGTGGCAGACAACCAATCAGCTGTAAAGGACGACTCGGACCGCGTTTGGATTCTTCTGGGGAGTTGTACCACGATGCAACTGTTGGTAGTGATAACAATTATGATGTTTTGCGTAGCTCCTCCGCTCGTTTGCTTCGGATTGCGAGTAGGGTTTCCAAATATATTCGACCCTGCATCGTCGTGCCACAGAGATAGGGAGACGGAGGTTCTATGAGATTATCTGTTCTTGGTTTTAAGCATTCTTAGAATATATTTTAACCATACGAAGGCGGAAAAAAGACTTCTAACACTTAATCTTATCGTTATTGTTGTTATTTGATCAATTTGTCTACGCCTGTTTGATGAGCGAATAGCACCAAATTACGCAATCTACTTTCACATCACAGGACTTCTATGGTTACATACATACTGCTGAGAAATTCGGAAACACCTGTATCTGGTTACTAAACCTACAGAAGAAATTCCATACACTTCTACGTCCGGAAGAAGCCTAGCGACAAATTAAGTCAGGGGTTTCTAAGTAAATTACACAAGTAAGAAAGTACTGTTTATCTAAAACCCTTATGCATTATTAAAACAGGTGTAATAAGGTGTAATGCGGCGTATACAAATTCGTCTTTTCCTCGTGGCGTGCTGTAATAAGCTACATAAGGAGAATAGGCCCGCAAGGCCCGAGTTCTACTTAGTCTCATGCAGAGCCAATTACTTCACTCGGTTGGGCTCTGCCAGAGGGACGAGGAAAGAAGAGCTTTGCCAGGGTTGAAATCAGGGTCAAAATTCTACTTGTTTGAAGTTAAAGTAACAATTTTTTGTCCAAAGAACACGTCTGTTTTGTTGTCACCCATGGGTTAAACACTCCCTTGCACCTGCTGTACACCATTTCCTGGCACCAGCTGGCACCGGCCGAAACAAGCAGTGCCGGCACCGGTTACAAATTAGGCGATGCATCTTTCAAACACTTCTAAACATGCTAATTCTAATGTTCTAACACGTGGTGGCCGGTGCCGACTGTTGTCAGGTGGTGCCGGTACCGGCCGGGCACCACGGCACAGGGCACTTGCTGTACATTAGAATCGAGAATGGATTCCAGTTTTGGCCAGGTTCCGGGCGAACTATTAGTCCGGTGAGAAAATAATTACCATATTCGGATTCAAAATGTCTGCTTACTCCTGAATCGACTATCTCATTGGCTATTTAAATATTTTGTTGACTACTTTTGCGAACTACTTGTCCGGCAAAAACTAAAGCTCAAAACGAATTCAGCGTATCTCCTTACCCCTATATCCAACATCTAATCAACTTCAGATAAAACTTTAACCTTAAAACAGATTATTAGGTTTTGGCCAGATTCTCGGCGAACTATATGTCCGGGTAGAAAATCATTTTCAAATGGGGATTCAGCATGTCCGGATAGAAAATCTGCATGTCCGGGTAGTAATCCAATATCTAATCAACTTCAGATAAAACTTGTAGTTTTCAAAAACTTTGATATTTCTGGCGAACTACTTTTCCGGCGATAAAATGGTTTTCATATAGTTGTTCAGCATGTCTTCTTACCCCTAAATCGGCTTGTAGTATTAAAATAAATATGTGTGCCCCTTAATATGACCCCCCCCCCAACCCCCACCCTAAATGTTGGGCTCTTTTATAAAGTCATAGGTATCCGTCCACTTACGTTTTGGGATCCCAAAAATGTATGCTTTCCTTCAGCCCAAGCTGACTGCGAGTCATGTCACATTTAGCTCCGTAAAATGTTTTACTTTAAACAATAGATAAGCTTATGTTCAGTCAACTGAAATAAAGCATGATATGATCCTATTCCTAGTGAATCAATTAAATACATATGGCCAATCTAGGACCAGGTTTGCATTTGCTTTAGAATTAGCGCTGAGACGATCGCGTTTTCTGCATTTAAATTTTTTCCTTAAATCGAAAACTTGGTATATCCCGTCCTCATACCAATACTTCAAATCTATCGTCCTCCATCCAACATGTGACATATTACCACGTCTGTTTATTTTCAAAATTGGAATGTCTAACCTACCATGATCCGGATTCAGAAGCGCCCGAATTCAGTAGCATCAAAGATCTGAACGGTCAACCAAATTTCACAAAATTAAACGATGTGCAATAATTATTTTGCCCTGGTGTCAGTTTCGTTTCGGTTTGATTTATCCATACTTAAAAAAAACGAATAATATAATTAACCTGCCAAGGAAGCACAGGAATGTATGCTTGGCTAGGGAAGGGAACTGAGTAAGAGAAAGAGAGGAAAGAAGGAAGACAGCGAAAAAGATTAAAAACTTTCGAGAAAACAATCTGGAAGAGAACATCACTGTATTTAACTAACAAACACTTAGTCTGTAGGCTAAGCCTGCTGACCATTTTTTGCGTTGACCATTTCTAGCAAGAAAACAAGTATCTTCGAAGTTTTACTCTTCTTTTCGCCCTAGATACCCCAATCGTACCGACCTTGTCCAGCTCTTGCGATCCCGGACAACCCGTGGTTACTACCCTTGGTCACCTTGACAGCGATAAATAGATAAGTCAGGTGAAACTTGTTTTTGCGATACATCAGCCCTCTTCAGGCTCTAGCTAGAGAAAAGGAATTATTTCAGAAAGGGCTCTTTTCTCGCCCGAGCCTAAAGAGGACCCTTGCCAAGAAGTGCCGAAATATCACCAAAACAAATCTCAGCTTACTTATCCATTTAGTGTCATATAATAAGATTCGCAGTCAGCTTAGACTGGAGGAATACTTATTCGGGTTCAAAGGTTGGGGGGGGGGGGGGTCTGCAGACGAAATTATGCGAATTCCGACTGTCAAACTGTTTCTATCAAACTGCGAGTCAAAGACCCCTCGGAAACAGCAAGTCTTTAGAATTGGCTTCGGAAGCACTATGGATGCAGTTTACAGCTGATCTCGGATGGTGCTAAAACATTTATGCTAATCTGATTATGCGGTGCATTCTTTAGGTGAAAGATTTGAAGCTGGCATTTAGGAGAGAAATCTTGTGTTCACAAGTTTCGGTTCAACTGTCCGATCCCCTAATAGGTCGCGTAACAAAATTCAAATAATGTGGGCAAGCCTGCCAGGGCTTCATACGGGTTCGTGCGTTGCTGGTTAAAGACGACCTTAAAGGAGAAGCGTCAACTTTTAACCTCGCTTTTAACGGAATCTGCTCTCCCCGATGAAAAATTTGTAGCCTGCGTAGTAGTATGGTAGTAGTACGAAAACTTTGCATGTAATACTATGTAATAGCAAAGAATACTATCATTTAATGTGCCTCAGACTGGTCCAATCTTATGTAGTAGTATCCAGTGGCATCCTGTCTTGCCATAATAGCATCCGGTCTTGCTAATAGTAGTATATAGTGGTATGCAGTAACACGGTAGCCTTGAAGTAGAAGCATGTAGTAGCACTGTTAGTACTACATGCTACTTTTTCGTACTACTTCTTAGTACTTTTTTTAGATAAATTTTTCATCGGGTTTGTTTCGTAATAAACTCAAACTTTTCATCCATTAAATCTTATTTGGTGGCAGGAATGCACAAGCATTCACTTCTTTCAGGTTGTTAATTGCAAAGTAACTAAGCAAACGGGCTCACTGTATGTCACTCTATCTATTATTCCATGACTTCAGAATTCCAAAATTACTTGCATGAAATGTATAAATAATCAGTGAATAGTTAGTACCGGCATTTTTGCGAGTTGCAAATACTTTAGGCCTATACTTGCCAATATTTATTATATTTTCTTTCGCTTTTATAGTCTTTCATGCTCGAAATTAGTAACAATTCAGTATCTACTTTTTATGGCACTTGAGCTTACTCAAGTGCCATATAGCGATTGTTATTTCTGTCCGTCAGTCGGTCTGTCGGTCTGTCGGTCTGTCGGTCTGTCGGTCCCGGTTTTGCTAGTTCGGGCACTTCCAGATAAGCTAGGACGATGAAACTTGGCAAGCATATCAGGAACTGGACCAGATTAAATTAGAAATTGTCGCTTCCTCGATCCGACCATCTGGAGGGGAGTGGAGGGAGGGGGAATCCGGAAAAAATAGGAAAAATGAGATATTTTTAGCTTACGAACGGGTGATCGGATCTTAATGAAACTTTATACATGGAAGGACTTCGTGTCTCAGACCCTCCATTTTAAATCCAGACCGGATCCGGTGACACTGGGGGGAGTTAGAGGAGGAAACCGGAAATCTTGGAAAACACTTAGAGTGGAGGGATCCGAATGAAACTTGGTGGAAAGTACAAGCAAAAGTCCTAGATACGTGACTGATATAACCGGAACGGATCCGCTCACTTTGGGGGAGTTGGGGGGGGGGGGAGAAGTCCGAATTTGTAGTGATCCCGCGAGTTCCGTGCTTCCTGATGTGCTGGGACGATGGAAATTGACAGGCATGTCTGGGACCCGACCAGCTTAAATAGGAAATCATCAATTCCCCGATTCGACCATCTGGGGGGGGGGGGGGGAGTGGAGGGAGGGTGAAGCCAAAATTTGAGGTATTTTTAGCTTGCGAACGGGTGATCGGATCTTGATGAAAATTCATATTTAGGATGACCTCGTGTCTCAGACACCTCACTTTAAATCCGGGCCGGATCCGATGACACTGGGGGGAGTTGGAGGAGGGAACCGGAAATTTTGAGAAACGCTTAAGTGGAGGGATCGGGATGAAACTTGGTGGGAAAAACAACCACAGGTCCTAGAAACGTCATTGACATAACCGGACCGGATCAGGGCACTGTGGGGGAGTTGGGGTGGGGAACCGGAAATTTTGAGAAACGCTTAAAGTGGAGGGATCGGGATGAAACTTGGTGGGAAAAACAAGCACAGGTCCTAGACACGTCATTGACATAACCGGACCGGATCAGGGCACTGTGGGGGAGTTGGGATGGGGGTCCGGATTTCTAGCGATCCCGCGAGTTCGGCATACTTCCTGGTGTCCTAGGGCGATGAAACTTGGCAGGTATGTCAAGGATCCGAACAGATTGACTTGAGAACAGCCGTTTCTCCGACCCGACCATCGTGGGGGGAGTCGGTGGATGGGGAGTCCGGAATCTAGTGGCGTGCTTAACTTTTGAACGGGTGATCGGATCTTGATGAAAATTGATATTTAGGATGACCTTGTGTCTCAGACACCTCACTTTAAATCCGGGCCGGATCCGATGACACTGGGGGGAGTTGGAGGAGGTAACCGGAAATTCTGAGAAACGCTTAAAGTGGAGGGATCGGGATGAAACTTGGTGGGAAAAACAAGCACAGGTCCTAGACACGTCATTGACATAACCGGACCGGATCCGATGACACTGGGAGGAGTTGGAGGAGGGAACCGGAAATTTTGAGAAATGCTTAAAGTGGAGGGATCGGGATGAAACTTGGTGGGAAAAACAAGCACAGGTCCTCGATACGTCATTGACATAACCGGACCGGATCAGGGCACTGTGGGGGAGTTGGGGTGGGGGTCCGGATTTCTAGCGATCCCGCGAGTTCGGCATACTTCCTGATGTCCTAGGGCGATGAAACTTCGCAGGTATGTCAGGGATCCGAACAGATTGACTTGAGAACAGCCGTTTCCCCGACCCGACCATCGTGGGGGGAGTGGGTGGATGGGGAGTCCGGAATCTAGTGGCGTGCATAACTTTTGAACGGGTGATCGGATTTGAATGAAACTTGTCTGGTGAGCTATCCCCTCGGACGTTCAGTGTCACGTCCGAGTCGGGTCCGATACCTGTGGGGATGGGGGGGGGGGGGGTGGAAAACTCAAGAAACTCTAAAAGTAGAGGGATTGGGACGAAACTTAATGGATGGAACAAGCATTAGGCCTAGATGAAATTGACGGAGCCAGATGGTTTCGGGGCTCTGTGGGGGGAGTTGGAGGGGGTTTCCTGGAATTCCGGTAGTCGTGAGTTAGAATAGTTCCAGATGTAAAACGACAACGAAACTTTGCAGGCATATTAGCGACCCGAATTATCTTGACTTAAAAACCTGACACAACATACCCCCGGAAACTTCCGTTCCTAGATCCGAGCATTTTTGGGGGAGCAAGAGAAGAGAAATATGGACTTCTATAAATTGCGAACGAGTGGTCTGATTCGAGTGAAACTTCATGGGTGATACGAATCGATGGCCTCGACATGTAAAACATGCGTTCGAACCATATGCGACCACGATTAGGGGAATTGGGGGTGGGGGGACTTTAGACATGCACAAAAACCAAACGGATGGACCGAATGAGATGCAATTCGACAGTGCCGAGTTTATGCGGCCTAGATTTGTTATTTGGCGTCTGGGCCGGATTCGGCCAAGGTAGGGGGGGGGGTACTGGAAACTTGCAGATAGGCTATGCTCCAATTTCAGTCAAACTTGATGAGGGAATTAAGAGATTGGGCCCGAACCGGCTCCGACAACGTTGGTGGGAAGGGGGGGGGGGTACTGGAACTTCCCAAAAATGCTCAGATTCGAGTGAAACTTGGTAGATGGTATAAACGAAGATGCTTTAGGTGGTCGATTTTTTTTTTATTCCGAACCAGATTCGGCCACGGTAGGTGAAATAGAGTGAGTACCGGAAATCGTGTAGCACGTCTAGGGATCAAACAAATGGATTTATTGTGATGAAAGTTTTAACAGTCATGTGCATTTGCAATCGAGACGATGCCGGAACTGCTCAGAAATGAGTGAAACTAAATATCCTATTTCTATTTCCGAACCGCCTTTTTGGATGGCGGGTGTATTTTGTGACGTTTTCATCTACTTTCTTGAACAGCCTACTCGTACAAGTGCCATATGAGCTCGTAGCTCTTGTTTAGTAAAATATCGTAAAATGCGCTAATTATGTCAAATAGTAAATTTGGTAAAATATATGTATATCAATAACTTATAAGCATATATAAAGCTCTTTGGCTTTTTAAGATACAATTACTGTAAACACATTTTTATCAGATTTTCAAGCCTGTTTAAGTGAGTTAATGATGTCGGATCTCAAACTGTCGGATCTCAGTCCTCTCGGTTAAAACATTCATTCATTTAGAGGAAAATAATGAAACCCTAAAGCAAGCTACATCTTTGTAAATGACACATGCTCTCTCACTTTTTTTTTTAACATAACGAGAGTCGAAAGAGCGTGGTGGAGTTACGGTATTAAGTAATGAAGGGACCGGAAGTCTGCTCAACAGTGCGCTAAAGGTGCAATCTGATATAACGATTTCTTGCGTGGGTATATTGCTGCCACCACATGCACTCTCAACGAGAAACAACGATTATCCTGTAATGAAAAGGAAGACCGTCAAGGATCAACGAATTTGTAAAAGAATACTACCTCACGATAAGCTCTTCGATGAGTCACCATAAAACCTGATCAAATCTGGTTAAGGATATTCCTATTTCAGAGTAAAAAGTGCGATCTAAGAAACTGAACCAGCCAGACCAGTTTCCTCTGTTCGAGGAGTTGTCCTGTCTTAATTTTAATATACAACAAGTGCCCGGTGCTCCCCCCCCCCCCAGCACTGGTTGCCAAGGGTTAAAACATTAATATCAGCATGTGTTTGAAAGATGAATCGCCTAGTTTGGGCCGGGGACGGGAAAGAGTGTACAACAGGTACCGGGAGTGGGTAACCCCTCGCTACTGTTCTTGGACCTCGAATTCTTCGTTTTGCTAAGGTATGAGAGTACGACTAAATGTCCGTCAGACAGTTCAGATTTATGATTACAGATTTATTTACCGTCAGATTTATGGGTCTCGGGTCAGACTGTCATATAAGCCTTACGTTATTCTTCCGTAATCCCTTACCGTACCTTACATCCACTTTTTGGGATCCCAAAACGATGACATCGCAAAAGTTGCCCGTCTGTCCGTCCGTCTGTCAGCACGATAACTCTCGAAGGGAAAGAGATATGTTGATGAAACTTAGTGTGATGATTCTTCGAGTCAAGGGAAAGGCCGAGTTCGTAGATGGGCCCGATAGCTCCATATTTAGGGGAGGGGTTTCAAAATAAGGGGCGAAAAAATATTTTTTAAAAGCCAACAAGATAGTCGATTAAGGGGTAAGAAGACATGCTGAACATGAATATTAAAACCATTTTCTCGCTGGACAAGTAGTTCACCCGGAATCCGGCCGAAACCGGAAAGTTTGTTAAAAGTAAAAGTTTTATCTGAAGTTGATTAGATGTCGGATTTAAGGGTAAGGGGACACGCTGACTCAAAATATGAAAATGAGTTTCTCGTCAGACAAGTACATCGCCCAGTAACCGGCCAAAACCGGAAAATTTGTCAAAAACAAAAGTTTAATCGGAAGTAGATTAGAAGTTCGATTTAAGGACAAGGAAATATGCTGAATCCGAATATGAAAACTATTATCTCGCCGGACAAGTAGATCGCCCGGAATCCGGTCAAAACCGGAAAATTTGTTTTGTATGAATTTCATTAAGTGTTCGATTCACGGGTAAGAAGACATGCTACATTCGTGTATTACAATCATTTTCTACCTGGACATACAGTTCGCGAGGAATGCGGCTGAAACCAGAAATTTGGCAGAAGTAAGGGCAGGAACTTTCGTCAAAGTAGATATGACGCAGGCTACAGGGGTATAAACACACATGTTGAATCCATATTTGAACTTGGTCTATTCGGATGATTACCATTTGCCTTAATCTGTTTCTAAATAGTATTAGTAAAGTGCTCAAGGAGTCTGGCGAAGACTGGACCTCTATAAGACTCGATTGTCTGGATCAAAGATCATTCCCAGCCGCAATGGACCCGTCCAGACTGGCGTAAAATTGCGAAATTTTGTTCTCTTCAATTTTTCATCGCTTCCACTTCTCCTATTTGCAGAAAGGTACTATGGAGTAGCTTTTCTACTATATACAGATACCGCTCCCCTCACTGCCAATTACCAAATGGTATCGTCGGCAGGGAGAAGTATCTACCCCTTATGGAAGGAAAGTCTGCGGATTGTCTTCTTCAGCTCTCCAATTTGTAGAAAGGCACGGAGAAAAATGTCAGTAGAAGGTCCTTAGGTCCTTAAGGTCCTTAGGCACGGAGCGACTCATTAGATCAAGGAAACCTGGGTTGGGTTCCACGGAAGTTGTTCTAAGGAAGTAACTAAGTGATTTATATGTAGCCCGACATTTTTTAAAATCGGAGTAAATGAAAGAAAATAAATAAAACACATCAAGACACATAAAAAGACACCAATTTTCAATCTTCGGCCAGGAAGCAGTGGGATAAGGTCGTGCACTGGTTGGGCCCTATCGTCCATGATTTTTAAAGCGACGAGGAAACATCCAAAAGAATGTTATTTTGCAGTTTTCGTGGTTGTGCGTCTGGTGGAGATGGTTTGTGGCAGTTGGTACGGTTGGAATTTATATGTGTGGTTGTGTGGGTTTGCAGATCAAAAACAGTCTACTGATTTAAATATTCTTTGAGCCCAAGCTGACTTTGAAACATTTATTCAAATAATGTTTACAACGGCTACGTCAGCTACGATTCTTCATCAGCGATATTTCGGCCCTTCTTGGAAAGGGTCCTCGTCAGGCTTTCAATCCTCTTAACTTCAGTTGGTTTATCACTTGTCCTTTCCTTCCGGCCGAGGATTGACAGCCTGACGAGGATTGACAGCCTGACGAGGATCCTTGCCAAGAAGGGCCGAAATATCGCTGATGAAGAATCGTAGCTGACGTAGCCGTTGTAAACATTATTTGAATAAAAGTATACTGATTATTAATGAAAACATAAGAGTTAGTAAGAATTATAGTAGAAATGATAAAAAAAAATCTTTGGACTGGTAAATGAAAATTTATAGAATAGTTTAAACAGTTGAATGGTGATTATAGTTTTGGAGTTTAAACCTTTAAAAAAAGGATAAAAGGACGAACCAGATATTTACTTGGTAGTTAATATCCCATCGGGAACTAGAAGAAGTTCGACGACACGGATTCTGCCGGTTCTGACTGGAATTCCTTCTGAGAAGAGATAGTTACTATGATGATTGGAATTATGATTTGATTTAAAAGTATGTGCTTTATTGTGTTTGATAATGGAATTCACAGTGTGTATTATTTAGGTTTTTTTCTCTTTTGATTAGTTGTTTATACACAATTATGTGATTTATAGTTTATTTTAGATGGTTAGTTTAGTTCCTTTGTTAGTTGTGAAATGCCGGAAGGCTAAAGAAAAAATGTTTTGTGCTCTATGTCTTTTTCTCGTGCGTGAGATATTTTGTGATTATTTTTTGCGATGGCCTTAGGGCTGCTCAGCAACCAATAAATCTAAATGAATGCGACCTGTCGTAAACATACTAATAGTACTCCGTTCGTGTCCATCACGTATTTCCCGACTATTTTTCCTACACGTTAATGTTTTGAAGACAAGGTGATTTCAGGCGCATGCTGTGAGATGATAGTTGACACTACAAAGCCCTCGGAACACAACAATAGACTAAACAACTAAACAAACAGAAAAACACAAAAAACAACATGTAGAGGCACTTCGTGATTTCTTGTTCCAGAAGCCATTCACAGGTTCCGTGTCGTGTCATTGTACCTAACGATCTTTTTGCCTGCCATCTTTTGACAAAAAATTAGGAAACTAACGTGTCATTGCAGAAAGATTGCCCCTGAAGCAATCACGGAAGAAACAGAGGAACCACGAAGAAATGGGGGGTGGTTTTAACAAACGGAATACCATCAAAAATATTTCATAGTTACGCGGTGCTAAGCCTATACTAATTATCAAGGAAAATACTGTAAAAAGTGTATGCAGCTAACTAGAAATATATTCAGCCATTATTCCCTAAAATCGCCTCCCAGCGAAAAGATATGGAATACATACAACAATTTTTTAATTTAGTTTGTTTTAAATATGTTCGCTGATTTTCTAGTCCCTTACACGCTAGGCATTGAAGTGTTGATTTTTTGCTGTTGGAATAAAAGCGAGGCTTCACCTTCCAGGTTTTTCTTCCGGATTCGAGACAGCCGTTTTCGTCCGAGGTGTTGGACACCCCAGATCCCGGATGTCTGGAAGGTGCCATAGAGGCAACCCGTCCGAGAGACACTATAAATACGCAAATGGGGGAAGAAAAGGGAAAGTGATTCGACAGTTGTGACTGGGCTGCAAGAGATATTTGAAATGTAAAACGGACATCCAAGAAATGTTGAAGAACACAAAATTAACGGTCATCATTATCATGAAAATCTGGAAGGGTTGGCTTCACTATGCGGAAGCCCCGGACTTCTGGTAATCTGGAAGGTGAAGCCTGGCTTTAACCCATTTATTCTCAAAATATACCCTATAGACAGGAAAATAAAGAGTAATCACAGTCATGGTGAGGTTCTAGCAAGTCCAAAACTGGATTTTCACAGAAGAGCTAATTTTCTAACCATTGGTGGTCCTATCCTGCACCTATCTGCGATCCTTTATGAGGCACAATAGGTTCAATCCAACTTCCGTCAAAAACTGATGGATGTCCATTGAGATGAATCTTTTTTTAATTGCAACTCTGCCCAAGAACTGTAATGAATTCATCAAGCTGAAAATTCAAGTTAAAAGTAGGCGTTCATAATTACTAAATGAATGAGAGACGAGTCTGAAAGATTTTATTTTTTTTTTAATTCTTCGAACCAGTTGCAATAATGACGAGTCCATAGTGATGAAGACTTAAAAAAGCGGGAAAAATAAGACACTGGAAATATCAAATTTTCCATAAATATTCTTTGAGCCCAAGCTGACTTTGAAACATTTATTCAAACAATGTTTAAAACGGCTACGTCAGCTTCGATAATAGAAACGTAGAATGAGCTTATTAATAAAATAATATTTAAGTTTTCAGTCCCTTATTAATAAAAAAAAACGAAGTTGCCCAAAATGCAGAAAAAAACTCTTTCCTGTCATCGCCCCAATCATCCAGCAAAAACAGCGTCCGTGTCAAAAATTAAATCTCAGGACTTGTTTTTTCATTTTAGTGGTATTTGAAGATAATTTACCTTAATAAGATATTTATAGTCGGCAGAAGCTTCAGCTATATATTACAGGTTTGTTTCCTTCCCCGAAGTTGAACCAAAGGATTGACAGCCTGACGAGGACCCTTGCCAAGAAGGGCCAAAATATCGCTGATGAAGAATCGTGGCTGACGTAGCCGTTGTAAACATTGTTTGAACAAATTTTCCATGATCAATTACAAAAAAAAAAATATTTCCGTTACGACACAACTTCTGTAAAAAAAAAAACTAAAGGTAACGACATGAATCGTTTTTGGGCCCAAATCGTTAGTGATGGAACACCTGTGATTATGATGGCACGACGACTCAAAACTTGGTGTAAGGATTCTTTGGGTCAAAGTAAAGGCGAAATTCGTAGACGGGATTCGCAGTCCTATTTCTAAGGGTTGGGTAGGAGAATGTACATGAACGGGCGAAAAAAACTTTTAATTAGCTAAGAAAATAGAAGATTTAGAGGTAAAAAGACATGCTTAAAGAAGTTGTATCGTGAGCATTCTAGCATTTGCAACGTCTACCCCCCCCCCTTCCACGTAAGACCCAAGAAGAAGCCACGACTCGATCCGGCCGCTGGATAATGTAGTGGCGCGGATTGGAAGCGCCCGACATGGGGCGGCTGGGATCATAGTTTGACTACAGTTCTAACAAAATGTTTTAATTTGGCAGCTAATTTGTATCCAGCTAAATTGTAGCTTTTAGTATTTTATTTTCTGTTTTTTTCTTGTTAATTCTCGAAGTCCAAAGAAGATAAGATGTAAAGTAGATCTCAATAAAAAAACGCCGTAATTTACTAAATTCGTTATACTGATTTCTGAAGATCCTGAAATCGAGCTGAATAATATACAGCTTCCGAGACCAAAAAAAGTCAAACTGGCCGATGATTTCCTCTTCCGATATATCTAAACGTCCACATGGTGATATACTTAGTTGTTTCAATCCTCTTACACGCCACTCGATCTTCTCGAAGGTTTAGTAACTCTTCTGGCCTCCGGCTACCGCGGGGATTTTGAAGAAAACAAAGGTAAGAGTGTTCTTAAAAATTCGACCCATCGAAAAATGATGATGTCTCCCACCTTCTCAGTCCACATGAATCAAAGATTGAATCCGTCTCTGAACTTTAGTTTCTTGCCGGAATGTACAAGACCCGATTTCCTGAATGAAGAAGTCCGACAAAAATTACCGTTGGGATACCATAGATAACTTATTTTGTTCAATTGTGAGAACTGTTATGAATAAATAAACCAGGAAAGTCAAGTCAAGGGTAGGCATATGTGACGTTTTTAATCATAGTTAACGCTACACCGACCTTTGGTAACATTGAAATTATGTGTAATACATAGAGAACGAGTAGCCTGGAAATTCCGAATCTTCCGCGATCAGAAGGAACAGCAAGTGAGTTGTTACAAACAAAGATAATCATAAATTAACTCACTCGCTACTCGGATCTCCGAAATAGAGCTGCAAAAAACTATAACAATGTAAATATGCAAATTTGACCTTTGCATGCTGCAAGATTTTAAACATAGATATGTTGGTATGGAGCTTCACACACCCCTATTTTGTAACTGGCCAAACAAAATCTATTTTACAGATATGGTTACCTTTAAGTTAGATTTGGATTTCACATGCAAGTTGGAATTCGATTTATTTGGATTTGACTTCACATTCAAGTCCATACTAGATTAACTTTATTAGACGATATTTCAGTCATTCTTGGCAAGGGTCCTCTTCAGGCTCCAGCTGGAAGTGAAACTGTGACAGATCGAGCTGGGAAGTGAACTTGTGATTGTGAAGAGAGCTCTTGCCAAGAAGGGCCGAAATTTCGGTGTAATAAAGTTCAGCTGATGCATCCGTCTGTCAGTGTCAACTATGATTCGTAGCAAGCTTGGGCTGAAAGAATATTTAATATTTAATCCGTCAGCCCCACCACGTCGGCTTAACTGTCATTCATATTCGATATTCATCAGAAACATAACAAACTAACTAGCAAAAGAGAAGAATAGAGAAAGAAAACAAAGAAGATACGAAAGAGAAGAGAAAAACGACTAGACTGTTAAACAGCTAGATTAATATTGTCATTGTTTCTTTTGTCAATAAAGTAAACTAGAACGGGGTCAAATACCACTCGACCCGAGTCTGCATAACACGAGGAAAAAAGCTCGAGCTCGTCCGTCGATCCGTCCGACTACTAGCAAGAAAGTATAAGCGTTTCAGGAGAAAAGAATTCCCTCGCCTCAGACAGCAACCACGTCGGATCCCCCCAAAATCTTGTTTCTGGGCGTACGAGTGTCACATGGGGTAAGTAAGAGCTGAGTAGTCAAAGGACTGACAATGGTCTGAACTTTCGCCTATCAGCTACTGTGTCGTGCAGAACCTGGCGATCGAGTTCCGTAAATACTGAGCGGTTGCCTACCCGATAGCACATACATGAAAATGCAGAAGTTTCGGGTACAACGCTCACTTGAGTCGGGGATGGTGAGGTAGGAGCAAAGCTCAATTACAAGAAGGGAGACTCGGTATGTTCTAAAGATTGGTATTTGTGTAAAAAAGATCACCTTTGCGTTTTAATTTTTTTTTGTATCTTATCCTATGTCTGATTATCTAGTCGTATGTAATGAGACCACGTACTCGGGTTACACCATAGTGAGAGTAACCATATCCTCGGATATCGGTAGGTGTCGGCATGACCGCTGAATAAAAAAAAATAAATGTAGATCTTCTACTCACGTTTCAAATGCTTCATTTTGCAAAATGGCCGCAAGGCTAAGGGCATTCATCCACTCTACCATATACTCGTGAGTATCCGCTGCGAAGTAGTACGTACGCATATTGGCGTGTTCTGCTTTAAACGCAAATTTCCGGAAAATCCGGTCTTCCGGACCGATCGGACTAATCCGGTACGAAGGAAGGAGGATGGTACCGAGTACGTCTTTCTCGTCAGGATCTGGAAAAGAAGGGAACGGTCATAGTCGTGGATGAATGAATAGTTCAATAGCCGATTGCCCGTACAAAATACAGACACATAGTAGAAACAATACAATTGTAAACACAAATGCTGAATCCATATTTGAACTTGGTCTTCTCAAGTGCTCAAGGACTCTGGCGAAGACTGGACCTCTATAAGACCCGATTGTCTGGATCAAATATTAAATGTGGGATCCCATCGACAACTTTGGTCTTGTTCCAGAGGTTTCCAACAAAGTGAATATTCCGTGTTATACGTTGGATGTTATTACTGTAATGACCAGCGCACTTTAGCAGCCTTCACGTAAGAAAGCTGTGAAGTTGGATTATTACTAAACGATTCGACAACTAATGTTGAATGTTGATCGTGGTGTAAATCTTAAGTCTGGTCGATACCAACCGCCTCCAAACAATTTATAGTCTTTGCAATACCAAAGACAAAGAAATCTTGCAAAAAGATTATAAAGCATACTTCTCCGCGATTCTGATTTTTTTTTTTTTTTTAACGGAAGTAGGGGGATAAGGAGTGTGCTTGGTCATAATCGACTGAATAATTTATTTCGACACCCAACAAAGAATGAATGCCCAAGCGTAAAGAAAGAACAAGACCACGAGACCCTCAGAAATGTGTAAGGTAATGACAGAGTCATCTCCCATTAAGTGAAAATGAAGAAGGGTTGCAATGCTACACATTTTTCTAAACACACCTTTCTGAGAGGCAAATGGCCTATTGTTTGCACCATATTATTATTATCATTATTAATGCGCCTAATATTAAATAATAGTGAGTCTAATTACGAACTAATATATATATGTATTATAACACATATAAAAGTATTATATATATATAAATAATATTATCATTATATATTATATAAACATTATATTTAACGTATCATGCTCATAACAAACGAAACAGTTGACACATTTTCATGCCACGATGATAATCATTTTTTTTTTTTTAATACTACAAACGTCATAGTGACAACAATAATAATGGCAAATAATATTTATGGCGATAAATGTATAACTCAGATAGGAATTTTTTTTTTTTGCGATATTTAAGACCTTCCCGGCTAGAGTCTCTTCAGTTCGGCCTCTACTCCAACCGAAGCTACGACAACTTCACTGGGAAAATTTACATTATTCTGTTCAGACGTACATTGTAACTGTGCGTTATTACAAAAAGATGAGACCAATTTACTTTGGGGTCTACTTGGGATTTCTTCGGGCTCAATTTGATTTTTATTTACGTAGATAGAGCCTGAATAGGATCCTTGCCAAGAAGAACCGAAACACGCCCTTCATAAAATTTCTTCCAAATTATTTATCTTTTACCGCTACAAGCGCTAGCATAAAGTAAACAATGACACGTTACTTCTTGGTATACGTTTAACCTGGTTTGTTCGGCTATTTTCAATTCTTCTAAGGCATGCATGTTTAAAACTGTTTAAAATGACTCTGCCTATATGTGCACTCTTCCCAACTCTGTTCTGTAAAACTTCATCAAGTTTGTAAATTCTGGCTTCCAAGCTTACTGCTGGTCGAATTTTCCAGGGGCTAATGCGCGACTTATTGTGAACTGAAAGCCTAATCACTGATTCCCCCTTCAAACAACTTATACCAAGATCTAACATGTGATTGTTACTGTTTCTCTAGCGCATCTGGCGGCAATTTGTCAGTGGATTTTATGAGCGGGTTACATAGACAGAATAAAATCCGAACTGACACATTCACTGAACACCAAAAATATGATTCGCATTCAGCTTGGGCCGAAGGGATACTTAGAGGCAAAAAACGCCATCAACGAGAAGTCTAGCAGTGCCAAAACTGCAGTATCATTTCCTAGCAAAATCCCAAAATTAAAACCAGCTGAAGCAAACTAACGATCGGAAACGTCACTTAAAAAGGCCCTTCCTGCCCTTTACACGTCAACCCAGGGGCTTCACCTACCCTTGAGCGAAACTCCAAGAAACCGGTATAATAATAATAGGTGAAGCATAAAATGACATGAAATTTATAAATCAGACAAAGTTGACACACGCGCAATGCGTGCATGATCAGAAAAACTTGGTAAGTTATGAATATGTCCAGTAACCTGCACGACTGAATTAGCGGCTTATTCATTTTATTCAACTGTAATGCCCATAAAAACAATGATGAACGTAGAACTACACTGTCAAAAGTTTCATAACAGACAACAGAAGGATGCACGGTTTCAACAGAAACTAGGAAAATGGGGGAAATATTGTGGAATAAATTAGAACGTAGGCTACTGGTTTCCTTTTCTGCCCTATGCGTGGTAGTGAGAATGAGTGATTGTTGCATCTAATGTGTGAATGCCGTGAGGTTAAATGACCTACGGGTTGACATTTTTTGGTTGTAACTACAATAAACGATGAAGTATGGATGAGGAAAGTTACTGAAGTACGTATTTTCAAGATTTGAAGAGACTGGTAAGGTTCCTGGTAAGTGTTTTCTTTTTGTTACCATTTTTGCCACGGCCTCAGGCTTTTTGTTCAATAAATTATGCTGTGTTATGTTGTAATGAGATATCGCAGGCATTCCTGGACTTTTTTTCTACCTTTTTTTTATCCTTTTTTTTTAAACTTCCAGTCGTACCGCGGAATCAATGACTCAACCACCAATGTAAATAGAAGTATTCCGGACCCATTATGACAATCTTATGGGCTTTTTTCAAGAGACTTTGGCTACAACTTATGACACTTTAAATGAGCAGCAGGCCTTTTACGCCATTGATCTAGAACTTGTAAAAGGAATTCCCCTAACGCCACGTCCATCTCCATTTGTGTACCTATCAAGCCAGTGGAGGCCTGCGAGTTCACTTATAAAATCCGCGACTTTTAGTGATAAGAACAGATCTTAAGCACTGTGTTCTGAGCTTCAAGATTGTATACAGTACAGTCACCGAGTGATAAACACCTCGCAACCGAAACACATTTGAGGGGAGTCTCTCGAAGATAATTAAGTGTAATGAGAATTCTCGGCTTATTCAAAACCGGTGACGAAAGAGAAAAATGTGGCGTTCTCAGTATGATTTGACACAAATCTCACGAGAACTCGACGCGTCATCTGCCATAAAGAGAGGCGCGATGCAATTCTACTATAGTCAAAATAAATGCGTATTTTCCATATTTAGGTATTACCGAAACGGGCCCAAACGAATACGATGGCCCAACGATACGATTCGCAAACGTGATACACTTTAGCAACACGGTCCAACTTATTCTAACATTATTATGTTTTTTGCAGCAGAAATCGAGGTTCATGACGTCAAGATCGAGTCCGTACCCGGGGATTTAGGGGGTTGACTCCTCCCCCCCCCCAAAAAAAAAACCCAAAAAAACTCATAGGCTACAAATAATCGTGTGTTACAGGGTTTAAAGGATCCGTCGTATCTATATTGCCAATGCAACCTACTTCCGAAACTGGATTCATTAATTCTTGAACCCGGAGACTTGAATTTCATATGTTACATTCTAAACCTGCTAACGAGACCTCAATAATCTTTGCACTTGCCCCGATTCACTATTTTCTGTGCCCATTATGCTTCCGACGAGTATTAACTTTGCCGAGTTTTTGCTAGAAGTCAGTGGACCCAGGAAAAGGCTTAAAACACAAAGCCGTGAATAATTCTACAGTATTCAAATAGTTTTTAATACTGGAACACAAGGCCGTATCCAGGGGGGGGGGGGTTAGGGGGTTGAACCCCCCCGCCCCCTCGAAATAGACAGAAATAATCATTTTTATAGGCTTTTTCCTCTGATCTAGGTGTTTTTTGTACTTTTTTGTCCGACAAGCAGGCAATACCCCCCCCCCCCCCCAAATAAATTCCTGGATACAGGCCTGCTGGAACATAAACAGTAAATAATGCGAGGTGTGCTTTACTGTCTTTGCTTTACTATTAGGTATGGATTTACCTAACCTGATTACAGACAAACTCTGATCTGTGTTCTTGCTTTGCTGTTAAGCCGCTTTCACATTGACGCGTAGTTGAGATGATGCGTTGCGTATGCGTTTATCTGGCGTTGCGTAAAGGTTGCGCAGCGTAACTTTCACACTTGAGCCTTAAGCTTTCGCGCTGGATGCTCACTTACATTTTCCTTTCTCGGTTTCTTCTGCTGAATTTTAATTTCTTTCACTAGTGGCAAGTTCTTCATCATCATAAGCATGTTTCTTTTTGTTCTTCCTCGAGTTTTTCTTTAAAAACTTCCGTTTTCCACTGACAAATCTGATGCGTACGCGCCCACGCAACGCAAGCATAGACCTTGGTTCTATTCTTGCACTGCGTTTTATTTGTCTGCGTAAGCTCTGCGTTGCGTCGACGCAAGCACGACGCAGAGGTTGCGTAGCTTAGTGCAAAAGGCTCAAGCGCGTCAATGGGAAAGCGGGTTTAGGTACGATTATGGGCGACCCCCCTCCCCTCCGAAAATGAGTCCTGACACGGCCCTGGGCAAGATGTACGACAACGACAAAGCTATCCTTGACAATGGTTGGCGCACAGCTTTAATTCATAATTATTCGCGCGAAACAAGCCGAAAATACTAGAAAAAAGAGAAGGAAGGAAAAAAAATAAAGGAGAAAATGCACAAAACCGATAAGAAAAAAAGTTGCAGAAAACGACAAGCGAACCACCTTCCATCGGATGACTGATGTGTTTGTTTTTAATTCCAATGGAGTCGTGCTTTTTGGATCACAAGAGAAAATATACACATAGTCTTCAAACACAAACATTTCTTAAGTTTTAGATGGGTAAATCAATCTTCTATCGCTCGAAAAAAATTGTCTTTATGTTTCAGATAGGTTAGAGTATCAGATGTCATTCCGGTTGTCCATTAGTGTTTGTTTCAGCAGCAATCCCGTGTGATAGGCTGTGTGAATAAATCAATTTATATAAAGAAAACGGGTCATGGCGGGAAAAACAACAAAAAAGTATAGTGCCCAAACAAAAAAAGGCAAAGAAAAAACGAAGATCAACATCTAAAGAAATAATTCAGGGTGGGCAATAGCAGCCTTCAGGGATCTACCCAATCTTCAAAAGTAACCAAAATACGTACTTCCCATACTTGAAACCAAATCACTTTCCTCCCAAACCCCCTGACAAAATACTTTTAGAACTCTTAAAAATAGCAAATCAAATGTACCAGATTTTCTCCTTCCATACCACATACTGGGCAAAAGTAAGGACCAGTACCTGCCTATCTTTACCAATATACTTTCTACGCATCCCCACCGGAAGGGCGCATGCCCTAAGCCTTGCCATCCCCTTAAATTTATCTCAAATTAAATATAATTTTTCTATGCACGTATCTTTAGCCATACAATACAACTTGCAAGTGGTACTCCGATACCCGCCTTCGCAACTTAAATCTTTCTTTAAACTAAACTTCTAAATCTTTCTTGTTATCCCTCTCTCCAACTAACTTAGCCACCTTACCTAGGGAATAACATTGTTCCGCTGTGTGTCTTAATTCTTTCAGTAACCTTAGGACCACAGAACAACAACATGTCTGAGTGTCTGAAACCCTTTTGCTCTGTCATAATATTTCCCCACCCTAGTTTTCGTGATATTTTAGATTGATTGTTTCTGCACTGAAACCCCCTGTCTGAATTGGAATCCACTTCCAACATTCTCATATTGTGTAAACATCTATCGAGTAAGCATAGACAGGAACCTGTAATCACAGAAGCTAAAGAAAGGGCCAGTAATTCATTCATTTGGAGTGTTTCTTGTAGGTCTACCCTGACGTATTTTCGTGCTGAAGAAAGATACTCGAATCATATTGTGAGGTAAGCAAGGAAAAAAAAATCGAACTCCATTTGCTAGCATCTTACATCTAATTCCAGTATCCTCCGACAACTTTCTAATTGATTATTTTTTTAAGCATATAAAAATTAAATCCGACCGCAAAACTGTCATCTCAATCAACAACCCTACAAAGCTAGTTCTTCATACATACCAGACAGTAATGAACTTTCGCCACGTATAACCCTTCTCTACAGACGTAACATTCGAAACTGTGGTGAGAAAACTCTTCCCCAAACAATTAGAAGGTGGCATGTTTACTATCAAACTAAAAATCAAACAAAGCCACAGCATCCTAACTCGGTAACAGAAAGCTGCTGGTCCTTGAGCGTTTCCGCTTGAAACACGTGACTTGCACGCGTCCACAGAAAAAAAAGACAGGAAACCATACAATATTAATTATGTCACCTGCTCGGCAGTTCTCACCCGTCATCCAGCTGGACAAAGCTATCTGAAAATATTAGTCGTTTCATTGACGGTTTCTGTCAAAAAGTCCTTTCATATTCCAAAGTATTTACTTAAAACCGTGTCTCAAATCGAGGGGGGGGGGTCCAATCCGAACGGGTAAAAATAATTTGTGATTTGCAGGCTGATTGTTCGTGACACAATACTAGATAATTTATGTTCCCAATAGTCTAAAATACTTTACTCCTTTACAATCATCTGCAATTTCCACAAATACTTCCACCAGACTTCCACACCTTTAAAACCCATCTGTAATTTCGTTAGTTTTAGTGAGCAAACCGCAACAACTGCTTTTCTCAGCGTATGGCTATGAAGGCAACAGGTCTCAGGCACAGGGGTTGGAGGAATAGAGAAGAGCATTATCTTTTAACTTAGAGAATGCAAATGACTGTAAATGATAAGTTTTAAATGTCTGCCAGAAATCTAAACATTAATAGAAAAGAAAGAAGAAGAGATGCTACATGGTTGTAAATAAATGTGTAAACATAAAACAGTCAACCGTGGTAGGCTACAAGTAAAAATCAGTCAGTGTTGGCACGACTTAACGGATTCATCTTAGGACATCCAAATTTCAAAGAAAATAATGGATCAGACAAATTGTGCTCAGTGCTACAATTAGCCTATTGTAGTTCGATTTGGATTCATTTTATGACATCCAAGTTTCAAAGAAAATAACGGATCAGACAATTAGTGACAAAATGTGCTCAGTGCTACAATTAGCATACTGCAGTTCCATTTAACATATTTGCTGCGACGACTTGGATTAACTTACCCAAAAGAAATTCGTAAGAGATTTAAAGATCCAAGAAAAGAAGTATAGAAGAATCTTGGACAAAGCATGTATTAATGTTATGATTGGCCTACTGAGTTTCCATTAACCCGTCCACTCCAAAGACTTCTCGCATAAACTTGTCCAAAAAGACTTTCGTACAAAACTTGGAGATCCAAGAAAATAAGTACACAACAACAAGGGACGAAATGTGCACAAGTATTTGATCAAATCTATAACTGTTAAATATATGCGGCAGTTACCCGGCGCCACAGCCAACATATCTTCTTTCAGTGACAAATAGAAAAATTTACAGAAATAACGAACTAAGACATGTAGAATTTTTTTTTCGATAGCAATCGATAACCGTTGCTGAGCTGATCAAAGTATAATTATGTCATCCATTTTTTGGTATAAAAACTCCTTCATCAGATACACAAGTTTGAAAGTTTCAAGGGGTTGACAACTTCAGTAGTAAGGTACACACTGAAACCAAAAATAGGCGATACAAGTTGTGAGACATGCAGGGGACTTGTAAGTAACGGTCGACTCTGTTTATAAATGTGACTTGTTTATAAAACACTACCGCCAGGGTAGTCCAAGGGTAGTAATACTATTAGGTTGTTTGTATGGCACTTGCCTTCCGGCCAAGTGCCATATGCCGATCACTTTTCCGTCGGTCTGTCGGTCGGTCGGTCGGTTAGTCCGGTGTTTGCGAGTTAGGGTACTTCCAGACATGCTAGGACGATGAAACTTGGCAGGCATGTTAGGGACCCGACCAAACTAAGTTGAAAATAGTCACTTGCCCGATCAGACCATCGTGGAGGGAGGGAGGGGAGCCGGAATCCGGAATTTAGTCGCATGCAGAACTTTCGAACGGGTTATCGGATCTTAATGAAAGTTGATATTTGGAGAGACGTCATGTCTCAGATGTTCCATTTCAAGTCCGGACCGAATCCGATGAATGTGGGGGGGGGCAGGGGGGACCGGAAATCATATGACAAGCTTAAAGTTGAGGGATCGGGATGAAACTTGGTGAGAGGAACAAGCACAAGCCCCGGGTACATCATTGGCAGACGCGGACGGGATTTTTGCACTGTGGTGGGAGTTGGAGGGGGGGGGCGGAATTCCGGTGATACGGAATTAAGTTACTTTTAGGTAGGCTGGGACAGTGAAACTTGGCAAGCTTACCAGGGACCCGACCAAACTAACTTGGAAATAGTCACTTCCCGATCCGACCACCGTGGGGGGAGTGGAGGGAAGGGGAATCCGGAATCTAGAGGTACGTATAACTTTGGAACGGGTGATCAGATCTTAATGAAACTTGATATTTGGAAAGACCTCGTGTCTTGGATGTCCCATGTGAAGTCCGAACCGGATCCGATTATTGTGGGGGGGGAGTCGGGGGGAGCCGTAAATCTTGTGACACGCTAAGAGTGGAGCGATTGGGATGAAACTTGGTGGGAAGAACGAGCACAAGCCCTAGATTCATCAGTGACAGAACTGGATCGGGTTCGAGCACTGTGGGGGGAGGAAGGGTGGTCCGGAATTCCGGTGATCAACAGTTAAAGTACTTCCAGATGTGCTAGGACCATGAAACTTGAACATTAGAGACTTGACATAATTAGGATATTTTTGCCTCGTACGTTTTGCTTACAACTGAATTTCTTAAAGTATAAATGATACTTTTGATTAAAATATACATTTCATTCTCCCGATGAGCTCATCATTCATTTTTGCTTCAAGAGTTTTGATTACAGATGAGTTTCTAGCGCCCCTAAAGTGCGCATCATCACAGCCTAATGTACCAACGATAATGTTACCAAACGATACATTCTCGTGATTTCCAAGGACCCATTATCTCAAGGGTTTTGCTTACAAATAATCACAACAAACCCACGAACTGAAGAATTCCTACTTTCATCCTCTGACCCAGCCTTACAAGTGCCATATGAGCTTGCAGCTCTTGTTTTTGTTGGAGGGGGGGGGGGGGTAGCACTGGATGATTAGGATTATTGTTGTTTCTAAACCGTATCATGTCAAGGTTTATAGTATCTATAGTATACTGATATGAGTGTTTTGTTCAGATCTGTTGAAAGTTATAATTTGAAGAATACGATTATTTTTTATTTTATGTAGCTTCATCTGTTGACTAAGTAAGTAGGCTGTTTGGCAATGTGCCACGATTTGTGCTTATGTTTTAAAATAAATCAATCAATCAATCAAGCTCATAACCATCTTCGGCAATGAGGGGTTTGTAGCTTTTGCTAGTTGGTGTACCTGTTATTTGTTTCCGGTGTATTCGATGGTAAGAATAGTTTGGTTCCCAATTGTAAGATAGGCAAGGGACTTGTACGTAATAATCGGCTGTTATGCTACAGTCATCTTCAGCGATGAGGGGGTTGCAACTTTGTCTAGCTGGTATACCCATTCTTTGTTTTCGGTGAACTTGATATATATCACGGGAGAGTGACTTGTAAGTAGGAATCGGTTCATGAAGGGCTAGAATTTTTTGCAAATTGGTGCACATTGTATTCGATTTCTATAAATCTGACGGTAAGAAAGTTTGTATCGATGGGTCTATCGCTGTAACCTAGGATTAACTGTTTACTACCGGGTACATACGATAATGTAAAACAATAAGGTAGTTTCATAATAATTAATAGTGTCATCTATGGTATTTTAATCCTGAAAAGTTACGGATAGCTTTATAATACTACCTAGATTATATAAGATATTGTTCCAAGTTTTCATCCGTCACGATGTCTACGACTGAAAAGGATAAAATTCAACTGATTCAAAGTCAATTTAGTCCCTTCTTCCGATATTCTTTTGTTGTTATTTTTACAACGCTGAAGGATAGCTTTTGGTCATGTGATTATTTTTTTTAATACATACCCTTTTAAAAGCTTCGATAAGTTGACAACTTCAGCATTAACCGACAGCGAAGAAACAAAACTAAAGTGATGCTCTCGCAACACTTTAGTCGGCGAAGCCGGACAAAGGTTGCCGCAACACTTCACGTTGCCCAGGCAACGTAGGTCTAGTTTAATTATTTAATTAGCCTACTGCATGTCGATTAACCCTTTTGACCACTCGGATAATATTGTACCCGAAAAGATGTTGGAAATGCAAAGATCCAAGAAAAGAATATGCAGAGCAATTAGGGACGAAACATGCATCAGTATTGTAATTAGCCTATTGTATCCCATTAACCCGTCCGCTACAATGGTTTCTCGGATAAACTCAACCCATAAAGAGATTCGTGGAACATTCAAAGATCCAAGTATGCATAGAACCGAGCATAGAACAATTAGGGACGAAACGTGCATGAGTATTATAATTAGCCTACTGCATTTCCATGAACCCTTACGCTGCAACGACTTCTCGGATAAACTTTCGCCAAAAAGAGACTATTTCCCTCACAGAATTCGACGAGGCAGGTATTCTATTTCCGGCAAATCCAGCATTCTAGAATTCATGGAGCCAGCACAAGCCACTTAGCTTCTCAAGTGAAATACAAAGCCTTCTGACTGATATACGAGGCGGAAAAACTCGAGCACATCCATGTTAAGGGGTTAAGCCCTCTGAGAGTACACTACACCTCCAGAGAAACGTACAGACCCAGTGTCGGATCATATTAACAGAATGGGCACCTGCCTATGGGCGCGCTCCTTTAAGGATCCCCACGACGACGGAAAAAAAGACCAAATGTTCCGATTGGATCCCAAACATTGGGTCTTGTAGATTTTCGGTCTTCGCCAGATCCCTTAAACATACTACTATTTATCCCTAATTAGCCGCTTGAAAATGCACACAAAACGATATCGTAGTGGACTGGTGTTAACTTACTTTCAGAGTCTACCAAATTTCCGGGCTTATGAAAACTTCGGCACAATTACTTGTCTGACAAGAAAATAGAGTTCACAAATGATGATGATGATTTTATTTATAACCCGTCAAAATAAACACAAGGCACAAAGACGGAGTAAATAATAAGGAAAAAAAGAGAAAAGGAAAGGAAAACACGAAAGAAAGTAACTTACAAAATACACATTATAACTTTTACTATACAACTAAAGCAAGAGGGATTTCCAGTCGTGATCAATATTTTGGCTGTATGTTTCTATTTGTTTCTCCACTGCTGTTAGTGGATCACTAATTTGATAACGACTGGAAATTTTAGAGTTTCTCGTCCAACGGGGGAGGCGCAATATATATTTGGCAAAACGATAGAATGTTGACCGGACTTGTTTTTTGTCTGTTTTGGTGAAAAGTCTCCAGAAGGGTGCAGTATACAGGATGTGAGGTAGGGCGACGGAACTGAAGATAGCCGCGAGGATGGGACGTTGAAAGCGTAGCTTATTCGATACTACAGATCCGTATGCACCTGCAATTCTTTTACGTATATGCTTTATAAGTAGTGCACGGGTTTCTTTGATGGATTTTCCAATAGGTAACCCCAGGTAAATTAGGGAATCCAGTGGCTTCACATGAACACTTCCCAGCCGTACTGTTACGTCCGGGTCAGATTTCCAGTTGAAAAGTACGACTTGGGATTTATCTGCATTGAAATGCATTCCAACGTGCCCATATTCACTGCATGTTGCGAACCTTTAATCGACTTTAGAATAAACTTTAATTTTTACCAAATTTCCGGTTTTGGCCAGATTCCGGGAAATCTGCTCGCCCAGCAAGAAAATAAAGTTCAAAAATGAATTCATAATTTTTCTACATCCCTACATCAAACCTCTAATCAACTGCAGACAAAACTTTTCCATTTAACAAATTCTCCGGTTTGGGGCGGATTCCCGGCAAAAAAAAAATTCTGGCGAGAAAACAATTTTCATATATGGGTTCAGTATGTCTCCATACCTTTAAGTGAACTATCTCATTAACTTTTAAACATTTTTGGCTAGCCCCTTAATTTGAAACCCCTCCCCACCCCTAAATGTAGGGCCACGGAGACCCTCTACGAACTTGACCTGTACTTTGACCCAATGGATCCTCATACTACGTTTCATCAAAAATCTACGCCCCTTCGAGAGTTATCGTGCTGAAAGTCGGACGGACGGACAAATCTTACAATGTCATAGGTCATAGGTATTCTTGGGATCCCAAAACGTCATAACTGATCTTCAGAGAAAATCGCAATCAACCTCTCTTAAATGTTTCTTCACAAACTAACAATAATGTAGTGATTGTCATTTCCGTCTATAAGCGGTCAACTTGCAACTTATCCGGGGGCCGTCGAAGGCAAGAAAACTGAGCGAAAAAACAACTTTTCAGCAGACTAAAGATTTTCTAAACAACTGTGTGTTATGAGTCTCTAAGTTTCACGAAAAGGGGACGAGATAAGACAATCTAGTTACCCATCGCTTATTGGCTAATTAAACAGGCTTGAACACCCGATGAAAATGGGTTACTTCGTTGCTCCGTTATTACGAACGATTTATATTATGTTATGAGTTTTTAAGTTTAACCAAAAAGGGATGAGATAAGAGAATCTAGTTACCCATCACTTATTGGCTTAAACAGGCTTGAACACCCGATGTAAATCGCTTACTTCGTTGCTCCGTTATTACGAACGATCGATTTTCGAATAGCGGAATTTCCCTGTCGTATTTGTGGTACCTCTACGCGCTTTTACCTGTGTTGGATGCTTCGCAAAAAATAATTACTGATAATGTGTATTCAGGCACCAGTCTTCACCAAGCTCTGCCTTGGCTACTGAAAAGCCGCGTTTGTGTTGAAATTCAAATTTTCAGCGTCATAGTAGAATTTGCGCTGCGGCGACGGCGTAGATATTCTGAACGTCACTACAACAGCAGATCGTGGATAATAAAAATGTCCTTTAGCAGAATCCAAATTAATCAATATATTCAGTCAATTGAAACCAAAATAAGCTGGTGTTCCTTCAGCCCAAGCTGACTGCGAATCATATTTGACGGTTACTTGCGAGGGTCCTACTCAAGCTGTCGCTAGAGGAACTAGTAGCTTGCGCATCCTTTTCATTAAATGTGTCCGTCTTCGTTAAGTTTATTAACAAAAGAAACTGAAAACATTTACTCATATAGCCACACCTGACAATGGATAGGGGCTCAGACTTCCATTAAAATGTTTTGACATTCTCTCATAACGAGGTTTAAATATGAATGACGATGTTTATACTACAAATCGTTCCTAAACAAAATATGGTAAGTACAAAATTCTGGCCAAGCAATTGTTATTTTTAGGGTGTTACAGAAGCTGCACAATATCTGTTTCAGGTTATTTATAGTTTCTCTAGCTAATTTTCTGTCCACTAAATATTCTTTGAGCCCAAGCTGACTTTGAAACATTTATTCAAACAATGTTTACAACGGATACGTCAATTTACTTTAATAATTTACTTTAAGATAATTTACTTTAATAAGATATTTATAGTCGGTAGAAGCTTCAGTTATTTATTACAGATTTGTTTCCTTCCCCGAAGTTGAACCAGAAGATTGACAGCCTGACGAGGACCCTTGCCAAGAAGGGCCGAAATATCGCTGATGATAGCTGACGTATCCGTTGTAAACATTGTTTGAATAAATGTTTCTGTCCACTGTTTTAATATCTTTGTAGTTCTTCAACAACCTTTTCTAGCTTTCAGCTATTTGGTTATCACAACATGATGATATTTATACTACGGATCATTCATGAAATAACAAATAGTTAGAACAAATTTGGACCTACGACAAACTGTTTGTAGGCTTTTATAAAAACTGCACACTATTTATTTTAGTTTGCCTCGTTTCTCTAGTTAATTTAATATCGTTTGTTTTAATATTTTTTTTTTAAATATTTAGCGTGTCTTTGACTGTCTTCGACAACCTCTTCTAGCTTTAAGCTATTTGGTTGATGGTCGATTGCTGCCTATTTCTTCTTTTTTCGGGACAATCCTTTCCGGGTGTCAGCGGAATTAACAGCTCCGGGCATATCACGAAAGCCACGATATCACACTCACTCAACGCGAGCGAAACTTTTTTGTGATGACAATTTTCAAATGACATCCTCAAACTCGGGATTATCACCCAGATACCGCCTGCTGTATGCCCTCGTTAAACGAAATTCTAAAAGCGACAAACTGTTTCCCACCTTCTGACGAAATTGCATGCGCCAGAAATTCCAAAGCTCAGATTAGACTAAACAGGGAAGAACTTCGTCAGTTTCCTATGCGAATGGGCCTAATCAGATTTCTCTCACAGCTCAAAGCATCTCCGAATGGGAATTCCAAATCAGCACTCGAAACAGGGGCGGTTCGAAGTGCTTTGGCATGGGGGGGGGGGGGGGGGTGAAGACCTCAAAACATACAACTGGCTAATGTCGGGCAATTATACCAAAAACAAAAACAATAGACAACAAGGCCAATGGTTTCGATGGGATCCCAAAAATCTAATATTTGATCCAGACAATTGCGAACGAACTACCATACTTGTCCAGAAAAAAAAGATCAGAAACGAATTCAGCGTATCACCTTATCCGTATAAAGAACATCTAATCAACTTCAAGTAAAAGTTCAACTGCTTTTAACACATTTTCCGGTTTGGCCTGATTCCGACCGAACAAGTTGTCCTGGTAGAAAATACTGTTCCCATAAGGGTTCAACAGGTTCTTACCCCTTAATCGAACATCTAATCAACTTAAAACAAAACTTTTACTTTGAACAAACTTTCCAGTTTTGGCCAAATTCCGAGCGAACTACTTGCCCGGCGAGAAAATGGTTTTGACCATCGTGTTCAGCACGTCTTTTTATCTCTAAATCGAACATCTAATCAACTTCAAATAAAACTTTCACTTTTAACAAACTTTCCGATTTTGGCCGGGTTCTGGGCTAACTACTTGTCCGGCGAACAAATGTGTTTCACCATCATGTTCAGCATGTCTTCTTATCCCTAAATCGAACATCTAATCAACTTCAAATAAAAATTTTACTTTTAACAAACTTTCCGGTTTTGGCCGGATTCCGGGCTAACTACTTGTCCGATGACATAATAGTTTTCACCATCGTGTTCAGCATGTTTTTTTACCCCGTAATCGACTATCACATTATATATTTAAAAATATTTCATTTGCCCCTTAAATTAAACCCCCTCCCCCACCCCTAAATGTAGGGCTACAGAGACCATCTACGAACTTGACCTTACTCTTGACCCAAACAATCCTCACACCAAGTTTCATCAAAATATCTCATTCCCTTCGAGAGTTATAGTGCTTACAGACGGACAGACGGACGGCGGACAGATGGACAACAATTGTGATGTCATAGGTATCCCTCCACTTACGCTTTGGGATCCCAAAAGACGCAGCACTAGAGGTTCAAGAAATATGAACATGCATTTTTAAAAGATGATGCAAAAGGCAATTACAGAAATAAAACAAAGAAATAATTGGAATTCCAGCATACTCTTCGCATTAACTTTCACTTGAGAGAGCCAAGCCACGGTATCATAGCTTATGACGTATGTGCTCAAAAGAAACTTAAACTGAGCGCTGCAGAAGAAATTGTTCAAATAAAATCAAATTTGCCTACTTTTCATAGAAGTTCAAGCTTTTAATGTGGCCTAGACCCCAAATCTCAAGTTTAAAACCTCGCCTAAATGACGCACCCTCCAACTAAATAGATAATAGGGGTAGGTAGACAAAGACGCCGCATGCGAAATTTTTCAAATCCGCCTTTTTTTTCTGGCAAAATTCAACTACTTCCCATACAAATTTTGCTGTTAAGGTGGCTCAGATCCCCAAGCAGCAACTTCTAAGGTATGTACTTAAGACAAGGTTAAACTGAGCACCGCATGCGAAACATTTTAAATCCGATTTTTTACTGGCAAATTTAAACTACTTAGCATACAAATTCTAGCTTTAATGTTGCCCAGACCGCAAAATCTCAGGCTTAAACCCCATTTAAACAACGCATGCTTCAACTATATAGAAAATAGGCTACTAAGAAAGGGGCCACAGGCAAAATCTTTAAATAAGCCTACTATCTTGGCCGGCATGTGTTAAAAACTACCGAAAAACTGAACAAGACATTTAAAAATAATCCACCTTTTTGTGCTAAGAATAGGAGTTGCTATGCACTAAACCAGATAGGCCGGTGTTGAAACTTTGCACCGCAGGCAAAGTTTGACAATCAGTACATTTTCTGCTAAAATACAGAGGTTTTGGTATAAAACCAGTTGCGTTCAAATTTTGCCCAACAAGGGTAACAGTTACCCCGTTTGGTAACTGCATTTATGTCATTCTGGCAAGCTCGAAACATACGCCTGTCATTCGAACTAACTCGAAACTTACGACTGTCCACAAGATACGACGAGAAAACCGCTTTCTAAACAAGACAAGAAACGGGTCATATGAATGCAAATTCATAATTTGGTGTCATTCTGCACACGCAAACATACGACGGTCGTTCAGACAAACTCAGAACATACAACTATGAATCTGAAAAGCAAAAGCATACAACTCTCCGTAACCATATGACTAGAAAATACCATTTGCAGGCAAACCCCCCCCCCCGCGCCCCCCCCCCTCGAACCGCCCCTGACTCGAGAATTAAGAAAAGTAAATGGAAAAAGAAAATATGACATGCTGAATCCAAATATGAAAATTATTTTCTCAAGTAGTTCACCCAGAATTTGGCAAAAACCCGACAATTTGTGAAAAGTAAAAGTTTAATCTGAAGTTGATTAGAGGTTCGATTTAGGGAAGGAGACATGCTGAATCCCTTTTTCAACTTAATTTTCTTGCCACAAAAGTATTTCGCCCGGAATAAAACCCAATGATACAGTCGATATAGGGTGAGGAGACGTGCTGTTGCAGCTTTCAAACATACTTAAGATAGACAAAAAGTGTCCGAAGTCCCAACAGGCATTTACTGGGGCAAAAAGGCAGAATGTACACCTGCCTGTGTGTGACATATGTACTGATACGGTTTCTTAGGTCTTAGTCTTGGCAGTCGAGGGCTAGAAGGGGTTGAAATACTTGTTCAAACTTGGCATGAGGATCCACTGGATCAAAGTACAAGCCAAGTTCGTCGATGGGTCCTGTAGCCCCACATTTAGAGGATGGGGAGGGGCTTCAAATCAAGGGTACAAAATATATTTTTAAGCTAATGAGATATCTAGCAGAATTAAATAAGCCAGATGGTGCACTGGAAAAGTCGAGCGCGGTCCACACCGTTTCGGTCTTGGTGGTCTGATATTTTGAATACACTGAATATATTTTGATCCATCTGAGGGATTTTGTATTTTTTACACCCGGGGCTTTCTAGTAATATGGTTCAGAATGTGCGCTGCTTGCCTGGCACACTAAGATTCATCCAGACGCGGAGAATTTGAATTTAAGAAAAGGCCTGCATTTCCACGGCTAAGGATGCGACGTCGAAGAAGTTACGCTGGAAAAGTAGGAAAATTATTTTAAGACATGTCTTCTTAAACATTTTGGTTTTGGCTAGTAACGCTTCTGCATGAGCTTAGAAATACAGCTTTATATATATATACATACAGCTTTTCTAAAACTTCGATGGCTGCTGTTGCTACACCTTCATTATTATGCGCGAACACGCAACCTAGGGCTATCTTCAAGAAGGCAACCGTAATCTGCCTTAAATCTGCATCCGACTACCATCTGTGATGGCAGCAATCAGACAAGGCTATCCGTCTTGCGATGACATAACAACTGGCCAGTCAAAACTGATTATTTCCGCTCACAATTTCTGTTCATTACCGAAGGCACAAAGGGCCTAACTCTGTGGCTGGCATTTGCAGACTGTGTGAACACTTTACAACCCCCTTGTTCTTTTGAGGACGGAGCAGTCAAGCCACTGATGGAACTCAGGAGAGCAGTGGCGGAGCAAAGTGCCTTGAAACTCAGAAACCTACAACACCGTAATCTTTTTGGCTTCGTTTTGCACCATAATTAGCGAGAGCGCTGATCCTAGGAGACCAGGTTTTCACCCTGCTAGCGTGATGAAGGACAGTTTCTAGCACAGGGCTCATTCGAAATTTGTGAATTGCTGCTAATTACTGAAGAGACGAGGGGCTTTTATTTCTATGCAATCTTCTTCCCCTCTACAAGTTTCCTTGGTTTTAAGTAAATGATGCTTCGATGAGACATGTAGACATGGTCTCGAACTGTACTTGTTCCTGAAACATAAATAAAACTGATTCGGTCTTACTGACACCAAAAATAAACAAAAGGGCTTCCACAAATGAAGTATTCTATTTTTACTAAAGTCCCTTCATACATCATACCAGGCACTGGACAAAATAGACCATCAAAGGAATTTTCTCGCCTACATTGTTTCTTCACTTTAGATTCATTTTATGATCAATTCATATTTCAGAGTTCGAACTAAGTGTGAAATTCTCATTTCTGCATCAGCTTACTGCTTCCTCGGGAGCTCATTGGTAAGAAATATCGGTTATGTAAGTTTAAGAGTGTTTATTATCAAAACCAAGGAAGGCCGAGCGGGGCTGAAAATAGCCGGGCCGGGTATAATTATTCAGAAAGCCAGCAGAATTCCAAACGTGTCGTGTGTGTCAGAATGCTGGAAGATCCCTGGGAGTGGTGTTGAACGGGAGGGGTTCATCGAGCAGGATGGCCCATTCACCTTTTCATCCGTACGTGCGCAAATAAAAAAAAAAGATCGAAGGCATCCACGCGAAAACTTCCGTCGAGGTCGACGGGACCAGAGCGTCCCCAAAGGAGGGGTTAGAAAATCCAAACGTAAGGACTTTCAGACAAGCTAAGTTAGAACAGGATGTCGCTTCAAGTCCCTGGTAGACTGTGTTCCTTCATTTTGGGATACAAAAACGTAACTGGAGGGATACCAGTGACTTCGCAAAAGTTTTCCGTCTGTCAGCACGATAACTCTCGAAGGGAACGAGATATTTTAATGAAAGTTGGTTTGAGGATTCTTTGGGTCAAGGGAAAGGTTGAGTTCGAAGATGGGCCCCATAGCTGCCTATTTAGGGGAGGGGGAGGGGTTTCAAATTAAGGGGCGAAACAAATATTTTTTAAAGCTAATGAGATAGTCGATTAATGGTTAAGAAGACATATTGAACACGAATATGAAAACCATTTTATCGGCGGAGCCCAGATTCAGGCCAAAACCGGAAAGTTTGTAAAAAGTAAAAGTTTTATCTGAAGCTGATTAGATGTCCGATTTAGGAGTAAGGAGCCATGGTGCATCCAAATATGAAAATTATTTTTTCGCCGGACAAGTACATCGCCCGGAATCCAACCAACACAGGACATTTTTTAAAAAGTAAAAGAATACAGATGGCACTTTACACAAGGGACTTGTACCGTGACCAATTCCATAAATAATTTGTTGAATATAATTTAGAAGTCTAGGACTCCCTTGTCGGAGCCACGTAGACAAACCAGGACCCACAAGACTCTCATGGTGAAAACCACATAAAACCAAATATATAATTTTAATGGGGAAGACGCCCTTGAGATGGAAGCATTTTATAAGTAGTGAACTGATAGACAAAAATGCTCCTCAGCCGGGATTTGAACCCCCTCTGCTTACAAGGCAGTCACTCTACCACTGAGCTACCGAGGGGCTTGCGAACAGAGTTCGCAAACCACTACAACAGTCTGGTAGAAGCCGGACATAGGAACAGTGATCCCGCACGAAGGCAAATTCATCTAACCAGTTCACATCCCCTTGTCACGGAAATTATTAATATAGATGGCTTTACACACTTACTTTTTTTGTGTAAAGTGCCATCTACACTATGGTGAAACCATTTTCTTGCCGAATAAGTAGTTCTTTCGGAATCGGGCAAAAACCGGAAAGTTGGTTAGAATTAAAAGTTTTATGTGAAGTTGATTAGCAAGACATGCTGAACATGATGATCAAAACCGTTTTCTCGTCAGACAACTAGTTCGCCCGGAATTCGGCCAAACTGGAAAAATTGTTAAAAGCGGAAGTTTTATTTGAAGTAGATTCGATGACAGATTTAGGGCTACGAAAAGACGCTGAGTCAGTATATGAGAATCCTTTTTCACATGGACATATAATTCGTCCGGAATCCGGTTGAAACCGGAATTTTATAAGTTAAAGTTTTGTTTGAAGTTATTAGATGTTCTTTATAGGGATACGGAGATACGCTGAACTCGTTTCTGAATTGTTCTTTTTTTGCTGGACAAGTAGTTCGCTCGGAATCGGCTGAAACTGGAAATTTGGCAGAAGTAAAGCAGGAAGTTTCGGTCAGTATCGTAAAAATCGATATGGCTTATAGAGGTATATTTGAACTTGGTTTTCTCAGATGATTAGCGAGGCGAAGACTGGATCTGGCGAAGACAAGACCCAATTGTCTGGATCAAGTATTAGATTTTTCGGATCCCATCGAAACCTTAGGTCTTGTTTGTATAGTGCCCAACGATGTAGCCTACTTCCGAATCGCACCATCACTTTATCTCACGGTCTTACCGAACGCCGGTTCCATACAGACCTGACTATGGGTGATCCTGAAACTACAAAACACACGAGAAACTCCCGGACTATGTCCTTTAAAGGATTCAAAGTACAAATCTGGGATTTTTAATACTATTCCAATATTTAGCTTTTGTTTCACAGGAACCCAACTTCTACAGTGGCTGTAAATCAGGAAAAAAACAAGATTTCAAACGTTTCTGTCCTCAATAGCAACATATTTCGAGCAAAGCAAAAAATTAAATGAAAGAAGACATTCAGAATGTTCGCAGGGATTCTTTCCTTAGAGTATGCAGGCCTACAAATCAAATAATAACATAAATATTCGAATTTTTTTCGAGGACTTTCCCAGGGGCGGCCGCGCGACCATATCTTCTCCGCCTTCCTAAAGCACTGATGCTTGTTAATTGCCGATCGTGATCGTGCATCATAATTAGTCATACAAAAATAAATCTACAGAAACAATAAACAATATGCTATTGCTACTTACTCAGATAACTCTATATGCTCAAGGAAAGAATTTAGGATTCCCGGCGTCGCGACAACAGTGGCAGATGATCAGCAAAGGCGTTAGAGACCCTCTAATTGCAAACCAGCCGTTCTTCAAGTAATTATTTTGTAACTTTTGCCTATAGAAGATACAGGCCAGTGCTTCAACCTTTAACACTTTAAATCACATGAGGATTGCTTGTTTACCAAAGATAGTTGGATAACGCACCAGAGGCGGTGCTTTTGTATACCTTGAAGAGGAAAATAGAGAATTCCAACATCAATGTAATTTGCTGATCATAATAGACAACCATTGATTCATGCGAGTGGAATTTCGGCCGACTTGTAAAGATTGAATAGGCGACTGATGACTTCCTTGAATATTTGCTGAAAGAGGTATCCAAGAGTGACGTTGGGGGGGGGGGGGGGGGGGGGTAGCTGATTCCTTGATCGTCATTTTACATGCAGGTTTAGCGAAACGATCGTGAACTCCCCGCACTCCCGCACAGGGCACGGTTGTGCCCTTCTTGGGAGCGTTCTGTTTGTTGTTTTGTTTAAGGAATGTTGAAATTAAAATGAACTGAATATCAGAGGGATTCTCACTCTAGAATTGGGTGACCACCAATTGCCCGGTGCCGGGAAAGTGTACACTAAGTGTGGTGGAGTGGGAAGCCGATACGATATGTGTCCCTTAATGTGTTACGCAAGAGCCTTTGACTGTCCAAAAATCAAATTTATCAGAACTAACTTTAAATCAAAATAGTAGACATTGGACCTAAACAGCTCTGAAGTGCAAATTAAGGTAATTAGGATAAACTTGTCTGAAAGAAGCACAACGATCTCTGTGCCTCAGCATCTCACACACCAAATTTCGCTGTTCCAAAAATTAAGTTTAAAAGATTTCATTTTTAAAATCTTAATTGTCGTAAAAAATAATTGCCAGAAAAAAATTTGTATCTAAAGAAGATTCAGTACACATTTTCTACTACTCAGCTCATTTCCTACTTCTCAGCTCGTCGGACGACTGGGAGTTCCACTTGGGCAAATTTGTTGTATTACAATTTTTTAATCTCTTATATAAAAGATTAATCTTCTACTTTCAAGTCAAATATGAGCACAAAAACAACGGAGTTTTGTAGGAACCTGTCGGGAAGAATTCATCGCTCCTCAGCATCTTCACTGACTGGTCACGACTAAGCTGAATGAATGCACCTCCCAAAGGGTTACTCACTCCCCAGCACCTGCTGCACACCCACACCCAGCCCTGCCCGAAACTAGCGGTGCCGGCGACAAAAAAAGGGCGAGCAACGCTTCTAAACATGCTGATTTGAATGTCCTAAAACATGGCAACACCTCAAAATCGAGAGTCGGCAACCCCTCGGTCTATTTAACACTCTTCACTTCAAAAACATAGTAGACTTTCGGAGCCTCGTCATATTTGATGTTCAACGATTTTATTGAGCAGCAAATATACATTGCAAATTTGAACCCGAAACCGGCAATTCCAAACGATTAATGGCGTTTATGTCATCAAACTAGCAGTGAAATTCGCAATTTTGCACGCGTCAGTAGATTACGGCGATCAAGGTTGGACAACGTAAATCTTTGCAAGAATGCGAAAATAAGTTGCAAACTTTTATAGTGCAGTGCAAACCCGCTACATCACGAATTCGAAAGCAGCAGTTCCAAAAGACTAATGATATTTTTGCCCTCAAACTAGCAGTAAAATTCAAGATTCTGCACGAATTTTGGCAGATTTCTATGGTCGAGGTTGGAGAAAATAGATCTATGCAAGAATGCGAACATTCTGTAGAGACGAAAGTTCTTTGCTAATATCATATCATTGTTTTATATATTACTACGAGAAGCAATGTAAACTTAACATTGGAGACTATTCATATTTCACGATTATCCAGTGCAATTTGTATCTGAATAAATAAGCAGCAATTCCAACGGTTAATGGCATTTATGTGATCAGACTAGCAGTAAAATTCGTAAAATTTTGCACGTCAGCAGATCACGACGATCAAGGTTAGACGACGTAAATCTTTGCAAGAACGCAAAAAGAGTACGGCAATGTTGCAGACTAGTCGTATTTGATGCTTCACAATTTTGCAGCTGAATGCTAACAGTCAGACATACATGAACGCGAAAGATGTAGTTCCAAAAGATTAATGGCATTTTCGTCCTCAAAGTAGCTGTGAAATTTAATATACTCCATGGGTTTTGGCAGATTTCTACGAGTAAGTTCAATTCGCAAAATCACGGCCAAGCTCTTTACTAATCGGCCTATTATATTCTTATTTGTATCGTTAGAGATAAGCAATGTAAACTTGACTGTAGGGACTAGTTTTTATTGTGCGATACAAAACTGAACCCGAAAGCTGCAATTCAACGGCTAATGACATTTTATGAGTGATCAGACTAGCAATAAAATTCGCATCTTCCCAAATTTTGCACCTGTCAGCAGATTACGACGATCAAGGTTGGACAACGTAAATCTGTGCAAGAATGCGAACATGAGGACTAATTTTCATGCACCATCACGATCCACAATTAGCTACCATCGCTGCTGTAGGAAGGTAGGGTAGCGTGGCTGCCCCTGGCAAAATCCTCGGAGTGGAGAGGAAACATCGGCTATATTTATGATATCATTTTAGCCAATTTATATTCTAAGCCGAGGAGTTGCTCACTCCCAAAATGGTTGTACAGTGGTGCCCGGTGCCCAGGTGTGCCCAGCGGTGCCGGTGACCAGGGAGGGTCTACAGTTGTGCCCAGCGAGTGAGGAACCCTCGTTCTAAGCCTCTAAGGAAAGAATGAGAAAATTGTCGAAGGGTAGCGTTTCCTTCCTGTGTACTTGGTCGTTCTTCTGCTCATTTTCAGCGACCCACCCCGATAATTTCACATCACGAGAAATTCTCAACTGAAGGAAAAGTTTATCATATGATATGATATTTATTCGCCTTGAAAGCCCAAGGGCCATAGCAAACAAACATATATAAGCACATGTAAATACAAAAATAAACGGTAACACTACTATTTCACACTAAACCCCACTCAAACACTTTTCCCTGTGAAGACTGGCCACTCTGAGGAACCTCGCCAGGTTTCTTATACTAAGAACATCTCTACTCCGCATAATATTTAACAACCACTTCCTCCCATGAATCCCTCCCTTAAAAATTTCCTCCATCATGTGTACCAGGGTGTATCCATGTGTATACCCTTCCCATGTGTATCAGGAAATAGGGAGTATGTTGATTTTAGGCAAAAACATCGTACTTTCGGCCCAACTTCAACTAAAACTTTGTTAGGATGTATATTAAATATACCCTTAAAAAAAGTGCAAACCCCCTGATGGTGGTCATCACATTTAATATTCAGCTACTTGTGGATCTATTCAACTTTGTACTACCTGTCTTTAACGACGGTGATAGTGAGGTGAAGAGGAACAACAAAAATACTAATCTGCCTGAGCGCTGAACTGACATAAGACCAATTCTATTAATGGAAATGAGCCACCGCTATAGAGTATCGGCTAGATAGATAGATAGATTGATATTTTATTGATCTAACACGTAGCGCCGACATGGCACTAAATACGTCGACCAGTACATTTAATGTGTTACAATACTTGAATATATATAATTATTACATAAAAGAAAATAAATCACTTGGTCACTAATTTTTTTTAATTTTCTAGATAAAATATGGCACAAATGAATTTGTGACAGCTTTCACCCCAGGTACAAATGAATTAGACCCCAGCTTTCAAAGCCCTCCACGTATTCACATTAGCACGGTTAAAGTTGGTCTCCTAGGAATTCTTATCTCTCTAGCTAATAAACAGCGATGGACGCTAGCAACAGGAGTTGCGACATTGTAGGTTTCTAAGTTTCAAGGAGCTGTGCTCCGCCACTTCTTTCCCTGGGTACCAAGTGGGGTTCTTTGACAGTCAAAACAGTAAAATCGTCGTAGACGTAGGGACTATCTGCTAGACACCAGCTTTCAAAGGGGCTCTCCCCTTAGTCAGATTAGCACGGTTATAAAGTTGGTCTCCTAGGAATTCCTATCTCTCTAGGTAATAAACAGGGATGGACGCCAGCAACAGGAGTTGCGACATTGTAGGTTTCTAAGTTTCAAGGAGCTGTGCTCCGCCACTGCTTTCCTTGGTTACCAAGTGCGGTTCTTTGACAATAATAACAGTAAAAGCATCTGAGTGGCTTGACCGCTCATTCCTCAAAAGCGCCGGCGAAAGCAGAGGGGTCGTAACTGCGTAAGATCTTTCCAAAATCTACACAAGCCTTCCACTCCACCGCACCTTCGCTTAAAGTCATCATAATATTTACAGTTACAATTAATGGTGTATACATTTCTATATGTTTAATGGTTGCTAAATCGTATGCCGATCCGACACTAGCAAGTAATTGAGCTATTCAGGAAGTAAAGGATATTCATTTATTACAGCCTAGCATTATTTCTAGCCCAGGGCTTTTGGGTAGCGCACATCGTCCACAGTTACCTTATCAGTGGGCTGATTTACTTCGCCCTCGGAAACCGTTCCGACAAAAACAATCAGAAGAAGTTCTGTCACGGTTCGCAGCCAAAAATTGTAACTTCAACAAGCGTTGAAAATCCGGGCGCTAAGGTGATCAATCAGGGGTAATCGAGCAAATAACGAAACAAAAGATCAAGTATGATGAATGGCTTGACTAGAAATATAAAACTGAAAATCTATTCCAAGACAGAAACCTAAGAAAGTATTAGCACTACCTTATCTCCTCGACGGCATTGGTACGGCATTCTCAGTTGACTGCGTTAAATGCAGACGTCAATTGAGTATTTCGGCAACTCTTGGCAAGGGCACTCTTTTGAAGTTCGTGAATCATACAACTCGTATCCGGTTCTCTGTGAGACTTGGAAAATAAATAGGGCTAATCCTGTGCAGTGTTGCCCCTAGTCCCCCCCCCCCCCTTGGTCTACGAGCGAGGATCCAGAAGTGTAAACAAATGTCTTTTGGCTGCCTAGACCATTACAAAATATTATTTTTCCAAATTATAAGCCCACTCAGCCTGAGGAGTATCTCAAGATCGAAAATGCAGCCTACAACCCGACAAAGAAAGACCAAAGCCATCAAACGTATTCTGAAACTTCACATAATGCCCAAATGAATATTCAGAGCCCTCTTGCCACAAATGGCGGAAGGGTCGGGGCATACGCCCAGACCAATGATGCAAAACCTAGCAGTTCACACGAACCTTACGACAATACCCTTTGTCTCAACCATATTACCCGCTAATAAGGTATGAGATTGAGAGCAAAGGCCAAAGTTGTTGGGGTTGAGATTGGTGTCAAAAACCATGCATTTACCAAGAATGTAAGAGACCAGAGGCGGGCACGGAAGAGTCCCGGAAAGAAAAGACAAGGTTGCGGAAGAGGTCAACGAATCACCTTCAAGAGCTCACTAGGCAGGTTATGGAACCCAAGGAGGCTGCAAGGAGGTTTATAATGAGGTAAATTCGAGGGGTTGCTCTCTCTACGGCACGGAATCGGTACGGCACCGGCACGGCCCTGGCACGATACCGCCGGCCATCGACAAATTTTCTGCAGATTACTGTTCGCCATCTGGCGCCCAGTAACGAAAGTACTTGAACGTAGGAATTATGAAAACGTGCTGCCGAAGAAGAACTAGAAATGAGGACGATGCTGTTGACTAAAAGTGCCAAGTAGCCAACCATGTTTCTGTGCTAGTGTTGGGCGATATTTGGATTTTTCGATGTATCGATATTTTCACTTTCGATATTCGATAAACGATATTGATATTTGTTTACCATGTTTCGCTATAGGATAGGCTACGTCTCGTTTCGCCAAAATCTAAGAACAAAATTTTCGTTAAATAGCATCTTGGATCATCTCAAACTCCGAATAAATAAGAAATGAATTACGGAAAACATATTGCTCATATTTCGGATATATGAGTGTGGTTAGGTTGGATTTACAATAATTACGACTGAACAAATATCGTTTTCAATATTGATATTTAGGTTCCGGTATCGATATTTTGTCCGATATATCGGTCCATCGATATCCGATATATCGTATCTTGGATCATCACAAACTCCAAATAAATAATCGATGAATTACGAACGAACAAATATTGTTTTCGATATCGATATTTACGTTTTGATATCGATATTTTGTCCGATATATCAGTCTACCCATATCCGATACATCGTATCTTGGATCATGTCAAACTCCGAATAAATAAGAAAAGAATTACGAAAAACATATTGCTTCAATTTCGGATATATAAGTGTAGGCAGAGTGTAGGTTAGGTTGGATTATTTACAATAATTAAGAATAAACAAATATCGTTTCCGATATTTACGTTTCGATATCGATATTTGGTCCGATATATCGTTATCGGTATCGAATATTGCCCAACACCAGAGTCAGCTGCAGTATATTTTGCTTCTGGTGCAGGTAATTCAGTTGCGACAAAACGTTTTTATTTAACTTGGAAAAAGTCAGTTTCCCCATCAGACCCTCTGGGAGTACAATAGAGGTATGCTTATTTGAACGTTCGTTGACTTCGAACTTTGCCATTTTCATGCACTTGCTGTGGCTAATATATGTACCAATTAGCCAAAGTAGGTAATTAAGGATTGACAAGATTGGTTTATAAATTCTCATTTATAGAGCCAAAACCATTCCTTAAAGTACTCATCTTAACCACAAAGTACAGAAAATACTTTTGAGAAAAACATATATTTTCATGATCCCCACGAGCCCATGATCATTTTTGAAACAAGGATCTTGCTTCAAAATGAATTTCCGGCTCCCTTAAAGGACCCCTCGCACTATTCACTCTTCAACTTAAAGTATTTTAAAGTATTTGAATACTTCAACTATGGTGTGCGTTCAACAAATAACCATCCGTTTTGGCTGTTTTAATCCTTTTCCGAGACCCGTTGACTTGTAGCGAAAACAGGGAAACAATTTACAGAACCGGCTTTCCTGGTGGAAAAACTTCTCGCAGACAACCGTCGACAGCGTGATACACATCGAAGGTAGCAACACACGGCAAGTGAGAGAATCAGCGAGGTTTTGTTAGAGGGGTTAGAATGTACCGCACGAAATGTGGGTCTCCGGGTTAAGAAATATATGTAGTGATTACGGAAGTAGGTTGCGTTAGTATTATAGGTAAGACAGGTCCTTGAAAGTGCACATCTTAACGAAAAAGTGAGAAAAATGCTTTTGACCAAACGATAAATATTCATGATGCCCAAGGCCAAGGGCCATGATAATTTTTGCTTCAAGGGTATTGCTTACAAATGAATCCTTAAACTCCAAAAAATAGTTTGAGCAAAATATATATTTTCATGATCCCCATGAGCCCATCATCATTTTTGCCTCAAAGATTTTGCTTTCAGATGAATTTCTCGTGCCCTTAAAGTGCAAAAATAAAATACTTTTTACCAGAGCATTCTCTTGATTTCCAAGCGCGCATATCATTCTTATTTCAATGGTATTGCTTATAAATAATCACAAGAAGCCCAAGAATCTGCCAATTCCTAAATTTCATCCTCTGACCCAGCCTTGCAAGTACCATATGAATATGAGCTTCTAGCTCTTGTATTCAACCCAAGCTCATCGAACGTTGTAGACTTGCTTCATTCTTGGCCAATGTCTGATGAAATTTGTTTTCATGTACCTCAGAAATCATGGTTTATCGCAATATTTTAATTTGAAGAAAAAAAAATGCGGCACCGGCTCGCACGCGGCACGCGCCACTTGGTGTACATCGTTTTTGGGAGTGAGCTCTGGTAAATTCTGCCTCATGAGCATTGGCTCGCTCGAGTCCATCTGATACATGTCGCCCTCGTACTTGGGCTTCGAGGCGTGGTGCACAAAAGCATACTAGTTTACGAGTTGTCGTGTAGCATTTGGAGTGTGTGGATAGAATGTCGGATATTAGTTGCGTTTTTGATCGAAGTTTGAAGTTACCTTCAACGTATCCAGGAAATTTTTTTCGGGGGGGGGGGGGTTGCCTTTCGGGATTTCCCCCCTACCCCCCCCCCCTCCCCCCACCCCTGGGTACGGCCTTGCCTTCAACCTCAAAGGTCTCTGCTTAAATACCGTTTTGGTCGCCGGTCACAGTTCCTTTGTCCTTCAAACTCTGACCGTCGAACTTCGTGCGCTAGCAAGTTCGAAGTTTGCTTGAATCGTCGAAGAAACGTCGACCTGGCATGGATCGTCGGAGTCGTAAAAACACTAATTAAGCAAACGGTGAACTTCGACGGCGTTCAAAAACGGAAATTAAGCAACCGGCTAAGCGAACGGCGAACAAAACTTCGATAAAAAACGCAGCTATGGAGATGGAATTCAATTATTGGCACTGGCAACAGGACATTCTTCACGGCTGTCGGCTAGACCCCAGCTTCCAAACAGGTCTCCTTCTCACATTAGTAGGGTTGTCAAGTTGATCTCATAAGATACTGGTCGAAAGATTCCTGGCCGAATATTGAAAATTAGTGTCTTTTCTGTGTCTTTGTGTTTTATTTATTTTTTTCTTTCATTTACTCCACTTTTTCGAAACGGTGGGTTACAAATGAATTACTTACTTTACTTACTTATCACCCTCGCTAATGAAAAAGGGTACAAGGTGGCCAAACAGATCAGAACGCCGTCTGCTCACTAAATAACAAGAGGTGTCGTTATAAAAATGTATGGTTTAGTCAAAAATTTGCCATGCATTTTGCGGTTACAGCTACAATGCGCACTTTAAGTGGCTAGGAATCCATTTTTAACGCAAAAGCTCTGGTACACAAATGATCATGGGCCATTGGCTCATGAAATATATCACTTGCTTGAAAATGTTTTTTTGCATTTTGCGGCTAAGATGCCCTTGGGTATCTTAAAAGTATATCATTTTTTTTTTTCCACTTTTCGATAAGATTGGCACTTAATGTCAGGTATATGGGATGTTGAAAGGTGGTATTTTCTGGCGGTAACCTCCTTTAACTCCCCCTCACCTAAGCCCGCGGATCCTGTCCTGACCTCCAAGTATGTTGGAAGCAAAACCCTTGAAGCAAAAATGATCACGGGCCCTTGGGAATCACGAAAATTTATCTTTTGGTTTTGGTCTGATAAACACTACTCTATCCTAAGAAAGAAATACTGTACTGCTATCCTGAGACCCCAAGTGGGGTCCTCGACAGTAATGAGGGTAAAACCATCAGAGGGTCTGGGCCGCTGATTCCCCAAAAAAGCCCGTGATAGATAAGGGGGTTGAAAAATGTTCCCAAATTTTGCAAAATAGATAGATGGATATATTTATCAATTGCTAAGCAGCCCGAGGGCCACGGCAACAAATAATCACAAAAAAAGATATCACACACCAGAAGACAACGCACAAAACAAAATAACAACACAAAAAGAAAGAATAAGCTCCTCCCTACTGTCACAGAGTGTAAATTCCGTAACCCATAGAGGGTTACGGCCCGGTGAATTATTCACAGATACTCTATTCAAGTAAAGTGGAGAATTCTGAAAGGAGACAAGGGCATCAGAAGATCAAGGTTAAAGAAGCCCTGCTGTTTTCTGAGGATCGACGTCGGATTAATAATGGAGCGCGCTCTCGTATATTTTCCTTAAAGGGCTAATGAGAAGGTGGGAGTTCATAGCTCCCGCTCATTCCGGTACTTTTCTGGTGCCTGCTAATTACAAACAATCAGCGTACGAGTTTACTAGGCTATGCCAGGAGAACCATCATGGTCATGGGTATATCTACCCATCCCAGGCATACACAAAGACACAATTTTGGACATGTTGCTCCAATGTCAGGTCATGCCCCAACGTACCCCCATAAATTACCCCCATGAAAATCTGTTTGAAAATCATTTTCCATGCAGTGTTGCCAGATTGGGCGCAATTGCGTTATTTGGGCACAACTGCGCTATTTGGGCATATTTTGAAATTCCATTTAGAAATACGCCTGCGCACTATTGGGCACAATTTAGAATTAAACTGGCGCGTTTCCATTTGCCCGTTACAAGACCGTGAAAAACGAAATTTCACACTTCCGTCCTTGTTTTTATTTTTCTCAAAACACGATTCCATTATTAAATGCATTGTAACGCCGCTAGCAGTGCAGAATCGTAGGATTTGGAGTGCCTTATAGTTCACGTGAAACCCTTCTGTCAATCATACTCTTCAACAAATTGCCCCCGACCTTCCCAGAATCAGACTAAAAATGTGGGTAGCCGAGCCCAGAACATTGAAATTCTCGCTTTTCAAATGTAAAAAATTGCACCCAATTGGGCGCATTTCTGCCAAAAATGTGTAGGGCATGCGGCCGAAATGGGGATTCCTTTATGAGGCTGCGCAATTTCACAGAAAGGAACTGGCAACACTGTTTCCATGTAGATTCTCAATTCGCCAGCCTTAGCGATGAACCACCATAAATATTCCTTCAGCACAAGCGGACTGCGAATCATATTTGATAGTGCAAAACGGATACGTCAGCTGAATTTTATTGGAGCTATATTTCGGCCATTCTTGGCTAGGGTACTCTTCAGGCTCAAGACCGCTCCAGTTTAAAAACACACCAATCCGCCATTGCTAATTAACTATTCATTGATCTTCGTCAAAAGATTACTAGAACCTTCGAGAAGATCGAGTGGCGTGTAAGAGGATAAAAACAACTATCCCCATGTAGACATTTAGATATGTCGGAAAAAGAAATCATCGGCCAGTTTTAAATCTTTTGGTCTCGGAAGCTGAATATTATTTAGCTCAATTGCAGAATCTTCAAGAAATCACTATGACGAATTTAGTATAATTTACGGCGTTTGTTTATTGTGATCTAGTTTACATCCTTAATTCTTTGGACTTACTAGAAAATACTTAAGGAAATCGATAATGCAAATAATTAGTTTAATTTTTCTACACATTTTCCACATGCCTGCTACAATAAAAACGTTATGTTAGATCCAAAGTCAAACTATGATTCCATCCTCCCCATGCTTCCCACCCGCACCGCTAGATGACCCAGCGGTCGGATCGAGTCGTGGCTTCATCTTGGGTCGTGGGTGGGGGGGGGGGGGGGGTCTAGACGTTGAAAGTGCTAGAATGCTTATGATATAACTCCTTTAAGTAGGACAAATAGAGAACTAACTGGTACACGGCAAATTCTTTGCAGATCGGTAGTCAAGCAAGGCGGAGAATTTTGTGAGGAGGAGAAGGGCAGCAGAACATCAAGGTTACAGAAGTCCTGTTGTTTTTCGAACATCGTTTTCAGATTAATAACTGAGCGCGATCTCATATACTTTCTCGTATATGAGAAGGTTAGAGTTCCGGCCCCCACTGTATCCATAATTAAGAATTCGGATAGCACACATGATCATTGATCGACTGTAGCCTACTTGGATAAGCCAGGGGGCCCAGGAAAACTATCTGAATCGTGGGTATATCTAACCGCCCGCCGATTCAAACATAAGAAAATCTTATTATTTTCCCGTTTTATTCTTTTCATCTTAATTTTATCGTATTGCTTATTAGCGAAGACGTAAATTTATCTTATTGGTTCTAAACTTTGTGCTTGGAAGTCCTTAACGAAGTATTTTGTCAGATTCCACCATGAGCAACTAGTGACAATTTACAATAAAATCTGTGTTCGGATTACAAAACTTCCACCACCTTTTGCTTTCTGGGATATTTATATTTCAGTCTTTTGCGAGCTTAATTTTATCTAGAAATGTAGGCTTTTGACATTTCTCAGTTGTTTTATATATTTTAATCTACTTGCAAATGTAGGCTTTTGGCATTTCTCAGTTGTTGTATATATTTGAATCTACTTGCTTTGCTTAAAGGACCCCTCCCACTATTTACTCTTCAACTTAAAATATTTGGATACTTTAAAACTATGCTGTGCTTTCAACAAATTACCCAAGGTTTTGGCTGTTTCAAACCTTTTCCGAGACCTGTTGACTTGTAGCGAAAACAGGAAAGAATTCATAACCGATTCTTCTGATGGAAAAACTTATCGCAGAGAACTGTCGACAGCGTGATAGACATCGAAAGTAACAGAACACGGCAAGTGAGAAAATCAGCGTGGTTTCGTTACAGGGGTTAGAATGTACCGTACGAAATTTGGGTCTCCGGGTTTAGAAATATATGGATTGCTAATGGAAGTAGGTTGCATTACTATAATAGGTAAGACAGGCCCTTTCATAACGTAGACATGATGGTAGGTAAAGACCTTTTTGGTTGCTTATTTACTATCACGTTATTAGGCTACCAGTTCTGAACACAAATAAATATCAGAGGCTAATAATAAAAAGGGTAGGCTATCCAGTATCCGCCCATATACCTTGCTTTATCTCTCAAGTTCACGTAAAAAGAAGAATTTTGATAAGCTCATAACGTTCAGGAGGGGGTCCGAGCACTCAGGCAATCATCCCAACCCCTTGTACCCGAACCTACCCACGACAGTCGTTCACAAAGACGAATGAAAAAGATAATACAGGTAGAAACCCCCTCTGTCGGTATAACCCCTATAATCCTGTTAAAACCTGGCTACCCGTACACCCCGGGGTAGTCCGCAAAACAACCCAATTCCTACCTTTGTAGTAGTAGAGGCAGTACTCGGAGAGGACGAACCACCGCCGCTTCCACAACATGAATCCATCGGCCCCCTGTTTGTGCAGCCAGCCATGAAGTGTTACAGGGGCACCGGGTGGGCGTGGTTTTGCCACCGGACTCTTCAGCGCCACCTTGCGACTACCCTGAAAATGTGGATAATTTTGACAACGTACTTCACGCGATTATGGTAGGAGGTGATCGATAGCTATATCGGTCGTTGAACGAGGAAAGTATGCGGTGTAAGTAGGCTGAATTTGCAAGTTTAAGTGATGGACTAACGCTCTGTACTCAAATACGGAGAGGGGATGCATACTACAAAAGTAGTGAACTGAAAAATAAAAACGTTCCTCAAGCGGGATTTGAGCCCGCAGCCGTCGGCTTCACATACCGAAGGTCTAACTAATTACGCTGTCGAGGGGTTTCATTGCAAAGCGACATGTGGGATAGGGACGGTCATCCCTACTGGGGATACAATGAAACAATTTCTAAGAGGGGGAAGGGCTAAATGTCGACAGCCTAGGGACCTACACAGGTTTTAATCCGGCAGTCAGTGAAGAAGGTCGAAATCGGAGACGGCAGTGCGAAAATCTTCGCATTCTCATCCTGTCACTGTTTAGGTTTATTTTCTTGACAAATTTATTTTATACACTTTATTTGCCTACTCACTGGCGAAACTCGCCTATTTTGTTTACCTCGAGAGACCGAATTACAAATGAGTGATTATATTTAAAAAGTCAAATGAGCGCTAGGATGGGAATTCATTAATTTTTGTGGGGTCCGCCGTAAAAGACAAGCAAAACTTCTTCTTTTTGGGATCCCAAAACGTAAGTGGAGGGATACGTATGAGATCACGAAAGTTGTCCGTCTGTCAGCACGATAGCTCTCGAAGGGAACGAGATATTTTGATGAAACTTGATGTGAGGGTTCTTTGGGTCAAGTGTAAGGTCAACTTTGCAGATGGGCTTTGTAACCTTACATTTTTTTTTGGGGGGGGGGGGGGGGGGGTCAAATGTGGCAAACAAAATATTTTTAAACAGCTAATGTGATAGTCGATTACTTGGTAAGAAGACACCTTAACGCGACGATGAAAACCATTTTCTTGCCGGACAAGGAGTTAGTACGGAATCCGGCAAAAGCTTGTTAAAAGTAAAAGCTTCATTTGAAGTTGATTTGATGTTCGGTTTAGGGATAATAAGACATGCTGAACCCTTATGTGAAAAGGATTTTCTACCCTGACAATTAGTTCGCCCGGAATCCGGCCAAAACCGGAAAATTTGTTAAAAGCAAAAGTTTTATTTGATGTTGATTAGATGACAAATTTAGGGGTAAGAGGAGACGCTGAGTCTGTATATGACAATCATTTTTTACCCAGACATATAATTCGTCCTGAATCCGGTTGAAACCGGATAAAGTGTGTAATAAGTTAGTTTTATTTGAAGTTGCTTTGATGTTTTATATAGGGATAAGGAGATACGCTGAATTCGTTACTGAATTTTCTTTTTTTGCTGGACAAGTAGTTCGCTCGAAATTCGCCCGAAACCGGAAATTTGGCAGAAGTACAAGCAGGAAGTTTCGGTCAGTATCGTCAAAACAGATATGACTTATATAGGTATATTTGAACTTAGTTTTCTCAGATGATTAGCCTGGCGACGACTGGATCTGGCGAAGACAAGACCGAATTGTCTGGATCAAATAAAAGATTTTTGGGACCGCATCGAAACCTTTGGTCTTGTTAGTTTTGGATTTCTTATGTTCTCTTTGTTAAGGTCTTGTTAGTTTTGGATTTCTTATATTCTCTTTGTAAAGGTGTTGTTAGTTTTGGATTTCTTAAATTCTCTTTGTAAACATTTGTTGCAACAGTTGCAAAGTCGCATGATGCTCTGACGCTAGCGAGTAATCTATGCAAACTTTTCAGGAAATGTTTAAACGGATTCTTTAGGGCAGTCCTTGGTCTCTTCGAATCTCTGCCTGTCGATCAGAATAGCTCACTGTTGTTAAAACTAATAGCCAGTAACGCCTAACCGCAAAGCCTCTTACCCTTACCGTTTGGTCAAGAGTATTTTTTTTTCACTTTTCAGTGAAGATGCTCACTTTAAGGGAGCTAGAAATTCATTTGCAAGCAAAACCTTTGAGGTAAAATTTACCACGGGCTCACGGGGGTCATGGAAATGGATATTGCCCTCAACCCAGTTCTGTAAATGATTTATCTAGAGCATTTGTTCGTTATTCCCACCAAGTTCCGTCCCGATCAATCCAGTCTAAGTGGGTCAAGAATTCCCCCTCCCCCACAGTTATTCAAACAGTGACCTTGCGCTCAAGGAGTACTTACCCCCCACAATTGCTGAATCCGGTCGATACATGAAAAAGAACATCAGAGACATGTCTCCTGTTCAATTATAAATTTCATTCGAATCATATTACCTGTTGAAAAGTTACGCATGACTTAATGTTCCGGATTCTCCCTCCACTCCCCCCACGATGATCGGATCGATAAAACTGATATTTTCAAGTCAGTTTGATTGGGTCCCTGATACGTCTGCCAAGTTTCATCAAGAAATGCCCGAAACCGCCATCAGCGGAATTACGGGAAACCTTTTATAAGTATTGAACTGAAAGAAAAAAAATGTTCCTCAGCCGGGATTTGAACCCAAGACCCTCTGCTTGCAAGGCAGGCGTTCTAACCATTTGAGCTACCGAGGGGCTTGTGAACAGAGTTCGCAAACGACTACAATAGTCTGGTAGAAGCCGGCTAGGAACAGTGATCCGGCCCGAAGGCAAGTTCATCTAACCAGTTCACATCCCCATGTCACGAAAATAAATAATAATATATACATGGCACTTTACACAAGGGACTCGTACCGTGACAAATAAACCAGAAACAATTTTTTTCGAATATAGGCTAATTTAGAAGTCTAGGGCTGCATTGTCGAAGCCACTTAGACAAACCAGGACCCACAAAACAGGGTCTCATGGTGAAAAACAGATAAAACCACATATATGATATGGATGAGGAAGACGCCGTTGAGATGTATTATTACGGGAAACCCCCATTCACCCCCCCCCCCCCCCAAGTGTTCGGATCCATTCCGGTTGTGCGAACGATTTATCTAGAGCATATGTAAATATTCTTTGAGCCCAAGCTGACTTTGAAACATTTATTCAAACAATGTTTACAACGGATACGTCAGCTATGATTTTTCATCAGCGATATTTCGGCCCCTCTTGGCAAGGGTCCTCGTCAGGCTGTCAATCTTCTTGCCAAGAAGGGCCGAAATATCGCTGATGAAAAATCATAGCTGACGTATCCGTTGTAAACATTGTTTGAATAAACTAGAGCATATGCTTGTTCTTCCCAGCAAGTTCCACTCCCGTCCCTCCAGTCTAACCGTTTTACAAGATTTCCAGTCTCGCCCCACCCCTAGCTGTCTAGTCCGGTCCCGACTTGAAACGGGATATCAGGGACATGTCTTATTTTCAGAATAATTTTCAAATCCGATTCTCCGTTCAAAAGTTACGCACGTCTCAGTATTCCGGATTCTGCCTCCCTCCATCCCCCCCCCCCCAGATGGTCGGATCGGGAAACTGAATATTTCCTAGTTAGTTTGGTCGGGTCCTTGATATACCTGCCAAGTTACATCGTCCTAACACATCTGGAATCTCGCCATCATGGGACAGACCACCCGGCCGATAGACGGAACTGCGATCGGTATATGGCATTTGAGCCAGCGGCTGCAAGAGCCATACAAAAAATTACGGTTACAACTTTGACTGACCTTTTTCTGCTCCATTTTGATCAAGGTGGCGTTTCAGCAACTTCCCGGTCAGGCATGCCTTACCTCAATAAGGCATTCAAATACGGTAAGCTCTTGATACCAACTTGTAGAGATGGCGCCCACGGACCTTACAAAAGAAAGCAGTTAGACCTTGCTCCGGAAATAAAAGGCCATAAAGCTACGATCTGGACTTTCCCCCTCCCCCAACGTGGCTAATGGTCAGAAAAATACAGTTTTCTAGGTTTTTCGAAGTCGGTGCTGTTGTTTCCGACAATTTTAGAGAGATAATCCCTGTTGAAACCTTGGAGCTTTTGCTTTCTGTAAAGCCAAGAACAAATAATCTGAAAAAACCTCCGTCTTTGGTACAATGCAGCGACTATGGATACCCCAACAAAACTGAGCTGAGCTAGAGGTACTTGCTCTAGCTTTGAGTTCATCCCCGTCTACTTCCGTCTTCGCCGTTGCTCATAGCAGAGGAATAAGTGCAGGAGGCACGCTGACCCGCTCCGGAGCGCGTCCACAGAACCGACCAGCTTTTACTTTGAGAGTTTCTTCTACGTGGCTCCATAGCGATATAGCTATTTGTAGAGGTAACGAAACATTATGTGCCGTGTAGCTCCTAACTTCCGCTCGTTTGCATGAGGCGGGGTAAAAAAAGGTATAGGTATCAGCACTAGCCTTGACAGGCCAAGCTGTCGGTGCTGATCTCCGACTCTCGGCCCTCAGCCAGGAAGTGCAATGGGGGGGTTGGGGGCCAGCCATCCTGTGCTTTCACACACCCTTCCTGTCACCTTCCTCGGATTTCTCCAGGTGCCCATTTGAAGCTGGGTGGACTTTGGCTTGTCTTATAGGGTTACGCCACTAACCCCCGTCCCAAACCAAACAGTAGGCACTACCGAGACTCGTACAAGTGGCCCTTCACTTGCGAGTCCAGCGCGCTAACCACTCGGCCACGGACGGACATGGGAAATTATGCACCTTATGTAGTAATTAGTTCTCCCCCGAGTGATTACTTTCATTTGGAAGCTTCCAAATTCCTCTTAGCTTAGGCTAAGAGTGAAAGTAAACATGAGAATACAACTACATAAGGTGTCTTAACCTATATTTTTTAGTCAAAAATCTATAATTCCCTCCCCCAGAGGGCACTGGAGGTATGCGAGGTGCGCTAGCAAGGAGGTATGATGAAATATTCGACTCCGCATGGTCGTATTACCGAGATAGGGAGACGGAGGTTCTATTCGATTCAGGACATATTAGGGACGTTTACCATTATTTTTTTCACCGGCTCTTTTGAGTAATATTATGTATATGTGTACATATTTCTTTCCCAATCCGCCAGACGCACAAGGCGACAGCGGAGTAGAAATTAACAAAGAAAAGCCAACATATGAACACAGAAAATGCATCCATAATTTACTGGGCCTAAAAATCACGATGTATGCGATGGGCTGGGTGAGTAGCAGGCGCCTACAGCAATCATTCCATGGTCGAGAACCCAAATAGGAATCACACATAGAGCGTGTTCCATCCTAATTACCGTAGTTAATACGCACGACGTCACACATTGTGGCTTTTTGCCGTCAAGGCTGGAACGATTTTTCTATTTTCCAGCAGAATATCATGCCACGGGGAATCCGACCAATCATGTTACAGAGATGCGTAGTTGCCACGCTCACTACGCTCCCGAGCATGGTAAGTACATAGTTATTATTATTTACTATTTAGAGAAGGTCGGAACGGTCAGCGTAGTAAATTTTTACGAGGCTGGAACGACAATGGTAACAAATAATTACTATTGTTAAAAGGGTGGAACACGCTCATAGAGCAGCGGTGTAAAGTTGTTCGTGGCTGATGATTTCAATCATCAGGAAGGAACGGCATAGTAACCTAATCGCGTTTTTTTTTTCTGTTCATCAACAATCGAGTGTTGACCGCCAAAACGTCCCTGTTGATCAGCAGAGGTGAATCTCCGCCAAAACGCTCTGTTTGAAAAATATGGGAGATTAGCCTACCACACAAGTTGACCAACAGAGCCGACCAACAGCACTTTCAATTGTTGGTCGACTTCACCAACATTGTTGGCCACAGAGATTTCTGTCGCAAGAACACACTGTCCATCAACATTGGCTCAATGTCGAATCGCTAAAAAACGCCTTAAACCTTGTGGCTACACATTATCACCAGACAGGGTAACAAACTCCTTCCAGACCCGCCATTAGGCAATTTCAGGTAGCTCCGCTTCACTGTTTATTACAAAACCTAGGATATGTAAAAGATATGCGGTAGTGTGATATGTAATCAAGAACGGATAATGATAAGAACCTGTGTTTCTCGGCCTCTGCGCCGATGACAGTCCGCGGTCGTGGCCCGAAAAGACTGAGCGGGTGTGAACCCGAGACCTTGTAGGCTATATAGAGATTGCACCGTACCGGAAGAAGACGAAATTTCTCACACTCATCGGAAAAAAAAGTAGAACAAAGGACTTAACATTCCTAGATATAAAATTTTTGATTTTGAGACTGAATGGTGAAAACTGTAAACTTGCAAATACTGAAAAACTTTTACTGATTTTATTCGACCCCGCATGGTCGTATTACAGAGACAGGGAGACGGAGGTTCTTGTGATTATTTCTTCTAGCTAGTACTGCAGACACGATGGCTGGTGGCTCGCACAGATAATCGCGCGCGGAACTTCATTTTAGTTGTAGTTTTGTAGCAGCAACAAAATCGCAGCAAGACTCCCACGCGACGATTGGGTTCAGCTGCACAAACTGGCAAATAATCCGAGTCAAAAGCTTGCAATGGTACTAGATCTCTTGAGGCGGAAACAAGTAAGTACCTGTCTTATGTCAGTCTCCCCATCTGACAGCAATAGCAGTTGTTCAGTAATTGTATTAATTTTTTTGGCGAACGAAAACACGGGCTATTTTGTGAATATTGGCGTCCGTGTGTAGGCTGCCTGCAATCCCACAGTGACAACTAACAGCAGTCGTTCTTACCAATCTTACCCTTCTTACATCGTCCTAGCGTTACAATCCGTAGCCTATAAGGATTAAATTATTGTCTGGGCCTGAAGGATGTTCATTGGTATGTTAAGGTGTCTCATGCCTACAAGGCCTACCCAGCTTCCGCTATCGCAAACTGTATGTCCAACGACGTGGCAACATAATCCCTACCCAGCCTAATACCCACGAAGATAAGAACGATTAAGCAAGCAATAATCACAGTCAAAGGTAAACTGCGGCTGATCGTCCAAAGATACTATGGTTCAGTACCGTCTCAGATTGATGTCACAGTATATTTTTCCCACACACGCAGATTAGACGTACCGGCCTCGAGGTTCTACGCATAGCTTGAAGATATTAGTCGTAACTTCCACCAGAATTATAGAGGATAACTCCTTCCGGCTACTACAAACCTGATGGCCAAGGGGTAAACATCGTCAGGGTACTACAATGTCTCCTCGTTTGTTACTCGTTCCAATCAAAAGAAAACTTGATTAGCATTTGTGTATTTATTGTTTGCCAAACTAGCTTTTCATCTGATGATGACGATAATTTGTAGTCCTTCAAAATAAACACAAAGCACGAAGACGGAATGAATGTAGGGAAAAGGAGAATTAACGCTAATTAATTACTCAAAAACTCTATTTCTCCATGTCAAACAGGCTTTTCGTTGTCGAAATAGTTTGAGAAGTTGGAACCAATTGCCTCAAGACTTAAAAAACATTCCTGATATTCCTTCGTTTAAGCGTCAAATTAAACAGAACCTGTTTAGTAAGTATGAATTTTGAGAAATAGTATTAATTTCCATTATGTTGAGGTTGTTATTTATTGTTTGTTGTGGGTGCTCTGAGGATGATTATTATCTTTATCCGTGGTATATTTTTTGTGGTTTGGTTTGTGGTCTCGATTAGGACAACTGAAGTTGACTCTTGTTCATTAGTTGTTCTGCATTAATGCAGTTTTTACTTTTTTGCCACCCCCTAGGACAAGGTTACTTCTTGGGGTGGTTGTTAAAAGTTTTCTAAATTTTCTTAATTTGTTTTCTTCCTTTATTTTCACATTCCGTTTTCTTTATTTGCTTCTGTATTATGGTGTATGTTGGATCATCATCGCACCTGAACTGTTTAATTGTAATTCTAGTGAAATAGGTAGATAACTAGTTCTTAAAGATTAACTGAAAAGCCATCTTATTTTAGTATCATTTAACTGAATACACTACATTATTTGGATAGTTAGGAGATTTTTGGAGAAATATGCCACTGATTTTCTAAATTTTCTTAATTTGTTTTCGTTCTTTATTTTCACATTCCGTTTTCTTTATTTGGTTCTGTATTATGGTGTATGTTGGATCATCATCGCACCTGAACTTTGGAGGTTCATGTTTAATTGTAATTCTAGTGAAATAGATAGATAACTAGATAGATAACAAACCTGTAATCAAATGATTAATTATATAATTAATGATTACAGGTTTGTTTCCTTCCCCGAAGTTGAACCAGAGGATTGACATTGACACCCTGACGAGGACTTGCCAAGAAGGGCCGAAATATCGCTGATGAAGAATCATAGCTGACGTATCCGTTGTAAGCATTGTTTGAATAAATGTTTCAAAGTCAGCTTGGGCTCAAAGAATAAGTATCATTTAACTGGATGCACTGCATTATTTGGATAGTTAGGAGATTTTTGTTTTCTCTATTTCCTCTAGTACAATGTTCAGAATACCAACGGCCAGCGAAAAAGTGATGAGTAAATAGATTATCCTATCTCAGGCCTTTTCACTTCAACTTTAAAGTGTAAATATTTGTGTTTAGTGAGAGGTCCACTACAAGCTATGATTCCGCAGGGAGATGGTCCCTCCTGGGACCTCCAGTGCCTTGACATTGTGTAGTGGGTACGGTATTTGAAGTAATTAACAATCGAAATGGAACAGAAATAACTTTCAACATACACAAAAAGAACACCTAACCTAGAACTAGACTTTATTGCGTAGAAGGATTTTCCAGTCATGATGAATATTCTGGCTACCATGGCCTATATGTTTGAATTTTTTTACACAGCTGTTAGTTGACCACTCATCTGATAATGACTGGACATTTTTTTAGTTTCTGGTCCGAGGGAGGGAGGATACTCTGAAAAAAGGTAGAACTTAGAAGATGCACTAGATTTGTTTTATTTATCTATTTACTGTTTGCCTGATTAGCCTTTTTGTTGAAAAGCGGTTGACGAACTTCCATTTCACGTTTACTTATATATTTATACGACGGCCATGCTTTATGCTAGTTGGACTTTCGGTTGGCATTAAATTGTTGATGTTCATTGACAACAATCGTCGCTCTCCGCAATTTCATGCACTAAACATTCCTATACTAAATGGCAACAAACTTCTAGCAATAAAAATGAAATACAACATCCAAAATCTCCATTACTACGGTTTATGACACTTTGGTGGAAAGAAAGGCTTGATGTAAAGAAAGAACAGATATTCAAGCAGAAGCACAAGTAATTTAAGACCATCTTAATAATATGTCAATTTACTTTCAGAAACTTACCTCACGAACTCCACTTATAAGCTACTTCTACTGTAATCCAAATTCCTTCTACAATCCACTTTCACAAATCTTTCCACTCCTTTCACTCTCCAATCCACCCCGACAATTTTGTGTATCCACAATTTCTTCAGACACTCCAAATACCTGGCTGTTTCTTTCTTCAGCGTAACCAACTACCTGAGCGGAGTAAGGAACACAATGGTGAACACCTTGCCTCAAGCAGGCAAGGAGGCATGCTTAGAGAAAATGCACGAAGCGCCCATTACAAAACCTGAAATAGAAGATTATATACGAACAACGTGTGGGAAAAGCACCATGAAAAAGAAGAGATCATCAGAGATCAGGCCTGGGAAGAGTTCATAGACGCTCAGCTGGATACTTTGGAGTCAAACTATGTAATCACAGAAGTCTAAAGAGGCTACATGAATTTGGAGACAGATGGGAAGATGGGCACCAGCGCGGAATAATGTAACTAGAGGCTTGACACTTACTACAGGAGGGGTATCAAACCTCGAACCTGGCCGAAAACCTTACAAGTAAATTTCTGTGCAATTTCGGGGGTTGTTTTGCCTTTCGAGGGGGGTTGCCTGATGGTCCGACAAAAAAGTACAGAAAACGAGGGAAAAGCCTATAAAAATGCCTATTTTTGTATGTTTCGGGGGGAGGATTCAACCCCCTACCCCCCCCCCCTGGATACGGCCTTGCCTGGGTCACTCAGGGTTTCCTTCTTGACCTTGTTAGGACTGCATTGAAATTTTCTTCCAACCTTTTTAGGACAGGTTCTAGGTTGTGTAAATTCGAGGTTGGATATCCCTACTGTAATACTCTTGGTGACTATCTCTCCTTGCGGATGCAAAATCTCCGGCCTCTCCGGGTAGCTAGCGGAAGAAAGGCAGAAGTGCTGTCATAGCTGCTGGCAAAGATCGCAGTGATTGATTGACACAGGATTTGAGTCGTTGAGTTTGAGTCGTACGGACACGCTTACTCCTTCTTCCTGAGGATCGCTGGCGTGTTTTGGACTTAGTCATACAGAGTATTCAAAAATAACTGTCACCTTCCAACAGTCGAACAAAAATTGCATGCGACCAGCAAGAAATCGGAAGAAAAATAGACGAAAATGCAGTTTTTGGGATCACAGAACGTAAGTGACGGGATACCTATGACTTCGTAAAAGTTGTCCGTCCGTCTGTCAGCACGATAACTCTCGAAGGGATCGAGATATTTTGATGAAACTTGGTGTGAGGATTCTTTCTGTCAAGGGACAAATCGAGTTCGTAGACAGGCTCTGTAGCCCTACATTTAAGAGGTGGGAGGGGAATTTCTCGCCGGACAAGTAGTTCGTCCGAAATACGGCCAAAACCGGAAAATATGTTAAAAGTAAACATTTTATCTGAAGTGATTAGAAGAGATGCTGAACACTTAGGTGAAAATCATTTTCTACCCGGACAAGTAGTTCGCCCGGAATCCGGCCGAAACCGAAAAATTTGTTAGAAGCTAAAGTTGTATTTGTTGTTGATTAGATGTCCGATTTAGCAGTAAGAAGACATGCTGAATCCGTATACGACAATCATTTTTTACCCGACATATAGTTCGCCCGGAATCCGGCTGAAACTGGAAAATTTATCGTAAGTTAAATTTTTATTTGAAGTTGATTAGATGTTGGATATAGGGGTAAGGAGATACGCTGCATTCATTTTTGAGCTTTATTTTTTGGCCGGACAAGCAGTTCCGGAATTCTGCCGGACCGGAGAATTGGCAGAAGTAAGGCAGGAAGTTTCGTCAAAACAGATATGACTTATAGGAATAAACACACATGCTGAATCCATTTCTGAACTTGGTTTTCTCAGATGATTAGCTATTTGGCATTAATCTGTTTCTCAACTTTAATAGTAGAAATGATAGATAATCCTTCAGCCCACTCCGGTCTTCACTCTGGTCTTTAGCCCACATTGGTTTAACTCCAACCAATTTTCAGAGAAGAAGTTATAAAATCAGATATTTAAGGAAGAATCTTTAATTGTTTTTCCACAAGTTAATTTTCCAGCTTGAGCCTAAAGAGGACCCTTGCCAAGAAGGTCCGAAATATAGCTCTAATAAATTGTAGCTAACTTATCCGTTTTGCACCGTCAAATGTAGTAAAAATGTTCAAGGAGTCTGGTGAAGACTGGATCTGGCGAAGACAAGACCCAATTGTCTGGATCCAATATTGAACTTTTGGGATCCCATCAAAACCTTTGGTCTTGTTTTATGGCTACAATGCTTGGGTTACTTCCGTAAATTTTCAACAAGCTTTGAAGCTATAAGTGTCTTGAATCTGACGTTAAAGGGATAATAATAATAACTCATTTATTTCCTTAATAGCATTTACAACTTCTAGCTGCGGATCGTCAACATAACAAATTACGAATCACGACTGATTGATATTCTGACAGTTAAAGTTACGAATAAAATAAGGCCCAAACGAAGAAAAATACCTTTCGGTTGAGTTTATGGGGGGTTGAAGAAGCCGTGGCTTGTCAGTGTTATCTGGTCTTCCCCTTGTGTTCGGTCTGGTCTGGAGTTTCGAAGTCTGGGAAAATAGTCCGGTGGTGGGCAGAAGTTTCGGATGTGAACACTAAAATATTGGTCATGGATGTGGACAATCTGTTTGCCCAGATACATTAACTTATTTAACAACAACAGCAAATCATCACAACTAGTGAATATACTGGCAGACCTAAACCATAATTGGTGACAAGGTTGTCCCCCACCTAAACGCAAGACCATCCAGTCTGGATGCTTACTCCTTACAATGTTGCATGTCTCCAAGCACGGACTTGGTCGGTGAGCAAGTCCGTGATTCTCGAGAAGCGCTGCAGTCTTCCTTGGAGGCACTGCAGTGCAAAAACGGATGTAGCCAGAATCAGTACGAAGCGGCTGAGAAGTGGAGCTGCAGCGAGCAACGAAAACGATGCTCGGAAACAAAACATTTCAAATTTGACTGACGGAGAGACCATAGGCTACACCCAAATTCCAGGAGAGATCATAAATCTGAAGGGAAAAAGTTCTGCTATCTTCTAAGCGAGTTCAGCACTAACCAATTTGGCTTTCTACCGAGAAAAGGCAACACAGCTGCACTTCTAGAAGCTTTAAATGACTGGACTGAGGCGATCGAGAGTGGAAAGTCTGTACTTACAGTATTCTTTGATGCGGAAAAGGCCTTCGACTTAGTCCCTCACCCAGAGCTACTAAACCAGCTCAAAATTTTCAACCTGGCACCCTCCGTCACCATCTGGATAGAGGATTTACTCTAAGACCGATCCGAGCAAACCAGAATCAGTGGAAATCTCTCCAAGCAAAGTCACGTAGAAAATGGTTTTGTCCAGGGTAGCACCCTCGGACCCACGCAGTTTCTAATATAAACTCTGCCACCACAGGGCTGAGCAGCCCCCACGAAATCTACGCAGACGACACGAAAATCTACCGTACATACAATCAGAGGCGTTACTAGCCAAAATGTTTGGTGGGGGGACGAGGCATTTACCGATTGGCTGGTAATTTTTACCGACTTTTTCTGCAGAAAAACGACTGTTTTCAACAACAAAAATAACATTTTCGAAAAAAAATCGACTATTTTGACGAAAATTTACCAGAAAAAACGATTATTTTGACGAAAATTGAACAATTTCAGAAAAAAACGACTATTTTGACGAAAATTGACCAGCTTCAGAAGACAGTATCCCCCCCCCCCCCAGTCGTGATGACCCTGCATACAATAGCCAAGACGATGTAGATGCTCTGCAAAGAGATATTAACCTCTTCACTGACAACCTCTCAAATCTCGGATTCGAACACAATGTCACGAAGTGCAGAGTAATGTGCATTGGAAGACCAAAAACAGCCCCCCCCCCCATCTAACAATTCGAGAAAAACTGGGAAAAATACACACTAATACCTCCAAATGACCAAAATCAAATCACTGGTTATTTTTTAACAACTGGTTGACAACATTGGGGGGGGGGCCCGGCATCCCCCTCTATATGCTGCCCCCTGGCATCCCCTCTAGAACGGTAGTGCTGTTGATCTGAAACCAGTAGGTGTAATTATTTCAGATAATTAGAAGAAGGTAATTCCGAAATCCTGTTCACAACCTAAGGCATTTTTCTGCGACACAGTTGTGGGACACACAATTCTTAGTGTTTCTCTCGGAAACATGATTGTGTGCCACACAGTCGAGCCACATGTTGAAACTCGCAGAAACACCATTTTGTCTATTTTTGGGGCGGTAATATCAAATACCTGAAAATAAAAATTAAATTCATGTAAAATCTCATTAAATAGAACACCTGGCTTATTTCCTTACTATTCTGTACAAAAAGCATCCTCAGTTTGAAGTCTACATGCTTGAAAAAGTAGTTAATTTTATTGTTTAGATACTATTTTGCTGTTTAATTTAAATTTCCCGCCAGAATCGAGCCACAAAATCGACAATAACCTCGCCAGTTGTTTGTCAAATTTGAGCCATAAAGAGAGCCACTAAAATCCTGTTGGTCCACGGAAACACACAAAAGACAGTGGAAACACTCTTTTCGGGCCACAGTCGACCCACAAACTGTTTATGGGAGCACAGAAAAATGCCTTTACTACACTGAATTCGAACTACATGTTTTGTCAAGCATTTTGCAGTTTATTCTGGTTGCTGTTCATTCAGTAGCCTGACATTTGTGTGCATTTGAGTGACATGCAAATAAGCACAGCTCTACAACTCAACACATTGTACTGTGTGTGTTGTCTAAAGAAAACAAATACAGGAAGTTGGTGAATCTAAAAATCGACTAAACTCACCCAGTCGAGAAGCTATCTTACCAGGAACATTTCTGAGTTGCTTCCTGATATCACATTTTCGGTATTTGAATGCGACGCTGAATAGAGGATTCTTCCGAAGAATCACCCCGCCCTTCGCAAAGAAAAATCCCTACAGACAAATTGTAACATCACAGGTCTACAAAGAACTTTAATTCACATATATGAACTAAGTCCAAAACACGCCAGTGATTCTCAGGAAGAAGGAGTAAATGTGTCCGTAACGACTCAAACTCAATGACTCAAATCCCAAGTCAGCGCAGCTGTGACACCGCTTCTTCGTTTCTTCCGCAGGTACCCGGAGATTCTGCATCGGAAGAGAGAGATAGTCATCAAGAGTATTCGTCATCAAAAGAATTTGGCCACTGTTCGGCTAATGAAATAATAAGACTTCGATGAAGAAATCTTGTACTTGATAGTTATCTACAGTTAAACTGTAGTGGGTCCAATTTAAATATACACTGTAAAAAGTTTCTCCGAGTAAGGATTAAAGTTAACTGCAGTATTTGCTGCTGGGATTAATATTATCTACACTGGGATAAGAATAATCCAAATTAGAGATAATCTTATCTCATTAGAGACAAGAATCATCCCAGTAGCAAATACTGCAATGTATTTTTGTTTAGGGTTGATCTGGGCTTAAATGCACATTCTCGCCGTTTCCAGAGAACTCCACTTGAGGAGTCCCCGCGTTTTTGTTTGTCCCGGCGACTCACTCCTCATATTCTCGCGAGTCCCCACCGACGGGAAATGCTCCGATTATCATCATTATCATCAAAAATGACTCCCTTTCAGATTCAGAGGGGAATAAGTTTTTACTGGTGTTGGTGCAATGTATAATCAATTATTTTGCAAAATTAGCGAGGAATAGGATTGTCTATGAATACAGCAAAATGTGAAGTGCTGCTTTTTAATGGTAATAGTGATTTATCATTTGTTGTTAATGTAGCTTTAGATGGTATTACAGTTAAGCCGTATGATAAACTGATGTACCTTGGTATTCCGATTGGTAAGACGCTGAAACAAACTAAAGCTAACAAATATTCTTTCAGCCCAAGCTGACTGCGAATCGTATTTGATAGTGCAAAAAGGACACGTCAGTTGAATTTTATTGAAACTATATTGCAGCCCTTCTTGGAAAGGGTCCTATGTATTTCTTGTATGTCTCCCACAAGTTCCTTTTTTCCAACTTGCGGTTTTGAGACTGAAGAGGGTATATATCAAATATCAAACTAAAGCATTGATTGTTGACAACATGGAAAGCAAAATTCGTCGGTCTTATGGTCAAACTGCTTCAACTCAGTTTCATCTAAACCGAAGTCTACTAGCAAAATACAGTGCTGTGCTACCCCATGTTCTATATCTAGCTCCATTTTCTGAATCATTAAATGATACGGACCGACTAAAAATGAAACAGATTTACTTTAAATTCGCAAAATAACTTCTTCGTCTTCCTCCTTGGACGCGCAATACCGACATGACCAAAAAATACGGTATCGTTGACCCGGCTCAAAAGCTCGGTGAGCTATGTCAACGAGTAAAATGGTAAAATGCAGTAAGATCGGCCATGAGTGGCAAGGGATTGTTCTTTGACATTTTTGTAATTGTAAGTGCGATTTTGCCCTCTGTGATTTGCCCTTTTTTCTTTGTTGTGTCATCTTTTCTTCTTTATGCTCTATCATTTTCTCTTTCCTTTACGATGGGCGAAAAATAAACATTAAATTAAATTACATTACACAAACAATCAGAATAATCAAAGCCAAAATAGTGCAGCCAGACTAATTTCGTCAACTGCATATTTTTCTATCAGACAAAATCCATTTTGGAAGCATTCCTCGTATTCTTGCTATTTTCCGTACGCGGAGTACGCGTGGAGTGACTCCCTCTATTCTCGACGTTCCCTTCGATTTCCCGAAGAGTCCCCGGGGAACGGTGAGAATACGCCTTAAGACTTAAGTACGGTGACTAATATCGACGTTCTCGCCAAGCCGCCAAGCATCGACTTTGATTTTTTTTTTTTTTTTTTTTAAGAGACCCATTACAAGCAAATCTCGCAAAGTCTTTCTCAGACTGTATAAAAGCCAGGCTTCACCTTCCAGATTTTTCTTCCGGATTCAAGACAGCCGTTTTCGTCTAGACAGATCTGGAAGGTATAGCCAGGCCAAAACCGTAAATGTAAAGGGAACATCTAGGAATTTTTGAAGAACAGCAAATTTAACTGTCATCAATATCATGATAATCTGGAAGGGTTGGCTTGACTATACCAAAGCCCCGGACGTCTGGGACGCCTCCACTTTGGAATCTCTCTATAGCCTCTGCCGAATACAAAGACGAGATCAGACTTGTTGAGGTTGTACAGAGACGCGCCACAAAGGTTATAGATGGCCTTAAAGACCTCTCCTACGATGAAAGACTAAAGTCGTATTCTCGCCGTTCCCCGAGGACTCCATTTGAGAAGTCCCCGCGTTTTTGTTTGTCCCAGGGAGTCACTCCCCTTATTCTCGTGAGTCCCCACGGACGGGGAATGTTCCAATTATCATCACCATCACCAAAAAGGACTGTCCCCGATGAAAAATTTGTAGCCTGCGTAGTAGTATGGTAGTAGTACGAAAACGTTGCATGGAATACTATGTAATAGCTAAGAATACTATCATTTAATGTGCCTCAGACCGGTCCAGTCTTATATAGTAGTATACAGTAGCATCTTGTCTTGCCATAGTAGCATCCTGTCTTACCATAGTAGCACCCGGTCTTGCTAGTAGTAGCATATAGTAGTATGCAGTAACACGGTAGCCTTGAAGTTGAAGCATGTAGTAGCATCGTTAGTACTGCATGCTACTTTTTCGTACTACTTCATAGTACTATTTTGAGATAAATTTTTCATCGGGTCTTTCAGATTCGGCGGGGAAACAATTTTTGCTGGTGCTGGTGCAATTTGAAATTAATTAAAAAGAATCAGAATAAACAAAACCAAAAATAAAGTGGATCCAGACTAATTTTGTCGACTGTACATTGTTTTTTTCGAGCAAAATCCTTTTGGAAGCATTCCCTGTGTTCTCGCTGTTTCTGTACGCGGACTCCGCATGGAGTGACTCCCTCCATTCTCGCCGTTCCCTTCGATTCCCCGAGGAGTCCTCGGGGAACAGCGAGATTACGCCTTAACAAAAAAAAATCAACTGCCAACACTGGTATACCGCAGCAGCCGACGTAAACTCTCCATTGACACAACTAGCCCCCTCGACCCGCACAAGTTCAAACAACCCCATACAAGAAGCTATTCCAACCGGCCCCCCGCAACTTTTTGAGGAGGACGGAGGCCTAAAATTTTACGAAATTATTTCCGATACCAGAACTATTCGATGTATTTACGGGGATTCCGTAATTGTACAGAATCCCAATTAGGCTATCGATACTAATCTATTCGGTATAATGATCGAGATTCGGTAGTTATCACGCACTCGGTAAGCAAATTTACTGAAATGCTTTGGTAATTTTTCGATGCCAGAACTATTCGGTATATTTATGGAGATTCTGCAGTTACACAGAATCCTGAATGTGCCATCGGTACAAGATTATTCGGTATCATGAGTGAGATTCGGTAAATTATTCGGTATAATTCTCAGGACTCGGTAGTTACCACGAATCCCGACTTTTGTTTCAGTGTCAACGAAATTATACCGAACTTATCTTATTCTGTATTTTTCTGATACCAAAGCTATTTGGTATAACAACCGGGATTCGGTATTTGTACAGAATCCCGAATAAGCTGTCGGTCAGAACTTATTAGGTATAGGCCTAGTAACTGATATTCGATAATTTCTTCGGTATAATTGCCAGGATTTAGTAGTTACAACGAGCCTCGAAACTCGAAGAGGTCGAGAGGAACACTAGTCGCAGACAAAAAGACTGATCTATGATTTGATTGACAGTCCGTAATTTTATTGTGGATGCCAAAAAGACGCTCTAATCATAAAGGTTACGAAAATTCCGCCTGCGGCGCTTTTCGTCATATTCTGTTTTGTGGAAGGGTGCAACCTTTAACTGAGGTTTTAAGGAAGTTTTAGGGTTGAGATTTGATAAACGTTAAAAGCTAGAATCTACGTAGAAATAGTAAAATTTGGCAGGAAAAGGTGAACTTAAAAATTTTGTCTGCGGCGCTCACTTTATCATGGGTAGCACTGCATCCGGTTTCTGGAAATTCTTATGATCTTTGTGTTTAACCCGCGGTAAAAGATAGAATTTGTATGAGAAGCAGTCAAACTTTAGATTGCAGGAAAAACAAAACAAATTGGAGTTAGAAAATGTTCGCCTGCGGCGCTGGATTTCATTTTTTTTTTTTATATTAAATAAAAGCTGCTACTGTAATCGTGCTCGACATTGGTTGGCTTCGCAGAAACGACGCCTATGAGAAGCTGGCTAATCCTCGTTCATGCTGTAATTTATAGTGTTACTCTTTAAAGCTCAAATTGTCAGCTGCAAGGATTCGGTAAAAATTTTGAGAGATTCAGTAATCAAAAAAAGTTACTCCTCACCTCCAAACGAAAATGCACTTACGACGTCCCTGTGGATGACATACAGTCCTTTGTATTGTAATATAGTTTTAATGTAGACGTATTCTCGTCATTCCCCGAGGACTTCTTTTGAGCAGTCCTTGCGTTTTTGTTTGTCCCAGGGACTCACTCGTCGTATTCTGGCGAGTCCCCACGAACGAGCAATGCTCCGATTGCCATCATCATCTTCAGAATCAGATTCGGAGGGAAAGAAATTTTTGCTGGTGTTGGTGCAATGTAAAATTAATTAGAGGCTATCAGAAATAAACAAAACCAAAAAGGAAGTGGATCCGGACTAGTTTCTTCAATTGCATATTTCTTTTTCGAACAAAATCTATTTTGGAAGCATTCCCTGTGTTCTCGCCGACTTCTGTACGCGAAGTCCGCGTGGAGTGACTCCCTCTATTCTCGCCGTTTCCCTTGATTTCCCGAGGAGTCCTCGGGGAACGGCGAGAAGACGCCTATAGTGTTTGTCTCAAGGACTCACTTCCCACTTCTTCGTGAGCTCTCTCAAGTACTGGGAAAGCGCTGAATAAATTGTCTGGTTGAGATTGCTTAAAAGAAAAAAGCATCAGTTTGATTGTTATTGAAAAACTTTTGTAAGAAATGTAGGCTACAATTAAATAAATTAAATACAAAATAAACGAAAATATAACGGACTACTATCCACTCAGATATCCCACCCCCCCGATATTTGGAAGTTAGAAAGGTGACGCCTGGGGGCATTTTCACGGCTGCTGAGCTCGACAGAAGATGTCACCGTCCACGACGAAAATAACACTGCATGATGCCATCCCAGAGCGGGCTTGAGACAAAGAAAGATGCCGAATCCTGCGAATCCCTCTACTTATTCAGCTATATGTTTCAGCAGTCTCGTGGATGGGGAGGCATCTGATCTGGGAGACACCCCTTCCGGCTGGATACTGGATGGTGACCTGACCAGTCGAGCTATTCATACGAAAATGACCATCGGGATCGACAGAATTAACGCAATAACACCCATCATGTTGATTGGACGGAAATAAACCCAACAAAACTTACGGAACCATCCACGCGAAAATGTAAACTTCCGATCTGACGTTGTTCAGGATTTTCTTCCAAGTAGCAACTGCAACTCTAAAGGCAAAGATTTTAAAACTAAACGGAAACCTTGATTGAGTTTCACCAAAGTTCTTTTTAAACTCACTGTCATCTAGTGTCACCTGACTCGTGATACACGACAGCTAAAAAAATCATGGGTGCTCCTCAGAAAATTGACCTCCGTAGCAAGCTGGATTTAAGGTGTCCTTCACTGGAAGATAAAGTGGAAGTACTGGATGCTCGTGACCTTATTCTTCAGCATGGAAAAGGTAACTGGTAAACTAGAGATGGAGAGATTGTACCCTATTCAATAAGAAAAAATTATATTTCTACAAAATAATCAAAGGGGAATAAATTAATTTGACACAAGTTATATGACATAAAAAGTGCATGTACAAGTCAGTCTAGTACACTAGCCCCTTTTCAGGCATGGTGCTCAAACGTCTAGCACCATGCCTGGGTGCTAGACGTTCAAGCACTGTACCTTGGATTTCATGTATGGTGCATGGATTTCAGTATACAGTGCATACATCAAAAACACAGTTTCTGTCATAACAACTGAGCACCAGCTCGGACAGGGCTGAAATTACTACCATGAATTAGAGAAAACAAAGACAATCCTTTATATATTTTTCACAACAAAAACAAAAGGGCTCGGCTGATGACAGATGTGAAAAACCTCATTTCCTTTTCTACATAGTCAAGGGTTTTGCATGCAAAGTGTCCTGTGCCTCAGATTTTTCTACCTTGCAGCCAACCAGAATATTGGCTCTTGGGGAATAGATAGGGAAAATACATGGAAAATAGATAGGGTGCTGTTGGGTTTTTCATCTCCATCATTATTAGAGCCCTTTTGTTTTTGTTGGGAAAAATATATAAAGGATTGTCGTTGATTTCTCTAATTCATAGTAGTAATTCCAGCCCTGTCCGAGCCGGTGCTCAGTCGTGATGACAGAAACTGTGTTTTTTCTGTATGCACTGTATACTGAAATCCATGCACCATACATGAAATCCAAGGTACAGTGCTTGAACGTCTAGCACCCAGGCATGGTGCTAGACGTTTGAGCACTGTGCCTGAAATGGGGCTAGTGTACTAGACTGGTACAAGTCAAGAGGGATATCCAACCTCGAATTTATATGACCTCTAACTTGGCCTTAAACCTTACAAGGAAACTTCTGTGCAGTCGAAAACCAGTCCTAGGTCACTCAGGGTTATCTTCTTGACAATTAGGACCTTTTTAGGACTGGATTTTCCTTACAGATGAATTTTTAGCTCCCTTAAAGTTCGGAGCTCAACAAAGTAAAAAAAAAGGACTTTGTCTGACTTTGTCCAAACAATATATCGTCGCTGTCAAGGCCAACTACGTATCTCGACCTTTTTACGATTTTCAGGTTTTAACACAATTTTATTTTCCGAAAAATTCCGCTTCTATGGTCCATACCTCGTATTTCTCTGAAGCATATTGACGGAGTTACAGCTAGCGGAATAACCACGTATCTCCCTCCCCCATGTTAGAGTGTCAAGGCAAAACCACGGATCTCATGACTGTGTAGTATTGCTAATGTTGTAAAATGCATTAAGAAAGAAAAAACATACAGCGACGAGGACATAATAAAACGTGGTATATATAAATATGTGTGTGTATTAATGTTACCCAAGGGACCATTATCCTTTTTGTTGCTTACAGATGAATTTGAGTCGCTTAATGTGCACATCAATACAGTCAAGTGCAAAATAAAATCTTTTTTACCAAACGATACATCTTCGTGATTTCCAAAGGCCTTGATCATTCTTATCTCAAGGCTTTTGCTTGCAAATGATCAGAACAAACCCGCAAATTGGCAAATTTCTACTTTCATCCTCTGAACCAGCCTTGTAAGTGCCATAGTGCCATAACATTATCGTGTTCACCCGTCACCATTCCCTTGTTGCCATAGCTGGTTAGAATTAACTGTCCAGAAAAATGACATTTAATCTTTTGTTACTAAATTACTTACTTAAAGTTGTTCTGCATCATCAGGCAGTTGGTCTGCCTCTTTGGTGCTTCTGCTTGTTCAACCTATTTGCAGTTGGTTAGCAGGCTGTCATTACTTCAGCAAAATTACAGCCATAGCCTACTCCTGCGAATTTTCTTCATGTTTAGTGAACTTTCTTAAGGCAATCTGTTTTAATTGTTGATGCCTTAGGCTATGGTTTTGTTATTTCTTATTATAAATTTAATTAACTAATGGAGTATCATTTTTCTATGCCATTGGAATGTCAGAGCCTTTGATGCTATTGGAGTGATTACCATTTTTTTTCGAAACTGTACCTTACATGAAACAATAAGCTGCCTAGGCTTCATACATAGTGCATTACAGTACGTCAAACCACCACATAACGTACTAGTACTGTAGCAGTTTTATCTTTCATGAATAGGGAAAGATGAGATTGCTTAAAGTTTTGTAATAAGGTGTCCAGAATGGACCATGGGATATAAATATGGAAGAAATTTTCAACCAAGACAGCTGTTATAAATTAAACCTTCTTTTCAGTTACCATCAAAACTAGGGAAGGTAACTTCCTGGGAACCTGTCCTGATATGTGTCCAGAAAAAGAGAGGTACCACAGAAAAATGACCAACGATATTGTCAAGCCATATGAAGTAGATGAAAATGATCCAGTAAGTTGCCTGTAACTACCTTTGTCACAACCACAGTTATATTTGCTTCTTTGGCCAAGTTTGGAAGTTCTTTATGAAGGGTATAAACTTAAATGCTTGAAGACACAGAATGGCCAAGTTTTGGGCTTGCTATTGCTGACGTAGATCTTCCCTTTATTAATAACTCTGTCGGCTTGTGGTAGCTTGGTACTAGCGTACTCTCCTCATTTACTGCTCTGCAGCAAAAGCACAGCTCCGACGACTAGGTATACTTTGCTCATTCAATGTGGTTAATTCAGAACAAACTTTACAAAATCATTACCAAAAAAATGACTTATAGTATCTATTTTTATACTTTCAGATGTGAGAGTTTGATCGATTGAGAGAAAGAAAATGAAACTTTTGAAATCGTACGAAAAAGAGTGAGTTTAGATCTTGAAATAAGCAACAAATTGTCATCAGATGCAATGTAAGAACTATCAGAAAAACCCACGAAACAAGTTAAATTAATGTGTACAGGAAATGAGAAATCCAAATTTCTGAAAAATGATCGGAGAGAGTACGCCCCCCTGCCGGACGCCCCGACGCACTGGAACAGTAGGGGGTGAACCAGAGCATTTAATTTTTAGATAAGAATTTGTGTACCACAGCTAAAAGACACCCGGATTGACTCCTTTTGAAAATAGAGCAAAGAGGGCTTGATTATGAACAACAGAATCAAAAGCCTTAGAAAGGTCAAGCGCACAAATATATAGTTTAAGCCCTTTCTTAAGGCGTACTCTCGCCGTTCCCCGCGGACTCCAATTGAGGAGTCCCCGCGTTTTTGTTTGTCCCGGGGACTCACTCCCCGTGTTCTCGCGAGTCCCCGCGGATGGGGAATGCTCTGATTATCATCACCATCATCAAAAAGGACTCCCTTTCAGATTCGGAGGGGAATCAATTTTTGCTGGTGTTGTTGGAGTCTAAACTTATAATTAAAAATAATCAGAATAAACAAATCCAAAAGTAAAGTGGCTCCAGACTAATTTCGTCAACTGCATATCTATTTTTCGAACAAAATCCATGCTGGAAGCATTCCCCGTGTTCTCGCTGTTTCTGTCCGCGGAGTCCGCGTGGAGTGACTCCCTTTATTCTCGCCGTTCCCTTTGATTCCCCGAGGAGTCCTCGGGGAACGGCGAGAATACGCCTTTAGAATCATCTTCAAGGGTAGTGGCAAGAGCACGGTGAGCGTGTTGGCAACTAATTCCTGGTTGGAAACCTAGTGGATGTTCCCCGAAATTATTATTTGAAGTCAGATATGGCAAAAGAACGTATTCAAAAAATTTACTGAGATTACAAGCAACAGTAATGGGACGGTACGAAGCAGTATCACAAGGATATTTCCCTCGTTTTAAAACTGAAGTGGCTGTCGGGTATGGTCGGTTTGAAATAGCAATCGTAATTGCTGGTGAAGAGCTGTACAATCCGATTGTAGGTGTTGCGTCAACACCATCAGTATCAACTAGCCGCCAGGGCAGAACTCAATTAAGAAATTTCTGGTAATGTGCATGCACCTGGAAGTAAGAATATAGTAAGAAGCCATTCCGATAGAATTGCCATTGAAATTCAATTCTCTTACGCTACTATTTTAATCTTCAATTTGCTTCAGATATAGAATATAACCTTTCCTTAGCCTGCATGTCTTGGTTTTGTTTCCAGTTCGAATGTGTGAACTTTGAAAATTAATATTTTTCTTTTGTTTTCGTGTTTGAACTGTAGTTTGTGGGATCTTGTCACCATAGCAGCATCTCAGTACAGTCCTCTGCGCTGTAGATATCACAGCCTTCTTAAACGCTCTAGAGTTTACCCCTAGATATTTTTTCCTGTCTTGACTAGAATATTTTTTCTTTTCTCTTCTATTGCTACTGCTTTGACCAACTTCTCAACTTAAAATCCAGTTGGTACCGTAGTAACTCTTACGATGAATACCCTCTAGCCAGTCCAAAATTTTTTCTACTCGTTTTTTTTTGCTCTTCCCAGTTCCTTCAGAAAATTTTCTTTTCAAGGAGAGTCTGAATCTGTGCATTAAACGCTACAATCGCAGTGCAGCAGACAAAGAAGTTGAGCTCTCCCACGAGTTGCGACCCCCTCGGGTTCTGAGGTTTACGATGAACCATATCACCAACTGCATTATCCCCACTGCCGAAGAGAACCCGGACAGCTTGCCCAATTGGTACTTGTTTGTGTGGGATAGAACAAGAGCCATAAGAAAGGTAGGAATAAAATGAGGGGTGGTTAAGATATTTCCATAAGCGCTGTTCTACCTCGTTCCGAATCAACCTCGAGATTCCATGTCTTTTCAGCAAAAGTTAACTTTTCATTAGTTGAATAGAATACTGATCGGTTTCCTCGTTTTTCTTGCATTTAGAAATTCGAGAAAAAATATTTGTGTGCATTTTTTTCTTCATTTTCTAATCTCTCAACTGATCTCTTTATCTATTCCCGAGAGAATCATGGAGAAAGAAAAACAAATACAAAAAAAAACAAGATTACAATTTTCTTTCCTAAGCGATCATCTGGCGCAGATTAACAGTGCTATGTCCTTCCGATTATTGAGCAATTCACTTTAATATTCATTCAGCCCAAGCTGACTGCGAAATAAATGAATTTAATTTTACAGTCTCAATAACTTGAGCCTGAATTTGCCCTTTGACAAGAAAGGCCGAAATATAGCTCTAATAAAATTCAGCTGACGTATCCGTTTTGCACTGTCAACAATTCACTGTCAGGTCACCGCTCCAACATGCCTTCTGCTTGACCATGAACGTGTTCGACCCTTCTGACAATAGTAGCTGTTAGTTAGTATTTTCGTTCCAAACACGCTCGGGGGCGTAGTAAGCATGGTAACTACGAATCTCTGTGACGTGATTGGCTCGATTAGCCCGGGGCACAGTATTTTGCCCAAAATAAAAAAAATGCGTTCCAGCCTTGGTGCAAAGAAACCAGAATCCGTGATGTTATGCGTAGTAACCACGGTAAATAGGGTGGTTACTATTTGTAGAAGGGTGGAAAACGCTAATAGTTAACCCTGGTACCAAGGGGTATTGCTTCAAAAAACTCGAGCGGGAAACTTGATCCACCCTCTCCCCCGAAACATGCAAACATACGTAATATATGTTCTTGTTTCATGTTAGGTATTGATTAGGTCCGACACGCGGAGGGCTATGGGCTATGGGGGTTGGGGGCTCTGGACACGCTACCTCAGAAAATCTGAGCACACGATACAGTTTCCTTTGAACATCCTCAGTTTATAATTAACCTATGTACAATTTACTTTATCAATTAAAAAGGTATCTCACAGCATGAGATAGAAGTGGTGTTTGAAGTAGGTTACGAATGACGCAAGGTGGTTTCTTGGTTTACTTAAGAGCGTCTGGAGGTTCAGGAGGAATAAAAGTCTGGGATAAGGTCCCTCTCTTAGAAGGACACTACTGTAGGAAATCTTGTAGTTACCACACTATACAGCGACCCAAGAATATTTTATCTAGGCTTTATATTATTTCTCTTACAGGATATATCCGTCCAGAACCTCTACGATGACGTAAGCGTTGCTGTTGTCGAGAAAATTGCCCGTTTCCACATCCACTGTGCCTTCCGCCTTTGTCAGCTAGAAGCAATTCATTTCGATCAGAAACTGAATTCTGAGAATCTCACAAAATCGATTCGAACGCTCCGAGAAATGTATAGGAAAAGGAGAGAAAGAGGTCTCGAATGTCCGAATGAGGCAGAGTTTCACGCATATCATTTGCTTCTGAAGCTTGGAAATCATCTGGGTTTTAGCAGGTATTTGATTGTTTTTATATTATTTGTATTTATTTACTTAGCCACTGATTGACATACATAGGCTACATCTTGAACAAATGATATGAAAAATTAACATAGCCTACCAATAATGACATTTTTTTCACTCTTGCAAATGACTGCCTCATATTTGAATTGTGTCACGTGATCTTCCCACTGTTGCGCAATTTATAGACGCCAAAATACCTGAGCCACGTTTTTGTTGCAATAGCGCTGCCACATCGCTGCTGCAGCACTTCTTTGCTTTTGCAGAATATGCGTTTTTAGATTCACTTTTTCTTGGTTGAAGCGACAGCTGCACCACGTTTCAGGGAATTACGGACTTGGTCGGTGATCAAGTCCGTGATTCTCGAAAAGCAGTGCAGTGCAGCAATGGATGTAGAAAGAATCAGTCCGGAAGAGGCCGAGAAGCAGACCTGCAGGGCGCAACAAAAACGAGGCTCTGGGAAGAACCCAACCTGATCAAGGGATGGGGATTCCTGGCACTGTTCTAGACGATGAGCTGCAGACAGACAACCTGAGTGCAGAGATGGGCGAATCCTAATCCGGATTAAGATTCGAATCCAGGATTCGTGCTTGTTGGGATTTTGAATAATACAGCTGATTCACAATGCTCTAACGCGGGAACGACTTAGCATTTTCCAGGTACCATGACAGCGCTTTTGGTGCTATAACTGGCTTGTTTTGCCTTTTAGTACACCCTCCCTGACACAAGTTGTCGAAGTAATGACTTTTGTTCTGTAGTTATGATTGGTTGTGGGAAAGGAAAAACCTTCTTTCTTGATTTTAATTTGAAGCTTTGAGAGAGAGGTACCGCATACTGTTTGGACGGATAAAAAAAATAGTTCGCGAATTATAAAATAACTGACCGACAACAGCGGTTGAACGTAACACACAGCGTTTTGATAATGACATAAATTGGTGGTAATGATGCCGAAATGATGGATGCATGTAATATTTACGTTATGACTCTTTTAAGTGTTTTTGTTGTGCGTCCCTGTGTTAAATCTCGTCAAACTTTCGAAAGCATTGTTTTTCTATAGTTTTGAGTATTCGCAAAAGATAAAACGAGTGTGAGATAACATATTGTACAAGGAGCAATGGCACTGCTTCATTTTTTCGGATAATTTCAGACGAGAAAATAGTACAGCAGAGGTATGCTTGTCTGCTAACAGCGCACGATTGCCGAAGAAAAAAAATAAAACCGATCCTCAGTAAAAACGAATTTTTTAATAGGAGGAAAGCTGGCACGGGAGAGACTTACCTTTGCCCTCTTTGCAAGCTGCAGGAGGAGGATTTTAACCTCTTCCGCTTAGAGTGCCAAGCGCTTTCGCATTTCAGGGCTAACATTTGTTGGAGGTAGATATGTATTAATTTCGAAGACTTCTGGATCGCAGTGTACGACTCGCACGTAGAGACAAAAATGAACTGTTGGGACTTCCTGGCAACTGCGCACATTCCCCGCCAACAAATAATAGAACTGGTGTGAAACTAACTGCAATGCATATCAGCTGAAATTATTCTTATAACAAAATTTTATTTAGACATAAATTCATAACCTCAGCTTTTCATTCAGCTTTCGTTAAAGAGAAAAGCTTTCGACGCCTGTACCCAGGACAAATTAATGTAAGCGCCGCAGGTGAAATTTTTTATATGGCACTTGCCTTCCGGCCAAGTGCCGTATACCGATCACTTTTCCGTCGGTCGCTCTGTCGCTCGGTTGGTCCGTCAGTCAGGGTACTTCCAGATGTGCTAGGACGATGAAACTTGGCATGCAGATTAGGGACTCAACCAAACTAGCTTGGAAATAACCAGTTCCCCGTTCCGACCACCGTGGGGGGAGGGAGAAATTCGAATATTGACGTATTTATAACTTTTGAACGGGGAATAGCAATCTTAATGAAACCTGATATTTTGAAAGACCTCGCTCAGATGTCACACTGCAATTTCGGAATGGATCTGGTGACTTCTGGGGAGTGGGGAGTTGAAGGGAGGGGGGGGGGGAATCAGAAATCGTATGATATGTTCAGAGTGGACGGATCGGGATGAAACTTGGTGGAAAAACAAGCACAAGTCCTAGATACATAGTTGACAAGACAGGACAGGATCTTACTTACTTACTTAAGAAGAGTCGTTTTTCCAATTTGACCATCGTGGGGGGAGTGGAGGGAGGGAGAATCTGGAATCTTGAGGTATGTCCAACTTTTGAACAAGTGATCGGATCTTAATGAAACTTGATATTCGGAAAGAACTCATATCTCAGATGTCCCATTTCAAATCCGGACCAGATCTGATGAGTATTGGGGTGTGGGCGGGGGGGATGGGGGGTGGAGGGGAGAAACGGAAATCTTGTGACATGATTAGAATGGAAGGATCGGAATGAAAATTGGTTGGAAGAACAAGAAGAAGTCCTAGATATATCAGTGACAGACCGGGACCGGTTCGGGCACTGTGGGGGGAGTTGGGGGGGGGGGGGGGGGGGGGGGGGGGGGTCCGGAATTCCGGTGATTGCGAATGAACGTATTTTTCAGCTGACGTATCCGTTTTGCACCATCAAAAAAGAAGGTACTTCCAGATGAGCTAGGACGATGAAAATTGGTTTGGACATTACAGACTTGACAAGATTGGCTTAGAAATTGTCACTTCTCAGATCCTACCACCCCTAAAGTACTAATTCTAACCGCAAAGTACAAAAATACTTTTAAGCAAAATATACATTTTCATGAGCCCATGCTCATTTTTGCTTCAAGGGTTTTGCTCAGAAATGAGTTTTCAGCACCCTTAAAGTGTAAATCTTAACCGAAAAGTAAACAAAAATACTTTTGACCAAACGATGTGTATTCATGATTCAATGGCCATGATCATTTTTGCCTCAAGGATTTTGCTTACAAGTGATTTCCTTAAAGTACAAACAATACTTTTGAGTAATATATACATTTTCATGATGCCGATGAGCTTATCATCATTTGTGCTTCAAGAGTGTTCATTACAGATCAATCTCGCATCATCACAACCACATGCAAAATAATAGTTTTTACGGACAATACCTGATCATTCTTATCTCAGATGTTTTGCTTATAAATGATCACAACAAACCCACGACTTGACAAATTCGTACTTTCATCCTCTGCAGACTCAGCCTTGCAAGTGCCATAGGAGCTTCCAGCCCCTGTTAATCTGCCTTTTTCTGGCAAGATTTAACTACTTATCATACAAATTTTAGCCTTTAATATGTTTCAAGTTTCAAAATTCCAGCCCTCCCCCCCCCCCTTCGTGCCACCCGTGCGAACCCCAACTTCATTGTAGAAGTATGTAAATGTCGGATCAAAGCGTTTAGACTCATGAAAGGAAGTCTAGCCTTGTTCACGAAGCATAATAGTTCTAGAGGTGTAACAGTTTATTGGTGCTGTGAAACATATATTTAATCTTGTATGGCCTTTTGGCTCAGTTAACAAACGTTATTACTATTATTATGAGGCAACTTCTATTGCAAAATACTGGCCAAAAACATTTGATTCACATACATGTCAATCATTGCTGTCTGTTTTTAGTCAGCTGCCTGTTACACAATTGCAAATCCGAAATAAATTTTTCTCAACTTTAAACTTAAATTTTTTGCCAGGACAACCCTGGAATAGTTGGCTATTAGCTGACTATTTTCTATTAGCTGACTATTTTATAAGCAAGCAACAAAATCAGGGTACTCAAACAGTTATATAGAGAATAAGTAAGTAATTCTTTTTAATAACCCGCCATGCTGAAAAAGCGGAGTAACTGAAAGCATTGGACAACAAGCAGCATTGGAGTCAAGAGGTGGGTATGTCTGTACAATTTTTGTTAAATGTGCAGTTAGTGCATTAGCCGTTACCTCGGGTGATTCATTAAGTTGAAAATCTAAACTGTTGCTCGCCTTACCCGTCATTTCTGTATATTGACGTATTCAACACGCCATTTGGCCCCAAGCCACGATAAACTGAAACTAACACTGAAAAGAAAATAAGTAAAAACACAGAAAAATACACTAAATTTTCAGTATTCGACCAGGAAGCAGTGGATAACGTCGTGCGCTGGTTGGGCCCAGAGAAGTGTTCTAGAGAAGTTCCAACAAGCATACCTCTGTTATATGACAGCGTGTGGGCTTAATTTCATATTTGTAACTCTAACGGGGCTATTAAATTAGGGTGCCTAGCTAGCATGAGCGAGTTTTGGAAACTATTGTCACAATTGTTCGACGATATTTGCATCAGCGCCTCAGAGACGTCAGTCATCAGAGACGATTTTTTTTTTTTTTTTTTTTTTACCAGAAATCGAACTATATCTCATCTGTCTGCGGAATCTTGAGACCGATACCGTATCGTCTAGATGCAGATGATATGATATGATATTTAATCACAAAAAAAAAAACTTTCGTGGCATGACAATACACAAAAATAAAACACCAGGCAAAAAGATGCACAAAGACTACCACCTAAAAAAAATTTCACGATGTGCCATACTCACAGGGATGTAGCTACACAACTCTTTATAGTTAAAAAGTCTTATCATCTAAAATCTTCATAAAACCAATCCTCGTTCCCTTTCTCAACTGCAAAAATCTATTTTCTTAGCCCTCCCAACTCCTCACAATCAACACAAAAATGAAACAAAAATCTTCACCTTTTGCTCCGCATTATCGAGCAGAATTGTTAACTTGTTTTTTTTACACCTTATCAGCGGAAAAGCCACATACTGTTAGCTAGCGTTCCACTGAGTTATTATTAGTTACGATCGTTACGGTTCTTGTTATTGTTTTCGTTCCGACCGCCGGGAAAAAAAAAACAAGAGCTACGAGCTCATATGGCACTTGTACGAGTAGGCTGTACAAGAAAGTAGATGAAAACGTCACAAAATACACCCGCCATCCAAAAAGGCGGTTCGGAAATAGAAATAGGATATTTAGTTTCACTCATTTCTGAGCAGTTCCGGCATCGTCTCGATTGCAAATGCACATGACTGTTCAAACTTTCATCCCAATAAATCCATTTGTTTGATCCCTAGACGTGCTACACGATTTCCGGTACTCACTCTATTTCCACCTACCGTGGCCGAATCTGGTTCGGAATAAAAAAAAATCGACCACCTAAAGCATCTTCGTTTATACCATCTACCAAGTTTCACTCGAATCTGAGCATTTTTGGAAAGTTCCGGTACCCCCTCCCCCTTCCCACCAACGTTGTCGGAGCCGGTTCGGGCCCAATCTCTTAATTCCCTCATCAAGTTTGACTGAAATTGGAGCATAGCCTATCTGCAAGTTTCCAGTACCCCCCCCCCCCCCCTACCTTGGCCGAATCCGGCCCAGACGCCAAATAACAAATCTAGGCCGCATAAACTCGGCACTGTCGAATTGCATCTCATTCGGTCCATCCGTTTGGTTTTTGTTCATGTCAAAAGTCCCCCCACCCCCAATTCCCCTAATCGTGGTCGCATATGGTTCGAACACATGTTTTACATGTCGAGGCCATCGATTCGTATCACCCATGAAGTTTCACTCGAATCAGACCACTCGTTCGCAATTTATAGAAGTCCATATTTCTCTTCTCTTGCTCCCCCAAAAATGCTCGGATCTAGGAACGGAAGTTTCCGGGGGTATGTTGTGTCAGGTTTTTAAGTCAAGATAATTCGGGTCGCTAATATGCCTGCAAAGTTTCGTTGTCGTTTTACATCTGGAACTATTCTAACTCACGACTACCGGAATTCCAGGAAACCCCCTCCAACTCCCCCCACAGAGCCCCGAAACCATCTGGCTCCGTCAATTTCATCTAGGCCTAATGCTTGTTCCATCCATTCAGTTTCGTCCCAATCCCTCTACTTTTAGAGTTTCTTGAGTTTTCCACACCCCCCCCCCATCCCCACAGGTATCGGACCCGACTCGGACGTGACACTGAACGTCCGAGGCGATAGCTCACCAGACAAGTTTCATTCAAATCCGATCACCCGTTCAAAAGTTATGCACGCCACTAGATTCCGGACTCCCCATCCACCCACTCCCCCCACGATGGTCGGGTCGGGGAAACGGCTGTTCTCAAGTCAATCTGTTCGGATCCCTGACATACCTGCCAAGTTTCATCGCCCTAGGACATCAGGAAGTATGCCGAACTCGCGGGATCGCTAGAAATCCGGACCACCACCCCAACTCCCCCACAGTGCCCTGATCCGGTCCGGTTATGTCAATGACGTGTCGAGGACCTGTGCTTGTTTTTCCCACCAAGTTTCATCCCGATCCCTCCACTTTAAGCGTTTCTCAAAATTTCCGGTTCCCTCCTCCAACTCCTCCCAGTGTCATCGGATCCGGTCCGGTTATGTCAATGACGTGTCTAGGACCTGTGCTTGTTTTTCCCACCAAGTTTCATCCCGATCCCTCCACTTTAAGCGTTTCTCAATATTTCCAGTTACCTCCTCCAACTCCCCCCAGTGTCATCGGATCCGGCCCGGATTTAAAGTGAGGTGTCTGAGACACAAGGTCATCCTAAATATCAATTTTCATCAAGATCCGATCACCCGTTCAAAAGTTATGCACGCCACTAGATTCCGGACTCCCCATCCACCGACTCCCCCCACGATGGTCGGGTCGGGGAAACGGCTGTTATCAAGTCAATCTGTTCGGATCCTTGACATACCTGCCAAGTTTCATCGCCCTAGGACACCAGGAAGTATGCCGAACTCGCGGGATCGCTAGAAATCCGGACCCCCATCCCAACTCCCCCACAGTGCCCTGATCCGGTCCGGTTATGTCAATGACGTGTCTAGGACCTGTGCTTGTTTTTCCCACCAAGTTTCATCCCGATCCCTCCACTTTAAGCGTTTCTCAAAATTTCCGGTTCCCCACCCCAACTCCCCCACAGTGCCCTGATCCGGTCCGGTTATATCAATGACGTTTCTAGGACCTGTGGTTGTTTTTCCCACCAAGTTTCATCCCGATCCCTCCACTTTAAGCGTTTCTCAAAATTTCCGGTTCCCTCCTCCAACTCCCCCCAGTGTCATCGGATCCGGCCCGGATTTAAAGTGAGGTGTCTGAGACACGAGGTCATCCTAAATATCAATTTTCATCAAGATCCGATCACCCGTTCGCAAGCTAAAAATACCTCAAATTTTGGATTCACCCTCCCTCCACTCCCCCCCCCCCCAGATGGTCGAATCGGGGAATTGATGATTTCCTATTTAAGCTGGTCGGGTCCCAGACATGCCTGTCAATTTCCATCGTCCCAGCACATCAGGAAGCACGGAACTCGCGGGATCACTACAAATTCGGACTTCTCCCCCCCCCCCCCCCAACTCCCCCAAAGTGAGCGGATCCGTTCCGGTTATATCAGTCACGTATCTAGGACTTTTGCTTGTACTTTCCACCAAGTTTCATTCGGATCCCTCCACTCTAAGTGTTTTCCAAGATTTCCGGTTTCCCCCTCTAACTCCCCCCAGTGTCACCGGATCCGGTCTGGATTTAAAATGGAGGGTCTGAGACACGAAGTCCTTCCATGTATTAAGTTTCATTAAGATCCGATCACCCGTTCGTAAGCTAAAAATATCTCATTTTTCCTATTTTTTCCGGATTCCCCCTCCCTCCACTCCCCTCCAGATGGTCGGATCGAGGAAGCGACAATTTCTAATTTAATCTGGTCCAGTTCCTGATATGCTTGCCAAGTTTCATCGTCCTAGCTTATCTGGAAGTGCCCGAACTAGCAAAACCGGGACCGACAGACCGACAGACCGACAGACCGACAGACCGACAGAGCGACAGACCGACAGACCGACAGACCGACTGACGGACAGAAATAACAATCGCTATATGGCACTTGAGTAAGCTCAAGTGCCATAAAAAGAATAGCTCCTCCCACTTAATTTCTGTTCCACGACTGTTACAGTTTACTTGTGATGGTCGTGAGCATTATAAGTGATAATAACAATTAGTTTAGCAGAAACTTCCGTAAGGTTGTTGACGTGCAGTGTTGCCACTGGTCACAGAATTTTGCGATTTGTCACAGGTTTTCCACTCCTCCTCAGACTCACAGCTTTGAAAAATTTTTCACAGGAAATAACAGGCATGCCAAAAATGTCTATGAGCAAATTTAAATCTTAGAATCGAAGCGTTTTTCGTTGAAACTGAAAATAAACCGAATTGTGCGGGCGCCGTAAGTTACTACGCTGACCGTTCCAACCTTGTCGGAATAGTAACTAATAGTTACTATTTGCTTACCATGCTCCGGAGCGTAGTAACTACGCATCTCTGTAACGTGATTGCGCGGATCACCCCTGGCGTGAGATCCTGCTGGAAAATAGAAAAATCGTTCCAGGCTTGACGGCAAAAAGTCAGAATTCGTGACGTCATGCGTAGTAACTACGGCAAGTAGGGTGGAACACGCTCATAGTAGTATAAAGCAGCAGTAAAGGCTTTCAGTATCTACCGAGCGTTATGAGGCTGATATTTTTATATGGCCATCGAAATTGTTATTCTGATGTCTTTTTCGAACCAAACCATTAGCATTTAGCAATTAACCGTGCCCATCATCCCAAGTCCCACAGTTAGTTATATTATGATAATTGTCACACACAAAGTTAGTGGTGGATTTGACACACACTGCTAACCATCCCTACTGTCACCATGAATGTTCAAAACCACAAAAACACCGTCAAACAATGAGCAAAAAAAAAAAAAAAAATTTTTTCTAGGTTTGAAATAATTCTGCCTGGACTAAATCTCAGCAGATTATCCCGGACAGCTGTTCTGGCACGTAGGGTGCCAAGGATCAAAAAAATAATTTCCATCTAATGCTCCAACTGTTTATTACAAATACAAATAAATTAAGAAACCAAGACCAATGTGGTTTTTTCTCGAGCCAAAACACCAACTCGGCAATCAAGTTCAAATCTAAACAAAGTGGTGGCATGCGATCACTAAGAGAAGGTAAACAGAATGTTTGGATTAGGTCTTTAATATCAACACCTCTGGAGGTTGACTTAATATCAACGTCTCTATCTACCGCTAACTTTTTTTGTGAAGATTATCTTAATCAAACAGACCGTGGATCATGTTGTTTACATACCAGTTCGAGAACAGTTATTTTATAGTTGAGCTACGTTACATCGTACCAAATACCAATGGGATTATAAATCGTGTTAAAACCATCCAACCAAAAAAGCAACCAGAAGTGGGGCATAACAGATCCATCATGGACCTTATTCGCTCTGAAGTAGTTTATCTTGAACGTGTCCGCAAAAAGGAACGTGTCCGAAAGGAACGAAAATGCTGAATTAATTCAGCATTTTATGCAGCATTTCGCTTTCGGACTTAAATTTTCGCTCAATTAATTCAGCATAAAATTCATCGAAAAATTCAGCAAGAATGGGTAAATTTTATGCTGAATTTTCAAGAAGAAACTGGGGAGTACTGCGATTCTATCAGTGTTTTCGGCGGCAAACATAACAAATTCAAAAAGACAACTGGTAATTCGGCAAACATTCCAGATTCTAAGGCAACTGGTGATCATGGCCAACGAAGAAAGGAAAGATAATAAGGTTGGCCAGTTTTGTTAGCTTTATACAGCTAATTCTTTTTTCTTCTTCTTCCTTACTTAAATTTTTGTATTCTAGAAGTGTCAGAGAAGAAAAAAAGGTAACAGCTTTAGGACAAAAAAAGAGAAATGCAGCATTTACAGCACCAAAAAGCTTTCGGACACGTTCCTTACCTTTAGTTTCTCAGTTCTGTTTTTTAATCCTCTTTACTTTCAGTGGGCTCAGCGATTGTGAGCACGTGATTCACTCCGAGCCAATCAGATTCGTCCTGGAGATCTGGCGCTCTCTTCGAATGTTCAATTATGTCAAGTTTTTCCGGCTCGTCAGCCAAGAAGCCACCTATCTGCAAGCGGCCTTACTACAGCGCTACTTCACATCCGTCCGATGGAGGGCGTTGAAGATGATTCAGAGGACCACATCGAAAGCTATGAGGGTGAATATTAGCGAGGGAGGACGTTCTAAGGGCGTGGAAAGGACAATAAAAACCCGCCTGAAGTATAACCCCCCCACCCACTTGGGATTTGCTCGTTGCAGCAGGCGCGGACTGTCGGTAGATGTAGCTTAAAATAGAATTCAGGGCCGAAAATATGCTTTACTTCCTTGTAATGCTTAAAGGACACCTTGCACTACTTATTGTTTCTGCTAAGATGTTTTGATAGCGTTAACTACTCTACAACTTAGCCATACTTACAGAAAATCCAAAACACACCAGTGATCCTCAGGAAGAAGGATTAAAGGACACCTGAACAATGAAACCATACCTGAACACACCATGGAGAATGCAATTACAGACATGACCACGGAGAGTATTCTTCTACTGAGCGTGACGTTTTCAAGATACAGATGTTCGTTTCTGTAGGTTTGCACATGCAGACTCCAAGACAAAAAACGCAATTCATTCAAATCTTGTACAGCGCTGGCCGGATCGTATTGGAATTTCTTCTAGATATACGTTTGGGCTTAACTAGTTAAAAAATATTCCAGAAGAAGGGTTGATTGGAGATATTTGTTCATTTCTGAAATTGTTCGGTACTGAAATACAGATGCAAAATGGAGCAAAAATCATAGCTTGGAAACCCTATTTCGTATTTGAATTGGGTTTTCTGCAGGCAATGTTAACGGAAGTCATACAGATAGGGACGATACTTAGTACTCTTCATTCAGGTGTGCTTTAAGCGTCTCCGTAACGACTCAAACTCAAGACTCAAATCCTGTGTCAAGCAATTACGGCGATCGTTAGGAGCAGCTGTGACACCACTCCTTCCCTTCTTCCGCTAGGTACCCGGAGAGGCCGGAGATTTTGCATGGGCAAGGAGTCATCAAGAGTATTACACACGGCTTCGGCTGCTTTTAGCCTCTTTCCATGTCCCTTGCCTTGGATGTCAAACTTAGTAAAATATGCATAATCTGTCTCTGGACTAACAAGCTTCTCCGAAATAATTATTGGGACCCTGATACGTCACATGAAGAGAACAAATGTGGCACGCGGGATAGATAGTGTGAGGCTAATAGAGCAGATAGGATACACTTGTGAAGTGTATAGAATCTCGAGAACGAGAATGGATTGAAATACTACTGAAGTAGTGAATTACTGTCATAAGCAGCCTACAGTCTGTCCTTGAAACATACACTGTTTAAAGTTTAACTGAAAAGGGCTGAGAAATGACAATCCAGTTACCCATCACTCATTCACTTAAAGAGGCTTGAAGACCCGATGAAAATGCGTTACTTCGTCGATTTTCAAATAGTGGAATTTCTGTGTGGTTCGTTGTACCTCTATGCGCTCGTATTTTTGTTGTATGCCTTACGAGAAAGATTTCTGATTTCTTTTTTGTACAGGCACTAAGCAATCTTCACCACTCCCACCACTGCCCACTGAAAAGCCGCGTTTGTGTTGAGATTAAAATTTCCCACGTCACAGTAGAATTTACGCTGTGGGGGTGGCCGTAGACATTCTGAACGCCATAACTAGAGCAGACACTGGAAACAAAAAAAAATTGCAGAATCCAAATAATTCATGTATTCAATTAAATTAAACAAACATAAGTTGGCTTTTCATTTAAATCGTAAACTTTAAGTTGCTCTGTGGATGACTTTCAAGACGATTTTCGGGCGGCCGTATGGCCGTTCGACTACCGAGTTCGGGTAGTCGGTGTGCTGCTTATGCTTGGAACTTGTTGTCAGTTAGAACGGGCATGAATGGACAAAAAGGCATGTTCTAAAATCTAGAGATTTTGACAGGTCGTCGATTTGTACAAATAAGAGTAGACTTTTTATTTCCATTTAATTTTAGGCGAGCTATCCGATGGAAGACTTTCAAGACGCCCTCTGTTTTGAGCCAGATGAACTCGAAGAATTCCTGGTCTGTGCCGGAAGTGGGATAGAAGACGATGGTATCGTTTTGAACGATGTGGCAGAAAGCATGGACGACCTCCCCAATGCGTATTTATCGAGTGTCATCCGCGACAAGATTGAAAGCACAGTTGAAGAGGTAGGCTATACCATTTTCTGTTGCTTGCTAGGTCTTTGAATGAACATTCGTTCAGTTTTTGCAGATACCATTGTATCTGTTACCACGGTAAGTGGATCTGCAATTAGTCGTTTTTGCAGTTCCGGTGGTATCTGATATACGGTTGCTCTGCAAAAACGACTTTTGCCGAAACTGCGCTTTTCGAAGTCGTCCCAAAAGAAAAACTGATATTCAGTCACATCCCTAAGTGCCAAACTTCTTTCCCACCTATCTGACAAAAACTGATGAAAGTGAGATGACTTTTTCAGATACTGCGATCAGTTACCACGGTCGGACCGTGGTATCTGAATATCATATACCGCGATAACTGGCCAGATACCACGATAACTGCAAAAATGACTTTAGACCGTGGTATCAGATACCATGGTATCTGCAAAAACGCAACTATTGATTTTGTAGCTTAGAACTGTCACATACCAATACGTCGATTGCAAAAACTGCGATAGTCATCAAGGTTTAAGGCTTAGTGAAAATTCCCACAATATCAACAGCTAAATAATTAGCAACAAAAAGTAAATAAACTGACAACAACTTGGCAAATTGGGTTGCAGTACCGCAAAACAATTGCCGAGCTGAGGCATCCCCAAGTATTAAAGTATTTTATCACATAGTCAAACTACAGTAACACTGGGCGTGACTTAATTTTCTGGCCTAGATGAAAAAACACTCGGTACGTCTAGCTAAACTGCGCCGCTATATTAGAGAAAAAAAGAAACCATAGGACGATAGGAAAAAAGAGGGAAATAATCAAAAAGGAAAAGAAACAAAATAATCTGGAGCGATGAAAAATAAGCAAAAGTTGTAAACAGAAGAGACTTTTTGAGATCATCTGTATTGAAACACAGAACTAGATTGAATGGGTTTTAACCTGACGCTATAGCGAATTTCGCGGTCACAGCCGTCGCGACCGACAGTATTGATCGGAGACACGATGGCCTCCCACTGGGAATTCGGAGGAAACATGTGGGAAGTGTTAAGGGGTGGTCTAGTGGTCCTTACTTCTGCTCAGTATGTGGCTGTGTGGATACAAATTTGTTTAATTTGATGTGCGAATGTGCGGAGTTGAATGATTTGAGAGTTGAAATATTTGGGGAGCGAATTTTCGGGGAAGGTTGGTTGGTAGAAAAGTTTAAGGAGAAAAGCTTGTTTGGGGTTAGGCAGCTTGGAAGGTTTTGCGGATAGGTTGCAAGCATAGAGAAGAGTTTTTGTAGGTAGGATATACTATAGTAACTAGAAGAGTTTTTATTTTCTGTATCTTGTTTTGTATGCGATGGCCCTCGGGCTTTAATTAATATATATGATATGATGCCTTGAAAGCCCAAAGGCCGTAACAAACACACCATATATATCATATCATATCATACTGAATACCGGGTACTTTTCTGTACTACTTTGAACTTTAAAATGGACAGGCGTCTATTTTTGTGTGTAGAGACGCATAGTTCATGCCTTTTTCTAATCTGTAAGCCTCATTTTTCTGAACAGAAAAAGTATTCGCCACTGTCGCCACGCCACCGAAGTTCTGCTCCCAATTTCTGTGGTTCAAAGCTTTAATCTCACAACAATCCGAGGTTTCGTAAATCTTGTAAGTAAGAGGTTATCTTTTAGTCGATCGATCGGGATAAGCTTTTGAACACACATGCTACGCATGCTAGGTCCTTGAGAAGGAGCAGGGTACTCGAGCAAAAAGGCCCTGGGATGTCAAGTGCTACACTGTCAGAAATTTGGTAACAAAACACATGTTTGCGCATCCTTGTGCGGAACGTCATTAGAGTATGAGCGTGTTCCACCTTATTTACCGTAGTTACTACGCATGACGTCACGGATTCTGACTATTTTCAGCAAAACATCGTGCCACGGGCTTATCAGACCAATCACGTCAAAGAGATTCGTAGTTACCACGCTTACTACGCTCGCGAACGTAGTAAGCAAATAGTTACTATTAGTTACTATTTTGAGAATGCTGGAACGGTCAGCGTAGTAACTAACTTTTCACAAGGCAGGAACGAAAATGGTAACTAATAGTTACTATTGTTAGAAGGGTGGAACACCCCCTATATCTATTACGACCCTCTTAAACGTTATCTTTTTGCGAGAAATAAAATTCATAGGGATCAGAATAGATATATTCTCGTAGGATCCGCAAACACTGTTATCTGTTATCAAACTTCTGACAGAGTACTTCATCCCTGACAGGGGAGACAAACGAAGTTATCAAAGAGTGACCACTGTCGGGTCACCATTGGTCCCAGTGTGAGGTCGTTGTTCCGAAAAAAAAGGACTAGTATACCTGATAAATTATTATTTCTGTTAGATTATAAATGGAGGACTCCTTGAACCTGACGACTGTAGCTCACACGTCCCACACAGCAGTTTTGACGATTACGACTACCTTAGACCCGAAGCCCGCAGAGCCATGGATCAGGGTCTATCCCCCGAACAACTTCAGACCCAGAAAACAGACAAGAGCGAAGGTGAAGCCAGTGATACTGAAAATGAGGACGAGCCTTACAAGATACCGAAAAGACCCTCTGTACGGACAGTCAAATCCCCCAGTGCTAGCAGAACCAGCTCTCCCACGATTCGAGCCGGTTCGCCTACTATGCGAACAGGCTCGCCTTTGCGAGAACGGCTCGGAAGAAAGTCGGTGGAAATCCGGATCCCGGATTTAATAAAGGATCCGCCGTCATTGTCTTTTAAGAGAAAGCCGGAGGTGAAAGTGACAGGTTTTCCGGCGGCACCGATTCCGAAGAAGTTGGAGGAGGCAGAGAAGAGACCGGAGATCCAGTAAGTCCGCTTTTATTGTATGTCAATGGTAGTTTCGGAGCTTCAAGCGCGAGCGCCTTATTAGAAACGTGGAACGAAGTTATTAATGGAATAAAATTTAAGCTTTCAGTCCCTTATTAATAACAAAACCGAAGTGGATCAAAATACAGAAAAAAAAATTTCTGTTATCGCCCCAATCGTGCAGCAAAAACAGCGCTCGTGTCAAAGATTGAATCTCAGGACTAGTTTTTTTCCCTACAGTGGTATTTGAAAGTAATTTGCCCGAGTAAGATATTTATAGTCGGTAGAAGCTTCAGTTATTTATTACAGGCTTGTTTCCTGCCCCGAAGGGGTCAACAGCCTGACGAGGATCCTTGCCAAGAAAGGCCGAAAGATCGCTGATGATCATCGTAGCTCATGTATACATTATTTGAATATATGGACTCCCAATTGTTAGAAGCCGGTAGGTCCTGTAAGCGTTCGGCCGACTTTTCTCCTTCTGACTTTGTATGACCCAGCGCTTCAGCATCATTGGTGCAGGGTAAAAGCATTATGACCAGCTATCGATTATGAAACTGGAATGATCCAGTTGGCTGTCAACGGCTAATTATGAAATTAAAGTGATCTCGTCGTGAAATTTGAATGACCCCTTTGATTGTAATGTAAACTAATAGGCATTAACCAATGCAGCATCCTTGTCTACACAAAGTGCATTGACGAGTGATAGAACAGATTTCTGTGTTGATGGTAAAATGCTCATCGCTTGTCAATGTACTTCCCAGCTTAGTTATTAACGTTCTACTGATTTATGTCGACGGTATAGGCAGCTTGGATATCTTGTTGAATGTGGTCATTGAGGGTCCGATTTACCGTTTGACGTCTACCGTTTGTCTAGTGATAGGGAGGTGACGTGAAGCGAATAAGGATAAACAGAAAGTGAAGTAAAGAGTCAACTCATTTATGAAATACATTTGAATTTGCAGAGGATACCTACTGCTAGATAAAGTTAACGCACACGTCGCACTATCTACTGTTTATGTTCCAGTATTCAAAACTATCTGGAAACTGTAAAAGCTATACTTTCAACAAACTCTCCTCGGCTTTGGCTGTTTTAACCCTTTTCCCAGACCCATTGACTTCTAGGAAAACTTGTCAACACTCAGAAAACCGGTTTTACGCATCATTAGCATGATATTCGTACACTCGCCGGGGGCATAATGCGCTTGGAAACTAGTGAATCGGGGCAAGTGTGAAGATTAGTGAGATGTCTTTATCGGGTTAGGTATCTAACCTATGAAATTTGGGCCTCCGGGCTTAAGAATTAATGAATGCAAACATATTCTTTCATCACAGGCTGTCTGCGAATCATATTTAACTATGCAAAACGGATACGTCAGCTGAATTTTGTTAGAGCTATATTTCGGCCCTTCTAGGCAAGTGTCCTCTTCAGGCTCAAGCCGCTTAAACTGGAAAATTAACTTGTGAAAAAACCCTTGTCAAGAAGGGCCGAAATATAGGTTTAATAAAATACAGCTGACGTATCCGTTTTGCACTCTCAAATATTAATGAATGCACTTACGGAAGTAGGTTGCATTTGCATTACAAGTATGACGGGTCTTTTAAGAGATTTGCACACTTTCTCTTGTGAATGAACAGCACCCCTAGTTAGGAAGATGAACCTCCTATAAAGCAATTAAAATTTCTAGAGTTCAAGTTTTCTTTTAATTTTTTAGTATTGCTAGAAAAAAAACAGCACTAAGCAGAGAGGTGAACTCGGGAGACTTTATCAGAGGTTCGCCTTACTACGTTGAGCCTGAAGAACACCCTTGCCAAGAAGGGCCAAAATACCGTTAGAATAAATTCCTCATTCATAAAATCCGATGACGAATTGCCGCCAGACGCGCTAGAGGAATAATAACAATCACACGTGAGATCTGGGGATAAGTTATCTGACGGGTGAATAAGCGATTAGGCTTTCGCTTCACATCGAGTCGTGCATTAGTCCCGTGGAAAAGTCAGCCAGCTCTCAGCACTGAAGTCGGGAGCCAGACATGACAAACTTGATGACGCTTGACAGAATAGAGTTGGGTATAGCAAAAAGAGGGGAAGAAACATTTTAAACAGTTTTAAACATGGTTAGGCCTAAGAGGAATTGAAAACAGCAAAACAAACCTGGGTAAACGTACACCAAGAAGTAACGTGTCATTGTTTTCTTTACGATTGCGCACCTAGCGGCCACAAAAGAACTAATCTGAGAGGAATTTTATAAGGGGCGTACCATAACAGACATGATTTGAAGATAGCCTGGGCAAAAGGAATACTTATTGCCCGACCGGAATACCAAATCTACATTCTCCTCTGTATTTTCTAGGCCTCAAGAGACATTCCCACCGCTAATGCCATTAAAACCAATTTTTGCAACATCAGCACCAACGTCTGCCCCCTCCGTTTTCGCAGCTTGGAAACCCGCCCCCCAGACATCAGCTACGCCCGCTGTCCTACCACCAGTATCCAGGCCTGCCCCTTCCGCTCTTCAGCCCTTCTCAGTAGCAATCCCTATACCCCAACCTCAAGTATTGCCGGGTATCATACCCATTCCGACGTTAGTCCCACCTATAGGGTCAGCTCCCTTGGTCGCTGCAGGACGTAGTATAACGGAGGAAGTTGTGGAGGAGGCCATCGACGAGGAATTGGAGAGATTTTTGGAAGTACTATACCAGTCCGTACCTGTAGTAAGTTGGATTTGTTTAAAAGCTCTTCAGCCAAGCTGACTGGGGAGCTAGTACTCAAACAATAGCTAAAAAGGAAACTTTAGCTTCGATGCTTTGGCAGCGATATTTGTTTCTCTCGAAATGCACTAGTTTAACAAACAAATAAAATAGACGACAAAAAACTACATCAGAATCTCTTTACTTGGCAGCGTAACAGTTTGGAAAGCTGAAGAAATAGTAAAAACAAAAACACATTGGATACTGATGATGATGATGAAGAAGTTTGTATTAAAGCACTAAACATGGAAGATAGAAGATGAATATAGCGCAGTACAAAGAAAAGGAAAAATTGTACGGAGCTTTCGATAACGTAATAAATGCACATGATAAAAACAAACTCAGCAGAACACAAAAAAGGACAAATCAGGTCCAAAAATCTTCTTCCCAGATGGAAAGTGGAAAAATAGTCAAGGGCAGAGACGTCGAGGTCTTGAGCTATGGAGGATAGCTTTGTAAAACGGTCAGATGGTAAAAAATTTGCAGTTACGCGTGAATTCCTGTAGAGACTTGGAAGGTTAGGTAATTAGAATTAGAATTTGGAACCGTCAACAGCATTGGCATTGACGGGAAAAAAGAAAAGAATGTCTTGTATAACCCAAAAGAAAATCTACGACGTCATTATCGAACTATATCATTTGTTTATACAAAAACCCTGGAACATTTTTTTTTTCTGTAATGGTTAGCATTCAGAAGAAAGTTGAGGAAAATCCTGTTAAAACGGGTTAAAAATTATTTAAAACGCAACTTAATCCCCGCGATTGAACCATTTGCCGCATCATCGGAATCTTTTTTATGGCATGCAGCTTCGCTCGAGTGCAATGGACGATGAAACTTGGCAAGCATATCAGGGACCCGACCAAACTAATTTAGAAATGGACACTTTCCCGATCCGACCACCGTGGGGGGAGTGGAGGGATGGGGAATCCGGAATCTTGAGACAAATATAACTTTCGAACGGGTGATCGGATCTAAATGAAACTCTATATTTGGAAAGACCTCGTTTCTCAGATGTCCCATATTAAGTCCTGATTGGATCCGACGAGGGGGGGGGGGGGGTGGCAGAGGGGGAGCCTGAAATCTTGTGACAAATCTTGTGAGTGAGGCGATTGGGGTGAAACTTTGGTGGGAAGAACAAGCACAAGCCGTAGATACACCAGTGACACAACCCGGCCGGATTCGGGCACTTTGGGAGGAGTTGTAGGGGGGTCGGGTATTCCGGTGATCGCGAGTTAAGGTACTTCTAGATGTGCTAGGACGATAAAACTTGACTTGAACATTAGAGACTTGACAAAAGTGGCTTAGAAATTGTCAATTCCCATATCCTACCATCTCTTAAAGTACTCACCTCAACCACGAAGGACAAAAAATACTTTTAAGCAAAATATAGATTCTCGTGATCTCCATGAGCCCTTTTGCCTCGGAAGGTTTTGCTGCGAGATGAATTTCTAGTTCTTTTAAAGTGAGCATCTTAACGGCAAAGTAAAAAAAACAAAAAACTTTTGACCAAATGATACATTTCAATATCCCCGAGGGCCAATGGACTTAGTGCACAAGGGTTTTCCTTAAAAATGAATTCCCAGCATTCTTAAAGTGGGCATCTTAACCGGAAACTGAAAAAAATACTTTTGACCAAACGATATGATATGATATGATATGATCATATCCTCTCATGATAACCGGCTCATGATAATTTCTGCCTCGAGCGCTTTAGGCCCTTAAAGTGCGCATCATCACAGCCAAGTGCAAAAATAAAATATTATTACCAAACGATACATTTTCGTGATTTCGAAGGGCACAAGATCATTCTTATCTGAAGGGTTGTTAGGATTGTGAGCCTGTTGTTAGGTAGCATGGGTAACCAGGTAAGTAGAACGACCTTTATTCTTGAGTCCAAACATAAAAACCCTGAAAGAGGAACACAAACATATTATTTATACCTCTTCCAGTTTGATCGCTTCACAACATAAATATCTAATCCTATTTAGATTCACTTAAACCAGTATCCGAATTATAACTTATTAAATAAATATACTAACCTATCCGGGTTTCTCAATGCTTATTTCTCTGTATTTACTTTTTTTCGTCTTCTTCTGCGGATCATTCGGATATTGGTAATTGTCACTAACTAAATACACATAGATGGCGGGGGATATTTGAAATAACATAAATGTTTGTTGTTTTACAACAAGGGTCTTGCTTACAAATGATCACAACAAACCCACGAATTGGTAAATTTCTACTTTCATCCTCTGACCCAGCCTAGCAAGTGCCATATGAGTGCCAATATTTTGAATGTTTCTTTTATTATTTATTTCTGTTCTTGCTCAAAATGTTTTGCTGTGTGGGAGTAGAGTGCATTGTGCCTGGAATCTTGACAGATATTGATGATAACCCCAAAAAGGCTCAAGTTTCTATCAAGAAGAATTAAAGGAAACCTCGCATTAGAAAATTATATATATTTGTAGATTTTCTGTTATGACGTTATGATAAGATAAGATAAGATAAGATTTATTCCACTAAAAGCACAGAGGCCATGGGAAAAAAATAAACACATACAAAAATAAAAAACACAAACCAAATAAATGCTAACTATTTTACATATTCCTTTACAAGAATCTTTCTCTGTGGTTCATCGAGACCGAAAGGAATCTTCCCAACTTTTCCATATCACCAAATATTTTACTTCCCATTACTTTTACCAACCAATCCTCTCCCCAATTATTAACACCAAAAATTTCCCCACGAAGATCTGAAAGCTCAGGACATACGCACATTACGTGAAAAATATTTTCGTCCAACTGTCCACACATTGGGCAAAAGTAAGGACCAGACAACACTCTTACCTTACCCAAATATCTTCTACGCATTCCTAAAGGTAGACAATCACCTCGTAAACTCATTAACAACCTCAAATGATCTGCTGGAATCCCCGCCTTAAAATAAATTTCCTCCCCCCATGTCTCTTTGGCCTTCGCGTACAACCACAATGAATCAGATGCCTCCACCCCACACTGCCATAATTGTATTTCCTGGTCATGTAACCTAACCTCCACCTCCTTAGCAATACTCACACTATTACCTGCTCTAGGTCCTTTTCCATCACACCAAAAATGAGACAAACCGCTACTATCCAAAATACTTTTAACCTGTTTTGACCTCGATTCCTTTGCTCCATCCTGGAGGGATTCCAGATATGCAGCCTTTAACGGTCTTACTCTCGGCAACGCTATTATTTTTTCCCAAAACCGTATCATACTAACAAGACGCCTACTCCTTAATGAAAATAAACCTAAATCTCCTCTTATTACTAATGAGTTAATCTTGCTACTAAGGCCTAGAACTCTTTTGAAGTAGCCTAATTGCACTTGTTCTAGCTTAATACTCGGACTATACCCCCAAATTTCCGCGGCATAATGCATTACTGGAACTAGCTTAGACGAAAACACCTGTTTATGCATTCTTAAATTATTTATCTCTCTCAACTCACTCTTCAACAACATATTTAGGCACTTCTTCCCCTTCGCTAAACTAAAATCAACATGTTTCCCGTATTTCCCCTTTGACGACAACTTAAATCCCAAATAAATAAAATCTTCTTTATATTCAATATCTTCTCCTTCAAATTTTATTTTAATATTATCTAATTTCCCACCCCTCCTAAAACACATTACTGCCGTTTTACTAACATTTAATGTCAACTCTTTCTTTCTAAAAAATTCCGCCGTAATATCCACCAATACCTGCAAATCTTCTTTTGAATTCGCGAGGAGTGCCACATCATCTGCGAACAATAATAAACACAACTTAACTATATCAACGGATAACATGGGTGCCATTCTCTCATTCATATACTCTTGCCAATCGTTTATATACAAAGAAAATAACTTTGGAGACAAACTACATCCTTGCTTTAAACCAATTTTTGATAAAAACTCCCTAGAACATTTCCCTGCTACCCTAACCACCAGTTTGACAACATTATAAATTTCCATTCAAATAATCACGAAAGGACGTGGGAATCCAATTTCAATTAATGTTTTCATTAATAATTCCCTTTTAACATTATCGAAAGCCCCCTTTAAATCAAGGAAAGCCACGTACAACCTCCCCCCTTTCTTTTTAGTATATTTACGTATCATAACATTCAAAATAAATATCTGGTCTAACGTACTATATCCCTCCCTGAATCCGGCCTGTAGCGAAGACATTTTCTCATTATCATTCAACCACACTTTCATTCTTAGGTCTAGTACTTTACAAAAAATCTTACTTAATACACTGCCTAAGTGGATCGCTCGGTAATTATCATGTATAGTCCTAATTCCCTTCTTATATATAGGGATAACTATTGACGTCCTCCATTGATCCGGCCAAGTAGCCGTATTAATTATACAAGAAAATATAACCGCCAAAACTTGCACTATCGCATCTTTACCCCATCGCCACACAATTGCCGGTATACCATCATTTCCGGGGGCCGATCTACCCCTCATTTTCCTTAATACATCCCAAACTTCTGTGTTTGTAACCGGGCCTAATTGACCGTAGTCTGCTTCCATTAATGGGTAGCAAACATGGTTTCGCGTCTCTTCTTTAAAACTTGTAGAAAAGGTTTCTTCCTTCTCTTTTTCCTCCTTTTTCTCAAAAAATTCAGGCCATGAATCAGCCTCTGGTGCGGTATTTCTGGGTACTCCGTTCACAGATCCGCGAACATTTTTCCAAAAATTCCTACTATCCTTACATGTGAATGCCCTAATAATAATTTCTCTCGATTCTCTCTCTTTCGATCTTTTCTTCTCTTTCAATAAACCTTTATACTCCTTTCTAACCCTCCTATACAATTCAACATCTCTATGAATATCATTACCCTGGCTATTTTTTACTATTCTCAACGCTTCAACCACACTTTTTTTCTTTTCTTTACACTCATCATCAAAAAACTCATACTTTCTATGGCTAGTCTTAACACGTCTACTTTTTACTCTTTGTTCAACTGTTAATAAACTTACTGCATCATAAACAATATCAGATATCTCATCTATTGCTTCTTCCACCTGAGACTCCTTCACCAAATTCATACAATGATCAAGCCGTAATTCCCCTTCCGATAACTTAAGTTGCAATCCTAGAGCAATGTCACATTCAACATACAACGGTGTCGTTATCCCACCTCCTTTCTTCTTAAAACTCGTAGCGTCCACCAAACGCTGTTTACTTGAATGACTACTCCCTAAACTACTATAACTACTCCCTAGATTTACTACCAATACAATTGGGACGTGATCTGACCCAACCACCCCCAAAACGTAAAAGTCAACACACGACGGCCATAGAGACACCCCTACTAAACAATAATCAATTAAACTAGGCGATCCCCCCGCAAAACAAGTAAAATTACCATTCAATTTGTCCTCTCCTAACCTCCCATTACAAATAATCAAATTTTCATTACCGCAAAATTCCAACAGGTTTAATCCCCATCTGTTTTTTTTACGTGTCTGGTCCTTACTATTCCTCTTCCCCACCTCCGGCACCTCCTGACTTCGTGAAGATTCCCTTCGGTTCATCTTCTCCATATCAACTTCCGCTACCGTTTCCGTATGGTTACTGGTATATGCGTTAAAATCACCTGCAATAATAATTTCATGGTTAGCCAACTTACGAGTAAGTACACTTTTTTCTGTCTCTAAAATTTTCCAAACATCTTCTTTTCCATACGAACTTCCCATAGGAGGGATATAAACGCATCCAAATAATACTTGAGTTCCTCCGCATACAAACTTCAGCCAAACAATATTTTCCGACTTACTATCTAATCTGACACACTTAACAAAAATATCGCATTTCACAAGCAATGCTACTCCTCCGTATGTTCGTCCGTTTCTAGATTTCTGTCGCGACACGCAATGGCATAAATAGCCTTCATATGAAATACACTCATCTTGCCACGTTTCTGCTAGGCCTATGATATCCCATTCTCCCGATTTGCATATATCTTCCAGTTTAGTACGTGTGTACCCTTGCACATTCCAAAAACACACGCGCAATTCTTTTCGCACATGGCCCTCGCCTCCCTATGTTTCTTGGGCCGTGTTGAGTTGACCCCTACCAAAATGCTCGTTTCCTCCTGTTACATTTTCCAAACTACTACCATAGTCTTCTAACTGGAATAAAGTGTTGAGGTTTCTCCCTCGAGGTTGGCTTGCTCTGATCGTAGGGGCCTCGCTACTTCCTGTGAGGTTTATTTCGTTGCTTTGCCGGAACACACTTGTACTCGGTTGGCGCGATCTATCATCGGGGCTCACCACTTGTTCGTTGTTTCGCTTTCTGTCTCTAACCGGAGGTGCAACTGGAATATCCTCATTATTGGAAGCTACCGGAGTTCCAAAAGTGGTTTCGACCATATCCATCGCATCCATATACTCAGAACCGCTCCGACTACGTCCTTGACGCTCGTCATTTCGAGCGGTTTCTTGTGGGATCATATCTTGAGACCCTCTTCCTATGTCATTTATTGCAGCCCGGTTCAGATTTCCTGAATTCTCCTTCACTTCTTCCACCTTTTTTGCCTTAAAATTGTATGTGAAAACCTGTCTTCCTATGTGGAGTTTCTGACCCCTTAACTTCACTTCGCTGTGCCCTTGCTGACGTGCTCTATCCATAACCGGTTTCAACTGGTCGCGCGCTTCCTTTTCTCGCTCTGTATATTCTGGAGCCGCAGTTATTGCGTATCTTTTCAAGAATGTATTCCCTCTTAAAATGTTGTTACGCAAATCTCTGGAACTCAGCTTAACAAGGACAGGGCCTACAGCGTTTGGCGATTTAAGTCGGAATACATCTTTCACGTCTGAACTTCCCATCATCAATCCTGGGATCACACTTTTCAAGCAGTTTAACACATCTTGCCGAAGACTGGACCCTCTAACCCGAGGGTTAAAATTGTACAAAAAAATGTTTGAGCATTTCGTTTCGGCTTCCAATCTACTTAACCTATCACGGGTATAATCCAGTTCTTGCTTCAGGATTTTAAATTCGTCTTTCACTTGCTTAGTCGTAATTTCAACTCTATCGATATTCGCCTGGAGGCCCACCGAAAAGTTTGAAAAATCTCTTCGCAATTCTTCCACTTGTGCTGGAACTGACTCCAGGCCTGCAAATTTTGCATTCATAATCCGCAGCTCGTCTAGCACTTTTTCAGACATATCGCGATCCATTCTAATAATACAATGGGTTGACTTATCTTTATGAGCGCAGGCCCACGTAGGCAGTGGCAATCACCTTATTGGAGGTGGCCCAGTGGAACGTGGTACCTGCTGTAGACTTTTCCACCGTACTCTGGCATCCGATCCGCGACTGCTTTTCGTATTGCTGCTAATCCGATAATGTTCTGGGCAAACAATAACTAGTCAAATTGCATGCGACTGCTCTGAATCAGTGCTGGCAGTGAACTGGAGTGAACTTGTTTTGACGTAAAAACAACCCACGGCTTGTCCGTTATCTGTTTTTTAGATTATATTAAACTGAGATGATGTAGGATGTTCTGAGATAGTTGACAACTTCTTTAAAACTTAGACACTGTTCCACCCTCCAACAATAGTAACTATTAATTACTGTTTCCGTTCCAACCTCACGAAAGTTACTACGCTGACCGTTCCACCCTTCTTGAAATAGTAACTATTTGCTTACCATGCTCGAGAGCGTAGTAAAAGTGGTAGCTACGGATCTCAGCAACATGATTGGCTGGATTACTCGTTGGAGTGATGTTTTACCGAAAGTTTAAAAATGTGTTCCAGCCTTGACGTCTAGAAGCCAAGATTCGTGACGTCGTGCGTAGTAACTACGGTAAGTAGGGTGGAACACGCTCTTAGCTATGCTGACATAAAATTACACAGGGCTTCGCCTGTTCCCGGTCTCTTTCTATGTCCCTTGTCTTGGATGACTAAAGTACCATGACCGGTCTTCTGAACAATAAGCTTCTGGGTAACACTGACCAGGAGCTGGCGTTTTGATGTGGACTTTACTGAAAAATTCCTCCTAGGTGGCAGAAGCTCTCATTAGCGATACTGTCAACCGTCTGATTAGAGGGATAGCCTACGAGTTCTATGAGAACAACGTAGTGCCGATACGGAAGGTCTCCGCAGACGCCCACGCAGAACTCCTCACCGACGTCGTAGATGACTTTGTCGGGGACTTGTTTGAAGAAGAAATCAGGATTGAAACGTGAGTTGAGCTTACCGTATAGTGTTAGGAAGATTTAAAGTTTTTGATTTAAAGGCATAGGACTGGTTCAGATGACAGGTATAATTGCCCAGTTTGCAAATTTGGTTAAGAGGAAAGCATAGACGAGACATTAACGACAAACCGTTAACGCACTGTAGCTCTGCTTCAGCAACGTTAGCCTCATTTACGACCAAAGCTTTGATTTGCGGTTCTCCTGCTGATTCCCTCTTTTCTCGCAATCGGTGCCAGGAGCTTCCGGATTTCAAGGATCGGTTTTGAAGGACAATTTTTTGGCTTCTTCACGATATAGTTATATGTCTTTTATGTGTTTATTTATTTTCTTTGACTTACTCCGCATTTTAAAATGGCGGGCTACATATAAATTACTTACTTATTTGTATCATGAAAAGCACCACGGAATGGGTTAAAATCAACATAGTTCAGAGCGCTAAAGCTAAGAGTAGAGCCATTAAGTTACGTAGTGAGGCTCCATAACAGCTGCATTCGGTTATTACTTTTTGGAATCCCAAAACGTCAATCAATCAATCAATCTTTATTATTCGATAAACATTCCTTACGGTATTCACAAAAAACCGAATATTTGTTATCTCGTCAAACATAACTATATACAATTGCGCTTTTACATAGTCAAATATTAAATAATTACACAAGAACAAGAATTGCAACAAACTAAAACGCTAAAAATTCAATAAATAATATAAAAAAGAAGAAAAGAATTTAAAATTTCGCGTTGAAAAAACTCACAAAGGAGGGGACAAAACTTCTTTCGTACCGCGCATGAATTGCCCGAATGGGTTGGAGCTTAGGAACTGCTTGTGCTGCCATTCTCTGTGGCCTTATGCGGTCGGGAATGTGGGGAGGGGGAAGGATGTGCCGATGGTTGGGGTTTTCCAGTAGTTGTTCACCAAACTTAGTAGAAAGTTGGTGTCTACGGTTTGACAAAGATGCGAGACCGAACTCGTTAAGAAGGGAAATGTACGGGATTTTGGGGGATTTTGATACTATTAGTAAAGACCGGTACTGGATCCTCTCGAGGCGTTCCGACTGCTCCCGTGTTAAACCGAAATGCCATACCGGACAGCAGTATTCAAGGGAAGGGCGAATGAACACAAGGTAAATGCGAAGGAGGTGGTGTTTCGGGGTGCCATGGCGGGAGAGCATTTTGAGAGACCTGATGCCCATATTTGCTCTTTTCAGCATAGATTGTACTTGCTTATCCCACTTGAGATCTGAAGTTAGATGAACACCTAAAAGTTTGAGGTCCTCCACTCTGCTGTGATCAGGTAGGTCAGGTTGGAAAGTTGGATTGGACCTGAGAAAAGATACAGTTAGGACGGCTGATTTGTCTTGGTTGACGGTCATTTGGTTGACTGAAGCTTCTTCACTAATGTCATTCATTATGGTGGCTGCACTGCTCCGGATATTTTTGTAACAACGCTCCAAGACCGAAAGATCATCGACGAATTTCCAACGGTCGTCACAGGAGCCTGCAAGGTCATTGATCATGACCAGGAAAAGTAGAGGTCCGAGGATAGTGCCTTGGGGCACACCACAGTAGACTGGTAGTGGGTCAGAAAAGACATTTCCGTACTTTGTTCTCTGGGACCTGTCAGAAAGGAAAGCTGCGATTAGTCGGACAAGGAAAGGATGGACACTAAAATCATTTAAAAGCTTCCTTAGCAGAGTGGAATGGAAGATGAGGTCAAAAGCTTTTTTAAGGTCAATGGCGATAAGGTTGATCCAGTGATCTGGTTCGTCCAGGTGTTTAAGGATTTTGTCAAGTAGACTTACCAGATAATGCGTGGTAGACGTCTTGGGCATGTTTCCATATTGTCTCGGATCAATCTGGGTCAAAATGAAATCCTTGAGCCACGATGAAAGAAAACTCTCGTAAACTTTGCTAAATATGGGTGTTAGTGTTATTGGGCGTACTCCTGAAAAATCTTTTGGAGTATCCTTCTTGGGAATTGGTGTTACAAACCCATTTTTCCAGACCATTGGGTATTCCCCAGATTGTGTAATGGCGTTAAAGAGTGTCGTTAGCGGTCCACTCAAAAATTCTGGGAACGCACGGATAAGGTCAACGGGGATGTCTATTGGGGTAATGCTTGTTCTTTTGAGGTTTTTTAACTTCTTAAGTACTTCTTCTTCAGTTATTTCGGGAAATTCTTTGAAATTCACAGGGTTTGTTGGTATTTCATCTTTTCTGAGGGGAGGTAAAGTTTGCACAATGTCAGCAAGATGAGCGTTGAGCTTGTTTGCTGTGACCAGGGACTCTTCGTCAAGACAGAAATCCAGATTGGCCTGTTGTTTGCCCATCATGCGTTTGATATTTTGGTACCACTTTTTTGGATGAGATTTGAAAAGACTATTGACTTCTTTTTCATAGTGCTTTGCAGCAGCTTTACGGGTCAGGTTACGTATTTTATTCTTTAGGCGGTTACCTTCCTCCCTTTTGCCTTCTCTGAAGAGTCGCCTTTTTTCTTTCACAAAGTTTTTTATTTTGTCGGTGATGTAATGCCGGTCAGAAGAAAAACGTTTGGTAGTCCTTTCTGGGAAACAAGAAGTGTACTGTTTTAAAAGGGTTTCCTGGAGTATGTTCGCTTTTTCGTTTGTTGTTTTCGCTTCTGTGAATTCGTCCCATTTTTCTGAGGACAACCATGTTCCAAACGCCAAGAGACCTTCGTCAGTTATTGGTCTGCTTGTGGTTGTGATTGTCTCGTACTGGATATTGATTGTACTGGTGGGATATAGTTCTAGGGTAAGATGATAACTACCCCCAAGGGATGCTCCTGATACTGGTTCTTTGTAATATCTATGCATGTTGGTAGAGATCCGGTCGAGGGTGGTACCACCCTTGGTGGTTGCAATTTTTACTATTTGCTTAAGGCCAAGTGATGTATTTACGTTCTCGATTTTTAACTCGTTAGCATCCCCAATCATGAAAATACCACAACTTGGATACTTTCCTTGAACATAGTCTGCGCTAAGCTGAAGTTTTTCCAGGAATAACTTACGACTGGTTAGGTTTTGTCCTGGGGAATAGTAAAAAGCACAAACCGCAATTCCATTATATTCCCTAGGGATTCTCTTGGGGTTAATAAATGTCCACAAAATTTCATCATTGTCATCTAGGACAGGGATGTCAAGACTTGAAGATCTAATCTTTTCGTTTGTGTAGATTGCGAGTCCACCCCCTTTTTTTCCAAGTGGGTGGTCATCGGGTCTAAGTTTGACGTGTTTCTTAAAGCCACCGATTTTGAGCAGCTCTTCGTTTTGACGATGAACTTCTGTTACGACGATGATGGATGGTTTAGTTATTGAGGCTAAACTCTCCAGCTCTGCCAATTTGTCGGTGTTGAGGCTCTCAGCGTTACTAAAAAGGAAGCTAGGAAAGGAAAAAGTATTAGAGGGATACTGTTTTACCTTGGTACGGGCTTCCCTCCGGGTCGATGGGCGTGATGTTTGGCCAGCAGGTTGGACTTCTTGTAGTCTTTCAGGTGGTCCGGTGTTGTCCAGGTTTTCAAGGGCTGAAAATCTGTTACTTACCGTAACAGGGAATGCAAGAAATTCTGGAGCATGAGAGGTAACATACTCGGTGCTTGGGGAGCTGGAAAATTTGGCACTGGTAGGTTGGACATGTGGTTGCGGTAGGGCTGAGACGGAGTATGAGTTGGGAAATATTGTTGGTGGTTTCGTGGAGGATAATGTGACTGTTCTTGGGGATAGAGAAGAGGGTCGGAGATCCCTCGGTAATCTGGATTTTGATGGGAACGGGGGTTGAAAGCTGTCAGTTCGCACGGGGTTAGTGGGGCCGGAACGAGAGGTGGCTATGCCGATATTGGGTAACATCTGGGGGGAGGGAAAGGGATCGTCGTCTTTGGTAGTACTACTTGGCGATCGGGAGGTTGTATTTGTTCCCTCCTTACTGTGAAGTTTTTTGAAACCGGACAAGAAACAAACGATTTTCGATTAGCAATGGGCAGCTTTGGGGCATGAGAGTAACCGCAATTTTTATCTTTGCACGTCAGGTTTTTGCAAAGGTCAACATGGTCTAAAACACAAAACTCCAACAAACAAGATTTTGCAATGAAGCCTGGACAAATATGTAGGAAGTGACAACTCTTGAACCGACACGAACCATACTGAGAAAAATTTCGGCAGATCGTGTTAAACTTTCTTTTGGCACTAGCGTCACTATTCTTTTCTCTCAGAGTATCAGAGGTTTTGCTGTCATCAGGATTAGTCACTTTGCCGATAAGTGGAGGGATACCTGTGACATCGCAAAAATGTCTGTCTGTCTGTGAGCACGATAACTCTCGAAGGGAATGAGATATTTTGATGAAACTTGGTGTGAGGATTCTTGGATCAAGGGTAAGGTCAAGTTGTAGGTCTGTAGCCCTACATTTAGGGGTGGGAGTTCAAATTAAGGGACAAAAAAAATATTTTTAAACAGCTAATGTGATAGTCGATTATGGGGTAAGAAGGCATGCTGAGTAAGCATGGGCACGAACAGAAAACAGGTCATTTTGAGAACAGAACAGAAACAGGTGTCGTAGAAAACAGTCAACCTGTTCTGTTTCTGTTCTGTTTTTCTTTAAAAACAGAAAACAGCTGTTTTCTGTTTTCTGTTTTTCCGACACTACCTATAACAATCCAAGTTGCGTGTTTGTTTCAAGCTAATAGAGTTCCCCGTCTCAGTTCTAAGTAAGCGTTGTTACTAGTCAAACAATTACAGGAGAAAAAAAAATATATTGATATTGGATTTACAATGTTATCTTCTCGAGCGTCTTCGACGCTATGCGAGTGCATTGCTTTCGACCGAATACAAACATACCGAAAAGGCCGACTCGCTGGGCACGACGATTGCAACGGTGATTGGGTTCCCGTAAATCATGTGACATGTGCCTGATGCCCTGAAAAAGGACCTCGCAGAAGGGCCGAAATATAGCTCTAATGAAATTGAGCTGACTTATCCGTTTTGCACCATCGAATATGAGACAGTCTAATTTTTGTTTTTTACTAGGCTATGTTTCCTATGTTGGAAAATGTTTGAATGGAACTTCAGCTCCCCCCTTGGACAAGAAATACCATAATGATGAAAATATATAACATAAGAGACCGTGAGCTTGCTATCTCTAACCTGATTAGCAAGTACAATTAAAAAATCCAGTCCCACTTTTTGCTTTTTAACCATTGCACCACGTAAGTGTATATGTATGAAATCGTGTTCCGTTTTTAGTCCGTCAGAGAGTTTCAGTTTGTAATTGTCGAATTTTTTTTCTATCAAAGTGTTGCGTTGTGCTTTTGTTTTGTTTTTCTTGTCGTTTTAGTACTCCGTCCTTTTTCTTTTTGAAATGACGGGTGATGCATAAAAAAAAAAAAAAAAAAAAAAAATAGTTACAAATTCCGGGATAATCAGGATCAGGATAATCAGGATCCTGGAAATATTATAAATTTCATTCAAATATTTTTATTTCAAACCGAAGAACCAGACTGCAGTCTTGCCAAAATAAAAATGCAGTGTTCTTTTCGGTGTGGGATGACTGAAAAATTACGTTAATTATTATTTTTCGAAGAGAAAAAGAAAAAAATTAGATACTTTAGTCTTTCTACCTTACCATTCTAGCTTGATGTAAAAAAGCCATACAAGCTCACGTTGGTCTGATAGATTTTGAACTGAACGACCAGAACACTCATTTAGTTTAATCTAGCCCAAAATACAGTCTGCTGATTGCCACCAGTCCCCAGAGTCTAATTTTGCCGCGCATATGCCGCGGGCTATCAAACAAATACGATACGTAACCGTAAATGGTAAACCGCTTCTAGATGACCGCGACGACTAGCTTAAGATTGTCAGTGAAGTTCCTGCTCAAAAAAAGAAAAACAGAAACAGACGGAAAACAGGTAGAAAAAAACAGAAACTGGTGAAAACAGGCATCCAAAAAAACAGAACAGAATAGAACAGGTGACCTGTTCTGTTTCTGTTCTTTTGCAAAAACAGAACAGAAAACAGGTACCCCAAAAACAGAACAGAACAGAACAGTGCCCATGCTTATGCTGAGCACGATAGTGAAAACCTTTTTCTCGCGGGTCAAGTAGGTCGTCCGGAATCCGGCAAAAACCGGAAAGTTTGTTATAAGTAAAAGTTTCATTTGTTTCAAGTTGATTAAATGTTAGATTTAGGGATAAAAAGACACGTTGAACACGATGGTGAAAAGCATTTTCTCGCCGGACAACTAGTTCGCCCGGAATCCGGCCAAAACCAAAAAATTTGTTGAAGAAGACATGGTGAAAACCGTTTTCTCGCCGAACAAGTAGTTCGTCCGGAATCCGGTGAAAACCGGAAAGTTGCTTAAAAGTAAAAGTTTCATTTGAGGTTGATTAAATGTTAGATTTAGGGATAAAAAGACACGCTAAACACGATGGTGAAAAGCATTTTCTCCCCGGACAACTAGTTCGCCCGGAATCCGGCCAAACCGGATAATTTGTTAAAAGCAAAAGTTTGCTTAGAGAGACAGATCAAGGGGTAAGAAGAGAGGCTGAGTCTGTATATGACTGTCGTGAACATCCTAAAATCTGCCGAGTGTCTCAGTTCACCACATAAAAAACCCCTCGTTAGAAGGGGAGGTGTCTCGTGAATCCCTTTCACGTGTCACTGTACCTTTCATAATCAGGTTTACGCGGAACACCATATCACGCCCTCGGGCATCGAGTGCGAGGGAAATGAATAGAGTGTATTTAATATTCAAAAGCGAGTGGACTGAGATCCGAAATAGTTAAAGTTCAATGGGCACATCAAACTACCTCAATCCCACTCAGTAACAACGTAGGAACAATGCTTACCCCCTAGCTCAGCAGCTTTTTTCAGCCGTTTCCTCTCTGTGATATTTCATAGCGTAATATTTTGGGCCAGTACATGCTCAGTTTACTAGCTTGGACAAAGATAAAAGTGATGTTTCTTATAATACTTAGTAGATCTTTATTTTATGCATAAATCAGCTTGTCTAATTCAGATTTGGATAGGCTATTAGTTTTTGAATGCTTTTTGTAGATATGTTACTTTTTATAAACTTATTGCATATTCTGGTACATCTTATAAAGCAAGTTAAACAAGCTTCACAACACTATTCCACAAGGTTAAACTTTTAATAGGCACTTAAAACATGGAACTTCTGATGACACACTAGAACAATCAGGTAAACTGCATCTGCGGCTTGACTTATTGGTGACATCTCAAATATATTCTTTTCTATCAAGCATTGCTGGGAGTTTTTGAACTTCCTGCCACGATATCCCAGCTCCTAAGATTTGGATCGCCGAAATGCCAGAGAGGTAAAGACAAGGGATAACAAGAAAACGGCCGATTTTCGTAGCGCCTTCTAAAGGAAGTCGGAAATGTTTATTTGTGAAGAATCTAATACAAAATAAAGCATTAGAAGTGTCCATTGTGCTTTAAGAGTTTTTGCTGATTGATATTGTATACGAACAGTTATTAAAGAGCGTTTTTATGTGGTGAACTGAGACACTTGGCAGATTTTAGGAAGTTCACGACAATGACAATCATTTTTTACCCGGACATATAATTAGTCCGAAATTCGGTTGTAACCGAAATTGTTTTTAAGTCAAACTTTTATTCAAAGTTGATTAGATGTTCTTTATATAAGGAGATACTCTGGATTCGTTTCTGAATTTTCTTTTTTTTGCTGGACTAGTAGTTCGCTCGGAATTCGGGCGAAACAGCAAACTTGATCAGTATCGTCAAAATAGATATGGCTTATAGAGGTATATCTGATCTTGGTTTTCTCTGATGATTAGCCTAGCGAAGACTGGATCTGGCGAAAACAAGACCCGATTGTCTGAATCAAATATTAGATTTTTGGGATCCCATCGACACCTTTGGTCTTGTTTAACGTGTTTTTGTTTTGTTTTGTACATGACCGTTGGGATTGTAAATACACGTTACATTTTAAATCCTCCTTTGCCACCAAAGCCACCCAGAGCATCCAAGATAGGCGCCAGTCTTTTTGCTCAGGTTGTAGACTTGCGTGAATGTTAGCACTCTACGAAAGCTAAGTTTATTCTGAACACACTATTGAATCTGAATAATTTTTTTTTTTTTTCTTCTTTTAAATGTTTATTTTTTGATCTTGTGCATTTACTACATTATTGAAAGCTCAGTGTACTTTTTCCTCTTTTTTTTGTTTATACTGCACTATTTCCTCTCCTTAAGTGCGTTAATAAAATCATCATCATCATCAATGCTGAGATAGCTCGGTGGCGCTTGAATGGCTAGGGTTTTATCACTTCTTAAATAATACTTATCGATCAACAAAAGTCAAAAAGCTTCTATAGTAATAGCGGAGTAAGAAAGAGTCCAAAACACTTTCATGGTAGCTGGCCTTTGGAGGCATCCCATGCTAGTCCTTCCTTTTGCCGAAAGAACAAGCGTTGTATAAGTTACGTACATCTCTCGCAAGGTACGACCAGAAGAACCGCGCACGTAGCCTTTCAAGCGTCTCCTCTACCCCCAGGTGCAGCTCCGGCGCCTCGGTTGTGTGGCACCTGCAGATTCGGGTGGTTCTGGTTCTGTACCGCCATGGCAACAGCAACTGAACATGGCTACATTTCCACACTCTGAAATATATGCCGCGGATCCTCATAACGATAGCGTTCGTGTCCTCTAACTGAGGCGTCTCGATCAGGCGAGATTCCATACGCATTTTGCTCGCGATAAGTGTTCGCGTGTCTTGCTATTGATGCGTAAAACCGGTTATCTGAATTTTGCCGAGTTTTGGGGATCCGAAAACGTAAGTGGAGGGATACCTATGACATCGCAAAAGTTGTCCGTCTGTCAGCACGATAACTCTCGAAGGGAATGAGATATTTTGATGAAACTTGGTGTGAGGACTATTCGAGTCAAGGGAAAGGTCGAGTTCGTAGATGGGCCCGATAGCTGCATATTTAGGGGAGGGGGAGGGGTTTCAAATTAAGGGGCGAAAAAAATATTTTTTAAAAGCATTTTCTCGCTGGACAAGTACTTCACCCGGAATCGGGCTAAAACCGGAAAGTTTGTTAAATGTAAAAGTTATATCTGAAGTTGATTAGATATCCGATTTAGGGGTAAGGAGACATGCTGAATCAGCATATGAAAATGATTTTCTCGTCGGATAAGTAGATCGGCCGGAATCCGGCGAAAACCGGAAAGTTTGTCGAAAATAAAAGATTAATCTGAAGTTGATTAGAGATTCGACTTAAGGATAGTGAAACATGCTGAATCCGAATATGAAAATTATTTTTTCGCCGGACAAGTAGATCGCTCGGAATCCGGCCATAACCGGAAAATCTGTTAAAAGTAAAAGTTTTACATGAATTTCATTAGGTTTTCGATTTACAGGTAAGAATGCCTGCTGAATTTGTGTATGACAATCGTTTTATAACTGGACACATTTCACCACGAATCCTGCTGAAATCGGAAAATTTTTAAAAGTTGAAGTTTTATGTGAAGTTGATTATGGAGATATGGATGGTATGGAGATACGCTGAATCTTTTTTGAACTTCATGTTTTTGCAAGACAAGTAGTTCGCCCGGAATCAGGCTGAAACCGGAAATTTGGCAGAAGTAATGCAGGAACTCTTCAAAGTAGACATGACGCAGGCTTTAGGGGTAAACTCACATGCGGAATCCATATTGAACTTAGTCATCTCCGATGATTACCATTGGACCGCTACAAGACCCGATTGTCTGTAAATATTAAATTTGTGGGATGCCATCGAAACCTTTGGTCTTGTTGCTAGAAGACAATGGACCTGGAAAAAGGTATGAAACAGCTAAATCCGTGCATAATTTGTTGAAATTACAGTATTCAGTATTCAAATAGCTTCGAATACTGGAGCATAAACAGAAAAAGTGCCAGGTGTGCTTAAACCTCAAACTTCAGAACTTCGAAAAGGCATATTGAAATTTTGATGATGGCGTTCTGTTGCAAATCGCTATGGGAATATTTTTTTTTAGAGACAAGAAAATCGATGAATGCCGCCTTCATTTGCTCTCTTTCCGGACCTTTTTCCGGTGGCGAAGCTTTGTCCGGCGGCGGCGTAGACGAAGAACATCCATGGAGAATTATCCGGCATACTCATCTTTCCTGACGCTAGATGACCAGGTTCACAGAATTAGCAAAAAACGAGAAGGCGGCCGGAATTGCGGACCGGATGAAATCCTCGAGTTACAGCGCAAAGCAGATGAAGGACTCGGTGAGTATTGAGAAGACGATGAATTCGGAATAATGTAACGAACTAAAGAGGAAGCCTTTACGTTTCTTCGTAATCCGATTTGAGCAAAGTGCACTTTTTGTCGATCTTAAAGGTTACCCGCAAAAGTCTGAAACAGGAAATTCTAGTTAAGAAACACTTTATTCGCTTAAAGTTTACTGTAAATCCAACTTATGTTTGTATCATTTAGTTGAATTCGCTGAATTGCGTGGATTCTGCTAAGGGATTTTCAATTTTCCGTTGTCTGCTCTGGTAGTGACGCTCAGAATACTTATGGCCGTCCCCACAACGCAAGTTCTACTATGACGCATAAAATTTGAATCTCAATACAAACGCGAATTTCAGTGGCCAATGATCAGATCGCGGCAGGGCCTCAATGCGTGAACACTTCGTAGTTCGTTTTCGTCAAGCATGCAACAAAGTCCACTGTCCGAAAATTGATTATTCAAGAATAGCGGAGCAACTAAGTATCAATTTTCATCGTGTCTACTAGCCTATCTAAGTGAATAAGTGATGGGTAACTAGACTGTCTCATCTCAGCCCTTTTCGGTCAAACTATAAACAGATTTGAAAACTCGGTGAAAATGTGTTACTGAATGTTGAAATGTTGCTATTCCCGGATAATTGAATTTGAATTTGTGTTAAACATCTTTCAGACTTGTGGTAGTTCTGTGTATTTCAGGTATTTCGAATAAACAATAACACCAAATTTACTGCTGTGAAAAAATAAACACTTGCTAAGCTGCTAGTTCTGGGACTCGCTTATATTTATTTTACTGCGTTTGGCCTTCGCGGCATAAAGAAGGCAAACACTTGTTGTCTCTGACATTCAAATTGCGCGGTCAATGAGAATTCGCTCTTGTCTTTATTCTTAGAGTCACTAGGAAATTTTGAACAATACAAGACCAAAGATTTCGATGGGATCCCAAAAATGTAATATTTGATCCAGACAGTAGATATTCGGTCTTCGACAGCATTTTTACTATTAAATTGGAAACAGATTAAGGCCAATGGTAATCATCTGAGAAGACCAAGTTCACATATAGAATCAGCATGTGTGTTTACCCTATAGCCTGCGTATCTATATCTATAGTCGTATCTACTTTGACGAAACTGATCAAAACTTCCCTCCTTACTTCTGCCAAATTTCCGGTTTCAGCCGGTCTCCGAGCGATTTATACGTCCGGTGAGAAAATGATTGCCATGTACGCATTCAGTATGTCTTCTTACCCGCAAATCGAACATCTTATCAATACAAGTAAAGCTTTTACTTTAAACAAACTTTCCGGTTTTGGACTAATTGTCCTGCGAGAAAATAGTTTTCATATTTGGACTCAGCACGTCACCTTACCCCTGCATCGAACCTCTAATCAACTTTGGATTAAACTTATACTTCCACAAATTTTCCGTTTTTTGCCGGATTTTGGGTGAATTACTTGTCCGGCGAGAAAATAATTTTCGTATTTGGATTCAGCATTTCTCCTTACCATTAAATCGACTATTTCATTATAGCTCAAATAAACCCCTCAAATAATGCATAAAACGGATACGTCAGCTACGATGGTTTTGCTGCAAAAGCATCTTAGCTGACGTATTCATTTTGTGTATTATTTGAATATGTTTCAAAGTCAGCTTGGGCCCAAAGAATATTTATCTTGAAACTCCACGCCCGACCTCTAAACATAGGGCTAGAGAACCCATCTTCGAACTTGACCGGTACTTCGACCCAAAGAGTCCTCGTGCCGAGTTTGATCAAAACATCTCAACCCGGAGTATCCACTCCACTTACGTCCACTCCACTTACGTTTTGGGATCCCAAAAACTACCATTGTATTTCAGTTACAAGATACAAGCGTAAGCTGACTTTTCATTTAAACTTTAAGTTTTATCCCGGCAAAAGCACGTTAGCATATAAAACAATATCTGAAGAAAAAAAGACCGGACTATAGGCCTAGCTCTGAAAAAACAGAACTGTTCAGGTGTCCTGGGACACAAAAAACCTCCTCCTCGGGGCTTGGAACAACGTTTTTTTCCTACTGCCGATGTCCAATTCCGTGTAAGAATCGAGCAGGGTCTTCGGAGCTTGTATACCCTGTCTTCCTCGCTTCTTCCACGCTGTCGGAAGACTCATAACGGATAACACAAGTATGCGCGTTCTCAACAGACAATACTTGGGATGTAATCTTTTGTGATTTTGAAAGCGGTATGCGGTAAATGGTATGCATAACAAGCATTGCCAGGAAGAGCCGAAAACGCGTCTGCTGACTTCTCCGATATCATGACGACAAACAAAAAAGGCAATGATGCGTTTTCGGCATTTTATATTCGGCCAGCGTGTCATTTGCATTTCAATACATATTTTTTATTTCCAGCCAAAGTGTACTGTATCAACGACATCGAGCGTAGTGTAAAGCAGTCTACCCTTGATCTACCGCTCATCCTGGGCGAATCCCTGCTAAGGCGGCGGGACGAGCTTCTCCGCAATCGTGCCACAAGGGGGGCAGTGATCATCAGATCGAGATTGACTTTCAAATTGGCAGTCGTCGTAGCTGGTAAGGTGAGGTCTTCGTGTGGAACGTATTTGAGGAACAAGTTGGTCATGAATGGAGCTAAAGCGAGTGGTGGAAAGGTGAGGAGAAGGCTTTTTGTCTGACTTCTAAACACATAACGTAACTTGCCATTCGGGAGAGTTGCGTGTTCTGGATAATCGGTGTTAAACCCGCGCATAACACGGAGGCTTCAAATGCTTTTAAACATAAACAGTAGCACAGTGTTTGAGTCTGGCAATTGATGACGCTCTTTGCTAAATTCAGGGAAAACATAAGTGTCTGAAAACACAACTCAGGCTCGAGCGCACGCAAAAAAATAAACAAATGAGAAATAGCTTCTACATTACAAATCATACCCCAGGCAAACAGTCGTACATCAACCGAGAGCAAGGCACGGACACAGTTAAACAAAATCAACCATATAAAAAAGAAAAAAATTCAAGTTATAGTTCAAGGTTATTTTCGCTTACAATCTAAATATGTCTTTAACACATTCCACTGCTGAGAGCAGAGCTTGAGTGGACGCGAAAAAAAAAAAAAAATTAGCTTCTACATAACGAATCATTCCCTAAGTCAAACAGTCGTACATCAACCGACAGGAAGGAACGGACACAGTTAAACATAACTAGACCTACGTTGCCTGGGCAACGTGAAGTGTTGCAGCAACGTTTGTTCGGCTTCGCCGACTAAAAGTGTTGCTAGCAACACTTTGGTTTTGTTTCTTCGTAAACGGTTGAATGCTGCATTTGTCAACCCATCGAGGTTTTCAAAATGGTATCTTCCAATCCATGAAGAATATTTTTTTGAATTGATGGCACAATCTGTAATCACATGGTTATCTCTCAGCGTTGAAAAAAAAAAACAACAACAGAATATCGGAAGTAAATTGGACTAAATTGACTTTGCAGCCAGTTGAACTTTATCCTTTTCAATCGTAGACATCGTGACTTGTGGAAACTTGGATTATCATCTTATATAACCTAGTTGGCATTATAAAGCTATCCATAGCTTTTTAGTTGAAAATACCAAAATACCTCTATTAATTATTGCGTAACATATATCGTTGTTTTACATTATCATTTGTATCCGTTGCGCTAACACTTAATTCTAGGTTACAGTGAAAGGCCATCACCATAGGCCATTCTAGCATCTCATGAAAATGGCAATGCTTACAACCGACTCTTGAACGACGACATGAACCAAACTTTTCTTATCATCAGAAACAAAAAAGGTACACAGACTATGAAAAGCCGGAAGCCCGGAAGATGATTATGGTGTAATCGCCGACTGTTAGTTACAAGTCCCTGACTTGTCTCACAGTTGGGTTCCGCCTATTCTTTGTTTGAGTGTTTACCCTACCACTAAAGTTGTCAGCCCTTCAAAGATTTAATTCTAAGTTACAGTGATAGACTATGAAGATTCATTTTCTTACCCTCAGATTTAAAGAGATCGAGTAAAGTGTGCAACAATTTGCACTAGTTTCTAGCCCCTCATGAACCCCTTCTAGCAACTGATTCCTACTTACAAGTCCATCTCCCCGTGATAGACATAGTATCAAATTGTTTTCAATTCAAATACACCAGAAACAAAAAATAGGATTAATAGGTACACCAACTAAAAGTTACTAGCCCCTCATCGCCGGAAATGATTATGGTCTAACAGTCGATTTTTGCTTACAAGTAAAAAAAGACAACAGAATATCGGAAGTAGGGACTAAATTATTTTAGCCAGTTGAACTTTATCCTTTTCAATCGCCGACATCGTGACTGGTGAAAACTTGGAACATTACCTTACATAATCTAGTTGGTATTATAAAGCTATCCGTAACTTTTCAGGATCAAAATACCATAGATTCCACTCTGCTCATTATTTCGAAACTATGCTATTCTTTTATATCATCATTTGTATCCGTTGCTAACACGGTGGGAAACCTCTCAACGCCGAACATGATTATGGTATAACAGCGAATTGTTACGCACAAGAGTTACAAGTCCCTGACATGTCTCACAATTGGGTTCCGCCTATTCTTTGTTTGAGTTTGTACCCTACCACTAAAGTTGGCAACCCCTCAAAGACTTAACTCCATGTGACAGTGATAGACCAAGGAGACTAATTTTCTTACCCTCTGATTTATATAGAGATTAAAAAAAATGGGCACGAGTTTTCACAAGTTTGTAGCCTCTCATGAACCCCTTCTAGACAGCAACCGATTCATACTTGCAAGTCCATCTCCCCTTGATAGACATGGTGCCAAATTGTTCTCACCATCAAATACACAGGAAAGAAATAATAGGATTAATAGGTACACCAACTACCAAAATTGCTAACCCCTCATCGCTGAAGATGATTATGGTCTGACAGCCGACTGTTGCTTACAAGTACCGTACATGTCTCACGATTGGGATCGGCCTATTTTTGGTTTCAGTGTGTACCTCACTACTGAAGTTGTGAACCCCTCCAAACTTTCTAACTGTTGTATCTCATGAAGGAATTTTTGAACCAAAAAACAGATGGCGCATACTTTGACCAGCTCATCGAGATCTACTGAATGCCATTGAAAAAAAAATTCTATCTGTATTAGTTCAAAAGTTGACTTTTTTTGCCGTAGGCCAACTTTCTAATTTCACCACTTAGAAAGGAGCAATGGATAAGCTCTAATTTCTTCAGCAGTGAGAGAACTTTTATTTTAAGAGGCCCGTCTGATTTCATTGATCTTCCTCACTCCCAAGTGTAAGAAATGGAATGATAAACTCAGCTGAAATCACAAACAGAAACGGGTAGAAACACTTCCGGACCTGTGCGAAAATGTTTTGATTCTGTAAATTTTTCTATTTATCACTCAAAGAAGCTATGTTGGCTGTGGGGCCAGGGAACTGCCGCACATATTTCACACTTATAGATTTTAGTCCATCTTCAGTTTAAAACTGGTGCTTGTCTTCTTGCCTGCTAGAACGGAGCTTTCCACTCGAAAGCAGAAACATGGTTTGATGAAACGAAAGCTTGGCTGCATAACTTCAGATAGTCCTCTCTGACACAGGCTATACAGCTCCACTTTAGTTCGCACACTGTAGGCTGTGGCTCAATTATAAGTAAAAACCATCCTTTTTGGCCCCAGGCAGGAGTTCTACGGAGCTTTCCAAAATGTAACGTCAAAGTTCGGCCTAAGGTCCAAACTTTCCGTAAAAACCGCACAGGTTAGACCATTACCACTTTCTGAGAATAAGCGCAAATCGGGGTACTGGAAAAAAAAACACACGATAAAACCAAAGTTTTGCTCTCGCAACACAGTTAACCATATACAAAAGAAAAAAAGTTCAAGTTATAGTTCAAGGTCGTTTTTATTTACAAACTAAATATATCTTTAACACATACCACTGCTGAGCAGAGCTCGAGCGCCCGCGAATAAATAATCAATTGAAAAATAGCTGCAACATGACGAATCTTACCACAGTCAACCGAGAGCATGGCATGGACACTGTTACACATAATCAACCATATAAACAATACTAAACGTGTCGATGGGATCCCAAAAATCTAATATTTGATTCAGGCAATCGTGTCTTGTCTTCGCCAGGTCCAGTCTGCGCCAGGTTAATCATCAGAGAAAACCAAGTTAAGATATACCTCTATAAGCCATATTGATTTTGACGATACTGACCGAGACTTCCTGCTTTACTTCTGCCAAATTTCCGGTTTCGCCCGAATTCCGGACGAACTACTAGTCCAGCAAAAAAAGAAAATTCAGAAACAAATCCAGCGTTTTTCTTATCCCTATAAAGAACATCTAATCAACTTTGAATAAAAGTTAAATCCGGTTACAACCGGATTCCGGACTAATTATATGTCCGGGTAAGAAATGATTGTCATATACAGACTCAGCCTCTCTTCTTACCCCTTAATCTGTTATCTAATCGAACTTTCGCTTTTAACAAATTTTCCGGTTTTGGCCGGATTCCGGGCGAACTAGTTGTTCGGCGAGAAAATGGTTTTCATCATCGTGTTCAGCATGTTTTTTATCCCTAAATCGAACATTTAATCAACTTCAAATGAAACTTTTACATTTAACCAACTTTCCGGTTTTGCCGGATTCCGGACGAACTACTTGTTCGGCGAAAAAATGGTTTTCACCATCATGTTCAGCATGTCTTCTTACCCCTGAATCGACCATTTAATCAACTTCAGATAAAGCTTTTACTTTTAACCAACTTTCCGGTTTTTGCCGGATTCCGGACGAACTACTTGTCCGGCGAGAAAATGGTTTTCCCTATCGTGCTCAGCATGCCTTCTTACCTCACAATCAACTATCACATTAGCTGTTTAAAAGTATTTTGTTAGTCCCTTAATTTGAACCCCCTCCCCCACCCCTAATTTTAGAGTTACATTGCCCATCTACGAACTCGACCTTACTCTTGACCCAAAGAATCGTCACACCAAGTTTCATCAAAATATATCTCATTCCGATCGAGTTATCGTGCTCACAGACGGACGGACAGACGGACAACTTTAGCGATGTCATAGGTATCCCTCCACTTTCGTTTTGGGATCCCAATAAGAGCAAGGCACGGACAGCTCGAACGCCCGCGAAAAACTAAACAAATTGAAAAATAGCTTCAACATGACGAAACATAACCAAGTCAAACAGTCGTTCATGGACCGAGAGCATGGCACGGACACAATTAAACTAGATTAACCATATAAGAAAGAAAAAAGTTCAAGTTATAGTTCAAGGTTATTTTCATTTACAAACTAAACATATCTTTAACACATTCGACTGCTGAAAGCAGAGCTCGAGCGCACGCGGAAAAATAAAAGAACGAAAAATAGCTTCTACATGACCAATTATTCCCCAGTCAAACTATCGTACATCAACCGAGAGCATGGCATGGTAACAAAACAAAATTAACCATATAAAAAGAAAACAAGTTCAAGTTATTTTTATTTACAAACTAAACATATCTTTAACACATTCGACTGCTGAGAGGAGAGCTCAAGCGCACGCTAAAACGTAAAAAATTGAAAAATAGATTCAACATGACGAAAGATACCCCAGTCAAACAGTCGTACATCAACCGAGAGCAAGGCACGGACACAGTTAAACACAATTAACCATATAAAAAAGATTAAAGGTTCAAGTTATAGTTCAAGGTCATTTTATTTACGAACTATGTATATCTTTAACACATTCCACTGCCGAGAGCAGAGCTCGAGCGCTCGCGAAAAAATAAACAAAAGAAAAATAGCTTCAACATGACGAATCATACCCAAACAGTCGCACATCAATCGAGAGAAAGCACGGTCTCAATTAAACATAGCCTTATAAAAAATAAAATAAAAAGTATACAAAGACGTCAATATGGCAGACTGAAGGTAAAATAAAACATTAAAGAAAAAATATAAGACAAAATCGGAAAGTGATTTCACTCACCCTTCTTCTGTAATTCTAGATGCAGCAGATTCTAAACCTGCAATCGGCAAGTTTAAAATTTGAACTTCTCTACAAAATGGCCATAGATAAAAGGGTCGAAACCACACAAGGTCGATTGACAAAATACCCGGTACACTAATATATCAACCTATTGGGCATGTAGTGTACCAAGTGCTTACACACTTTCTGACACTCCTGTCTGTAGGATGTGCACGCATTGGAAGCCCAAGTCGATCTTCACCACCACGCAAGCGTCTCCCTGGAATTTTTCATCAACAGCAGCAACGTCGACTGGAGCCACTTATCCAATTTTGACGGTGTGCTTGTAGCCACGAGTAAAGAACACCGAAGTCGAATAGAAGATCAGCTAGAGGGGGTGAACGTTGCCTACCTGATAGAAAATGGAAGTCGAATTGATGGCAATGTCTTTGGACTAAGTTTCAGAGACGGGGACGTGGCGTCCTTGCTTCAGGTTTGCTTTAGTTCAAATTTTCTTTCCGTTGAAGGACCTGAGGCAGTAACGAAAGGCGTTTTTCCGCGATTCCACAAAGATGCTATGCCTTGATTGCCGTAAAAAAAAAAAATCGTATCCGCGGTCATTTGTTTGATGGAGGATTAATGTCCGGCTAAGAAAATGACTCAGTCAGACAGAAAGGCATTTAAACGAGGACCCTTGTAATACAGGTGCGTACGCCTCATGTTCTGTATAGCGAGTTTTATCTGAATTTAATCTTAATATTGTTTCACGTATTTCAGCGTCAAACATTCAGAAATATGTAGGACACAAATACGCCAAATAGGCGAAAGCCTTTTTGCTGTAATTATTTATTCGGCTTTTTATATTATCTCAAGCTACATTATGAAATCACAAGCTTTTGAAATCCCCGCCTTTCGCTATTGTTTCGTGTTTAGCCTACCTACTACTTTTTAGCGCTTTTTCGTCCGAGCGGCTTTTGCGAGTAACTCAACGCAAACTTAGCCAAGAGCCTTAAGGTCCTCACGACATGTGACATTTAAATTGTGGTTTTTGGGATTCCAAAACGTAAGTGGAGGGATACCTATGACATCGCAAAAGTTGTCCGTCCGTCTGTAAGCACGATATCTCTCGAAGGGAATGAGATATTTTGAGGAAACTTGGTGTGAGGATTGTTTGAGTCAAGGGTAAAGTCGACTTCGTAGATGGGCTCTGTAGCCCTATATTTGGGGGTGGGGGAGGGGGTTCAGTTTAAGGGACAAACAAAATATTTTTAAACAGCTAATGTGATAGTCGATTATGGGGTAAGAAGACATGCTGAGCACAAGTAGTTCGTCCGGAATCCGGCAAAAACCGGAAAGTTTGTGAAAAGTAAAAGTTTCATTTGAAGTTGATTAAATGTTTGATTTAGGGGTAAAAAGACATTCTGAGCACGATGATGAATACCATTTTTTCGCTGGACGAGTAGTTCGTCCGGAATCCGGCAAAAACCGGACAGTTGGTTAAAAGTAAAAGTTTCATTTGAAGTTGATTAAAAGTTTGATTTAGGGGTAAGAAAACATGCTGAGCATGATAGTAAATCATTTTCTCGCCGGACAAGTAGTTCGTCCGGAATCCGGCCAAAACCGGAAAGTTGGTTCGAAGTAACGGTTTCATTTGAAGTTGATTAAATGTTTGATTTAACGTTTAGAAGACATGCTGAACCCGATGGTGAAAACCATTTTCTCGCCGGACAACTAGTTCTCCCGTAATCAGGCCAAAACTGGAAAATATGTTAAAAGCAAAGCTTTATCCGAAGTTGATTAGATGATAGATTTAGAATCAGAATCAGAATCATTTATTTTACACAAGCTATCGTAGTCAAGAAGAGACTCAACTAAATGGCGCTTGGGCTTACAAATTAAAAGAGGACACAAATAAGAACAGAAACTTCAGCACTTATTAAACACTGACGTGTAATACGGAACGAACGTGTTTGAAAACCTATTTGTTCGTGTGGTAGGCGGTACCAGTTTTTCTTTGTTTTTGGACCTAGTGTCAACTCGATTCGGCATGACCGGTGGTAGTATAGCCCTATGTTTGTCACTTCGTAGAAGGAATTGACCAAATTTGCATATCAAACTGAACCGACGGTCGTAAAGGGACGGTAGTTGTAAGGTTGATAATGCTGAATCATAATCAGGGGTAAGAAGAGACGCTGAGCCTATATGATGATCATTTTTTACCCTATATGATGATCATTTTTTAATCCGGTTGTACCTGCATTTTTTTTTCAGTCAAAGTTTTATTTAAAGTTGATTTGACGTTCTTTATAGGGCTAAGGAGATACGCCGGTTTCGTTTCTGAATTTTCTTTTTTTGCTAGACAAGTAGTTCGCTCGGAATTCGGGCGAAACCGCAAATTTGGCAGTAGTAAAGCAGGAAGTTTCGGTCAGTATCGTCAAAATAGATATGGCTTATAGAGGTATAGATAGATAGGTAGATAGAATATCTGAACTCGGTTTTCTCTGATGATTAGCCTGGCGAAGACAAGACCCAATTGTCTGGATCAAATCTTAGATTTTTGGGATCCCATCAACACCTTTGGTCTTGTTCATTTAGGAAGGTATAAAAGGCCATCATGTTCAGGTCTATCTTCTGTTTTGGAGCTCTTTCATTTTCTTTGTTTTCCCACATTTTAACCATGTAACGTTGAGTTTACAAATATGCTACGTCTAGCCTCCGCGTCGGAGACCCGGAAGGGTGGATAGAGATGACAAGCACCAACAAGAAGATCGCTTATTGCACGAGAAAATATTGCAAAATACGCCATTTTTTAGCAATTTCGTAAGGAAAAGATGACTTTGAGTTAGAGTTATGCTTTAATCACTTTAATCTAGAAATTAAGGTAATTCAAGGAAAGGAATTTTAATGATTTTGTTGCTATAAAAGAGATACGAAATTTCACTTAGTACAAACGAGCGTGACAAATTCGGTCGCAGAGCGTGACCGCGCTTAACGCCGGCCGTAACGCTCCGACTGTCCACTTCGCCCTTTGAATTCCGTTATCGAAATGTCCATCGTTCGTATTTCATGCTCGATTAAACTGAAGCGTATTTTTTTTCTATCTTCGCTATGTTATTTAATTTGTGGGTGCAAGTGGCTACATATTATGCAACCCTTCATTATCATTGCATTAAAGAGGGCGCAGCCATTTGTTGAAAGTAATCAACTTTCTGGTCATGTAATCAAAATGCCTGCACTATGGATACACGGGATTCTGTTTTAATTTTTTTTTCTTTTACCGTAGCTTCGACGCTCTCTTGAATTCCTAAGTGCGCATTGCGCTGAATATCATCCAGACATTGTTAGACCGCAGATGTCTGACCCAGATCTCAATGTCTTTCAAAGGGCACAGAAGTCTGAAGATGTTTTGGAACAGGTACGTTGAATACACTGTAGCGGAAAACGGGTTTCGACTCAAACCCTCCTGGCAAACCCCCCCCCCCCCCCAGACATAACGCCCCCGTCAAAACCCAGAGAAGAAAAACCCCTGACTTCCACCAGCCCAGTGTTTTAGTACCGGGGTTGGGGGGGGGGGGATGCTTAGAAGGACGAAAAATATATGTTTGACTGTGCTATACTCATGTCCTCTTAGATTGATTGCGATGTTATATTATATGGTATAACTCCAAAATACATTCGAAAAAAGTAAAAAAGAAAAAAATTGAAACCGCTGAGGCTGCAATTTCAATCAGCTCTTGCAGAAAATCCTGTCGAAAACCCGTCGCATACAGTAGGCTATGATCCAAAACCCCTAAGAACCTCAGCAAAATCCACCGTTTTTAATCACTCCGTGTTGAAATCAGAAAAAACCGTACAGACATAAACCGAGACACAGGCAAGTAGTCAGTGCCCGAGACGCGTTATTACGAATGAAATCGACCCTCCCCCCCCCCCCCCAAAATTTCTTTATAGCAAAGCAATAAGAAGTTTATACCGTGTTATCGACCCAATGGACCAGCAAAAACAGAAGGTGCGTCCAAAACGAAATCTCAGCACCAGCTCAACTAAAAAAAAAAGAAGATATTTTAGCTGACGGAATCTCTTTGGAAGACCCAACCGGGCACACCACAGTAAAATAAAATGATGGAATAATGTGAAAGCTTGAAAAATGACGCCGCTAGCAATACATAAAGTCCCTACTGAAACTCATTCATCTGTGCACCAGGCTGGCTCCGAAAACTCCTTATTCCGAAGACAGCAAAAAAAAAGTTACATCCTCTCATTTTCCCCGAATATGTACAGACCACATCTTAGCTGTATTAGAATTTTCTGAATCCGCTTTGTAAGTGTAGCGGTCTTATTTGGTGCGCTACAAGTAAAGCCCTTTTCCGACGGATGGAAAGCAGAAGTCTTGGATCTACTCCCTAGTGTTATTTTGCTTTGCACGCCGATCACTCAAGTCAAACGTCAAATATCGTTTATTGCACCTACACTGTAAGGTGCAAGTTTCTCCGAAAAAGTTTCTCCGAGTAAGGATTGAAGTTAACTGCAGTATTTGCTACTGGGATTAATCTTATCTCTACGGGGATATGATTAATCCGAATCAGAGATAATCTTATCTCAATAGAGACAAGATAAATCCCAGTAGCAAATCCTACAAGATTTTTTTTTTACAGCGTCGCAGATGTGCAGCGGGAAAAAGTGTCCATTCGTGTACCCTAAATGATTCCGAATATCATTCTTACTCTACCTCAAGGACCTCTACCGATATCTGTATTTGCCACGCCTAGCTCTTTTAGACGTTGGACCAGATTTTTCAATGAGATGATTGGTCAGAAAGAAAGGTTTGCGGATCTCCGAGCGCCGCTAATAAACGTCCGAAATGGCAACGGAAACTGTTCTACTGCGACCCGTGCTGTAAATGACGCATTCTTCTCTGAGCTCAGGACCAAGTGATTTGTATCAGCTTTCGTCAGTCAATTCAATTTTTTTCAATTCAATTTATTTTAAAAAATTCGCTCACGGACGAAGCCGAACATTGAATTTCTACCGTCATGTATAACTTAACAATTAGAAACAACTATAACTAATGTTATTCATTTAGTCAATGTACAAATCCCTCACCTAATACAGTTCCGTCCTTTCAGTCGATTCTTTCCGGTTCGCTGATTGTACCTGCACTGCGAAAACCTCACCAAACAAGAACTGGTAAGCAGCTATTTTTTCTTCCCTTTTCCTTTTAATGTTGATAGTGTTTGTCACATGGATGCGCACTCTTGGGTTAAATGTGATGACGGATGCCTGGAAAATTTGTATTGTGACCCTTTTGAATGGCAAGTCGTACCTACTGATGATAGTATTCATTCTGCTTAAAGTCGTACCCGTAATACCAATGCAACACACTTCCCTATTCACTAATTTATAAGGTGTAGACCTAAATTTATGTTACATTCTAAACCCGCTAATTTCCATGCGCAACATGGTCTCGATATAAAACCGGTTTTCTGAAATTTGCGAAGTTCTTGCAAGAAGTCAATGGTTCTAGGAAGAGGCTTAAAATAGCCAACGCCGTGGACAATTTGTTAAAAGCAGAGTCTAGTTTTGTAGTATTCACATAGTTTTGAATATTGGATCATAAACAGGCTACCTATCATTGTTTCAGAGATGGTTATTTGCCATAAGACCGGCTATCTAAGGCAAGGGGCACGGCAAGAGGATAAAACATCCGAAACCTTGTATAATTGGCTGTAAGCATAGCTAAACTTTTATTTAGTCAGCTATCTCAGAATATCTTGGCAGAAACGCTATGTACACTGTCAGAAGTTTCATAACAGATAGCGTATAACACTTTCAAGAATAACACCTTTTCACTTAGAAATAAAGTGTTATGACCAATCAAGTTTTTGGTTGATTTAGTTTTTTTTTGGTTTGGTTGCAAAAAAAATAACGAGGGATAGTATTTTTGTAAATATTAAGTTTTCAGAGAATGAAAATTTTAAAGAAAGGAGATATTAAGGAATGAAAACAAAGAAAAGGTTTTAAATATGTGTTGAAATGGTAAAATGAGAAATAAGGGTTAAAAGAGGGAATAAGAAAGAATATTAAAAAAAAAGATAATGTAGAGATAGAGGAAAGTGTAGGTGACGCTAAATATATAGGTCGGTCATTGAAAAAACAAAAATACAAAAAATTAAATATCAGATGTTAGGACCGTTGGCGTCACCGAGGGAAGTGGAAGCGGAGTCGCCTGGCCAAATCATATTGGACAGGAAGAACGGAAAAGATGCTACGCGGCATTAAAAAAAAAAATAAAAAAAAAATAAAAAAATGACCAATCAAGTTTACACTATTTCGTGCCTAGATCTCCAACAACACCTTCAATTGGTAAAAATACTAACGGGAACGAAAGAAACGTAACAGATAACATCCCAAAGTGTTATCTGTTGAAACTGTGCATCCTTCTGTTGTCGTTATGTAACTTCTGACAGTGTAGTATTTTTACTTATTGAAGGTGTTGTTGGAGATCTAGGCACGAAATAGTATAAACTTAATTGGTCATAACACTTTATTTCTAAGTGAAAATCTGTTATGAAACTTCTGACAGTGTAGTGAGAGGTGTCCTTTAAGTTTTTTTTTCACGAAAAGGTAACATTTCAAAGATTATAGATCGTTCATTGGCAAGACAAGTAAGCCTCTCATTTGCCTTAAGCATCAATTATTTCTTGTCACATATTGCTCCTGTGGTTTGACTTTTTTAATGTCGTTTTCGAATCCTGGACTGGCGGAAATGTACCCACTTACTGTGACTGACAATTGAATTGATGAGTCCGCCAGCGAACTATGAAAGCATCCACAGTTATTCAGTTGAAACACGAGTTTGATCCAACGTCCCAACGTTCGGAAACGTTATTGTACAAACGTAGAATCAAAAACGTAGACTCAAACAACAAAGTAATCAAGACCGAACCATTGTGGTTTCAGTACAATCCGGTATATCCCGCTGGTTACCGCCAAAAATAAAGGAGTTTGGTGTATAATAAAGGTAATAAAGGAACATAGGAAAATAACGTAGAAATATGATTAAGGAAAATTTAGGAAAATTGGTCAACGTTCAATCTTTTACCGTGCATGCCAGACGTGGAACAGTCTACTGAAGAGATCGTCCCCAGCCCTAATTTACTCTCATTCAAGCGATTTACTCTCGTTCAAGCGACGTCTTGCCGAAACACCGATCAGTTGTACCATGTATTTGTTATTTGGAATTTATTTGCCGCTAAATTTGAACTTCCCGCCAAATTCTATGCCCCAAGATCAAAAATCACCTCGATAGTTGTTTCTCAGTTTCGAGCCACAAAAGGCGTTTTTCCGTGCTCCCAACAACAGTTTGTGGATCAATTGTGGCTTGAAAAGAGCGTTTCCGTTATTGTATGCGGCCCACAAGTGTGTTTCCGCGACCAACAACTTTTTTGTGGCTCGCTTTGTGGCTCGAATTTGACAAACAGTTGCCGAGGTGATTGTCGATTTTGTGGCGGCCCGAAATTCAAATTTAGCAGCAAAACAACGTCAAAACAATGAGATTAAACTACGATCTGAAGCATGTAGACATAAACTGAGCATCCTTTATGCACAGAATGGTAAGGACAAAAGTCTTAAGTTCTATTTGTTGAGATTTTATCGGAATTTTATTTTTATTCTCAGAGATTTAAAATTATCGCCCCAAAAATAGTTCAAAAAAGCGTTTCCGTGAGTTTCAACTAGTGGCTCGACTGTGTGGCACACAGTCTTGTTTCCGCGACAAACCCTGCAGGCCTACAGTTGTACCGCGTAAAAACAACTATAGTTGCATGCCACCGTGGGCGTATTCACCGATACCACAAGGAAGAAATTTGTGTCTCGGAAAGTATTTCTGCTGTCGTTGGTATGGCTCACAAGTACGTTTCCGTGACGAGCACGGAAACTGTGGCTCACTTCAGGCGTTTTTCCGCGACACAGTTGTGGGCCACACACTTCTGATTGTTTGTCGCGGAAATAGGATTGTGTACCACTTAGTCGAGCCACAAGTTGAAACTCACGGAGACGCCGTTTTGATTATTTTGGGGGCGGTAATTTCAAATCCTGTTCGAATATCTCTAAAAATAAAATTTAAATTCAAATAAAATTTCAACAAGTAGAACTTAACATTTTCCTCCTTACCATTCTGTGCAAAAAGGATGCTCAGTTTTATGTGTACATGCTTCAAAAAGTAGTTAATTTTACTGTTTGAGTATTATTTTCCTGCTAAATTTGAACTTCCGCCAGAAATGAGCCACAAAATCGAAAATCATCTCGGCAATTGCTTGTCAAGTTTGAGCCACAAAGTGACCCAGACAAATCTCGTTGGTCGCGGAAACACAATTGTGGGCCGCACAAAAGACCGCTGAAACGCTCTTTTCGAGCCACAATCGGCCCACATGAAAATTATGTCTCAAGCGCGGAGATCCAAAATAACTTGCGTACGATTCTCAGACAATAGTTGCGTGTTTGAGAATATTTGAGATACCATGGTATCGGATATCACGGTCTAAAGTCGTTTTCGCAACTATCGTGGTATCTGGTACTACGGTCAAAAGGCGTTTTTGCAGTTGTCGTGGTATCTGGCCAGTTATCCTGGTATCTGAAAAAGTCATCTTATTTTCATCGTCAGCAACAGTAGAGCCTAGGATTTCGTCAAATTGGTGGGAAAGAAGTTTGGAACTTCGTGCTGTGACTGGATATCAGTTTTTCTTATAGGATGACTTCGAAAAGCGCAATTTCGGCAATTGCTCCGCTCGTTTGCATCGGGCAGGGTGTAGGAAATCGAGAATCTATTCGACTCCGCGTGGTCGTACTACAGAGATAGGGAGACGGATTTTCTGGTGCTTGTTTGTTCTTGCCTGAATGCACCTGCAAGGCAGTATATTACTATTTATCCATCAAAACCGCTAGGAAACGTACACAAAATAATATCGTACTTGTGGTTTTGATGGATTACAGCCAAACCCGCTGAGAAAACCAAGTTCAGATATGGATTTGACAAGTACGTTTATAGTATATAGCCATGTAGTATATATACATATATATATCGACTGATCTTTTGTCATTTGGCCGTCACTGACGATCTGTTCCGGAATCCCCAAAATATAAAATTTTGTATATTTAGAATTATTCTACTTTATTTTATTTCTTTTTAGCACCGGATCGAAGAAAGCGTGTTCAATCAGAAATGGAGGAAGAAATTGACAATTTCCTAAGCTTCGAGCCCCCCGACCGGCGTGTCAGACTGGACTGCCTCCGAAAGGAATTTTCCCATGATGTTGCTGATGTAGTTGTTAATATTCGTGATGAATTGTCCAAGGAGAGGGAGTTCGAGGCATATCTCAGGATTCTGCTGGAAGAGCACGAGTCTGGGCTCTGAGTAGTGAATATTCGCGTGTGAATAGTGCGAATTGGTCTTTATGCAAAAGTGTCGGCCGTGAAATAGGCGAGCGATATCACCGGCACGGACGGAAGCGTTTGGGGGCTACTGACCGGGCATATACACATCTTGGCATACCTCAAGAATAAATAAGCACCAGAACCTCCGTCTGCCGATCTCTGTAATACGACCATGCGGAGTCGAATAGATTTCCGATGCTCTTGTAACGATACCGATGCAGACGGGTGGGGTTTGAAGCTACGCAGAACATCACAATTCGTTAACTCTACAATCACCTAATCGCAGTAGAGCCCGGAGAAGAAAAGTTGATAGTAAGTCATCATTGGTTGTTTAACATTGTGGCGTCTCTACAGAGGTGGGTCGTACACGCCTGCTACGGTCTTTTCCTCTCAATAATACAAAATACAAAGCAAGAGAAAAGGCTTTCGCCTCTAAATAACTCTAAGAAATGTTGAGTAGTCGAACTGATCAGAGTTGAAAATCCCATCCACAATGCACTTGAAACTATTGACCGATTCAGCATTAACCACATCTTCGGTAAGGCTGTTCCAAGGATCAACAATTCTGTTGCCAAAACCCCACTTAAAAATGTCCTTGCGGAATCTTGATTTTGCAAGCTTGTACGCGTGCCCCTTGATGACGACGGTGAAGGCTGAATCTTACTCAGTCACTTCAAAATTGTCATAACTTGTCATAACTAAAACTAAAAAATCTGTATCCAGTAGAGGGAAGGCGCAATTTCGCTAATCTCACTTGATAGGGAAGATCGCGCAGATCTGGTACGAACTTCGTAGCTCTCCATAGAATTTTTTCATCAGTGTTCAACGGCTAAGAGGAAAGTAGACGAGCGGCAACTCAAAGCTCAGCAAGTAGCTCAGCTTTGATCAGTTTTTGTCGGGGTATTCATAGTCGGTGCATGGGACCAGAAAAGGAGGTTCTATTGGGTTATTTGTTCTTGATACACATATCATGTCAAAATAATGCGACCGCTTCAAATAAGTGTTAGGCAGGTCAGTATCCAGGAAGTATATTTGGGGGGGGGGGGCTGCACTAGTAAGCTACAAAAAAGATATAGATCAGAGGCTAAAGCCTATAAAGAAAACTATTATTTTAGTAAGTTTCGGGGGGGGGACTCCCTACCCCCCCCCCCCACCCCTGGATACGGCCCTGATGTTACGAGCCGTGACAGAGCCTCGTTCTGCTCGACTACTTTTTTGTACACATATCTATCAAATCTTTTTTACTTTTGACAACCAACCGCGCAATGCAGTACCAATTAACGATCCCTGAAAGCCGCGAAACCCGATCGGTTTTCAGTCTGCTATGAAGTGAACGAAGCGTTTAGTTTGACTCAAGATTGCATTGATACAGTTGATTTATTAAATTCCGATTGAGACAAATAATCATTGCTAATGCTTTCTTCGTAATACGTGAGGCATTTCCGGTTTCATGTTACCGGTCTAACCGATAAATTTCTTTGATTTCTTTTTCTGTATTCGCTGTTCCTGAGGAATTTCTGCCTTTAATGTTTCACCACTTAAAGTTTAACCGAAAAAGGTCTGAGATAGGACAGTATAGTACCCATCACTTGTTCCCTTAAAGGCACAGAAAACTTGACTACGCACTTCGGCCATCAAACCGACCTGGGGGCCTTAGATAAAGATACAGGGACTTATTGTCGACAGGACCCCCCTTCTTTGTTATCTCGAACCCCCTCCTTAGTGTTCCTAAAGGTAACTGGCAGGCCCTTGCCCCTTATGCACTGTAATTATGGACTTATGCACTGAAAGTTCGCCTTTGGCCGTGTTTCGGCCAGGTTTCGGCCATAGTATCGGGATAGTAGTCAAGAGGTCGTGCGTTCAATTCCTACTCCCGGCACACAAACCTTTTGCTTTTTTTTTCATCTAACTCAAAAGTCGAATTCTCGGAAACTGCCCGGAAACTGCAATGGTCGTAACGAGAATTTTTCTTACTCTCAATATCGACTCAGGGTACATTCTTGATATGTCAGCTAGCTCCCCGAGTCAAGTTTTCTGTTCCTTTAAAGAGGCTTGAAGACCCGATGGAAATGTCTTACTTTGTTGTTTCGCTATTCACGAATAATCGTTTTTCTGCCGGATTTGTGTACCTCTTTGCTAAGTGTTCGTTCCCGCAGTCAGGTAACTCACTTTCCACTGAAAAACCGCGTTTGTATTGAGATTCAGAATTTCCGAATCAAAGTAGAATTTTGCGTTGTGGAGACGGCCGTAGATATATTTGAATGTCATGCTAAAGCAAATAGTAAAAAATAAAAAAGAATCCCGTAACAAAATCCAAATAATGCAGTGTATTCACTTAAATGATACAAAAAAGTTGCTTTTTGGTTAAAGTTTAAACCTCAGGCCACCGTTCATTAGATTCTCGGTTAAAGGTTAAAATGTCGGTTAAAACCTACATAGCGGCTGGAAAATAATACCGAGACGGACAATTGAAGATAACCTATCCGAGCAGAAGGCGAGGTAGGTAATAAAAGTATCTCCCGATCGCAGCGAGGTTGATACTTTTGATGGCCGTCAAGCTTTTTAATCGGATATCAAGCGAGATGCAGGTATTCTAACTGATACAATTTTTTTGGAACAGCTAACGATTAACCATGTATATCGCGTGTAGTTATATCATGATAATCGTCACAGAGAAAGTTGGAGGTGGATTAGGTGGATCCACCATCAACTTTCTGTTCAAAGATTATCGTAACATAACTGGCCGAGCTTCATAAGATGATATGAATTACAAAATTATACGCGGTATGTCTGCACTCTCAGAAGTTTCTTAATATTTACACAAGGATGCTCAGTTTCAACAGATATGATAGGATTTCAACACATAACACACTCGCTGTTGGTGTTACATAAGTAACGTATCATGATCCTTTAAAGAACAACTCGTAGTACAAAGGTTCTTTTCAAGATGAAATGGCTCAAAAATATCATTTTCAGAAATACCATTACTTTCAAAGAGAAATAAGCGATTTTTTTGTTAGTGCTTGTTGACTCTATCCATCCTCCCTCTCTCCGATGCGGCGGCTGGACGCAAAATATTTGAAAACTGATCCCGCCTTTGTTAAAATTTGGAAAATAAGCCAAAACAATAGAGGTTCAAAGCAGGAGGTGGTCTACAGTGTCTTCCAAAATAAAATAGAATACTTTGAAGCTTCGCAAGTCCTTATTTTTGAAAGTGTTGTTGACGGACCTAAAGCTTTCAGTTGAGTTTGCGTTTCGTTGCTTTCAAAACCTAGGCCCAGAAAGCGCTAAAAAGTCGTAGGTACAAAACGAAACAATAGCGGAAAGTGTGGATTTCAGAATCTTATAATCCCATAAGGGAGCTATGGATAATATGGAAGGCAGAATATTTCAATTCAATTCAATTTCTTTTATTTAACGGTTTTTGAAAACCATAAAAAACAAAACAAAAATAAAACACTCGAAACGAACAGTACACCAAACTAAATCGATCAGGTCGAACGGGCTCCAGGTGAAACCTGGGTCACACACGCAGAGACCGCTCCCATTCCAGCCACACAGGCAGAGACAACCTCAAAAGCGGGGCAGATGCAGCCCGCACAAGTGGATTAGACGACCTGAGAATCCTATTCTGCAGAGAAAGAATGTTTCTCCTCTTTAGTTCAGGAAAAGAAGGAAGTCCCGCCACCACAAACATACCAGAAGCACTGCAGTTTCTAGGCAGACGATGCAGCCACCTGAAAGCATTGTTATACAGAACCCGAAAAGACCTGTCAGTTTCCCCAGAGATGCTGGTCACAAGGGCCAGGCAGTAAATTGGAGTGCAGTAGGCCCTGAAAAGAAAAGATTTTATGTCCTCTTCACATGAAGAGAATTTTCTAATCAGTATATTTGCACGGACACACAGCGACCTCGAAACGGCTGTTACGTGCTCCTCGTCAGTCAGTTTAGACGTCAGGTGGAACCCGAGGTATTTAAATGACGTCACAAACTCGAGAGTGACACCATTGAGTATGGCGTCCGGGATGCGTTTTAGTCGAGCTCCTTTCGGAAGAAACGCCATACACTTCGTCTTCGTGGTATTGAACACAATATCGTGTTCAGCGGCAAACCTTTCACAAACAAGCAGCAAGCTATTCAGCGCAGCTACAGTTGGGGCCAAAAGAACTAAATCGTCAGCATAGCTGATATTGTTAAAACACTGACCATTCATGTAGCAACCAATACCTGTTTCAGACAGCTCCTTATTCAGCTCGTCAACATACAAGTTATAAAGGAGTGGAGAAAGAACACCACCCTGGCGTACTCCATTGCCCACTGGGAAATGTGAGCTATAGCATCCACTCCATCTAACCCGAAACTTCTGTACAGTAAACCACGATCCAAGAACCCGAATGATTCTCGGATCAACCCCTTTTAGTCGCAGCTTGTCAAGAAGTTTCGCGTGATTAACACGATCAAACGCAGCCTTAGCATCCAAAAAACACGCAAATACGGGTGTTGAAAATAACCAGTAGAACTGGATCACACACTTCAGTAAATAAATACACAGGTCAGTACCCAGGCCAGCTTTGAATCCAAACTGGGAATGTGAAGATCTTATCGTAGGTTCAATCGACTCATAAAGGCATTTTTCAAAAACTTTCGAAACTACCGCAGCTAGAGCAATCGGCCTGTAATTGCTAATTGACGTTTGGTCACCTGATTGGGATTTAGGAATAGGGACCAGGCAAACTTCAGTTAAAGAATCCGGTACAAAACCATGATTGAGGAAACCATTAAAAAGAGCAGTAAGTAAACATGCCATTATGGGCCCGCCATGCTTAAGGTGGTCCGCTGTGATCCCGTCGAGTCCCCCAGATTTACTCCCAGTGAGCCCAGAGACCGCCTTTGCCGTGTGGGCAAATGTGATCAGCTGCTCAGTAGGTGTAAAACCGGGATTCTCACTCAAACGGGACGTTGATGCTGCTACATCCGATGGCACTGACGAGAAGACTGCCCCGAAGTGTCGACTCCACAATTCTGCTATTGCTTCCGGTCCTTTAGCATCAGCTATCTGATCAGATGGCTTAGAGGCAGATGCTTTATTAAGGCGGGAAACACGAGCCCAAAACTCACGAAACCGCGATCCCGAAAAACTCAGTGCAAGTGCACTGGTGCGAAGCTGCGTAGCGTTCCTCCTGCACCATTTCAGGGCATTTTTATACCTACAATTAAGTAATCTTCTTGCTCGGTCTACGGCATCTCCCGTCGGCCGGCCTTTCTGTACCCACAGCAAGAAAGCTTGTTTTGCTGCCAAATAATGAGGTTTGACGTAGCGACTCCATCCTGGAACTTTAGTACCGTAGCTATGCGAACCAGCATTTCCAGGGGACCGTATAGGGAGACATTTACATGCACTAATTACAAGGATAGCCAGAAGCAAAGAATAAAGTGAGTCAAGAGCTTTGGCATGCAAAGGGTTAGTACAGTGGAAAGAAGAACAAGAGCTAAGTGATGAAACATCCAAAGACAGAATTCTCCGGCTGACCTCCTCTCGGTAGGACCACAGCTGCACCGAGTTTGCCTCCACCCAATCCACTGCAGGGGGAGGAGCAATGCACGAGTCTTTATGAGTAGTCCTAGAGGGGTAATATTCAACACTAAGATCAAAAACTAAAGGGAAATGATCTGACCCGAAAATATCATACATAACCCTTAAGTTCGAGACAAGGGAATGAAATGAATGTGATGAAACCACATGATCAATCCAAGACGTATTACCGCTTGGGCTCATATACGTGAAATTAGAAATATCACCGAGTAAAAGTGTATCAGACACAAGGAAATCACTTAGAGTTGCCGCATCTGACAATTCCTTCCCAAATACGGAGGCACTATGTATATTCGCATTGAAGTCACCAAGAAAACACACATGATTATAACTCTCCTGAGAGAGTGACATAATTTTACCCAAATACAGCCGAAACTCAGGAAGATTTTCACTAGAACATACTGGCATATACACATTTACGAAAAGAAAATTCTTACCACCCAACGTCAGACAAACATACTGGATTCTTTCATCAGAAGCCAGCGGGAAAGAAATTAACGCACTGAGATTCTTCCGGCATAAAATGGCAAGGCCTCCCTTTGGTCTTCCCACTAATATAGCCGAATCTGCTCTAGTCGCTGATACAGAGAAAGAAACAAAATCACTGTGAATATCATTCAAGAAATTCACATCAATATCCATGAGCATGGTTTCTTGTAGAAAAACCATATCACAGCTATCACACAGTGCTTTTACTGCAGCAAAGTTACACTTAACCGAGTGACAATTGTATGTTGCTACTGATATGTAAGCCATTTAAATTACAGGAGCCTGGTCGCTTACGGGCGGCGTAGATACTGGGAAAGGTACACTCCGTTCGAAAAATCTTCTGACATAAATTCCCGGTGGCCAAAAGGACTGGTCTAAAACTGTCGAGGATACAGTAGCCGGTACAGTGAGAACAAACGAGGCCACATTTTGCCCTTTACTCTGGAGCTTTTCGCAGCTTGACTTACACTTCAGTCGATTGCTCACAGCTTGGGCCAACACATTGGCGTCCGTCTCAGTAACAAAACGAGAGAGAAATATTTTCACATTTTTCGTTTGTAGCACCGATTTCAGACCAGGATTATTTAACACTATAGGCGTAGGCCTAATTTCCTGAACCGCCGAGCGGCTTGTTTGCGGATTCTTGTTCCCCCTTGCAGACGAGAGGGCCGCTTGCCTGTAGGATTTACGCTTAGGTTTCCTACCTTGCACTTGCCAACTGGCATCCGCTTCATTAGCAGCAGATTTATCACGAGCGTCGGAGACCCCTCGTGACGACGATTCTTCGGTAACAGCAGGCGCCTGCGGCGGTGTGACGTCAGCAGCAGCATCGTTGACTTGTGGCTGAAATGAATTCACCGCAGCAGGGAGAGAAGTCTTTGAATTTCGATCAGAACTAGACTTATTGGAATTTACAGTAGGGAGAGCGTCCTTAATTAACGATTTTAGCTCCAGCAGCTCGGCGCGAAGGGAGGTAACCTCATTCTCTAGCACTGAGTATGAAGACATGATAGACGCAAAATCGCAATTCGTTAACGATTGAGATGGAATCCGATTCAGATTCGCCGCTGCGAATCTCGGAAAATCCTTCCGGTCACATTGTTGCAAAATCATGTACATATCGTTTAGCCTTTGGTTCTTCGTACGACGTGTCGTGTTAAGAATATCGGCGAAACTACTGCGATCATCTGTAGACAGGACATGACAAAGCTTCGACAGGGACGAAATAGCATCATCTGTCGTATACATATTATCACACAGGCTGATCAGTATATCCTTAGGCAGAATATTCATCTTGTTAACAAGGAAGCAAAGCAGTTCATCAACTAGAACCCCACGGATTGGGGGATCGCTCTTCTCCGCCATGTTGATTTCATATGAAGACGAAGTATACAGGAAAGAAACTTACAGAAAAAGGCCCTGTCTTCTTGAAGAGCAAGGCCTATATTCCAACAGCGCAGGTACAAGGTTAAAAACCAGGCAACAATATCCAAATCAGCAACGGTTATTATCCAACAGCAATTGCAAGGCGCAGCGAAATGAATGCGTCCTTTCACCGCGAATGCCAGTAGCATACTGTATATAAGCAAGAGGGGGCCTTTAAGTGTTGTTTTTGCTAACATTAACGTTGCAAACCATGTTGTTTTATGATATGCTGAAACTTAGCGCTTACAGGCTCATAATGGAAATATTATGTAACGTCAACACTCAACAGTTAGTATGGTATCTTCTATCTATTTAAACTGTGCATCCTTCTTTAAAAGAAATGGAACTTATGATAGTGATTCTCTTCGGCAGTCTAGTGCCTACAAAATTCAGACCGAACTGGGAATTTCGTTGTACTCTATATTGTTAGCAGATATTTTACTTTGGTCCGCCAATTGTTATTTGGATAGTTTTCTACGCTGAGTAAATAAACAATTTAGAATTTGTACTTTCATTGATTTGTGAACAAGAACAAAGCTCGGAATAAGTTTGAAACGAGAACAGGAACAAGACCAAAGGCTTCGATGGGATCCAAAAAGTTCAAGACTATTGGGTCTTGTCTTCGCCAGATCCAGTCTTCGCCAGACTCCTTGAACACTTTTACTATTAAAGTTTAGAAAAAGATTAAGGCAAAATAGCTAATCATATGAGAAACCAAGTTCAGATATGGATTCAGCATGTGTGTTTACCCCTTTAAGTCATATCTATTTTGACGAAGCAGATCGAAACTTCCTGCCTTACTCCTGCCAATTTTCCGGTTTCGGTGTAATTACGGAACTACTTCTCCGGCGAAAAAATAAAGCTCAAAAACGAATTCAGCATGTCTCCTTACCCCTACATCCAACCTCTAATCAACTTCCAACTAAACTTTTACTTTTAACAAATTTTCCGGTTTCAGCCGTATTCAGAGCGATCTCTACGTCCAGTGAGAAAATGGTTGTCATATGCGAATTCGGCATGTCTACTTACCCGCAAATCGAACATCTTATCAAATTTAAATAAAACTTTTACTTTAAACAAATTCTCCGGTTTTGGCCGGATTCCGGTCGAACTAATTGTCCGGCGAGAAAATAATTTTCATATTCGGACTCAGCACGTTTCCTTGCCCCTAAATCGAACCTCCAATCAACTTCATACTACTTTTCACAAATATTCCTGTTTTCGCCGGATTCCGGGTGAACTATTTGTCCGGCGAGAAAATAAATTCCACATTCGGATTCAGCATGTCTCCTTACCCCTAATTCGACTATTTCATTAGCTTTTTAAAAATATTTTGTATTCCCCTTAATTTTAAACCCCTCCCCCACCCCTTAATATAGAGCTACATAGCCCATCTTCGAACTTGACCTGTACTTTTGACCTAAAGAGTCCTCATGCCAAGTTCGATCAAAGTCTCTCAACCCCTTCGAGAGTTATCGTGCTAACAGACGGACGGACAGACGGACAACTTTACGATGTCATAGCCTCAACTTACTTGGGATCCCAAAATCTCACTTACCGAGGTCCGGGATTGGCCGTTGGATGAGCTGACTCCTCTTTATGGGAGGGGGGGGGGGGGTATAGTAAAGAAGGCATCAAGTCGTGACACGCGACAGGTGGCTCGGCTTGGAGGAGGACTCAGTTTTAGATGTTCCTTCAGCTCAAGCTGGCTGCGAATCATATTTGACTATGTAAAACGGGTAAGTCAGCTACATTTTATTAGAGCTGTATTTCCGCCCTTCTTGGCAAGGGTCCTGCAGGCTCAAGCTGGAAAATGAACTTCAGTTTTGCACCGTCTAATGAGACTCAGTTTGCTATTTTTTACGCTGAGTAAATAAATGTGTAGTTTGTTATATTACGCTGAGTAAATAAAAATTCAGAATGTGTACAGTTTGTTACAAGTTTGAAGGGAAAAGATTGATAATACGGAAGCTACGTCAAACTATTTTTAGTGGAGTATTCATTTATAAACAGTCCACTCTTGTGTCCGCTATTTTTTGTACTTTACGGTTAAGATGAGTAGGCTACTTTAAGGGATGGTCGGACCGGGAAGTGACAACTTCTAAGCCAATCTTGTCAAGTCTCGAATGTTCCAGCCTAGTTGCATCGTCCAGGATAACTGGAAGTACCTTAACTAGCGACCACCAGAATTCTGGATCACCCGTCCAACTCCCCCCCCCCCCCCCCCCCTCCCCGCCCGAATCCGGTCCGGTTATGTCACTGATGTATCCAGGGCTTGTGCTTGCTCTTTCCACCAAGTTTCATCCCGATCGCTCCACTCTAAGCGTGTCACAAGATTTCCGGTCTCCCCTTCGCCCCACCCCCCACACACGCATTCATCGGATCCGGTCAGGACTTGAAATGAGACATCTGAGACACGAGTTTTTTTCCAGATAGTAAGTTTCATGGAGATCCGATCACCAGTTCGAAAACTTATATGTCAAAAGATTCAGGATTTTCCCCTCCCTCCACTCCCCCCGTGATAGTCGGATTTCGAAGGTAATTTGGTGGGGTCCCTGATGTGCCTGCCAAGTTTCATCGTCCTATAGCACACCTGGAGGGACCTTAACTCCGTTTCACCCCCCTCCAACTCAAGTTTCATCGTCCTACCATATCTGGAAGTACCTTAACTCGCGATTATCTGAATTCTGGACCACCCTTCAACTCCCCCCACAGTGCCCGAATCCGGTCTGGTTACATCACTGTTGTATCTAGGGCCTGTGCTTGTTCTTCCCACCAAGTTTCGTCCCGATCGCTCCACTGTAAGCGTGTCACAGGATTTCCGGTTTCCACCCCACGATCCCATCCGGACTTGAAATGGGATATGGATAGTTTTTCTAAATATCAAGTTTCGTGAAGATCCGATCACCCGTTCGAAAGTCCTGCATGCCAGTTCGTTCCGAATTCGCCCCCCCCCCCCCCCATACACACACACACGAACTGACTATACAAGCTAATCTGGTCGGGTCACTGACCGAGGGGTTGCCCACTCCTTGGCACTGTCTGTGCACCCCGACTCGGCACCTGCAGGCACCGGCTTTTTGAACCTGTTTAAAGCATCAGCTTAACCCCCTCAAACCTGAATTGTTTTCTTCGTCATAAAATTATGATTTTGCTATATTTCATGAGGATTATGGCCCAGAAATGTCTGAAACTTGTCTCAGTCAGTTTTCGGTCACTCCTTATAAAATCAGAGGTCTGTCAAATGGCGGGTCTGGGTAGTAAAGGTAGAAATGTCGCTTCAGTCATTAGACACACTGCGGACCGACAGCACCAATATACTCCAGTTGAATGATTGTACTCATCATTACAAAAATTAAAAAAAAAGCAAATACAACACTAACGACGGTGAAATCTGTTGAAGCAAGTTCGTCGATAGGCTCTGTAGGCCTATGTTTAGGGGTGGGGGAGGGGGTTTCAAATTAAGGGGCAAACAAATATTTTTTAAAAGCTATTGAGATAGTTGATTTAGGGGTAAGAAGGCATGCTGACTCCGAATATGAAAGTTATTCTCTTGCCAGACAAGTAGTTCACCCGGAATCCGGCAAAAACCGGACACAAAATTTGTCGACCAATTTTCGGTAGCAGTCCCTACCCCTTTATTCTCAAACCTGTATAGATCTGCGCGTTGGATGACGACATTCATTTGTTTAATGGACGTCGGAGAGACCCAGTGTAATCAAAGGTCGAAGGGGTTGATATATAATGTTCGAACCAGGAAAAATGTTGTTCAATGAGGATTTATAGGTAAAGTATAGCTCAAGTTCGTAGATGGTCCTTTAGTCCTGTCTTTATAGGTTAGATTTAGATTTATTGTATAATTCAGGTACAAAATTTCGTAGTTGTCCAACCAAATTGTTTGACCTTTGTCAAGTAATATATACAACAATTGTTAAAATCAAATTCGTAATCAAAATAAAAGGTAAACCGTTGAAGTCAACAACCGAAATAAACTTAGTTTTCTTGCTGGACAAATGGTTCATCACGAATTCGGCTGAAGCTCAAAGTTGTTTTTGAAATCGATAGAGATTCGGTATCGGGGCAAGAAGACACGCTGAATCCATTTATGAACTTTATTTTAACAGTAAAAATATTCAAGGAATCTGACGAAGACTGAACGGCGAAGGCATGACCCAATTGTTGGATCAAATGTTAGATTTTCGGGATCCCATCGAAACCTTTGGTATTGTTCATTTTGATATTTGAATACTGAAGTATTGTGAACACATCTGAGGGATTTTGTAGTTTTCGTAATAACGTTCAGAGCGTGCGCTGCTTGCATGGCAAACCAAAATTCATCCAGACGCGGAGAATTTGAATTTAAACAAAGGCCTGCCTTTCCAGGGCTGAAGATGTGACGTCGGAGAAGTTACCCCTGTAGAAAAGTAGGAAAATGATTTTAAATATTCCTTCAGCCCAAGCTGACTGGGATCACATTTGATAGTCCTCAGGTTGGAAAAACGAACTTGTGGGAAAACGAACTTGTTGGTTTTCTGAAAAGTAAATTTTTCCAACTTGAGCTGGTTTGAGCCAGAAGAGGACCGCTGCCAAGAAGGGCCGAAATATAGCTCTGATAAAGTTCAGCTGATAGATCCGTTTTGCACTATGAAATAAGAATATGATTTTAGGACATGTCTTGCAATGAATCTGATATTTTTATTTGATTTTTCAGCAATGGCTTCCATTGCTAGTTGGTGAATATTTTCAAGCGTAGAGGGACAAGCTCAGAGAGGTATGACAAATCCGAAAGAATAAGTTCACTCTATGAAATCGACTATCCCTGGATAACGGAGAAACGAAGTTCCGCATTTGTATCGGGTTTTCGGGAATATGTAAGTGAATAAGTGATATGTTACTGGACGTGTTGGACCTTAGACCTATTCGGTTAAACTTTAAGATTGTCAGGTAACTAGATCGGTTTCAAATGCGATTAATAGCAGATGCAGGTCAGCCCATGTTGAACGCGAAGTGACCTTAACCAACACTCATCTTGCTAAAACGTCTTTCCCCATTTGCAGGTAACAGGGGTTGTCTTGGCCAGCTTGAAAGAAGCTAAGCTAAGCTAAGAAGACTATCATTTCTTTCCATTCACGACAAAATTCAAATATTTTCTTTTGGTTTGTTTCGAGGCTCTTCTGGCGACTTTTGAGATCATGTCGGAACAAGGCTTACACTTCTTTCAACTCTTCTAGGCTTATCACCGGTGAGGAGTCGAGAAAGCTGTTGAAAGTGGAGTAGACGGTACCGCGAAACTATTCCTGGAATATAATTTGTACCCGTCAAATGGGGTGACTTTGATTTTCGGGGTGACTTTAATAAAACTTTCTTTTTCGACAAAAAAAAAATATTACTCAAAGATGGCGCGCAGGAACGTGCTGGCAAAAATTCAGCTGACAAGAAGGAAAGATTTGGTTCAGTAGGCACACAGACATCGAAGCCAAAGCATACCTGAGCTTCAGGAATCGATCATAAGCAAGTGGGTATTTTTTCAGAAATTTTAGATAGGCTACAAATAGTGACTCCCTAGCCATCTACACATTTAATTCTGACAACCTCGTGGTATTGCCGGATGTTAAGGAACATAATGAGTATATGCCAGAAGTTTCTAGCCAATCTTGTAAAAACTTTCGCAGGAGATGCATTTATCAAAGTCACCCCATGGAAGGTCGTCAAATGCGGGGTGACTTTGACAACGGAAAGTATTTTATCCGAATACAGTTTCACATGTGACATGCAGTCATTCACGCCAGAATAGTTCTCTTTCATTTTCCGTTGCATTTACTAAATATTTCACAGTAAAAGGAAGAAAATTTGGATTTTTGATCGTCAACCTTTCATTTTTCAACCTTATCTTCCTAATTCAAACCTTATCTTAACTTTTCATTTATACTGTACCGTCCTAATTATTTTATATTCTAGGATGCCGCGTAAATACACGAGAGTTATAGGTAGCCGTACCTATAAAGATTACTCAGAAGAGAAGTTAGCTCAAGCAATTGACGAAATTAAAAAGGGCAGTAAAATACATCAAGTTGCAAAAAAGTATGACATTCCTTATGGAACACTTTACAATAGGGTAAAGAATGTCCATACCAAGAAATTCGGGGGTCAACCTGTGCTCAACCTCAATGAAGAAACCGTGCTTATCCGACACATTTGCACGATGGCTGATTGGGGGTTTCCCTTGACCCGCTTTGAACTTCGTCTTCTCGTTAAGTCGTACCTTGATAGAAACAGAGTGAAGGAGCCCAAGTTCTGCAACAATTTACCCGGTGACGATTGGGCGCTTTCCTTCGTGAAGAGAAACTCCGAGAAGCTGTGTACTCGCATATGCCAAAACATAAGTGTCAACCGTGCCAAGGTTAGTGAACAAGTCGTTGTGACTTACCTTGAAAACCTCAGCAAATCCCTAGAAGGAGTTGATCCTGAGTGGATTATGAACTTTGATGAGACGAACCTCTCGGACGACCCTGGTAGAATAAAGGCAATCTTCAAGAGAAAGACGAAATATCCGGAGAGAATTATGAACTCGAGCAAATCCTGCACTTCTCTCATGGTCGCAGCAACAGCAGACGGGCAATTGCTGGTTCCATATGTAGTATTCAAATCTGAAAGATTGTGGGACTCGTGGCTGGACTTAGCTCCCAAAGGGTTCAGGTTTAATCGATCGAAATCAGGTTGGTTTGACTCAACCTGCTTTCATGACTGGTTCGTATCTGTTGTATTGCCATGGGCGAAGAAAACCGAAAAACCAAAGGTTTTAATTGGCGACAATCTCTCTTCTCACCTCGATGTCTCGATGTCCGGGTTCGGCGAATATGTTCTGAATGCAACATCCGGTTCGTCTGCCTCCCCCCACACTCAACTCACCTGCCTCAACCGCTAGACGTCGCTTTCTTTGCACCAATGAAGAAGCATGGGCGAAAGATCCTGACAGAATACAAGACGCACTTTAAGACAAGGAACGCTGTACCGAAGGATCCTTTTGCAAGACTCCTAGGAAAACTGTGGGAAGCTCTTGAACCGAACGCAAAAGAAACAATCGTCAATGGATTTAGAACATGTTCGATCTACCCAATAGACAAAGATGTTGTTCTCCGTAGGCTGCCAAGGAGGGAAGTCAATGATGACGAAGCTAACTCAAGTGTTGGTGAATCCTTGCTCGTTATTCTTTCGGAGATGAGGCATGGCAAAGACGATGAACCAAAGCGCCGTCGTAAAAGACTAGAAACAGAGCCTGGCAAGATCCTTTCTGTAGATGATGTAGCGCAAACTCTGGCAAACGCAAGACAGAAGAAAAAAGCCAAAAGCCGAAGCAAAAAGAATACCCCGGTTGCGACCATCGATGATTCTGGAGACACGTCAGAAGCGATGAGTGACGAGGAGCCAATGCTGAACGATGACAGCTTGTCTGAAATGACTGAAGGAGATAATGATCATGGTGACGTTGTTCCCGAGGACGTAAGTGTTGGAAAGTATGTTCTTTTGAAACTGGCAGGGAAGAAAAAAGCTTCATTTTCCTACTTTGTAGGACGTGTTGAAAAGATCTTTGACTTTAGTGAAGGTGAAGGTGACGAGCTTTCGACCGGCAGTGTAGGCTTAGACATTGACCTCGAGATATGTTATCTGAAGAAAGTTGCAGGAACGTCGGACAAGTTTGTCTGCACGGAAGAAGTTAGCTGTGTGAAGAAGTCTCAGGTCGAATTGATCTTATGTGATCCCCTGGAAGTTGGGGGACAAGTCGTCGTGGTAAGCAGCTAGTATTTGGAGTTGACCTTGCAAAATTTAAGGTTAACTAGCTGCTTGATGCATCTGAATAAGTGAATTTTTCAGTGGTATCATGTTCCTACTTTTTTATTACATTTGTATAAGTTTTTATGTAATTATATCTGACTTTCAAGCATATTTCACTCGGTGAACCTAGCAAATTTTTTTCGTTATCAAAGTCACCCCATCGCGGGGTGACTTTGATTTTGGCATTCAAAACTCAATAAAAAATAGTTCAAGACCTTCAAAAATTCTGAGCATGTGGCAGAGCCACCTAGAAGCTATTGTCCAAGTTTTAGAATAGTTTTCAGAATTTTAAGTCAACAGCAGATGGCGTGACGGGACTTTGAATTTGAAAAGCTATCAAAGTCACCCCATTTGACGGGTAGTTGGAAATGATGGATTTCAGTAGGTTGCCTAATTCTTGAAAGCTACAAAACTTAGGAGATGTTCCGGTACGCTAGGTTGTCTGTCTGCAAGAATCACTCTGGTAGGTTGTCTGCTGGGGTTATCCTGGTAAGCTGTGAGTCTGTACTTATCCGGTAAGCAACAAAATTCCGATAGATTCCCTGAGTCAAATTCTTGTTGATTCCGCGGAGCAAAGTCCAATAGATTCCCTGATCCAGCCTCTAGTAAATAGACTAGATGCTGATAGATTTTCCTGCCAAGGCCCCACGGGCTTTTTGGAAATAAATTCATTCATTCAATCATTCCTTGAGAAAGACTTCGGTAGATTCCCTGAGCAAATGGGCAAAATCATGGTAGATTCCATGAGCAATCTTCCGGTAGATTCTCTGAGCAGAACTCCGCTAGATTCCCTGAGCAAAATTCCGGTAGATTCCAAAATTCTGGTAGATTCCGTGGGGGCAAAGTCCGGTAGATCCCCTGATCCAGCCTTCAATAAATTCCTTAAGACAAGTTCCGATAGATTCCTTGAGCAAGATTTCGGTAGATGCCCTGAGCGAAATTCCGGTAGGTTCCCGGAGCAAATTCCGGTAGATTCCCTGAGAAAAATTCCGGTAGATTCCAAAATTCTAGTAGATTCTGTGGGGCAAAGTCATGTAGATCCCTTGATCCAGCCTCCAGTAATTCCCTGAGACAAGTTCCGGTAGATTCCTTGATCAAGATTTCGGTAGATGCCCTGAGCAAAAATTCAGGTAGGCTCCCTGTGGAATAATTCGGTAGACTCCATAAAAATCGTCAATCTTGCAGTATTTGCTACTGGGATTAATTTTGTTTTTACTGACATATAATTATCCCTAATTCGGATTAATCTTATCCTAATGGAGATAAAATAATCCCAGTAGCAAATACTGCATCCTTATTCGGAGAAACTTTTTACAGTGAAGTTCAGATGAATTTGACAAATCTCTACTGGCGCGGCGGGCACCAGTCGGCACCGGGAAGCACCGGCGGGCACCACGGGCATCAGGCACCGGCTGTGCACCCAAAAACTGAGTGGGCAACCCCTCGTCACTGATATGCCTACGAGGTTTCATTGTCCTAGCACATCTGGAAGTCGCCAATTCGTAACGTTGGACAGACAGACCGACGGAATTGTGATCGGTATGTAGCTGATTTTGACCAAATTTAAAAAGAAAAAACTGTAAAAATACAACGAGTTGCATTCAAGAAGCTCCAATGTAAAAATTTGCATCGTATGAACAACATCAAGTCTAAAGAGAAAATTTGGCGTCAGTAGCCTTTTAGCTTTTGGGGACGTCCAGTTTGCCAACAGGACTTGAAAATGTGCTAACAAAAAACGCCGTTGCTGCAAAGCGAAAGCGTCGCTAATGGCTGTAGCCAGGACAAATTAAAGTGCCGCAGGCTGGAATCCGCCTTTTTTCTGGCAACATTTAACTATTTTCCAAGCAAATTCTAGCCTTTAATGTGGTTCACGAAATTCCAAGCCTCAAGCGCCAACTATATAACGCATCCTTCTTCTAAATAGCGAATACTGCGAAAGACGCTGCAGGCGAAACTTTTTGGAAGCACTGATGATCAAAGTGCCTTTTTGCGATCCTCAGACTACCTATTAAGCACCAGAGCTGTCTGGCGAAAACAAGGGGCCATTGAGAGTAAAGTAGATAGAAAGTGCACACGTCAAGAGACGTGCTTGTTCCTGAAGTACTGCAATCAATAGAAGGAAAAGTTAAGTTATGAATGGCAACCAGCTGAAGCTACCGTTAAATGGTAAAGAACAAGAGCTAAATAAATTCCAGTTAAATTTCCAAACTCCGTAACTGAGGTGAACCAAAGAAGGAAAAGATCGGGAGTGGTAGAACGACCGAATTTCGTAATGAAATAAAACTCCTGTTAAAACCACCTAAAACAACGGAATGTGGCAAGTCTGTAATAGATAAGGACTAAACAAAAGTCCGGTTCTGAGGTGAAATCGACCGATTTGGGTAATGAATCAGAACCAAATGAATCTGATTAATGGATTTCATTAATCACCAAATTATGACATGGACTGACCGAATGCGATAGAACAGACACGGACTTGGGAATAATCCGGTGAATTACCGAATTCCGTAATGAATGAGACCAAATTAACACGTAATCACCGAATTTACGAAGGGACGGACCGAATGAAGTGAAATCAATGTGGACTGGAAAGAAGTTGGATGAATTACCAAATTAGATAAAGAATGGGAACCAATGAAAATATTAAATCACCCGATTTGGAAATGTGGGGGACAAAGGATCTATGAAACGGGCATTACGTCTTCGCCGCGATGTCCGTTTTGACCGAATTTTAGCCTTCTGCGAAAATTTGACCGAATCGCCAAAACATCTTACCTTCAAATCCACATTATCTTTAACGTGCTACTCTATTTTAAAATCAGTATCAAATTCCATTAGATTTGGTTACGGGCGTTTGGTCCCAAATAGAGGAAAATATTCACGCAAGGCGCTCGGAAAGTTGTATAGTGCTTTTTGCGGCCCATATATCCACAATTGTTCCGGAGTTTACCATATCCTAAGGAAAAAAGATGTTAAAAATTTGAGAAGTTGTTTTTTCAAGTATTGTAAATTTCTGATGTATCTTCCAAAATCTTTTCGTAATCGTAAATTGGTTTCAAATTTTAATGTTCAGGATAGTGTTAATACACTTTTTCGTTCGCATTCAAATCTATTTTCCCTCCACAAACATCCTGCCCTCTCAGCCCATGAAATTATTAGCCAGTTTTTCATTCCTGAACCCGATTAATGTGCTTGTCACTGTGTACAAATTTTAAGTCTATTTAGTGTTTTTTTTTTTTTATATGAAAAGAATGTTGTTGTGTTTATTTACATTGTTTTGTTTAAGTGTTTTAATATGTAATTTTACTTTTGTATTTAATTCATACTCCGCTGTTACGCAAAAAGCGGGTCATAAATAAATAAATAAATAAAAAAAATAAATAGGGGAGGGCTGCGCCACCCACCCCTCGGGACGCCCCTGGCTGTTGGTCTCGGTTGATGCCTAAGTTAGGAAATAATAACTATCAATTTTCGCTTAACATTTAAAAACCAAAATAGAGTAAGACTTCGACAGTTTGGACCTTGTTATACAACGTCAACTTGTGTCGACAACGCGGGATTTCCTATGCAAAATTTCTTACAGTGGCGAACTGGTTGGGAAACCGAAAAAATCCTGTACGATTTTTTTTCATAGACAACTAGTCGCCAACGCCAGCTTTTCCTATGGAAAATTTCTTCAAGTAGCCAACTAGTCGGCTACTGACCACGAGATTTCTATATATGATTGAATATCTAGATGTTGTATATTTCTGCAACAATTTCTAATATTATCCAACTAGAGGTATCCCCCTCTAGTACCGTACAGAGCGCTTCGCTACAATTTGTATACTGCCGGTAGATGGTAATGAAGCACTATCATTACGCATTAGTTCTTCACATTTATTATTCAGAGAAGAAATATAGTGCTTTCGATTTGTAGTTTAACTGTTTAATTAAAAATCTTGAAACAGGGGTGAGTAGACTGCTTGATTCAGTGGTGGCCCGAAGGGGGGTGACTCACCCCTTTGCCTTTTGCTAAATCGTATCATTCGTTTATTTAGGCCTTCTGCTAAGTTGTTTATTGTGGCCTCCCCGAGGTCCCGGGCGTTCATTTTAATAAAAACAGTCCGAGTCGTTTTAAAAACAATTGTTAATTTTGTCTCTGCACAGCTTCAGTCGGAAGCCCGTCCCTGAAGACAAGTTGGGTTGTTTAAACTAGCTTAGGTTTTGTATCCCCGATAGGTCTAAGACAGGTTTGAGATATGATTCATGGGGGCAGCAATGCGGCTACCTGTTGTACTCCCATGTGAATTGGGTCTGCCTCACTCAGGTCTTTCAGATTTTAGCCAGTCAAAATTACAACAGGCAAAATAGGTTAGTTGTAAAAGTGCACTCTGACTGGATAACATTGATATACCTTATAGACCAAAAGCGAGAGACAAGGTCATATGCATTGATTGTTGGTCAAATGGTCAAACTTTGGCTACAAGTGAAAAAAGAAAAATAGAATTTTCTGAATAAGCGTGTCTTTAACGTGAAAAATTACTTTCTGCTTTAATTCGGAACAAATCTACTTTGTTTTCCATGGCCACTACTTTGTCACTTTTTTTTTCTACGGTCAGATTTGTGATTTCAAAGCTATTATTTCATTTTCAATGGGATCGCAAAAAGACGGTCTGCTCCTCGGCTTTCCACAAAATTTCGCCTGCGGCGCATTCCATAGTATTATCTATTTAGAGGAATGGTGTGTCATTTACTTGGCGATTAGGCTTTGAACTTTTTAGATCTGAAACACATTCAAGGCTGGCTTTAAAATTTGTCCGGGGATAAGCGTTGAAAGCTCTCCTCTTTAGCGAAAGCTGAAATGTAAAGCTGAGACTATGAAGGTATGTGTACAAAAATGTTGATTACACAAATAGTTTCATCTGATACACTGCACCTAGTTTTAACCGGCTCTATTATTTGTTGGTGGGAACGTGTGCCATTGCCGCATAGTCGCAACAGGTCATTTTTTTTGGTACGTGCGAGTCGTATCTTACGATCCGGGAGTCGTTGAAATGAGGGGTCTCACACCCCCTGGCCTGACTGCCTCGGGCCACCCCTGGCTTGATTATATTAAATTTGATTAAATCATAACCTTGCTATTTGCATTAGGCCTAGGCTACCCATATATTTTTGCCAACAAGTAAACTACTGTACAGTAAATAAAGACTAGGCTACTGTACTGCAAATTCACATGTGGAACATCAGCACACAACCATCCTGAAAGAATTCATTGACATGAAATATCATCCGTTTACTTCTATTTCATATTTCTTCTTAAGATAATTGTTGTGAGGTAGACTAAATTTATCGGAATTAAGTAATTAAGTACTGCTTACCGATTGCTTCGTCTGGTGTAAGGATCACAGCAATAAATAGCCCTGCTTCAGAGGAATATTTGGTATATCTGTCCTATTTTTTTGAATCTTGTAACCAGGTAAAAGGGGCCACCGGAATGGAGCGACAAAGAGCGACACGGACTTCAGAAAACACAGCCGTCCAGAGCGGGTTGCCGTAGTACGGAGTGCAGTGCACACCACCCTGTACTTGACCTCATTTATACACTTATTAATTTTTGCCTCTAAAATGTTAAAATGGAATGTACATGCTGTCCCGGTAGTCAAGAGACAAAATATGCCTTTTTTCTTAGTCAGGTGTCCTAAAATATTCAAATTCTGTGCCTTTCCTTTGTTTTGAAGCTGCTTTGAAAAGGGATTTTCTTGTAATTTCTGGCTATTGACTTTGCTAACTCTACCTTCTTCATCATTCTTAAGCCAATCCAAGCAAGGTTAGGGTACAACCGGCGGGAGTCGGGCAGTTAACTCTTCACTTAGATTTGAATCACCTTAGAAACTAAACCACTCAACTCATGGATCTCGTTTATGCATAAGAAAATTCATTTGAAAATCACGCTTTTTTGCCATTTCTTGATACCACTGTTGCAAACAAGAATCCTCCCCCTGACTATTGTCACAGGCGGTCCTTTTTGGTGCTCAGATAATCACAGGCGTTCACGCTTAAACTTGCAGCTTCAGTTCAGTTTCACTCGGCTTTTACTTTAGCGTTGTTAAGAGGGACAGGATGTGTTGGGACGCTGGATTTGTGAGTTAGGCCTATAAAGGCTGCGTTATTGATCATGACATAGTCATGGTAGGCTCGGCAAAGAATTTTTGTTCTTAAAAGTCAAGAAAAGGTTTGCCTTCTAACACCCGCTCGTCTGAACTTGTTCTTGTTGTTACATTCAGAAACTCAGGGAGCGCACTCACTGCCATCCATACAGCCATCGCTTGACTATCATATGGATTTTCATCGAACTTAACATCCAGTATAATTTCCACGTTGGGTCTCAAACTGAGCTTATGATCCCCGTTAATTTTGGCTGTCACAAAAAAACGTCATTTCGGGATACTGCTAAAAGAAAAACAAGAGCTGGAAGCTCATATGGTACTTGCAAGGCTGGGTCAGATGAAAGTGATGGTCAAAAGTTTTTTTTTTCTTTCTGTTATGCGCCAAACTTGCTAGGCTGGGTCAGACGATGGAAGTGATGGTAAATATTTTTGTTTTTTGTTTTTAATTTTTCGTTTGAGATGCGCACTTTAAGGGTGCTAAAAATTAATTTCTAAAAAAAAACCTTGAGGCAAAAAGGATCATGTGCTCATGGCGATCGTGAAAAAGTAAAGTTTGCTTAAAAGTATTTTTTGCTTAAAAGTATTTTTTATACTTTGCGGTTTAGATGAGTTCTTTAAAGTTTAACCGAAAAGGGCTAGGATACGACAATCTAGTTACCCATCACTTGTTCACTTAAATAATCTTGAAAACCGATGAAAAAGCGTTAGTTTGTTTTTCTGATATTTCCAAATAATCGATTATTCCATTGTGCTTGCCGCTCTTCCTGTTCTTGTGATAGCTCTATGGTGGCTGGAACATTTGGCAACAACACCAGCAGCATACAAATTAATAGACGGTGTACCAAATAAACAAAGAAGTGTATGCAGTGCCAAAAACAAGCTAATATGGCAGAACGTCGTGTCTGCTAGTGAGGTGTCGTGTGTAGTGATAGTGGCTGCCCAATTTTCATCACACACAACTGTTGCATCAGATGGAACACCTTTAGCAATGTCTTGGCACCTTTATTACAGGTTTGGTGGGAGATAGTGTTTAATTGAATTACTGGTCTCTCTCAACCTTGTGGTTACGGCCCAACATTCGATAAGCCTTTCCCACCTATTACTTATCTGAAGTAAATCCTTCCTTGCTCTTTTGAATCAGTAACCTTGTACAGTATCGAAGAATGGCCGATTCAGTGGGACTGTATGGCCTATCACTGTTGGAACCATTCTATCCTAATAATAAGATTTTTTTTCCAGAATAAGGAAAGTAGAATTGCATGGACATTTCACTAGTCACTAGAATTTGCTTGTACAATGTTGGGACAGGAGGGGTGCCTGGTCGTGACCTCATTTTACGCTAACTCAATTTTTGCTGCGAAAATGTTTGAATGAAATATAGATGCTCTCTGACAGTCAAGAGGCAAAATATGACTTTTTCAATAAAAAAAAACTTCTGGCTCTTGGCTCCGACCCTTCGGAGCCCTTAGTAATGTGTTGAAAATATTGAAATTCTGTGCCTTTTCTTTGTTTTCAAGCTGCTTTGTAAAGGGACTTTCTGGCTATTGACTTTGGTAACTCTACCTTTTTCATCATTTTTAAAGTCGATCAAGGTAAGGTTAGAATGAAGGGATCTTGTTTGAAAAGAAAAATGTGTTTAACTAGAACTGCTGAAGGAATATTTATTTGTCCATTATGTAAACCATTCAATTAGCTGCAATCTAGTATGTTTGTCATATTCGTTGGTTCCATTTTAAGCCAGATAGATTATTCTGAAGGAAAGACTTCTCTGGAAATTTGAAATCTTCTCTGAAGTTGGATACCCCTCCTTTAAAGTAGAGGTATTCTATTCAACACCTTTCTCACTTTTTTTCCCATCTTTGCTGTATTTGAATGCTTGAAGCTTTGAAAAAAAAACAGCCAGAAGGAACAGAGCCAGAAGGAACAGAGCCAAAAATATTCAGTGGGACTGTATAACCTTGTCAAAACCATTCAGACCCAATACTATAATTTTTTTGTTCTATTTCTCAACATTCAGTAATCCCTAGAATTTGCCTGTGCAATGCAGGTAGAACAGTAGAGGCATGCTTATTTGGAAACATCTCTTAATTTTCCATACCTCTGCCCTGTTTCTTGCTTACAAAACAGTTGAAGAGATAGCGAAATATCAAACTTGGTATCAGTAAACAGGAGTCTCTTGCAGTTAATTTCCTGTTACAAAATGAAAATTTGTTTTACGTACGTTCTCTATCCCAATCCTGACAACCATCAAGAGGCTAAACAAATTATGTTTGTCCATACAAGTAGGCTCTTTCTTACGCCAAACTAATGAATTAATGCAGCTGCTCAGAATAAAGACCATTCTATTTATTTTACTATTTTACGCCAAAAACACACAATGAAGCACTGAAAATAAAACCGTATATCTCTTTAGAGTCATGAGTTTCAAAACATTGTAAAGCCAATTATGCTTCACTAAATTTCATCAAGTCAGGTGCAGTTTTGACTGATGATGACCAACACAACTGTTCCAGTGTAAGTGGCACAAGGCAAGCCTTCAAGGCTGAAATGGCCAGGTGTATATTATCCTGAAAGTAGTAATAAAATTAGAATGCAAGTTTATGTTTGAATATAAGGCTTTATGCTACTGTTTCCTTTATGGCTTCCCCATCTTCTTCTTCAAATACACAGCTGTCTATAAGCAGTCCTCACCAGAGGGGTTACTAGCCAAAATGTTGGGGGGAGAGGGGGGGGGAGCCGTTTACCGACTGGCTGGTAATTATTACCGACTATTTTTGCAGAAAAAATGACTGTTTTCAAGAAAAAAACAACAATTTAAAAAATCGACTGATTTTCAGGAAAACCGACTGTTTTCAGGACAAAAATGAACTATTTTGACAAAAAATCTCAGAGCTTCGCGCCGAGTCGGTTATTTTTACCGACTGGCCGACAACATTGGGGGTCTCTCCCCCTCCCCCCAGTCGTGACGCCCCTGGTCCTCACAGAGTTAATTACCCCCCCCCCCCCCCCAAATACCCAGTTTATTTGTATATAGACTATATTATTTTCAAAATACTGAACACTCTTAGAAGTTTCATAACATATAACACACGGATGCTCAGTTTCAATGGATAACACTCAACAGACAAAACCTTGGATGTAATCTGTTGTGTTTGAAAATCGTTATGGGTGAAATGTTATGCATAACAGGCATTGCCAGGAAGAGCCGATTAACTGCCAAAAAGCACAGAAATTACACGAGGCTGTAGCTTTAGATGGAAATAGTGGGATGAATTGTCCGGAGTGGACTTTATGGCACTTTTTTGGTGTCTTACGCATGACAATAAGTCTCTAGTATTGGCTGACACCCGCAGAATACCAAAAAAAAAAGAATCCTGATACCTGTGTCACAAATCCCAATGCAAGATCTGCAACTGAAAAGCTAGAAACCTACCTAATGTGATCCTCTTCTTCATCAAGTTGGTTCAAATCAGCTATTACCAACAAAGCTTCTATAGATGCGGTGCAGAAAAGCGATTGCCTTTAGTCATCTGTGTCCTTTGCTTGCTGGATGGTAGTAACTATGGGTTGATGTTGGAAGGGTGTTCTTAATTTCTGAAGGCTCGACTGCATTTCAACCTAAAATAGGAACAGTTTTCAAAGGATGAATTTCTAAGCTAATTACACTGTAAAAAGTCTCTCCTACATCGGACTATAGAGGTTGCACATGACCGAATTCGGTGATTTTATTCCGAATTCGGAGAGTTAAAATCTGATACAGAATTAAAACGCTAGAATGCAAAATACTATAATTAAGTTATCCTAATCTGAAGTATTTTCCATTCTAGTGTTTTAATCCCGTATCGGATTCTAACTCCCCGTATTCGGATTTTAACTCTCCGAATTCGGATTATAACTCTCCGAATTCGGGATAAAATCGCCGAAGTGCAACGAACAAAGTCCAATGTAGGAGAGACTTTTACAGTGTAGTTATTTTGTCACAGTCCCTCCAAACATTGATATGTGACCTCACCAAAGTATGACTAGATAGTTTCTTTGAAGAGCCAGACCATGTTTCTATATGCTACCCAAAAGGCTCAGTTGGTTTGGTCTCGAACAGGGAGCGGCAAATCAGCATCATACCAGACATACATAACAAAGTCATCCGTATGGTCATTTGTATCGTTGAGAGCCTTGATTACCTCCTAGTAAACCAACCACTGCTAAAAAAAATTTCTCATAAAAATGTGACATATGTAATGATTATTTTGATGGCCTACTACAAAGCGATTATTATTGTTTTTTTTTGTTTTTATCAACATTCGGCATGATCTCTGTTGGTATACTGTTTGTGCAGATGGTGTCATTATGGGCTTGCTGGTTAGGTTTGTTGGTAAATCTGGTCATTTACTGATTTCATTTGTGAAAATAAAGCAAACAAGAATATAGAATATGCATGGTGTAGGACAGAATTCAAAGTAGGTATCTGCAAAGCAAACAGTGCAAGGATTGCTGTGAGGATCGATTATTTGCTTTGTCTGCTAGCTTTTTGCAAGGGACCTAAGGCTGACTATGTTCCAGGCTGTCTGGCGTTCCATTCCCTTTTGGCTCTTTTCGCATGGTACAGGCAGGTCGATGCCAGTCCATTTTCTTCAGAAATAATAAATTGGACTGACATTCTCGTCAAAGTACATTGAGGCTTGCTTGTTTCATACTTGAAGGCAAAGCAACAGATTTCTTTGTTGCAGTGTGTAAGATTATAGCTTGTAACAACAACAACAAGCATGCAAACAAGATTGTAAACAAGGTGTAGGCTATTTCCAGAAACCACAGGATCTGCGAAGGCAAAAAGTTCAAGGATTGCTTTTGGGATTGACTATTTTCTTGGTAGGCTAGCTATTTGCAAGGACCTAAGGCTGAGTATGTTCAAGGCTGTATGGTTTTCGATTCTCCATGACTTTTTTTCACAAGCTAGAGAGAGGTTGATGCCAGTCATTTTTCTTTAAAATACAGAATCGGAATGTCATTCTTGTATACTGACACATGATATGAACTTGGTCTTTTTAGGTTGTGAGAAGCCAAAGGAGTAATTTGAATTAAAAGGAGTGTGGTACTACATATGTGGTGTATTTGCTCGGCTTTAATTCTATTTATTCATTTTTTTTACCTTATTTTTTGGAAAAGCACAAGGGTAAAGGCTTTCTTCTTTGCAACTCTTTAAACCATGAGTGAGCAATTTACTTGGATTAAAACTGACTTATTTGCAGATGACTTGACTTCGCTTCGCTAACGTCTAGTTGATTTTTAGCCAGTTTAGGTCCATCATTGGTTCGTCCTGTTTTTCAGTGTTATTTGAAGATGCTTTATGGAGAATTGGTATAAAAGTATTCTACAAACCTGTAAAGATTCTGTCGATTCATCATTCCAAGAGGACTATGTGACTTCATAAAAATTCCTCCATTGACTGCACTCCTGTTAAAGAACACAGGAAGATTTCCTTGACAGGGCATGTCTTCTCGTTGTTACCCTTGTCAGTGGGCAGTCTTCAGAGCTGGTTTTAGAAACAGGGATAGAGCAATGACTGATATTTACCATATCTGACCTCCACCAAAATATGAGCTTGAAAAATCACATTTGGTCGACAGTTTAAATTTTGGCGGGCGAATTGTGTACGGATTCGCCATAGGAAGGGCGTCCACATTCCCAACGTCCCTACTGAAGACTACTGTGGACAGAATGAAAATCCCCAATGGGTGTGGTAATAATTCAATGTATTTGAATCTAAGATGTAAAAATAAGTTGCCGGTTCAGTTAAACTTTAAGGGATGGTCGGATCGGAGAGTGACGATGTCTAACCCAACGATGTCAAGTTTCTACTACTCCAGCATAGTTTTATCGTCCTAGCACATCTGGAAGTCCTTAACTCACGATCACCTCAGTTCTGGACATACCCTACTGCTCTCCCGCCCCCCCCCCTCGGTACCCGAATCCGGTCCTATTCTGTCACTGATGCACCTAGGACTTGTGCCTGTACTTCCCAACAAGTTTCTTCCTGATCGCTCCACTCTATGCGTGTCACAAGATGTCCTGTTCTCCCCTCCGACCCCCCCCCCCCCCAGTTCATCGGATCCGTTCCGGACTTGAAATTGGACGTGCTGAGACATAAGGTCTTCTAAGATGTCAAGTTTCGTTAAGATCCGATAATCCATTCGAAAGTTATCCATGCTACTAATTTCCGGATTCTGCCGTCTCTCCCTCCCCCCGCGATAGTCAGATCGGGCAAGCAACTATTTCCAAGTTAATCTGGTTGGGTCCCTGGGATGCCTGCCAAGTTTTATCGTCCTAGCCCACCTGGAAGTACATTAACTACGGATTTCATCCCGATCGCTCCACTCTGAGAGTTTCACATTAACTACGGATTTCATCCCGATCGCTCCACTCTGAGAGTTTCACACGATTTCCGGTTTTCCCCTCCGCCCCCCCCCAGATTCGTCGGATCCGGTCCGGACTTGAAATGAGACATCTGAGCCACGAGATCTTTCCAGATATCAAGTTTCATTAAGATCCGATCACCCGTTCGAAAGTTATGCATGTCCCTATTTTCCGGATTCCGCCACCTCCCCTTCCCTCCACGATGGTCGGATCGGGCAAGTGACTATTTCCAAGTTAGTTTGGTCGGGTCCCTGATATGCCTGCCGAGTTTTATCGTCCTAGCCCACCTTGAAGTACATAAACTACGGATCGCCGGAATCCCGGAACCCCCCTCCAACTCCCCCCACATTGTCCGAATCCGGTCCAGTTCTGTCAGTCAGTGATGTATCTAGAGCTTGTGCTTGTTCTTACCACCAAGTTTCATCCCGATCGCTTCACTCTGAGAATTTCACACGATTTCCGGTTCCCCCTCCGACTTCCCCCAGATTCATCAGATCCTGTCTGGACTTCAAATGAGACATCTGAGACACGTGATCTTTCCAGACATAAAGTTTCATTATGATCGGATCACCCGTTCGGAAGTTATGAATGTCCAATTTCGCGGATTCCACCAGCTCTCCCTCCCCTCACGATTGTCGGATCGTGCAAGTTACTATTTCCAAGTTGGGTCCCTGATATGCTTGCCAAGTTTCATCGTCCTAGCATATCTGGAAGTGCACTAACTCGAAAACACCGGACTAACCTACCGAGCGACCGACCGTTCGGCGGAAATGTGATCGGTGGCCGGAATGCAAGTGCCATAAAAATGGTTTCAGCTCCAACGGCAACGGAAAGCTTCTAGTCCTGCATGCTAGAATGATCTTTCAAATGGGACTTCGAAGTGAATATCATCCGTTTTCTCATATTTGCTAAACTTTCGTTATTCAAGTATAGAATATGTAAGTATGGCAGCAAAAACATCTACTTATACCGCTGCAGCATAGTTACCTTATAACTGCCACTTAGTGCCGCTGTGATTGTTACAAGGTTGCACTGAAGCCTTATACTCGGAGCTACACTAGGCCTACTGTCTTGGCGAGTTTCGAACCCTCGGTAGACCTTTTTTTGTTTAAATAAAATAATTAGATATTGCTAACAAAATAATTAGATATTGCACCTAAGACAGATAATTGCGTGATTCTACTTGAGTCCCTAATTAATATTTCGTCCAGTTGTAACCCATAGGCCTATCCCGATAGCTAAGAAGTGCTGTAGCCTACATCGCTCAGGAGAAGAATGCTCTCGGTGGGCATTGTTTCATCGTTCGGGCATCCTTTAAAATAATTTGAATGTCGTTCTTTCTTGCCTTTATATTTTTTTCTTTACTTTTATCTCGAAAATAGGTCTGCCTTTTAGAGAGTCCTTACTGTGAATGAAGAAAAACTACGCGGCAACGGCGCATGTTCCGCGCGAACACATCTTACAACTTTTCAATAATAAATTATAACATACTAACTGAGATGGTCTTCTAATTAAAGTTAACGAATTTGCCATTCCCTTCCTGGCACCTAGCAATTGTTATCACATGAAACCAGGAACATACTATGTAGTCAATAGTTTTAACAACCAGAAAAGTAGTGATAGGCACTGCAAGAGATTACTTCACTTCCTGAAGATCTATGCGCTGTCTTTTTCGCCTGTAAACTAAGGGGCTTTTCGGGATTTGAAAACGTTGGCACCTATGAGTTCGTAAAGTTTGTCACTCCGTCTATTACCATGATAACTTTCAAAGGGGTTCAGATATTTTTTTGAGATTGTTATGCGTTGGATCAAAGTACATGGTAAGTGAACGAGTAATCCAGCTCTATTGAAACCTGATTGCTGATAGGAGCAGATGCCCTAAATTTGCTGCTTCTCTGTCCGAACGCCCTGCTTCTCTGTCTGACAACTGTGAGTGAAAGGTGGCGGCCGCGGAAACTTTGTCATACGCCTCAAAAACCAAGCGTGTTCATGGGCCCTAGGAAATGCACGGATTCGACTGAATCCTGTCCAAGATGTTCCATTTATCCGTGTCCGAGAACAGGGTTGCGAGGAGGTCTTGGAGTTATTGTAATACGCGGTAGTGGCCGACCGGAAAGGAGTGACTGGGATAAAACTTGTAATGCACAAAATTATGGGGCCTAGACCTATAGTTTGAGGCCCGAACCGGATATGACGTCCGTGGGACGAAGATTGGGATGGTGGGTATCGGATGGGTATGCCCACTGGAATGTTTTCGGGATGCTCATTTGAGTGATACTTGATGGGTGGTGGGCGCAGATGCCAAATATGTACCATTATGTGTCCGACCTCTCCTTGCCATGGTGGTTGTGCTGTGGGCGGATTACATGTGGGTCCTGGACATTTTCTGAGACGCTTAAGGACCAAACGGGTCGAGTCGTAAACTTGGCGATACTGCGGTCATGTGACCTATACATTATTTAAATATCCTGGCTTGATGCAACCTCGGTGAGAGGAGCTGGTGGAGGTATCATAGATGCGAATTTGAAAGTCAGAAATCGCCGAATAAGGTGGACGATTTCCCGGATTGATTTATCATGTACAACCAAATCAGCTCAAAAGGGCAGTTATGGTTGGGAACAAAAAAAAAACACTCAAGAACAAACAAAGGGAAAACTTTGCCGCTGTGGTTGGTGTACCGTAAAGGAACAGAAGGGAACGAAAAAGTGTTCGGTTAGCGTTCTTACCCAAAAAATTTCTGATTTACCGATGAGAATTTTCCAGTCTCAACATCAAAATGTTTTCGCGCTGACGAACAGTTCACAACTACTGAACTTAACGAGACGATTTTTATCAGTTCCGGATGTAAACAGAAAGAAAAAGAGAGTACCTACTTTACCGACAAGACAAGCCATTTCCCAATCGCCGTATCAAGAAAGGAATAACTGTCGGCTCAGACAGTGTGCTGAATCCTAAATTTCTGTTGAATCGTCCATCCACCGGAATCCGGCCGAATTCCGCAAAACTGTACAAGACTAGGTATGCAAATTGACTGGGAGAGCGGTGCCCAGTTCTACGAACCTTATTTATGGTCACGACTGGATCAATTAGAAGATGAGCAATGTACCGGGATAATTAGGGGGAGGGTTGCTGAAATTGTTGAGAAGTTAATCTGAAATAGTCGGGATGTGGGAGGAAGGGCATAGGGGTTTTTGAAAGTGCTCATTCTATATCTGATGTTCTTATGACACCTTGTGACGTCCCTCTACCAAACTGCTGAGTTTGATGAAATTTACTGGTGACCATGATCGGTTGATGATCTCAGATGTGCCAGAATTCTTGGGGGGGGGGGGGGGGGGGGGGGGTGGAAAGTAAATTTGTTTAAATTTGGGGGTGACAATTTCGACAACGGAGGTTTTGAGTCCACTGGCTACGATTCTGATGTTCTTACGTCACCTTGTCGGACGACGTTCGAACTGATTTTAAGCACGGGATCCCGTCTTGTTTTCCCTACAAAGACGTCTGAGAGATCGCTTTCAAATCTTTCTGTTTGCTGCTTTTCTTCTTTCCCGTTCTCAGATGAAGGAAGTTAAACATTGTAAAGTGAAGAAGAGGTACCACAATATACCGCAATTGCTCAACTATAATTCTTTGTGTGGTGGGCTGGGGTGTATTTGACGCTTTTTAATAGACATCACAGTCTGGGGTGACGAAGAAGATCACATGGTGTGCTGCAAAAACAAACGTGAGTAATATTTTACAACGTTTTAATTATTAATTGAAAAGATACATTAAATTCGTCATTAGGTCTAGTTCAACTCAAACATTGAAGTCCGTCGTTAGGACTAGAAAGTTTAGAACAACAAAACTATTCGTCGTCAAGGACGATACACTGATCACATTTAAATGTAGTGGCCGGGTCGTTCAGGAATGTATCAAGGTCTTCGTGATAATAAGATGCCAATCCTTTTAAATTCTTTATCTGCTGCCGCACCTTTCGACTCCGCTGCTTTTTTCTCTTTTCTGAGGTGGCATACAAATTCTTTCCTCTCTCTCTTTCAGATAAGTTGCGGACGCGTTGGTGGTCAGTAAGTAATCCGGTGGATAGGGCCGTGTGCGGGATCTCGGGGAAGGAGCGGGCAAATTTGGCACTTCAAGATTTTTCTTTTCATGGGCGTATTCAAACGTATTTGAAGTTTCTTGACAGTTTCTGCTGAGTTGAAGAACAAGGGCCTGCCTCTTCAGAAACGTTTGGGCAATCCTATTTTGCAGCGCCGTCCAGAAAACTTCCGGGAAAAGACAACGAGACATCCAGCAGACTCGCTTGTGTACTGTTGGTGCCAATATTTCTATAGTTTTCCGCACATTGATTCCTGAGCAGTTTTTGCGTCACGCCACATGTATATCCTCTGTCTGTCTGTTTGATGTCCCCAGTCCAGTGTGCTGTTTTATTTCCCTTGAAAGTGCCAAAGGTCTCAGGCTCGATCGCTTTCCTGCTGGTCAGAGTTCACCTTCGGGCACTTAGAGTAATCAGTGTTATCTGGATTCCAGGGGAAAAGCCACTTTTCCTAAAAGCATTCGCGCATGTGGACTTCGATAGAGTTTTTTGAAAAACGCAGGGAAGTGTTTGGTGAACGTGTTTCGTGTACGAGGTTTTTCTTTCTCCCGACCGGTGTTACTTTTTTTTCGGGAGTAATGAAAATACCCAATACCCAATTACTTGAAGTTATTAAAGATTTCAAGCATATGGCTGATTTGTGTTTAACGTTTGATTGACTTAAATTTATTTTAGTTAAAGTCCAGTTTTGATCGGTGTTCCACAAGCCAGTTGCTTAGGTCCCGTGTTGTTCTGTCTTTTCATTAATGATTTGCCTGAAATAGTTGCTCGACAATTAAAATGTTTGCGGATGAAGTTAAGTTATATAAAAGTGTGACTTATGCAGTTGATGTAGTACTTATTCAAGAAGATCTTATTGCTATTGATGAATGGTGCAAATCGAATCCTATTTTATTAATATGCAGTTATTCTATGTATATGCTAATATTTACTATACTAACGCAGAACGAGGAGCCTTGATCTTACTTCGTTGCAATTCCGGAGGGATATAACTGATCTGATTAACACGTTTCGTATAGTTATAGGTATTGATAATACTGATTCTTCTGCTTTTTTCCAGTTTAATCAGCATAGGTACCAGGCAGGCATTCCTTGAAGGTTTACCAGCCTTGTGTCAAAAAAAAGTAGGTCAGTGTAGTTTTGTTAACAGAGCTTCCAAGCTCCGAAACAATTTACCAGAGGAGGTGGTCACAATGCAAAACTTGCCAGCTTTTAAGACCGCTATAGTTGGAACTAAGTTTTATGAAAACATGTATATGTGTTAAAGAGCTATCAAATCTGGATGTTCTTTGTTTGTGGTATATTAGTATTTATCTTTGTTTTGACACTTGAAATGTGTTTATGTTTGTTGTATATGCGACAATCCGTATGGCTTACTCCATTACTAAATAAAAACAATAAAGAAATAGCATAGGCTATAACAATACGAATAACTTTTCCGTAAATGGGCAGTTGTCTGCTTAATAACACAACTTGTCAATAAAATAGTAGTATTTACTTGTCATTCATACTGCTTGGACTTTGGATTTATGTTTAGTTAGTCGTTGTCTTCAGTTGTCAATCAGTCCTTGCGCGTTCGCCGTTTCTTCAGTGTTTCAAGCACTTGCTACCTCACTATGTTCGACAGTCAGAGTTTGAAGGACAAAGAAACTATGGGCAATGCAAAACAGATGCGTCAGCTACTTTTTATTTTAGCTAACTACATTCCGTTCGCCTAAACTCTCAGTGGAATGATAAATATTCCTTCAGCCCAAGCTGACTGCGAATCATGTTTGGCAATGCAAAACAGATGCGTCCGCTACTTTTTATTTTAGCTAACTACATTCCTTTTTGCATTGTCAAATACAGTGAAATGGAGTGAAACCCGGTGGAGAAGTTTGTGGCTGGTGGCTTATTCTAGAAGCTCTCTGCAGTTTGTGGTGAGGGGCACCTGTGATTTTTGTTAGCTGGCATTCCATTAGAAGCTGTCGCCTAAATTGGTGTAACTCGTGTTTCTTGTCAGCTGGCATTCCGCAACAAGCTGTTGCCTGGTCTAAGTTGATGTAATTCCCTTTTCATGGTGCAGGTGCTGGATTTTTTTGTATGTAGTTCTTCTCATTCCTTTTGCAGTCTGCTGCATCTTTTATAGTTTCCAGCTGTCAAATAAGTTTTTTTCTATGCAAAGCATGACATTCTTCTTTCTGCGGCATTTGTTGCTGATCTCTTGTATGTGAGGTTGGAAATTGAGCTTCGGTAAGTAATTCCAGGTAACAAACAGTTTTGTATCTTTTTTTTTTTAGTAAAGACTGGTTTTCATTTTTCTTCAAAATCACTGATAGTCAACATTGGGTAAAAAAAAAGAAAAAATTGCTTCCATGTTGAATCGTTCACGGATTAGTCCTTCACCAGAGTTGAATCTTGATTACTTTGCATCCAAAACAGAGAAAATTACAGACCTTCTACTCCATAGCACAGTTTCAGTTCTATATTATAACCAGGCAGACTATTAAATCACAACTTGACACTTACAATGCTTTACTTTGTATTAAATGCTTCACAAATAAACATTTCCGACTTCCTTAGAAGGCGCTACGAAAATCAGCCGTTGTCACCAGCGAGAAGTCAAGCCGCAGATGTAGTTTACCTGATTGTTCTAGTGTTTCATCGGAAATTCCATGGCTTAAAGTGCCTATAAAAAGTTTTTCTCTGTGAAATAGTTTTGTGAAGCTTGATTAACTTGCTTTATAAAATAAATCAGTGGTGCAGACCGAGGACTTCCAGCAGTGTTTGTTGTCGTAGACGCTCCCGAATCTTGACGGGATGGGAACCTTGGTCTCCCGCGAATTATAACTGGTGTGGCATCTAAACTGCCTTGTTCATGAAAGCTGTAAATAAGGGCATTCGCTACGTCGAATCGAAATCCGAGAATATCTCTTCCTTCTTAGGCACACAATGGAGGAGGTAATCTCTCTTGTATTCAAGCCAAGAGTTGGGCAACGCTAAGTCGAGCATGTGTTGAAAAATTTTCACGGTCTACTTCTTTGACCTGAGTTCAATCCATCCATCTGACTAGTACAATGTTTGTACCTCGTTCAGCACGCCAATCGAAAGATCTTCGGCCTGTCTTTCTTAGGTCTTTCTCTGATTTCATGTCAGTGCTCATTCGATTAGCGAAGGTGTTTGATAGCATCAGGGAGTGGGGTACCTGTCCCCTGATAAATTTCGAAGTCTTAGGCTATATAAGCCCAGTTTGGTACTGAAAACCCAGAACTGACGCAACCGAATTACATTTACATTTTGCCAGTTTACAGGTTGTGACTTTGCAGGTGGTTAGTTGTTGGATTCAGTGTCTCGACTCTCCATGTGATCTAAGAGGAATATAAGATGGATATACCTTGTCCATGGCTTCTTGTCTTTGATTGCATCCGACCCACTTTTTTGGTATGCCAATCCGTTTTTTTTCTCGAATGGAATTCTCCCGAAGACCTTTCCACTTATTCTGGTCAACAGGAACTGGAAGAAAAAGATGGTTCATTTAGTGTAATTGGGTTGTTTCATGCAAGGATATGGTATTGTGCAAGTAAGAACAAAACATACAAAACTGACTTCTAGACAACTGTCTCAAGTTTGGAACTTGAGAAACACTAAGGCAATAAGTAACTGTATTGTGAATGTAGGTCATTTTTCAGTCGTTGTACTAGGAATCACAGTTCTAGTAATTCCTATGGCTACCATTGGAAATCCTGTGCCAAATGCTGGATACCTAGTGGGTAAACGTGCCAAACTCTGTAAAAAAAGAAATTCAAAGTCGTTGATTCTGAACTACACACAACATCAAAAGATCATTTATAAAATCAAGATTCAAGGTTTTAATTTACGCTTCTGTAAAAGATCACAATGGGTCTAAGCAAGAGACAAGAGGTCGACTGACAAAAAATCTGTATTAAAACGGTAACTTAATTATAATCCCCTGATTCGCCAGCAGAGGGAAAACCGCTCACATTTTTACAAAGAAAAGGGGTACGCCAAATTCTAAATATAAATGGGCGAGGTGATCAGCGAAGTTGCTAATCCTCGTATGTATCTCCTAAATTATGGAAAATCATTGAGAAGGCAAGTAACCTGCTGACAACTCGACGTAAAATCATGACAAATACGAAGATTAAGTGGAGGGATACCTATGACATCGCAAAAGTTGTCCGTCTGTGCGCACTATAACTCTCGAAAAGAAAACATGCTGAAAACTTCTGTGAAAACAATTTTCTGGAGACGGAAAATTTGTTGTAAGTTAAATTTTTATTTGAAGTTGATTAGATGTTCAGTATTAAGGACATAAGATACGCTGAATTCTGGGGACAGAAGATACGCTGAATTCGGTTGAAACCGGGAAATTGGCGGAAGTGGCAGGAAGTTTTCGTCAGAACAGATATGACTTATAGGGGAAACACACATGCTGAATCAATATCTGTTGGTTTTCTCTGATGACTAGCTATTTGGCCTTAATCTGTAACCCTTAAATCTGTTGAAATTGAATTTTAATTGTATGTTATGTTTTTTAATTAAATGTTTGTGATGCCATCGAAACCTTTGGTCTTCTTTGTACTGAATGAATGAATGAATGAAATTTATTTCCCATTTTTAAGACAAGAAATGGAGTATAAAAGAAAAGACAAGAAAAGAAAAACAGCCCTATAGAATTACGGGCCCACGGAGGTAGTCTTAGGATTTGCTATACTTATAAAATGTGGAACGAATGCATTTTTTATCTTTGATGGTCAGTAGTGACCAGAATGACGACAGCGCTAGTATGTGCGGCATAGCGAATGCGGAATATAGCCGGGCCAGTATATGTCTATTGTAACGACGCTTAGAAGTAATGAGTACTCCGTATGCTTTTCTAGCTTTTTCCACAGAAAACGATACAAGACAAGAACGCGTTGTTTTCATGTCCGACCCAATAGGCAGACCAAGGTACACAATCGAAGGTGAAGGTTGAAGAATATGATCCCCGAAGCATATATCAATTGTCTCAGTTTCATCCTTTTGGTTGAAGAAGACAGCCTCGCTCTTATTCGGATTAAATGATAAACCAAGACACTTATATTCTTCACTAAGAAACCGAAAATTTCATTAAACATACGCAACCGACCGGCTCAGGTTCAACACATCATCTGCGTAATTTAATAGAGACAAGTCCATACCTTCATACACATAACTCATTCTGACAGGTCTTTGTGCTTCAACTACACTGTTATTATAAATAAGAGGGGAAGAAATAGCACCCTGGCGTATGTCTTTTTCAACGGGCAAGGTCCGACTCGACAAAATGGGACCCCTGTACGTCGGTAATTTAATCTTTACCCTTAGCTTCCGATACATATTTCGATAAGTAACAATTACGAGGCATTAACACCGCGCTTCAAACCACTCAGTAGCAGGTGTGCGTGGATCCCGGAATCAAAAGCTCGCCGAACATCGTGGCTAGCGATAGCCAGTTTTTCGCCAGATTGCGGCAATCAATCAGCACGTTAGCAAGTAGATGGTGCACATGCTCCCTGCTGAGATCTTTCTTGAACCCAAATTGGTCATCAGGTGTACTACATAAACTCTTAAAATCTTCAATTACTAAAACCTCCATTAATTTACAAATTACAGGCGACACTGTTATAGGCCGATATGACGCGCATTCATTTTCCGGTTTACCTTTTTTTAAGACTAGGCTAACAATACCAACGCTTAAAACATCGGGCTCTATGCCTGAATTAAAGATCATCTGGTATAGCAAAGATAGATGGTTAATCAGAAGTCCACTACTGGAAACAAGGTGCATACCACAAAGACTTCAGTACCTCTTGAGTACTTTTTTTTCAACTTCTTAAGGGCGGTCAGGATTTTTGACGTAGAAACTATTACGCCCAAACCTGGCTCTACTGAATCCAAGAGAGCATCCAGTTCTTGCTCAAATTTATTTTCAAGGTCCTTATCGGGGGGAGAGAACTCGGCACTAAAATGCCATACCGCATTTGGATTATTTTTCACTGCCTCACTGTTGCGGCCGATCACATCAGCACGATGTTTTGATAGGCACTTACTAAACTGACGTTTACAATGAAGAAGTATCGAATTAACAACACCTTGTCTAGGGCGCCCGCACTCCGTCCAGAGTCTGAGCCAGAACTTAGAGCGGTGGCATGCTTCCACTAGGGCCGTATTTGCGGACCATTCTGGAACTTGAGTACCGTTTCGAACCCTACATGAGGGTGGTTTTGGGACTGGTTTTGTCCCTGATTTATTTCGTGTAGGTTTGATTTGACTGAACCAGCTTCAGAATATTGTTCATACCGGCCTATCACCCAGTGCTTCCACTTCTACTATATTTCAAAGTAGTTGGTTTGATTACCAAGCCGAAAAGAAGTAGATATTCAATAATTTTGCCTGGGACACACACTGCGGTTTGGAAAACAATCCGTTTTGCCTCAAAATTCTCTCAAATTAACCACGAAAGAGGCTGATTAAAAAAAAAAAATTTCTTAACAGAATAACAAATTATTTGAACAGAAAACAGGCTGATTGTCAGCACACAGTTATATTCTTTACCAAAATCTTCGTATTTTTAGCAGAAAACAGGATAAAATAAGCCTGCGGGGTCCATTTTGAACACATTCTGGTTTTTGAGCCAAAGTATATGTAGGCTAATTGAAAACAGTCCGATTTTAGAAGTTTTTGTCTGTTGTGCACAATTGGCACAGAAGTCCCAGTATTTTAGCAGAGAACAGGATTTGTTTTCAGAAGTTTTGCCTGCGGCGCACAGTTTTAACACAATCTGGCTTGACAAAAATATCTATATTTTTGGAGAAAACAGGATGACCTCAAACAAAAATTGCCTGCGGCGCACACTTTCAACAAAATATGCTTTAATTCCCGACATCAACCCAACGTGGGGTGGTCCCTATTCAGCAAATGTCCAAATTTGAATTGGGTGGTCTTTTGCCAGAATCAAAAGGTAAATTTGGTGGTCTTTTTGCCAGAATCAAAAGGTAAATTTGGTGGTCTTTTTGTCAGAATCAAAAGTCCAAATATAAATTGGGTTGTCTTTTGTGAGAATAAAAGGGTTTTAGCCGATATGGCCTAATCTTTGTGATATTTCAACCAAAGTACCTTAAATAAAGTGATATTTTAGCCAAGATGCATCAACAGCGATATACTGATCACTTCTCCGTTGGTCAGTTAGTCCGGTGTTTGCGACTTAGGGTACTTCCAGATATGCCAGGATGATCAAACTTGGTAGGTGTATTAGGGAACCGAACAAACTAAGTTGGAAATAGTCACTTGCCCGACTCGAATATCGTCGGGGAAGGGAGGGGAGCCGGAATTCGGAATTTAATTTGATATTTGGAAAGACGTCATGCCTCTGTTGTCCCATTTCAAGTCCGGACCGAATCCGATGAATGTGGTGGGGGGGGGGGACAGAATTCAGGTGATCGCAAGTTAAGGTACTTCCAGAAGTGCAAGGACGATGAAATTTGGCTTGACTATTAGAGACTTGACATGATTTGCCTGTAAATAGTCGGTTCGTAGGGGAGTGGAGGCAGGGAGAATCCTGATTCTTGACGTATCTTTAACTTTTGAACGGGTGATCGGATCTTAATGAAACTTGATATTTGGAAAGACCTTATGTCTCAAATGCCTTATTTGAAATCCGGATGTAATCCGATGAATGTTGGGGGGGGAGGCCGAGGGGAGAGCTGAAAATCTCGTGACACGCTTAGAGTGGAGCGATCGGGTTGAAAATTGGTTGGAAGAACAAGCACAAGCCCTAGATACATCAGTGACAGAACCGGACCGGGTTCGAGCACTGTGGGGGGAGTTGGAAGGAGGTCCGGAATTCTGGTGATCGCAAATTAAGGTGCTTCCGGATGTGGTAGGATAACGAAACTTGTTCATTCACATCCCAGTACAAGAACTTGAATACATGCTAACAAGCTTGAAAGTACCATATCAACTTATAGCTCCTGTTTTGCTAATAATTCTGCCTTTTGAATATACAACCATCCCCCAACTGAAGACCGGCGTTGCATTTCAAGGTCAGTTACGAAGAACCCAAGGTTCACTGTCTGTCCCATTGGACGTTGAAACCTTGGACCCGAAAACGAATGAAGTTAGATGGTCAGCTTGGCTTCAATCTTTGTGAACCTCCCAAAAACATGAAGTATAGCCTCATTAGCCAAGAAACGTCGACTGACCTCGTCTGGGTAATTTGCACCTTAGAGACGAAGTGAACAAGGCTTTGCGTGACCTCATACTAGGATATAAGTGAGTGAGTACGCAATTAGCACCTGTGTCTGGAAGACAAAATATGATTTGAAAATGGGTAATTTAATTTTGTTTTAACAAATTAGGTAACACCAAATTCAATATTTAGGAGCACGTTAAGTAACATCAAGCAAGAATCACGGTAAGACCAACCAACGGGCCAGTTACATAAGCATCGATAAACTTTATAATCCATCTAAATGAGAGCAACTGCACTGGAGTGGCTTGACAGGAAACGTAGACGTGTCAATCAGAATATTAAATGATATTACTATCCACCTATACCAACTCAAACATACAGTCAAGCATCTTTGTAGGGAGTGAAATCCGATCTGGCTTGGTTTAAAGGATGCTTTTATTTTACACCAAGAATCTTCCGTCACGAAGACCACAAAAAGTAAAAGCAAAATGTAGTAAACATTTGTGTGCTTGTAGAGAGAGAAGCTTAACGTCTTTTTCTGTTAATAAATAAATAATAAAAAAAATACAGTATTTAAAGGCAACTTTGCCAGAATAAAAGCACTTATGATAGATAGATCATGAAAGTTCACATGAAATAGGTCCGACTATTAAAGCAACTATACCACTTAACGTTGGGACCATATTGGTATGCATCAATAAGATTCCTTACTTAGGTAACTAAACATTCGCGAGACATCGATGAGTGCGATTGGGTATCCAAGGTCATGGTTACTGGTGCTGAAATCTGTAGCATGGTCCATGATCAAGGTCGACCCTCCGTCGAAAGACGAAGGAGATGCTTCTATTCTTCTTCAGACATTGCCAAAACTACCTCTCTGTTCTTGGACATCCTGCTCTACGAGACTGGGCTTAAATATAGGTGTATGGTCTGTGATTTATCTAAAGTCTATAGGAGTGCACAGGATCTTAGCACCCTGCTTCATCATATTTGTCTATATGTGATGAGCGTCCGCACGACTTTATCACAGGCCTTGGTCGGTCGACCAGGTCTTCAACTTCTCTATTATATCAACGCCGAACTTCCCTTTCCTCTGGTTTACAACTGGTGATTACTGTTAGGCCCTGGACAGGAGGAGGATTGGAAGAAGAGTAGCACTTGACAGTCTTCAACTTCTGCGTTGCTGAAAAAATAATGGCCGTGCTTCCCAAAGCTCAAGATACGCTGAAAATACATTTTCGTCTTCTTGTTCGTCTCCATCGTCTGTTTCTGTACATGTTGTCGTTGCTTGTGTGGCCGTTGGCCTTTGTTACGGTGGTAACATCTGCACCCCGCACTGCTAGCTTCTGCCGCTGCTAGGCAGCACTACTACCTTTCCGTTCAGTTTGTTTAATCTTTTATACCGTCGCGGGTTTTGTATTATCTGTTAACTCTTGCTGATCATTTTCTTCTTCTAGACTTCCTTTCCGGGCCTCGACCGGCAAACAACCGTTTTACCTAAAGGTTGTTTATTTTATGTTTATTTTATAAGTGCTACTAGAGAATAGAACAGTTTAGGTCACTATTGTAATTCGGTACGCAAACCTTAGTGTGAATCGACCTGGGAAATCCATAAAGAACCCGTGAGGTCTACACGTGTAGTAGGGGATCTTGACGGCCTAGGCTATCCTGACTCCGATGACTGTATCTATGGACATTAACCATCTTCTGTCCAGCCTACTACACCCCGCCATGACATCAGACTGAGAGTGTTTCTTCACATACAAATACAGTCGTCGTATGGTTTTTGGTAAACTGAAAACAATAAGGATCCGTCTCTTTTAATGGCAAGTATATCCAGAAAGGGAAGCTTGTTCTCCGACTCTAATATAACTGTGAATTGTATATTTGGATCAATAGAATTGAGATGGTCAAGGAACGTCATTAGTTTCTCTTTTCCATGTTCCCAAGTGCAAACTACCATCCATGTAACGTTTCCAAAAACTTGGCTTATCAACACAGATCGATTTTCGACATCCTCAAATCGTAGGTTAGCTAGGATTGGTGAAAGTGGAGCACCCATAGCAAGACCTTCCTTCATTAGATAGTAAACCCCCCTAAACTGCGAATAGTTGGAATATTTGTTACACATGAAAGTGAGTTTCCTACAACTTGGGTACATAGATTCGACATTGAAACTAACCTACAGCGTTTCTGAAGTGACTGGAGTGTCACATAACTTTTCAACAAGGTCCGAAGAATTCTTTATGAAAGAAACTTGTGTCTGACCTAAGGGTCGGAAAACAGTAGGCTAGCTAGATGTTCGCCATTTTTTTCTCTGGGTGAATTAATGTTTGAAACGATGGGTCGTAAAGTTTTCCCTTTTTTGTGAATTTTAGGTAAACGTAGAGTCTAGGTGCTACACAACCTCTTGGCAACACCTTTTTGTACATTTGTTCAGTTATAAACAGATCCGCGGGGAAATTGGCAACTGACAAATATTTGCCTTAGGCTCAGCCGGATAATGCACACCCAGACGTCCAATGTGTCAGAGAGAGCGGGCCTCTTTTGCTAATGCTCAACCCAGATCATTAGCACAGCTTCTACTGAAGAAATTTTAGCTAGGATTGGTGAAAGTGGAGCACCCATAGCAAGACCTTCCTTCATTAGATAGTAAACCCCTACATTGAAACTAACCTACAGCGTTTCTGAAGTGACTGAAGGGTCACATAACTTTTCAACAAGGTCCGAAGAATTCTTTATGAAAGAAACTTGTGTCTGACCTAAGGGTCGGAAAACAGTAGGCTAGCTAGATGTTCGCCATTTTTTTCTGTGGGTGAATTAATGTTTGAAACGATGGGTCGTAAAGTTTTCCCTTTTTTGTGAATTTTAGGTAAACGTAGAGTCTAGGTGCTACACAACCTCTTGGGAACACCTTTTTGTACATTTGTTCAGTTACAAACAGATCCGCGGGGAAATTGGCAACTGAAAAATATTTGCCTTAGGCTTAGCCGGATAATGCACACCCAGACGTCCTATGTGTCAGAGAGAGCGGGCAATTAACCCAGAGCATTAGCACAGCTTCTACTGAAGAAATTTAAGTCCGCTTACTGCTTGTATATTTTAGGATTACATCGAGCGCGTTGAGAAGTGGGATGTAATAAAACATCTTGGGGAGTGTGACTGACGAGTGTGGCATAATAATAATCACACCTCGAATAGATCAGTCCCCTGAGCTTAAAATTCCATTTAATTTTTCTTTACTCAAAATTCTACAAAATACACACAAAACCGAAAGGATCTTGTCATCTAATCGCCTAGAAAATACTGTGGTGACCCAAATATTTCTACTATTGGTGCGGCTGATGTTGTAGCAACTTCTGTTTATTTTGTAACTGTTTCTTTTGGTTGACGAATTTCCGGCGCATTGTGGTATCATTTGGTTTTGTTGGGTAGCATCATTCCTTAGTGATACGTAGATCTTTGCATTACGGCACTGAGGATATTATTTTACTTTTGGCTAGAATGGATAATTGAACATGACCTCGCAGGCTGTCTCGTCCGATGAATGATGTCTTGCGTTTCTAGTCGCCGTTGGGGTACCTCGTATGGAATTTTTCCACTCCGACTGAATTTTTTTTATGAAATTCACCCCTTATCCACTAAATATGATGACAATATCGTTTGAATTGCGCAAGTTTTCATCATTTTATAATTAGTGCGGTTGTGATTCAGTGATTCAGTGTGAACTAATCAGTTAATACAGAACATGGTTGCGTGGTAATGGGTGTTTCCTGTCGTCATAAAAGGCATGGGCCATTCTGGCTAACTTGTTGATGCACGCACCTAGCCCATCCGACATGACCGCAGATTGCGACCACAGGTGACCGACACCGTAAAATCGGCGTATCAACTGATTCAGTCAAATCAGTTAGACAACTCTTGTTCTTAAATGGAGGTTCGAATACCCAAATCAAACGAAGTAATCTATCAACATTTGGCTTTTAGACCATAATCTTCTTTTTGGACGAGGGGCTAGCATTGTCCGTAGTTTGTGTACCTATTAATCCTATTATTTCTTTCCTGTGTACTTTATCGTGAGAATAATTTGGTACCATGTCTATCAAGGGGAGATGGATTTGTTAGTATGAATCGGTTGTTAGAAGGGGTTCATGAAAGGCTAGAAACTTGTGAAAACTGTCTGCAAATCAACGACCCATATAAAACAACCCAATTGTGAGACATGTCAGGGACTTGTAACTCTTGTACGTAACAATTGGCTGTTATACCATAAAAACTAGATTATATAAGATAGTGTTCCAAGTTTTCACGGATCACGATGTCTACGATTGAAAAGGATAAAGTTCAACTGGATGCAAAGTAAATTTAGTCCCTACTTGGGATTTTCTGTTTTATTTTACTTGTAAGCAGGAATCGACTGTTATACCATAATCATTTTCGTCAATGAGGGTCTTGTAACTTCTGCTAGTTGGTGTACCTATTAATCTTGTTCTTTGTTTTCGGTGTATTTGAATTGAAAACAATTTGGTACTATGTCTGTCACGGGGAGATGGACTTGTAAGTAGGAATCGGTTGCTAGAAGGGGTTTATAACCCCTCAAAGACTTAATTCTAAGTTACAGTGATAGACGATATAGACTCATTTTGTTACCGTCAGATTTAAAGAGATCAAATAAATGTTCACCAATTTGCACTAGTTTCTAGTCCCTTTTGGTAATTAGAAAAGTTTGGTTAACGTAGAAAAGCATTGTTCACAAGCGAGCGGATAACGTGGCTGCTATTGTATTTTATCTTATTGCCACTTTCACGTAGGCTTCCGATACTGATATGAACTAACATGACCTCCAACCTCAATAGACACAACTTAACCATTTTTGAGAATTTAAGACTTAACTCTTGAATCTATCAGTTCAGCAATCAGAATTCAAATCATTTCAATCAAGTGTGATAACCACCTCTAATTTTCTGGTAGGTTGGTAACAATAGTTAGTAGGAACAAGATCCATAGATGTAGCATACTGATGTTTTCACGGATTGATAATTGCGATGAGACTCGATAGTCAGTTGGTGATGGTGATGCAACAATGTGCAGAAAAAATAGCCTAACATTATGAACAACATTGTTACCTTCTGATGGAAGTTGTGCCCGCGCACCCTGCAAAGTCTTTTTGGTTGAATTTATAAATTCGTCCTATCAACGATCGCCCACGGTGGCTTTGTTCTTCTCCAAGTAGAAACAGCGCGAAGCGAAAACAAATAAGCCCTAGCAAGGGAGTTGACAAATGTGAAGCGTGAGAGTGCAACCTAGATGCAGAATCTGCTGCCCTGCAGTGTGATCTTTGTGCGAATTGGTTATGCATATCGTGCCTTGATATGCCCGAACCTGAATATAAACTCTTCACCAAGATGACTCGAAGACTTGGATTTGACTGGATATGCACAGTGTGTAAACGCATCCTAACACAATCGGACCCTCAAGCTCCTCCTGAACCAGGTCCCACCCTTCGTGATATCCAGTTTATCATAAGGTCTTCGATAAGTGTCATGCAAGCAGACATTATTAGCAAAATCCCAACAATTACTGTGATGGAATTGAAATTTACAGCGATAGTACAAAACTCTTTCAGCAAACTTCGCGAGGACATGAAGACGGAGTTTTCAACGGCCATCAAGCAGATCAATGAGAAAATTACTGAGCTGGAAGTGCAAATATCAGCGTAATGTACACTAAAAGAAGTGCAAAAGGAAGTGAAAACCATAGTTTCCTCAGAACTGAAATCTGCTCAGGGAACTAATACTCGTGGATAGAAATTTGCGCGTATTAAGCACCAATATTGACACTCTTACAAATAAAGTGAAGGAGCTACTTTTGTTTGCTGAAGAAAATTACACTGACATTATTGCCTTGGTCGAAATTGTTCCAAAGAACAGTAACGTGCACCTGACAGAGGATCACATTACGCCAAGGAGAACCTTAAGGTAAAAGTCATGGATTCTTCTAATTCTTACGAACCTTGGGTTGAATGTATTTCCCTAGAGATATATGCAGAGAACCAGGTGATTTCCGTTGCTTGTGTTTATAGAAGCCCAAGAGCCCCTGAGCTAGCTTTAGGTGGGTTAATAGAGAGAATAGTGTCCCAAAATAAGACTACAGTTATAGTAGGTGATTGCAAAGTATTCAGTGGGTTGAGGGATTGGGTGCTTCATTATCTGCTGAAAGTGGTGAATTACATACACCCTTCTTGTCCTCGCTTGAGGATAATCTTCTGCACCAGACAGTTGATAGACCTACTAGATTAAGAGATGGGCAGGCACCTTCACTACTTGACTTGGTTATCACAAATGAACCAAAAAGTATCATGGGCATGGATTACCAGGCTCTTATCGGGGCATCCGACCATCTGTGTATAATCACCACGGTGCGAATGTATATCAATCAAAACAGTTTTACCAAACACACGTTTACCGATTACAAAAGCATTTGTGGTGATTTAGCGAAAATCGACTGGAAGATTGGTGACCATAGCGACATCAAAACTTCATGGACTGCTTTTCGAGATAAACTTTTGAGTACTGAAAAAAAGTATACTACTGTTACATGAAAAAAAATACCAAAAACACTGCCATTTTTCTCTCGGGCCATAAGAAAACTCTTCAACAAAAAAGGAGGACATGGAAAAAATACTGCAAGAGCAAAACTAAAGTTGACCTTAAGAATTTCTAGAGGGTACGAAACGAACTAGGGAAAGAAACAAGGACGATCACCCAGAAATACGAAGAAAAGGGTAGCCTCACTAAGTAAAGCTAACCCTAAAATTCAAAGCAAAAGTACTTAACCAGCATTTTGTGTCAGCTGTCTCATGCTACGTCAACTCTACGCCTGCACCCAACCCTCCAGCATACGAAATGAATGGTCCAATGGCCAACATTGAAATTAGTGAAGCAGATATACTGAAGAGAGTCAAAGCTCCAAATCAAAATAAGTCCAAAGGCCTCGACAACCTTCTCCCAAGACTTTTAAAAGAAACTGCCAAGGAAATAGAACCTGCATTGGCCGCTCTTTTCAAGCTGTCACTATCGAAGAAAGCACTGCCGTCAGATTGGAAGACAGCTAACATTTCACCAATTCAAGCAGATATACTGAAGAGAGTCAAAGCTCCAAATCAAAATAAGTCCAAAGGCCTCGACAACCTTCACCCAAGACTTTTAAAAGAAACTGCCAAGGAAATAGAACCTGCATTGGCCGCTCTTTTCAAGCTGTCACTATCGAAGAAAGCACTGCCGTCAGATTGGAAGACAGCTAACATTTCACCAATTCACAAAAAGGGTAGGAAAGATGAAGCTGCAAACTATCGGCCAATAAGTATAACTTCAGTTGACAGCAAACTACTGGAAGGAATAGTGAATGAAGCGGTTATTGCACACTTCGAAAAGAATAACATACTCACCGATAGCCAACATGGGTTCAGAAGTGGAAGGTCTGTCGAAACCAATCTCAAAGCTTACAACTGGGTATCACAGATGGTAGAGACAGGTTTACCAGTAGATATCATCCTACTTGACCTGGCCAAAGCCTTCGACAAGGTCTGCCATAGGCTCCTTGTCCAACAATTGAAAGCAGCTTGGGTACATGAAGAGGTGGTTGATTGGATACAAGCATTTTTAACCAATAGAACACAGAGAGTCAAAATAGCAGTTGATACTGAAACCACTGTGTTCTCAAGCCTCCAACCAGTTACAAGTGGAGTACCGCAAGGCACGAAATTGGGACCTACCCTCTTCAACCTCTATTTCAATGATGCCCCTAAGGTGGTTGAAAACAACATAAACCTGTATGCTGACGATTCTAAGCTTATTGGCCCAGTCGAAAACGCTACCAGGATCTCATCCATGCAGAATGATATAGGTCGTTTCCGATTTAGCGCACGCCTGGCTGTTTGAATTTAACATTGAAAAATGCAAAGTGCTATACATTGAAAGTAAAAATAAGAAAGAATATTCAATGGTCGATAAACATTGTCTTAGACGAAACCTGGAGTCGGTCACACATGAGAGGGACCTTTGTGTCATCATCGACAACAAGATGAAATTCGATCTACATGCAAAGCACTCCGCGTCTCGTGCAAACCAGGCCCTGGGAACAATCCGCAGGACATTCAAAATGATCAGAACCTTATCGTATTATTTGTTAACAGAATTAGTTTGAAAAATGAACGCGTTAAAATGAGACGGCTACAACCGAAGAAAACCAGTTAGTAGAATTGTCTACAATAAAGTAAAAAATAGATTTTTTAATTAAATGATTTAATCTAGTTAACCTTGCTTAAGATATTTTCAAGGAGGAAAAAGAAACACGAATTCGTTCCTATGAAGTTAAATTTGGGAAAAGGTTCTTATGTCGGAAAGTCGAAAGAAAAGGAGGTTCATAGAATAAAAGTTCGTTGACGGGCTTGAAGATATTCTTTCTGCACAGAAGTGGGCCTAAAATCATCTTTCTGTAGAATCAATTCGAGTAATCGGTCCAACTAAAGATGGACGGAACTTTGCTGATATAATTTTGAAGTTACCATTCTCTGGAATTGCTAGGTTAGCTGAAAGGACAAATGAAGGATTTTCACATTAACGCTACCTCGGAACTTGAAACATTTGTTTTCTTTTGTTTTGTGTTTACTTTTGAGCTGCAGTATTATCGTTTCCACAGTAAAAAAATAATGGGGTACCCCCCATACCCATGGCCCAGGAACTGGCGGCCCAGCAAGAAAAGAAAAATTAGTGTCCGGGTCAACCCCGAGCTCCCCTACAATTAAAAATAATGTCAGAATAATACTAGTATAGCAAGGTGGGATGCTACTGGAGCAAGCTTCGTACTACTATTAAACTACTACTCAGGCTACAAATTTTTCATCGGGTAGGTTGTGTAATACGAATTCAAACAGAAAAGAGCATACTTACGATGTTTGAAGTATCGTACGTAGATCTCTGGCCCATGACCACGCAGTTGCTAAGAGACCAGATAAATTAAATACCATCCGGCAATCGACAGCCTCGTAATAAGGAGACCACATTGGGGGGGAAGTAGGGAGGGGTAGGGTAAGTTACTATCTACGGGATGCGAAGCACGAAATACGCCTTTTAGGAAACAATCATACCTATTCCACAGTCCAATCAGTTCGTACTCCTCTTTCCGGCTAAGAGCGGTGAGCTTTTTATTTAGGCCCTTGACGACATGCCAGGAGTCTAGGGTATGTAGAATGTGCTGGAATCTTTCGTCCTTCCTCATTAGCTTGCTAATGCTGAGATGGTTGTCCGTCGTAACTTCTTGAATGTTGAGGTCTTCGTCAAGAAGTTGCTCAAGGCCAATCTCAAACCCGTACTTTTCCAAAGCGTTGGAATGAAGGTCGTTGCGTTTCTAGAAATAGAAGTCGAGGTGTGCGAAGAATGTGTAGCTTGCATTCGGGAGACTGTTTAACACAGGTTGGTCTTTTCATCTCAAGAACGAAGATGATCGTTGTCAGGAACCTAAACAAGCATCTAGAGCCGAAGGAACACTTTTCTATCACCGGTTCATCCTGCTAGTCTGAACGGGATCCTTGTCAAGAAGGATCACAGTAGTGCTCTGACAAATTTCACCTGTCATTGATTTTTGCGAGCATGGGCGTGAAAAAAATTTATTACGGCTGTTCTTGACTAGGTTCTCTTCAGGTGCAAGTACAAACATGGGACGCGATTTTTTCTTTGATGTTCCTACGTCCAATATAATCGCATGAACCTTCCCACCACCACGCAAAAATACCCCTCTGAAGATGCGGTTAGATTGCCCTCGTGAATACCACCCACTATCAACCACTATTAGGACATTTTCAGTCAAAACCTATGAATCATCTTGTTAAAAATGGGTTAATACAAGGTTATTCAGAAGATATTTTTGCAATCGGTGGTCCAGGGATTACAATCAGAACAAGGTCAAGCAACTTTTACTCTTGGAAATCAACTTATCTTTGTTTTTCTTTCCCTCACGCATGCGATATGTCGGAGGGTTTTCAACACATCCGACACTGTGACTAAACGGAAAGTTCCTTGTTGTTTGTCTATTTGTGTCGTTTGCTGCATGATTTTTGCGCGAGATCGAAGCAGTGTGAACCAGGGGTTACATTTGCCTGGACTTTTGTCTCGTGGTGTTATTAAATTACATTTTCGAGATGGGCCTGGCGGGCAGGTTGGCTGCAGGAGATGGTACTAACCTGGGAGAGAGTGGCCTGAACAATCTTTGGGGTGTCCGGATCCATGAAAGTCACCAAGCAGAAGGTAAAGTTGTGACCAAGGGAGTCACACCTACCGTCTGCACACAGGCGACTTTCACAACCCCGCATCTCGTCCAGCAGCAGATTGTTCCTCTTTCTAGAGTCTGTAGACGCTGGCCAGAATAAAGGACTCCTGGTGACGGTAATAGCTGCGAATGTTGTACACTGCAAGCCCCATGAACTCCAGCATCCGTACAGCTTTAGTGGGGCTACTGCCCGACGTAAGAATGGCGGTTTACAGTGCCACGTCTCCCTCGAAAAGATTTGATCGCACGAGGCGGGTCTGACTGTTCCAGCTCCTAATATAAAGAAATGAGATACAACAAGGGATGCAGTGTCTTGATGTAGGCTTACAGCGATCAGTCGCAGTACATATCTGTCTGTGTTACCAGAAGAAAATTCTAATCCCTTCGGCTGTTATTTACCTTACTGCTGCTTTGACCTGAAAGAAGGAAAAATTTGATTAACAGAGTTTCTTTTGTACGTGCTATGTATTAGTGAAGAGATTTTTGACCTGCTAAGGTCAGAACGTCGAAAAATTGGACATAGGATGGTAGTCTTATTATTTATATCAGACCGAAACAATCCCAAGTCCCACTTTTGGACATAGGATAGTTATAGATCTGAGAATCCCTGCTGAAGGAACATAAAAAGTGAAAAATAGAATAAAGTTAATCAGAATCATCTGACTCCGCAGAACGTTTTTTTGAAGAATCAAACAGAAGGTCTCTGAAAAACTGGTGGTAAGCTTCAGGAATCAATTTTTTTTTACAAAGATCTTGAAGATCGCGGTACACTCTTTCGCGAATTGGAACTGGACCAGAATACAGCTTTTGCAATGCGCATGAACCAGCTGACTTCTTCGCTGACGCTTTCCCCGTTCTCGTCCTCCTGATAGTTTCAATCATCTTGATGTCTTCAGCTGCCCAGCTGGTCCGAACACTAATCACGTCAGGCAATGTGTAATCAACTTTAAACACTCGGATTTCTGTGAAGTTCACTTTATCCCCGTTGAAATTATCACTAGTCTCTCTACATAGCTTATCAAGATCATAGAAATCAGACGTTCCCATTCCCTTTACTTTGTAAGGATTCTTCAAACATGCACTTCTTGCAATCTGAGACCACTGAGAAGGCATATACACTGTTTGGTTCTTAGCAAATCTCACGATGACAGCATGGACGGAATCGTTTTGATTTTGCGTGTGACCGTTTTCAAGATACATGTGAGTAATCACTATCTTAAATTTACTGGCACAGTGCAAGACCTCGTTTAGCAGTGCCTGAATGCCACATGTAGCAGTTTCCTTCGCGAGTATTGCAGTTATAGATACTGAGATTGTAACAGTCAAGTTTCGACTTATAGTAATAAGAAGAAACTTCTCCACGCGGACACTGTAGGACCTTTTGTGAGTCAAAGCACGCTACGATAATCCTTTCAGGGTCCATCTTTCCTCTCTCTTGTTCCTCTGCCATAAACTTTCTATTTTCTTCCTTATTTCTTATGTGGTCACTGTGCTTTTTGGTCAGCCTTTCTTTCATCTGAGGGGTAGCATTTTCCATCGCAACACATTTGTCACACTGGTCTTTTTGGTATGGAAAAAGCGGAGATTGAACTCATGCTCAAAAATGTCTTTGTATTTATCAGATCTTGCAGCTCGTCTTTTGTTTTCCAGGCACCACTCTCGATAGAGTCTATAAAACTGAGCATGGGTTTTGATCCCATCCTCCAAATATTTAGATTTAGATCTAGCTCTGTAGTAATGGCTCGGGGCTTTTTTTCAAAAGACTTATATGCTCCCTGCATGAATTGAGTTCTCTCATATCGGTTAATCTGCGGGATTCCTCTTTTTGACCTCTTTCATCCCTTTTCGCAGCTCCCATACCAGACACTTTTTTTTTCAGCGCAGTTTTAACCATCTGTTCAGACATTCCTAGCGTATTTATGAAAAACCATCGATGCAAAAAGAATACGCTACTGAAAACACTCTCCTCTCTGCCTTCTCAGTGTCACACCTGTTCTGTCCCTCTGTTCCTTCTTCATGATTATCAGTATCAGGTTGTTTCTCGTTCTTTCGTATCCTAGAACGTTGGTCGGTGGATATTAGGTTTTCACGCCCTCGCCGGTGACCCACGGACTACCTTTTCTGTGACCAAGTGGATTAATATATCGTTCGAAAAACTGGTGAAAAATCTTACGGCATTATTCTGTATTTTTATGATGGAAACAGAGTTAGGTATCAATACGCACCCGAAGGAACGTTACGAGGATCATTACAGTTATTTTAACCAAGTCCTTTCCCCCAAATTGAGTTAAAGTCCCCATTAACTAAAAAAAACACCTCAAAAATGGCAAAGCATAACACATGCATGGTAGGCCTGAAGACCTACCATTTACTATAGACCAGATTGCATAATATGTTGAGATCCGAATATAATGAAAAACTACTTCGGCCTGTCCGTGGCATCAATCCGTTCAAGAGCCGTTCTTTATAGGAACAATTTCAGATGCTCTATCGGCACAAGGCTGTACTGTAACTGACATTTTATAACTGCATTTGATCGGTTTTCAACATGTTTACGTAACTGTCTAAGCAAAAATCGTTAGATATTTGTATTATAAGATTTCTATAATTCGATAAATACAATCAAATAAGTTTTGGCCTTAGGCCTTTCAATAATATTTTTTTTTTTTTTTTTTTTTACTTTAAATGTACGATATTTCAAATTACTCAATGGTCCCGACGAACCCATGACATCGTACTACGATTTATGAATTAAACTGTTAACGAAAATTATTTCTTACACTTAAATACATAAAATCTATCCGGCCTGTGGCCCTACTATAATATTCGATAATTATTACGTAAAGCTATATACAGAACGCCCAGAATTGTAACTGGCTCTTTGTAAAATCAAACATATACCCGTTTGACCTCTTGTCTGGTCATCACGGAATGAAGAAAAAAAAATAAAAAATAAAATGCCTGTAAATGTGACAAACAGAAATACACGTAAGTAGTTATTTGGCATAGCATTTGATTCTGGGCACTTGGTACCTTACTTATTACGGGAAATGGTCATTAAAATTCATATTTGTCCTGTCGAATCCCGTCCTTAACAGGGCCAGCATTACCTCCCATCTGACGTGTTCGTGCTCGGGCCGCTGTAGCAAAGGTATAAAATCGCCAACATTAAACGTGATTGGTAAAGCCTCCGTTATGTAATAATTCATTTGTGGAATGTAGCCTCCTCTTCGATAATATTGAAAATTATAGGCATATTCTGGGACTCCACCTGGTCCCAGTCGAAACTGATGATTTTGAGGCCGATCTCCGTACGATTCTTGCCCAAAAGAATGCAACGATTCTACCTGGTTCTGGTTTGGGAAATCTAAATAATCTAAAACTTCATCTAACACCTCCTGTCGAGGCGAGTTCTCCTCTGTGTCAGCTATGGCTACCCCTCCATATGGGTCATAGGTAACGTCCTCGGTCGTACAGGTGAAGTTTCTGGCGTCTCTGGCCGTCTGTTTTCTTGGTTGTTTGATTCTGGTTCATCTTCCTTTCGTGGGGTCATCATAAAATTGCTGTCAATCTATTATCTGAAACTTTATCTCAATTAAAACACAATATTGATGGGGAATAGCTATTTAGAACAAGAAAGAAAGTAACATTAACAGCGCGTTTCCTTAATCTAATATTCTTGCTCCTTGAGCACTCTCAAATTTTGGTCTTCTATTGCCCATATCTGCAAGATTTATGGTAGTTGATGATGACGCTATCTGGCGTCTAATTTGCCAGAAATAGTGAAAAAGCATCCCGACAACTACTGGAATAATCATATTTCCAAAAAGACAGAAAATGCCAATGAAATAGACATGTTTCTGAAAATAGCTTACTGCTTCATATGATTTTTGAATAATTGGGTTATTTGATTCTAGCGCAACTTCAAGTTCTTGTAACGAAACTTCTGTCTTACGGCTTGCAGTATTTGCGACATTCAATTTTCTGGTTATCTCTATTTTTGAGAAGAAAGTGAGTTTAGGTAGACTATGCGTAAAGCTAGGCGCGCTAACCGAAATGTTCCCCAGGTCAAGGTTTAGCGTTGTTATTCCTGAAAACGACGCAGGAAAAGTGAAGGTTTCAGAGAATAGCGAACAACCCGACGGCAGACTTAGCAGATTGCTGCCGTTCAGCACGACTCGCTCTTTAAGTTCGTCATTACATGCAATCGAAGGATGAACCAACTTGGCGGAAAATACCCAGAGGTTCTCAGCGATGTGACCAAGAATCGGTACTTCAGGTGTCGGTGGTGGTGAAAATGTAACTACACAATTTTTCTCTATTTCTTCAAAGTTTTCTTTATAGATTGCGTAATTGCAAGACTTCAGAACTTTCTTTTGCTTCTACTTTTACACAGTTCCTAAAGTCATCTAAATTCAGTTCAACAAAATGTGTACGCTCTTCTTTCTGGATAGAAATAAAAGGATGTGTCGGGTAGACAGTAGTTAGGTTATTTGGTAAATTACTTTGAAAAGTAGGAAAAGGCATTATCCTATAGAGGTCAAACATTTCACTCCGCGACACCAACCAATCTGTGTGACGATTCTTAGTCCAGACGCTGTAAGCAAGGTCGAAGTTTTAGCAAAATGGTGGTAGTACGGCCAAACATTTTCGATATTTCGCACGGGCAACCGATACTTATTGGGTAGACTTGTACTGATTCTTGATAAAATGTCTACTATCCGTTTAGGGCGAAAAATATTTATTGGTAGATGGCTGGCCGCTAATGAGTTTAGATCAATCTCCAGTTCGTGGAGCTTTTGGCGCACTTCACCTATAAGTTGTTGTATTTTTAAATAACCAATATCAGCGCCGAATTGCAAGGCTTGATTTGCGTTTAGTGTGACGAGTCTCCATATTCTTTGCCAGTTCACCTCGACGCCTTGTAAAGTTGATGTTAAACTTCCCAGTATTTCATCTTGTTGTTTATTAGCAAACACAAGGTTCCTGATTACCGTTACTTGTTTCGAAATTGCGTCCCTTTGTGCTAAACCTGCAGTTTTTAAATAGCCCATGACTTCCGAAAGTTCCGTGATATGAGTAACTGTTGCTGTACCAAAAAGTACCCGAAGTATTTCACCACCCAAATCAATGAGGCCCCTTTATTTCTAGATTTAGTTCCTAGCAAAATCGAAATACTTTCGACCTCATTTTCCAAAGCGGAAATTAATTCTTCAATTTTTTGCATTTTCTTTTCTGTAATATTCGTACGATCTCGACTGATTTTTGGGCAACCTGTTGCTGGTCCAAGGCGTCTTGGTGACTAACAATCAACGAAAAATATTTCCTTACGATACCAGCTATGGTTTTGAAGAAGTCCAAGTTAACTTCACCCACAATCGTCCATTTGGCAGTTGTCACAGCTATCTGGCCTTCGGGAACCAACACATGTTTCAAGCCTACCTTGATATCTGCCACTGAAAAACTTAAAGTTGCGATTAAACATAAATTCTCATTTTTGCTTGCTGCTCCTTCACGTCCACAATCAAGACTGATGCCCAGCGCTTGATTGCAAGCCGCTTTATATGAACAGATTCTGACTTCCACAAGACAAACCAATATCACATGAAGAGATAAAACAAGCAGTATACAACGGAACGACAGACGGAACTTTGTGCCCGTGAACACAAAATATAACGATTAAACTCATAGCAATTTCGTGTATTTGGATCAATGCCTTTGTGTTTTTGTGTTTATGCGATTACGTTTATGTGTATCACCGCAGCTGTATCGCCTATCCCTGTAGGGTCAACATTTGAACCCTCTCGAGGAACTACCCATCCCTTGACGCCGAACAGACGTCTCGGTATAGGGGTTGTCCCATGACATGTCTTCGGATCCCAGAGAAAAACGGAGTTTACAATCTCCGTGTTCAGTCGAATGCTGGGCTTTATTATTAACTCCGAGAGCATGACTGTAAGTTTACCAGCTGATAAGTCGGGAAATATTAATCAGGAAACCTTCGGTTTATTGAACTCGGTTTCATGTTCTGTACGTACTCTTTCAAAATTGATTGGTACTTACGTCGCCGCTTTTCCAGCTATTTTGTACGGCAGAGTTCATACCAGGGAGTTTTGCTTGCAAAAATCAGAGCTTTAGAAAATAACAGAAAACTGAAAACATAAAGGAAGATCTTCTTTGGTGGTACCATCATTTTGAAGATGTGAAGTCACCAATTCGGCAACCAACCCCTCATTTAACCTTAAATACTGATGCAAGTCTGTTAGGCTGGGGTGTTACTTCAGGAGACTTTAAAGCTGGGGGGCAATGGGGGCTGGTTGAAGGTCAACAGCATATAAACGTGTTAGAGCTCTTGGCTATTGAATATGGAATTCTCTCCTTTTTGTCGTGATGTTACAGATTCTCACATACGAGTCATGACAGACTCCACAACGGCCAAGGCCTATGTGAACAACATGGGAGGAATTCATTCGAATTCTTGCCACCAAGTTGCTAAACGAATTTGGAGCTGGGCGGAAAAACACAGAAATTTTATTTCTGTTTTCCATGTACCAGGTGTTTTGAATGTGGGAGCTAACCAAATGTCCCGAGAATTCAATGAGAATCTTGAGTGGTCATTGGATGGTACCATTTTAACCAGATAGAAAAGAAATTTGGAAAGTTTGAAGTTGACCTATTCGCCTCACGCCTAAATTACAAGGTAAAGAAATACGTATCTTTCCAGCCGGATCCAGAAGCCTGGAAAGTTGATGCTTTTTCTCGCGAGTGGAAATTTAATGCGTACACGTTTCCGCCTTTTAGGTTGATCAGAAAGATTCTTGCGAAACTTCGGGACGAGGGATCGAATCTAGTTCTTGTAGCACCAATGTGGCCGACACAAGCGTGGTTTTCCCAACTGTCGGAGATGTTAGTAGAGGTACCATGCCGTCTACCGGTAGCACGGGGCCACATATTTTGTCCAGTCTCCGAGAAGACCCATCCAATGTGGCAGCGCCTAAATTTAATAGTATGTCGTTTGTCAGGGAACATCTCGCAAGCGAGCAAGTTCTGACAGTCGCTGCCGACATCACTGTCCAGTCCTGGACAAAATCTACAGTATCCCAGTACTCTGCATACTGGACAAAGTGGGAAGTTTTCTGTAGTGAAAGGAATTTCGATCCCATGGTATACTCTGTAAATAGTTGCCTCAGTTTTTTATCATTGTTGTATAATAGCGGTTTAGGATATAGTGCGATTAATACCGCCAGAAGCGCTTTGTCGTCATTCATTTTCGACAAAAATGGAAGTCCTGTTGGATCCCATTATTTGGTTCGTCGTTTTATGCGAGGTATTTTCAAGATTGTCCCTACGCGACCTCGTTATGATTCAACTTGGGACGTCGAACCGGTGTTTAAATATCTGCGAAACTCTTTCGGTGAAAGTGACAAATTGGGTCTGATGAAACTTTCAGAGTGTACCGTTTTTGTTGTTGTCTTTAACTATAGCCTGCAGAATTCAAGTCCTGTCTCTACTGTGTATAGATAGTACGTCAGATCAATCCGATAAAATTTTGTTTTTCGTGGGAAATAAGCAGAAGCAGTCCCGTCGTGGGAACAGTTATAGTACAGTTTTTTTTTATGCTTTTCACGCGGACCCATTACTGTGTTCGGTTGTATCAATTAGAAGATTTATAACTTGTAATAAACCGCATAAAGCCTCTTCTAAAAGCACGATATCGCGATGGATCGTAAACTGTATGTCGAAGGCAGGCATTAATACTGAAGTTTTTAAATCACATTCAGTTAGGTCAGCATCAGCATCTGCGGCATTCCGCTTGACAATACCCGTAGACACCATTTTAAAAAGGGCAGGATGGTCCTCGCGTTGTGTTTTCGCAAAATATTACAACAAAACAGTTGAACCGTTTTTTTTGTAGTCCAGAATGTCTTAGCTGTTTAGACATCGTAAATATTAGATTTTGTTATATAAATATATGTAAGTCATATGTAGTCGGATGATTAAAACCTGTGTGTTGGTACTTCGTCGAAAAATTGTTTTCCTTTGAAATCTCAATTCAGCTGTATCTACTATATGCGACGCTAATTTGTAAATTAAACAAGACTTACCTGTAAGGTGAAGTTTGATTATAATTAGCGTCGCATATTATAGTAGATACAGATTAATTGCCCGCCCTCCACGTTTAAACCCATTTTGTGTCCAGTGTATAATGGTCTTTTTCTCGAAGTACTTTTTTCTTCTGTGACAGTCAATTTGAAACCTGAAGCTCAGAGAAGTCGCCGGCACGGAGAGTCCTAGCGCCATCTCAATTAATCTGTATCTACCATAATATGCGAGGCTAATTATAATCAAACTTCACCTTACAGGTAAGTCTTGTTTAATTTACAAAACAAACTCGAGAATCCGGTCTGGATCCATACGTGTAGGGGGATGAAAAACGGAACGATCACCTGCCTCGACCTCCGGCCATACCCCTATCCCAATAACCGTAAGGTCTAAAAGGACGATTACACGGAGAAGCCTGCTGCTGAGCAAAGGCCACTGCTACCGCCTTGGAAACGGCATCGTCCGTAACCGCGCTTTTATCCTAGTTGCTGAGGGTGGCCGAAGTTGCTGCCTTAAATTTCGACTTTGACAGGCGCAAATATTCCTTCGCCCCTTCCTTCTGCACGTCCGAACCGATCAAACTAACAACACTTTTTGCCAATTCAAAATATGGCAAATCCTGGAGCTCTAAAACTTGCGCATAAGCGACCTCAAACTTTTCCAAATCTTTATCCCGGGCTCTTTTGCCTGCATCCACTAAGTTTCTTAAACGATACTTCCCGTTTTGCCCGTTGTACCGCTGATTTCAAAATTTGCAACTCGGAAATAACATCTGCGAGAGAACCCGACGGAGGAATCCCCTGGTCGGGATCTTTAGAGCAACCAGGTTGGGGTTCAGGGTTCCTCAAAGCTCGTTGTTGTCCTGAAGGCGGTGGGTTCAATGACTGTCCCGGGATTATCTGTATTGCCTGAGTATGCTGGGTTGGGTTGACTCCCCCAGCATTGCTGCCAAATGCTTAATGAGCGCCTGGACCTTGTCCAAAGAGTCCACTTTGTCACCCAAAAACAGATCGAAGAAGGTTCTATCTTTATCCGTTAGCCACTTCACCGCATCCCAGAGGTCGGATTCCGTAGCTGCCTCAAGTTTTTTACTCCTAATTGTAACTGTTATCTGAGGAGGCGGGTCGCTTTTCTTGACAGCGATTAGCACCGAAGAAAAATCCGCGCGACGAAGACTCGCTGAGATTTAGGGACATCGGTGATCTAAAACAAATAATTTTATGCTTAACATCCCTTGTATCACCAGGAATAAGTCTCCGTACAATAAGTTGCTTCCTTATCAACTAACTGCATTATCCAACGCGAGCGTCCTCTGTTCTTAATTCCAAGCATTGTGCCATCTAACCAATGGCATACTGCCTACCATGGCATACTGCCTACCATGTCTTACAAACTTATCTGCCTCCGCCTTTTCATAAAATCTGTTTGAAGAGTTTTCCGTCCACAACGACGCATGAACGTCCCTTTGAATTTCGTTTTTGATAAATTGAAATAACACAAAACATAAACAGAAAATATTATTGGACCACCATGTCCATTAACAACATCCACTGTATATGAAAACTGCTTGTCTTGAACATGGTACAATAAATATATAACCATCTAAAAAATTTCAATACCATCAATACAAGACATGGCGAGCTTAAGCGCTCACCAGGGCTCTTCCGTAGTGGAAGAGGGGCCAGAAGGGCTATACAATTCTCTAAAACCTAATACAATTGATGTTTTCGTCTTATTCTGTCTTTCTTTTTTTTTCCTTTCTTTCAGTACTTTCTTGTCTCTCTTTCTTCCTCTCTTTTTTACTTCTTTCATTCTCGACCTCAGTGCATTTCCTTCCATCTTTCTTTCTGCCTTTTTAACTCTCCTAATAATCGTTTTCCCATATATTCATCCTTTCTGTCATCATTAATTAATATTCATCATCATTCTGTCCAACATTATCCTTCTTCATTTCATATATTCTTCTCTTTTCCATAACCATGGAAAGCTTTTTAATCTTATTCCTTCGTAAAACTAATGCTATGTCTCTTACCTTCTATTTGGTCTCATGCCTGTTGACGTCCTTCCACGTGGAATAGTGAGAAACAACTGGTTTGCACTGCTTGCCTCCGCAAGCGCGCAGGATAGTCCACTCTAGTGGCTACTCCAGTCAGTCGTAGTTAGTGCGGAAGGAGGTACAGCTGAATCTTTATCTGTTTGAAGGACCTTTTCCCAAGTTTTGTTGTCAGTGGCAGCATCTAAGCCATTCAAACGAGCATTTTTAAGTGAAGATATTTACGCTTCCTTCTATCTTTCAGATTAAAAACAGTACCATTCCCTAGGCTTCCACAAGCAATCCAAATTTTTAGCCTAAATTTTGCCGTATCTTTTTGCCTTTTTAACGTCCGGACTGACTTTCCAAATAGGTTTCCTTTTTCCAACTCGAATTTCCTCAGTCGGTACAGCAATGTCGGCTGCCACTTTCAAGCAATGGACTAGCTCATTATAATAACAATTAATATCTCTGGGACAACCAAACAGAAAGACAGAGGCAGATGGTCGTCCTCAATTTTCTCCTCACCAACCTCAGCAACACCATCAATTAAACAATCAAATGATCAAGGTTCGAAACATTAGCGCCACGATTATGTATATATGAAAAGGGTACATACTTTTCAATGAGATGAGTTACAGGTGAAGAATCGAAAAACAAGTCAGTCTGTGTAGAAGAAATTAGAAGATCAGTGTTGATATCCCCAAGAAGAGCCCATTTCATTCCTTCCCGTGAAATGTCTGATATAAGTGTTCTGATTTTCTGACAAGCCTTACCAAATGAGCTATGCGATGCAAAATTCCGTCAGTCGCTTGGTAAATACACGTTATCAAGAACAATATTGTCCATCTGAACGGCAAGAGAATTTCACCTAGACTGGAACAGTTTTGGTGGTGCCGAACACTCGCTGGCTTGAAGTAAAATGGCAAACCCACCGGAAGGACGGTCTCTAGTTGCTCAGGTGATCGGCGCAAGCTTTGCTGCCGTGTGTTGACAGAAGATGCTCTTGAAGGCAAAGTATTTCCGAACTACTAAGCAAATAATTAAATAATAGAGCTTTGTCGTGTGTGCCATTTACATTTAGGGAAATACAACCCACTGCTTTCCTCATTACACTGCATTTGAGACAGAAGGAAACGTGGAAGCGGTCGCAGTTAGCACATTTTGGAGGAAGGGAGCAAGGCCATCTTTGTTATAAGTGCGGCAACCAGCACAGCGAGCGCATTTTGGCGAGTCAGACGGATCCGGATTCACAAACATTAGACAGAATACACTATTCCTGCACTTGGACTTGCGAAGAGTGATTTTAGATTTTCATGAGGGCCCACGGAGAAGTTGCACCGTCTGCAGTTTACATCTCCGTAGTATATTGATTTCTCTTTGTCGGTTGCTCATTCTTCGTCTTCGGAACTGGTGGAAATTTCTTATCAGTCAAAGAAGATATGTTGGCTGTGGGGCCGGGTAACTGTCGCATATACTTAACACTTATAGATTTTAGTCCATCTTCAGTTTGAAACTGGTTGCTTGCGTGCTAAAACGGAGCTTTTTGAAAGGGCTTAAAACGGCAAGGCATCTAAGCTTTACGGTAAATAGTGCGAGGTGTGCTTTAAGGTAAAGCCACATGGAGTTGATAACCTTCCTTTGCAATCTGACAGCCTGTAAATGTTCGTTAATAGTATTAGAAAACGAGTAATCGTAGTACCTACCAAGCTTCTTTTTCAAAATACTCTTGAATTCCTGTTTTAATTTGTTTTTGTCTGGTTTTGTAGACTTTTTGCGATTTTCTGAAATGAAATTTAAGCTTGTATAGACACGGTCTTATAAAAATGACATGAAAATTCTTTCTTGGAAGCCGCAATAAAGTAACTCAACAGCTCTTTTGACGACCATTGTGCTAACCATTTCGCGAAATTTAGTAGTAAATCGTATAACATTTTCGTCTTTTACTGAACCCATGTAAGCACTGGTAATCCCGAGCGACCAATCTTTTCGTAGCTTGTTTTCTATCCAGTTCTACAAGGTACTGTTCGAAGCAATAATCAGTTTACCTACTTAAATTTTGAATCATTCGAAACATCACAAATCTACGGATTATATCAAGACCCGGTGTTATGATTACCTTTCTGGGTGTACGGCAGTGTAAAAAGAAGAAGTGGTTTTTGAACCACAAAATGATTCAGGTGGTAAGGTGAAAGTAATTTTTGTGTTGTTTTCTAACAAACCTAACTTCAAACCCAGCAGTTCACGGAATGGTTCCGAAAAAAGAAGTTTGGCCTTGGCACTCCCACGAACTAGGGACAAGTTTGCATCGTTTTCGGTAAAGACACATGCAATATAATAGAGAATGCCTAGATCCAAACAGCGCTTTTCCTGGAATAAAAGGCTTGTTTCTTTACAAGGAAAAATCTTTTCCTACTTCGGACAGAGGGGATGTGGCAACACCGAGCTTTTGGTCTGCAGGTGTAGCACAAGTGTCAGATTGGAATTGCAGGTTTTTCTCTAGGAACCTGGTACCTTTGAAGAATTATCACTTCCGCCCGATGGTCTTCGGAAATCAAGACTGACATAACCTCACTCGGCTGCCTGGCTCAATTTAAGGGTGATTTCGAAGAAATCTGAAACGGCTCCACCGCTCCATTGGCTACACCCAGAGAATATCAATATTAAATGAGTAAGTAATTTATTTGTGACCTGCCTTTTTGAAAAAGCGGAGTAAATCAAGAAAGTTAAAAAAATGCAGGAAATGACACTTAATTTTTATCTTCGGTCAGGAAGCAGTGGATGACGTCGTGTGCGAGTGTAAGTTTTGTTATTTCTGCTAAAGTTGTGCTTCTGAAAAGGAGAGTGCTCTTGTTACTGCTGCAAGTGATTTCAACATGGTGCATAAAAAATCACCTCACAAATAACGAGGTGCAAAGCAACATTTACCTACCAACTGTTAATAGAGCCGTTGACTTCGAGAACTTCACTTCTCCTGAAAATACTTTTCAGCAAAAAAAAAATCTACTTTAAATAGTCGGTTTAAAAAGAAAGCCACTGACAAAGTGACACTAAGCTCATCCTATGAGAGTTGTTAATTTTCAAAATAAGTTCCGGATTCTAGATCACCCTTGGGTGACTCTTAAGAGAACGTCTTCAATTGGAAATTAAATATAATAGATGAATGTTGAGTGTATTCAATCCGTTGTATATATTCGTGGTAAATTGCATTTTGTTGTTTTTTCTTCTTTCTTTCTTTTTTTCTCTTATACTCTGCCCCCTATTGTACTTGTACAGTTTTGGCAGGTAATAAATCTATATCATATCATATAATACAGTAACGGGAAGACGGACACAGATGTACAGGAACAGAAAGAGACATACAGCAACCTGAAACAAACAATACAAACAGTTAGTAAGACAAAGAGACACAGACAAACACAGACATTTACTTGTCAACCAAAGAGGCAGATAAATAAAAAATAAAGTCTGATGACAGAGTTATAGGTATATTATGAAGCGTTTGGAACAGGGAATACAAAACGCTAAGAATCAGGCACACACCTAGTGACCGCAGCAACAAAAGATACAAAAGGTACGTACCACTGGAGGTATTTATCCTCAGCGCACGCATATCTTTCGAGGACCGCATATCCTGAGTTTTGCGTTAGTACTTCCTGGTGCCAGTATGCGTCATCCCAAGGAAGGACCTGCTGGCCTTCCTCACAAAGAAAACTAGTGTGACAGATAAAACTTGGGACTCTTCCTCCGAGAGTGCCCCATATCATTGGGAAGGTTGGCAGATATGGACAATCTGAACCACTCGATTTCTTGGTTGTGAGGTCCGTTTAAAGTTTCACAGAAAAGGGCTACAGTACCGCAGTCTCGTTGCCCATCACTTATTCCTTTAAATAGACTTCAAGACCCGATGAAAATGCGTTACTTTTTAACTCCGCTATCCACGAATAACCTGATTTCAGATAGTAGAATTTTCCTCGTCGGATTTCTTGTACCTCTATACGCACCTACCTGACTGTACGCTTGACGAAAACGTTTGACAAAAACAATCAACAAAAATGGCAGATTCTAGCGTGGAAATGAAAAAGACTTGGATATAGACGAAAGTGGTGAAGAAGCATTGGGTATTCGCCCGTATATGTTTGAGCCGCAGTGTTCTGCAAGCTCACCAGATGATGGTTCAGATTCTGTCCCAGAGTCTGATGGTGAACCAGAGAGAGGTCCAGTCAGTACTTGGTATGTTCCTTTCTTGACAGTAGGAATGCTTGGGTGTCTTGTCTTGTCTCAGCTGTCCACTCTTGTCCTGTCTTGCTTTGCTCTTGTCTTGTCCATCTGGACTTTTATTTATTTTTGGTATAGCAGAAGTTAAACCAAAGAGATCTGGATCTCATTCTGTGTTCTGGTTGTTTCTAATTGATTTTCTGATTAGTAGTTCTGTGCCTTCTGTACTCTTGCATTGCCATTTGCCTGGTTAATTGCTTTTGTTTACTTTCGGCAATCTACTACAAAGTTATAGGTATATTATGAAGCGTTTGGAACATGGAATCCAAAACTCTAAGAATCAGGCACACACCTCGTGACCGCAGCAACAAAAGATACAAAAGGTACGTACCACTGGAGGTATTTATCCTCAGCGCACGCATATCTTTCGAGGACCGCATATCCTGAGTTTTGCGTTAGTACTTCCTGTTGGAGGATGCTCAGCTAAGCCGCTGTCTAGAAGACCAGTGGCCTACCCACCAAGAAAATTCTGGGTTGCATCGTATTCATGCTTACTCATAATTCGATTACAATTGTTCTTTAGCATGCATTCTGAACCCGTAGAGAGCGATCGGCAATTTAGTTGCTGGTCGAACGCCGTTCAGCGCGGTTAGAGCGGTTTTTAAAATGAATTTCGGAAGGAAGGATTTTGAGTACAATAAGGTGGGGGGAGTGCCAGTATGCGTCATCCCAAGGAAGGACCTGCTGGCCTTCCTCACAAAGAAAACTAATGTGACAGATAAAACTTGGGACTCTTCCTCCGAGAGTGCCCCATATCATTGGGAAGGTTGGCAGATATGGACAATCTGAACCACTCGATTTCTTGGTTGTGAGGTCCGTTTAAAGTTTCACAGAAAAGGGCTACAGTACCGCAGTCTCGTTGCCCATCACTTATTCCTTTAAATAGACTTCAAGACCCGATGAAAATGCGTTACTTTTTAACTCCGCTATTCACGAATAACCTGATTTCAGATAGTAGAATTTTCCTCGTCGGATTTCTTGTACCTCTATACGCACCTACCTGACTGTACGCTTGACGAAAATGTTTGACAAAAACAATCAACAAAAATGGCAGATTCTAGCGTGGAAAATGAAACAGACATGGATACAGACGAAAGTGGTGAAGAAGCATTGGGTATTCGCCCGTATATGTTTGAGCCGCAGTGTTCTGCAAGCTCACCAGATGATGGTTCAGATTCTGTCCCAGAGTCTGATGGTGAACCAGAGAGAGGTCCAGTCAGTACTTGGTATGGTCCTTTCTTGACAGTAGGAATGCTTGGGTGTTTTGTCTTGTCTCAGCTGTCCACTCTTGTCCTGTCTTGCTTTGCTCTTGTCTTGTCCATCTGGACTTTTATTTATTTTTGGTATATCAGAAGTTAAACCAAAGAGATCTGGATCTCATTCTGTGTTCTGGTTGTTTCTAATTGATTTTCTGATTAGTAGTTCTGTGCCTTCTGTACTCTTGCATTGCCATTTGCCTGGTTAATTGCTTTTGTTTACTTTCGGCAATCTACTACAAAATGTTTTGAAGTGTTTGCTGAGAATTTACCCAGAAATTTGTCATTATTTCTTTTCCTGACGTCAGTTAATTGTGATGGTTTGGTTGCCTGCTGCTACAGTGTTGGCTGTTGGTGCTGGTTGACTGCTTCAGAATTTTTTTTTGTTTATAGAAATTGTTTTTTGTTTATTTTCAGCAATCTACTACAAAATGTTTGGAAGTGTTTGCCGAGAATTTACCAAGAAATTTCCTGACGTCAGTTGATTGTGATGGTTGGGTTGACTGCTGCTGTGGTGTTGGCTGGTGATGGCGGCTGACTGCTGCTGAAAGTTGTTGCTTTTGATAGAAATGATTATTTAATTCACATCTGTAACTTGCAACAATGCTTGGGCAAAGATGCAAGGTATTGTTTGCTTGCTGGTGGACTATTTTCAGACAAAATTATTGATTTAGGAAAATGGTGTTGACTACGTCACATTATATATTTTCCATTACTAACTTCATTGATTGTCCATATCACTGTTTATAAATGTTATAGATTGATATAGATAGATTCATTGATTGTCCATATCACTGTTTATAAATGTTATAGATTATAGATGATATAGATTGGAATATATGTTCTGTAACATTAATAAAATTGAATTTCTATAATTATTTTGTGCCGACAAAGGCCTAACATAACAGGCTGAACGAGTTTCCCCCAGGCAAATCTATCATTTGTCTGATCACAATCACTTCAACAGTTTTACCCAGATTTTGCAATCACGATTACCTTCCTCAGTAGTACTTTTTCTTTGTACAGTATAGTAAGAATGGTGTTGGGCCAAATTCTTTTTTCCCTTCTTTTGTTTTTCCTTTCGCATTTCTACCTTTCTGCTGCACATTTTGACCTTTTCTTTCAGTGTGCAATAATGGTTCTACCTTGCTCCAACTATTTATATTAGGGTATGTTGTGTTTTTAGGTGCTCCTGTGGCCACTGCCAACTATGGCCAACCAGGGAAGAGAACCGCTGCTGTCATGAGTTCGCTAAGGCGAAGAAACTTATGCTAGAGTTCCCTTCTGAATCTGAAATCAGATGTGTCACAGAGCATCATGGGTTCAAGACTGCCTGCTTAGAACCCTTTGTTCTACGTGTTGCGCACAGCCAGCACCAGACTGAAGAAGGGGCCTGTGGTTTGCCGAATGAAAATGAGTAAGTACTTATGTACCTTTTCTCTACCTATTTAAATTAATAATTTACTGTATCGAAGATATATAATAATGATAGTATACTGCAAAAACAATAAGGGCACAAAGCATTACAAAATTCTTTTGAAACGTGCTTTTATACTCACGATTGGTCCTGTCTCAAAAGGTTTTGTCAATCTCTCTTGCATCCCCTTTGGCACCCTGCGGCATCTTGTGTTATGCAACATGCATTTTCCAATTTTGATTGATGCAGTTGAAGTGTATATTTTTTTCGGCCAAGTGACATATAGTAATCGCAATTTCTGTCTCTGTTGGTTGGTCCGGGTTTTGCTAGTTTGGGCACTTCCACATATGCTAGGACGGGGAAACTTGGCAGGCATATCAGGGACCCCAAATGATTAAGTTGGAAATGGTCACTTCCCCAGTCCGAGCATCGTGGGGGGAGTGAAGTAATGGGGAATCCAGATGCTTAAGGTTTTTTAACTTTTGAACGGGTAATTGGATCTTAATGAATCTTGATATTCGGAAACACCTCGTCTCTCAGACGAGCCACTTCAAATCCAACTTGGTCTTGTGACTTTGGAGAGAGTTAGGGGGGAGCCGGAAATCTTGAGTAACGCTTAGAGTGGCGGGATCGAGATGAGACTTGCTTGGATGAATAAGCACAAGTCCTAGACAGATCATTGACATAACCGGAGCGGATTCGGGCACTGTGGGGGGGGGGGTCTTGTGATCCAGAGAGTTCAGTACTTCATGATCTAATAAGATGATGAAAATTGGAAGGAATATCAGGGACCCGATAGACCTACTTGAGGATAGTCGTTTGTACGATCCGAACATCGTGTGGGGGGATTGGAGGTATAGGGAATCCAGAATCTAGTTTCATTTATAACTTTTGAACAGGCGATCGGATTTGAATGAAACTTGGTAAGTGGAAAGAGCTGTTGTCTCAGATGTTCCATGTCAAGTCTGGACCGGATCCGATACTTGGAGGGTGGGTTGGAAGTGGGCACCAGAATTTTGGCATCCGAACAGGATCTGACCAAGGTGGGAGGAGGATGAAATGGGAACCGGAGATTTGCCGATATGCTTGTTCCAATTAGAGTCAAAGTAGATGGACGGGAAGAAGAGATGTTAGTTTGTGTTTGAGTCGTATTTGGCCACATACGTCCCAGGAATGAAGTTATTGGAATGATCTTGGAAAGTAGACAGATTGTCTGCCTCAGACGACATGTTTTAGGGTCTGGACCGGATCCGAGCATGGTGGGGAGGGATATCAGAATTCCTGGAAAAATGCTCAGATTCACTTTCTCGCTTCTCACACTTGTAACAAGTACCATATGAGCTCGTAGCTCTTGTTTGATTTGGTGAAAGACGTAAGATTAGGAAGATCCAGTTACATTTTTTTCTCAAAATATCAAGCACTTACACAATCTGTGACTGTTGTGTAGTTTCCCATGATCAGTTATTGTCATTACATCAGATTTTCTTGTTTAGGATGTTCAGATATGTTGCCTACAGACAGTTCATCAGACTCACTTGTAAATTCCTGGGACGACACATCAGAGTCCCCCTTCCATCTTGTGTTTATGCTGCCGTTCGGGAGAAATACCCAGATTCAAGTCACCGGTACACTGGTTTCCTATTCAGATAGGTAAGTGTATAGCTATTGCTATTTTAACTTGCAAACTGTTTCTTACAACTGAGTAACAAACAACTCCGTAAACGCTTTTGCAGCAACCATAGATGAGTTAGACACCTGAGTCAAAACTATCATGGCATGCAGTTCAGATACTTCTACAGCTTCGCATACTAACCTATCTGCTCTTGAGCCGCCTTTAATAAGTACTTTTGTAGCCATCGTTGTACCTGGTGTACCAAGTCCTGGGTGTAAGTGCTCACCATCTCTTATTTGCTTCAAGCAGTAGATCCTAACATCTAGCACAGCGCTGCTGGGCGGTATCAGTACCCTAGACAGAGATAAAAGGCTTGTTCTAGGTGGTCCGGCAGTGCTGGGAATTGTTCTTGAGCTGGAGCTCTGGAAGTTGCCATTGACATGGGGCCCCCAGTATGTAAATGACCCCATCTGTTTTTGCTTTGGAGGCCGTAGATCCCTTGGACTGACATTGGCCATTCCTGGTTGTTTTCAAACAAACCTGAAAAGAGATTAAACGCTGGCCCTGAGAAGAACCATTGGCATTCGTTTCTAAAGGTTGTGTTTGTGATCAATTTGTGGCCCTTAAGGGCCCTTGGTTATTGATGATGGTGATATAGCTTTTTGCTCTTTCTTTATCTTGACACTTGCTGGCCTGTCTGGTGCACTGCAAAACACTGTTGATAAACGCTTGTGTCCTGGTTGTTCATGAAGGTGATACAGCTACCTTCTCTTTTTCTAACTTACACATATCTGACTTGGCTGGTGTGTGGGTCAATATATGTCTCTTTATCTCCAGTTTTTGTTTTAGAAACGGGAAACTTTCATCTTCACTAGTTCTGCGATTGGGACCCTATTCCTGTCCATGGGTGGTGGCGTCTATAGGATCATTTGGGACCCTCCTGGATTGGCGATTGCAAGCTCCAGTACCAGCTTGCGGAAATCATCTGCATATCCTTTGGATTAGAAGAAAATTAATTATATTACCTGTGGAGTACGTCGGATATAGCTTTGCTAAGAAAAGCAATACATTCATAGTGCAAGTTATTCAACCTATCAAGATCATATCTACTAGCGATACCTTGTAGCCTACAAGTGAATTTGAAGAATGGGAATTATCTGTTGAGTACATCAGAGATAGCTTTGCTAAGAAAGTGATGCAGTCATAGTGCAAGTGACTCAACCTACAAAAAGGCTTGCAGTGGTTGCTACTACTGATACCCTGTAGCCTACTAGTGAATTAGAAGGACGGGTGAAAGAATAATGACTACAACCCTTATGATGATTGTGAGAAATGTGTACCACCAGGAAAACCTGACCTGGAAACTGGGAATGAAAACTGACTGGAAATATTTGATGGGTGAGTTTGCAGATTGCAATGTCTTGCTTTCGGGTCAAGAATACTTCCTGGCAGGGTGTGCACCGGTTAGTATTATGTTCTGGCCTTTGGTTTTATCGCACTTTGACCTTACTTTTGCTAATGTGGGGCCTTTGTCTTCTAATTTTCTTTGCTGCCTGTAATAACAGCTAAAACTAGTAAAGACTGTATCTTTAAGCTACTTACGGAAGGTGGATGGGACTTTAGCTGCAGTAGCGCGTGGGGCTCCACCATCTGCTTTCGAGCACTTTGACCTTACTTATGCTAATGTGGGGCCTTTGTGTTCTGATTTTCTTTGCTGCCTGTAATAACAGCTAAAACTAGTATAGACTGTATCTTTAAGCTACTTACGGAATGTGGATGGGACTTTAGCTGCAGTAGCGCGTGGAGCTCCACCATCTGCTTTCGAGTAGTACCGACGGAATTTGAGATTTCCATCAGAGTCGACTTGTTGATCCTTCTGGCAGTTTTCATTATGGTGAAGGACAGCCATGATGATCCTGTGATGTAAATATTTGAAAGTTTTTATGGCTGGGCCTACCAGGAGTCAGCAGTCTTTGATTTGTGGGTGTTCTTTTGTTGGACTGTTTCCGGAAAAGGTGGATTTTTCAGGGTGCAGAAATATGAGTCTTCTTCCACAAGCTGTAATTCATAGCTGCGCAACTGGTAGTCGGGTGTTTTAACATACAAAATTCTTCGATATGTGGGTTATATGATGGTTGGATTCGTCTGCTTTTGCTCGCCAACTAAAAATAAAATAACCAAGACGAAATGTTTGAGAGAAGGATAAAAGAAACGAAATTGAATAGCATACCTGCCGTTCATTCCTTGGTATGAGTAGCCGTTGTCTTTGCTTGCAAAGCTGTTCAGGTTCGAATGGTAGGATTTCGAGCCCGGATGTGTTGCCTCATATCCTCGAGAGCATACTGACTGCAGAGATCGTCCTCTTGCCTAGGGCCAATTTCTCCAGCTCAACAGCAGGAAGAGTGTGGGGCTGAATGTACTTCGTCTCTAGAGGACCATGGATGCACTTAGGGTATGCAGGGTTTTGGATGTCTGTGAATTCCCTGGACATGGTTGACCATACTTTGGAACTTAGCCACAACCTCTTCCTGACTGCTTGAAGACTTGGCACACCAGTAAATGTGATTGACCGTTGCTCTGGAGAAAAAGGATATATTTTTGTTGCTTAAAGCACACCTCACAGTATCTACTGTTTATGCTCCACAGTGTCAGAAGTTTCAGAACAGACAACACAAGGGTGCGCGGTTTCAACAGACAACACTTGGGATATAATCCGGTGTGTTTGAAAACGTTATGCGCGACAAGCATTGCCAAGAAGAGCCGGAAAAACGCCAAAATGCATCTGCTGAATTTCCGGCATCATGGCGACAAATAAAAAAGTCAGCAGATGTTCTTTTGTTTTGTTTTTTCTCTTTTTCTCATTGCATGTTATTCATAACATTTCATGAATAACGTTTTCAAGCGCAACAGATAACATCCCAATGCTGACTTTTATGCATTGTCTGTCAAAACAGCGCATCCTTGTGTTGTCATATGAAACTTCTGACAGTGCAGTATTCGAAACTATTTGAGTATTGTACAGCTAAGATCTGTTTTTAATAAATTATCGGCGGCCATGGCTGTTTGAAGCTTTTCCCAGGCCTATTGACTTCTAGCAAAATCTCGGCAAAATTCAGACAACCGGTTTCGCGCATCAATAGTATTAGACGCCCACACTTGGGGATCATAATGCGCATGGAAACTGGTGAATTGTGGCAAGTTCAAAGATTAGTAAGGTGTCTTTAGCGTGTTCAGAAATGGATTCTATGAAATTTGGATTTTGGGTTTAAGAACCTATAAATGCTATTATGGAAGTGGGTTTGTTTCGACATTATAGCTACAATGGGTCCTTTAACGTAAGTTTCCCATCACTTCGCTGATTCTGTTCTGTTGTCTTGTTCCCTCATCAGTAGGTTAGGATGGTGAAACGATTTCGGACTTTGACAAACTGGCAGTTAAAGAGTCTTACCTCTGCCTATCCTTCAGCTTTGCGCACCCCTTCTTCATTGCCACTTTGCCGAATTTCTTTTTCCAATTTTTCGTGAAGTGCCACACGTCTAGGGTATGCGGGATATGGTACATTTCTTCTCTCATATACTTCAAGATTCCTAAATGCTGGTCGGTGTTTATTTCAGTTACTGGAATCTGGTTTGCAAGTATAGTTGTAAGGCAACGGACAAACCCTAACTTTTCCATCGCCTGCGACGACGAAACTTCGGTTTTCTGAAAAATTAAGACAAAACGTTCTCAGAGAGGATAGTTGTTCTAGTATGTTGCGTTGACATTTGTTACCCAGAGATCTGTCTAACTACTGGACGACGACTGTCTTACTGTCTGTGATCATTCCACCTATGTGCTATTGGCCTATGTGCTATTGCTGTCATTCTTCCAAATTCGCTTGTCTGACGGGAGTATTTTCATCAATGGGTGGGATGCCTTGATATGTTCTTTGTCTGAACTTACTGAACATCGGGAGGGCATGACGGTATTAGGCGCTCTCGTTGAACTCTAGGCAGTGTGCGATAGGCAGTGTACGCGTTTTCTGGGATCCCAAAACATAAGTGGGGGGACACCTATGGCTTCGCAAAAGTTGTCCGTCTGTGAGCACGATAACTCTCGAAGGGAATGAGATATTCTGATAAAACTTGGTGTGAGGGTTCTTTCGGTCAAGTTGTAGGTCGAGTTCGTAGCCGGGCTCTGCAGCGCTACATTTAGAAGTGGGGGAGGGGTCTCAAGTTAAGGAGCGAACAAAATATTTTTTAATAGCTAACGAGAAGGTCGATTTAGGGCTAAGGCGACATGCTGAACACGTATATGATATCATTTTCTCGCCGGATAAGTAGTTCGCCCGAAATCCGGCCAAAACCGGAAAGTTTGTTGAAAGTACAAGTGGTACTTGAACTTGATTAGATGTCCGATTTTGATAAGAAGACATGCTGAAAATTTATATGACCATCATTTTCTCGTTTCGAAAGTAGTTCGCCCGGAATCCGGCCAGAACTTGAAAATTTGTTAAAAGTAAAAGTTATATCTGAACTTGATTGAGGTTAGGTTTATGGGTAAGAAGATATGCTGAATCATTATATGACAATCATTTTCTACCCGGACATATAGTTCGCACGGAATCAGGTGGAAACCGGGCAATAAGTTAAAGTTTTATCTGAAGTTGATTAGAGGTTCGATATTAGGGTAAGCAGATGTGCTGAATTCATTTTTGAGCTTTGTGTTTTTGCCGAACAAGTAGTTTGGATCGCATCGAAACCTTTCGTCTTGTTGTCTTGTGAGACCTATCGAGTTTGTCAGTTCTGGTTAGTCAACAGACGGCAAGACTGGGGCGACGCCTTATAGCTAAAAACAAAGAACGCCGATATCCACTATCTCACCTGAACGAGAGCAAACTCCACTATCTGATGTTGCCATGTCCATGAACGTTTCTGTCAGGAACAAAGCGCTGTGACCGGCACTGTCGTGCCTACCGTCCCCCAGGATCACCCTTCCCTCTCCCTCTGCGCGAAGTGCCTCGATGATTTTGGCCTGCTCCTCTCTCCACATTCGTTCGGCAGCTGGGAGGAGGTACTTTTGCTGGTGGTAATAAAATGTCCTGGAGGAGTAGACTGCACATCCTGACTGACCCAGCAAGCGGACAACTTTTTCGGGGCTGCTCAATGTCCGATTGATAGCGCAATGTCCGCTTCTAAAATTTGAGGGCCAACCTTCTCTTGGCTGCTCCACGTCCTAGAGAAATAATGTACACTGATTGTCACTGTCTCACCGTGTTCCGGGCTCACTGATGCCAAAAGTTAGAATATTACTGTGTGGTAGACATCCGGCCCTCCCTTGTCCCCCTCCCTTCTCCACACTCGAATTGTGAAACCACAACCTTTAAAAAGAAAACCGAGTGACGAACTCCAGCTACTTTGTTCGGTGACGCAGGGGTTCTGAACTTCACTTCCTCCGTGAGAGTATTTATCCACCTGTAAATAACTAATTATACTTGGAAGCCACAACATCAGTAGGCTGCTGGCGGATGTTTAGGCGAAAGTCGTTCGTAAAACTGGGCACACTCTGACATAATTTTTCGGTTGCCTGCGAAAACTCCCCTGGCGATACGGCTCTCGCTGTGTCGTCTCAACATTTTGTATTCGATTCTACCAGCGCTCATTATTATCCGTGCTTTCTAGTACTCAGTGAAGCTTCTCAAATTGGGAAAATGGCTTTGCTTTCTTACCAGTCGCTGCATAGGCCGGAACAAAGGAAGTCGATGGAAGCAGACGTTCCTGTCGTCGAGATGCGATTGACGCTTGCTGGGGCAGCTTTGCATTTGCCACAGGGCAACCCACCCATGAAATTAGCCAGCTTTCTTGTATCCACGATGGCAAATTTGCGGTCTGTGTTCGGATCCTCATCTGCTTGTTCACTGTGTGTTGAAGAAAATTGTCAACAAACTAGTCTAGCTGGTAAAATTTATAAAAACCTGATTAAAAATATGCCAACTACAGTATACCCTGCAGCCGGTGATCGCACTTCTGGCTTCAGATTGTTACCTTCATTTTTGTACTAAATTTCATTATAGTATGTGGTACGGTCTTATATTATGATATGAATAAATGTCCATTCAGCCCAAGCTCGCTGCGAATCATATTTTATTGTGCAAAGTGTATATGAAAGCTGAATTTTATAGAGCTATATTTTGGCCCTTCTTGGCAAGTGTCAGCTTCATGTTCAATTAGAATGAACGACCAGAACAGGAAGAATAGATCTAATAAATTCAGCTGCCCTATCCATTTTATACTTTCAAATGGTAGATATTTTACTATAGATAGTCCTTCAGCCCAAGATGACTACGGATCAAATTTGACGATGCAAAACGGATAAGTCAGATACATTTTATTCGAGCTATATTTCGGCCCTTCTTGGCAAGGGTCCTCTTCAGGCTCAGGCCGCTCAAGCTGGAAAATGAACTTCTACACGACTGCTGTTTTTGCTGTTAGATTGGGTCGTCGAAATGGTAGAGATTCTTCTGCATTTTGATTTTGGAGTCACCTGTCTCTCTACTGTGGTTACAGATAGTCCTTCAGCCCAAGCTGACTACGAATCATATTTGACGATACAAAACGGATAAATCAGATACATTTTTTCCGAGCTATATTTCGGCCCTTCTTGGCAAGTGTCCTCTTCAGGTTCAAGCTGGAAAATAATTTCATCCCAGCTTGCTCATTTTCAAGCTTGAACCTGAAGAGGACCCTCGCCAAGAACAGCCGAAATATAGCTCGAATAAAATGTAGCTGACTTATCCGTTTTGCATCGTCAAATATTTTACTTTATACTATCCAGTCTGCCACAAACCCTTTTCCCAGGTATTAGGTCATGTAAGCAAATAAAATAGTGAAGATTTTAGATCTACATGCTACTTGGCTGACCTTTCACTGCTTTCTTCCTGATCCTGCCACCCAGCTTTCCATTCTGGGTCATGTGCTTGGGATGTCTGTTCTTCTTCAGAGGATGACAGAGGGATTGGTCTAAGCTTCTTTTTGGGTTTTGCCTGCATCTCTTCAACCAGGCTGGCTAGAGGTGTAGTTGAAGCTCGCCTCCTTAGAAGTTTGACCGGTTCATCGTCAGAAGAGGATGTAAAAAAGTCGACGGCAAGCCTGACCGGCCGCGGTTGACGGGCAGTTGCGGTGACGATCGTATTTGTACATCCCCCTCTTGCGGTTTTTGTAAATACATGCTGACATCGTGGGCACCGGGCTTGCCTTCTTGGCGTCCTCGCCGTCCTGAAGAAGTAACTGTGCTCACTTCGTGGTGTGTTGGCTTCTTTTTTTTCAGAGAACGCTGTTGAAAAAAAAATTTGTAAAAGCAGCCTGGTACTGAATTTTCTTGGTGCATAGGGTGAAGGGAAAGTGACCAACTGTTTTGATTCATGTACCTTTGTAAAAGTTTTCTGATAGCCACTATTATTTTTCATTTCATGTACTTTTATATACTCCTTTTTGTATTTATCGTGTGTGATGTTGTCACTAACTGTATATTATGTTTGGTGTTGAAGTTGAACTGTTGTAGTCATAAATAAATGCAATTACTGAGTAATTATATGTTGGAAGATAAGACAAAGGAAGGGATGCAACACTGTTACTCATGTTTATTGACATAACATTGAAACCGAAATAAGAAGAAAGTAGTTCTTCAATGCAAATGCCATCTTGGTTCTGTAGAAAAAGACTTGAGCCAGCAAGCTGTCAAATCAACTAACAAGCCTAAGTCCCTTGGTTCAGAGCCGTTTGGCAACGTCTTTCAACAGGTTGCAGTGAGAACTGGGATGTTGAAGCAGGAAGTACATATCCAAGAAAACAAGCATAGCCCATTCTGAAGAGTTATATAAACAACAGAGATGAGTATACATGTAATCTGAGTATGTTGTGCTTCAAAAAGGAATCCAGTGGTGAATATGGCAGCAGGGTGTAAGACTTACCTTGGCAGGGGACTCCACTAGCGACAAGTTTGGCAAGGAAACTAATGGGTCAGGGAATCCACCAACAGTAACTTCCACCACATCTGATGCCTCTTGTGGAAATGTAACCATCTCCGACTGCTGCTTCTCCCCAGATGTTGATGGAAAGATGACAGCTGTTGAAAAATTGTACGATACAGCTTTGAGGAATAATACAGTGCAGTGCTCCTACCTTTCCATTACTTCATGATCAGGCACTACTGTTCGAAGAAAGTTTCAGCAACTATCATTATCACAATATAAATGAGAGTTTGATTTCTCTCAGGAAGGGGAATGTAGAAAGTGTGCAAATTAAAACTAATACTGGTGTATAGGCTCTTTGCCGTTGATGTCTTTGTTTGTGGTTCACGTCCCATATCTGATCTATCCAGCAAGGCTCTATTACTGAAACCCTCCACATAATTAGATAGACCTGTCCTACAGAAGGCTGAAAGAAAACTTGTTGAAGGATGTAGTGCAAACCTGTATAAACTGTCATAGTCCACCGTATGGTGACCACATGACCGAGACAAAATTGCAGTATTGACCACATCTCTTGCCAAGAAACTTGGAATTGCGTTCCTTGCTATGCTTATCTCGACATTCTTTTCAAGGTTCTGTACCAGAACATTCTTTGCCTTGAAATGTAGGCAGCAGAGAAAATGGCATGTTGAGAGCTCAAATTTGCTAACGAGCTTGGTGGACTCAGGGCCATATTCTCTGCTGACCAGATCCTTCCACAGAGACAATCTTTTCTGGGTCACACGAAAGAGTATGACTTCTTTGGAACTGGCTTTGCAGTCTGGGATTGTGCAGGATCTAATCTGAACTTCACTGGCCATTGTAAAGCCGCGTTTGTGGTCAGATTCAAAATTTTGCGCTTAGTGGAATTTTCGTTGTGGTGACCGCCGTAGAGATTTTGAACGTCCCTACTAAAGCAGATAGTGGAAAATAAAAAAATCCCTTAGCAGAATCCAAATAATTCAGTGACTTCAGTTAAATGATCCAAAAATAATTTTGCTTTTCAGTTAAACTTTAAGAACTCAGGGATTGATCTATAGTTAGTATTCAACTTGCTTATTTAGCAGATTGTATTGGTTCTGATTTTGATTTGGCTCGTCGCTGAAGTATTACATTCATGAATTAATTAGCCAATTATCCAGTTGAAGGAACATAAAGATTTAACACTAGTTGTTTGTAGGTTTCCATGAACTCAGCGTTGCCAGTTTAGTACGAATCAGCGATTTGGCTGCAAATCTTCTGTAATCTTGATGCTTACGAGAACCTCTTTTACCAGTTATTGAGCAATCTCGCAAATTCAGTTAGATAATAAATAATATGCTTTCGCTTTTTATTGTATTATCGCTCGAGATTTCGGGCTCGTTTTTCCAAAAGGTCGGAAATTTGTGATTGTTATGCAGAATTTGTGATTTGCGGCAACACTGCAGGCTATTGCCTCGAACTTCGGATCGAAGTTGGCTGCTACACCTTCGAGCAGTTCAGTGGTATACGCAATACTATGGTAGAAACGGTTTTCCTCAATATAACTAGGTTTGTCAAGCACGTTCAGCTGTGCGGGTTCCGCGGGTGTTGGGAAACTGTGACATATTGTGATCGTTGCTACCTTTGTGCGAAGGGCTTTGGAGGACCTGCTGGCGGGAAGCCAAAAAGCGGAGGGAAGAGCAGACGCCGCACCGTATGGTATCCTTGGCGGCAGAGGTCGCCAAATCGCGCAGTGAAAGGTAGGATCCACAACACATTTTTCGAATTAGTATCTGCAGTGCGTCTCGAGAAAGGTGGCGTCGGCTTGGGAGCACTGGTCATTGAATTTTAAGGAAGCACCGCAGAAAAAGACGCGATGGTAATCGCAGTCGAAAAAAGCCACCAACGTAACTGGAAGAACAGGTTAAGTGGTAGAGTATCTGGAGGGTTTCATGCCAAAAGAGGCCGCAAGGTCTGATTCAATACAGTGTTATGGATGAATGGGGTACGGCCATTTGCGCCGCGATTACTCAGTGAAGAAAGAGGGCCCCTCGTCCCAGCCCCAGGTGCCTGGAAAAAAGGACTAAGCTTGTTTTATAACGATATTTGAAAGGTCGAGGGACAAAGTAGTCTCGCGCGTGAGTTCTCCTATTAGCGAGTTCATGTTTATTTGAAAAAAAAAAAACTAAAAAAAAATATTGCTACTTGTTCCTTGGTTTGCAGAAAATAAATTGTATTCACGGCGGCGTATTTCTGTGGGCGTAGGAGACTGAGTAACTGTGAACCGAGAGTTAGTAACATCAGTTTATTCAGGAAGATAATGAGGACCAATGGCGGATCCTCCCGTTAAAGTGGCTTTCGGAGCGACTGGCGAGAACTGGGAAACCAAGAGTCACATGTTTAGGTTACGTGGTGGTTGAAAGAAGGCTTTGACGTAGAAAGGAATTTCACAAGGTTTACCGGTCGTTGGGTCTTCTTGTGTCTATTGTTTATCATCATTGTAATCAGTCGAGTTTAAGGATAAATAAACTAGTTTCCAAATAAAACTATATTTTGTGTTATCTGTGTTGATCGCGTGATTGGACACAACATTGGCGACGAGGATTATTCGGAAAGACTTTGCAGTGTTATATTGTGCAGTTAAGGTGCCAATATGCCTGAAAGTAAGGGCGGTGTGTTTGGAAATGAGGGTGTAACCCCATCCAGCAGCCATGGTCCACTGATTGGACAGATACGTCAGAATCACACAGATGATGACTTGGCAGAATATGTGGAACAGTTAGAGATGTACTTTGAAGCAAACGGAGTTACAGAAGCTTCAAGGCAGAGAGCCATATTTCTGACTAGTTGTGGGTCAGAAACCGTATAGTGACATCAAAGCTAAGGCTTTGGAACATTATTCCCCAAAACGTTTTGTTATTGCGGAAAGGTTCAAGTTTTATGGTCGTTGCCAACAGCAAGGTGAACTCGCAGCTACATACCTGAATGAACTCAAGAGACTGGCTGAATCGTGTGAGTTTGGAACTTTCCTGAATGAGGCTTTCCGAGATAGATTTATTTGTGGTCTACAATCATCTGCAGTCCAAAAACGGCTGTTAACTGAGGAAAGCCTCACAGTTGAAAAGGCTCTAAGGATCACACAGAGTGTTTTAGTGGCAGAATCAGAGACAGAAAAGATGAAGATGCAAATTCCTGTGAAACACGTGAGCAAATATCCACAACATCACTTTTCGCCCAAACTAGGACAGTCTAGTGGTACTAGTCTAGTGTCATGCTATGCTTGCATGAAATTTGGACATGTTGCAAAATTTTGCAAGTTCAAAGATGCGACTTGTCATGGGTGTGGCTTAAAGGGGTATATAAAGCCAGCATGCAAGTCGAATGGAAGTGCGAGATAGGACTGGCAAAGCGGGGTTCCAGAGAAGAGCTGAAGTGAAATCCATCAATCGTGGGAAGTTAGAGACGCCAGTGTCTGACGATTTACCAATATTCAACTTGTCAAGCAGAGGACAGGTTGTCGATCCCATTCTGGTGCCAGTGAGAATAAATGTCACAGCTATGGAAATGGAGCTGGTTACAGGCTCAGCGGTTACAGTATTGCCAAAGTCGCGGCTGAAGGCGATTCAACATGGACAGGAAATGAGACCGTGTGATTTGTCATTGAGAGCATTCAATGACACAGCTGTACCAGTGTGTGGCGAACTTGATGTTACCGTCGAGTATGATGGGAAATCCAACGTTTTACCAGTGATGGTGGTTGATAATTGTGATTCCGCCCTATTCGGAAGGAATTGGTTAAGCAGTATAAAGCTTAACTGGCCAGAAATCAAGCTTAACTGGCCAGAAATCAAGCAGATCACAAATGGATCAGACAGTGAGGTGAAAAAGCTGGTAAGCGAATTTCAAGATGTGTTCGATGAGAAATTGGGCAAAGTGAAAGGAATTAAAGCGACGATAAAGCTTCAAGAGGATGCTAAACCGCGCTTTTACAAGCCAAGAGTAGTGCCAATCGCGATACGTGACAAAGTGTCAATGGAATTGAATCAGTTGGAAGCACAAGGCATAATTGAGAAAGTGCAGTACAGTGAGTGGGCTGCGCCTGTTGTCCCAATCCTGAAGCCTGATGGATCAGTAAGAATCTGTGGAGATTTCAAAGTGACGGTCAATTCTCAGATTAAGGAATACGAGCATCCTTTGCCTGCTGCGGAGGAAGTGTTAGCTCGATTGCGAAAAGGGAAAAGATTCAGCAAGTTAGATTTGCGTCATGCGTATCTGTAATTGGAGTTGGATGACGAGTCTCAGTAGTGTGTAACAGTGAATACGCTCTGAAAGTGAAATTGTCAAAGTGTGCATTTCTGCAGCCTTCTGTTGATTATTTCGGGTTTACTGTGAGCGAGACTGGGCTAACTCCTAGTATGAAAAAAGTTGAAGCGATTGTAAACATGCCTAGTCCTAAGAGTAAGTCCGAAGTGTCTATGTTCTTGGGAATGGTGAATTACTACCGGAAGTTTATCCCAAATGCAGCGGATATGATGTACCCAATTACGCAATTATTGGGAAAGAGTCGTACATTTGAGTGGAATGTGGACTGTCAGAAAGCATTCAAGGTATTGAAAGATATTTTAGCATCAGACTCTGTGCTAGTGTACTTTAGTTCTGAGTTGCCCTTAGTTTTAACTTGCGATGCTTCGCCAGTTGCGGTAGCAGCAGTTATATCTCACACCATGCCAGATGGTTCTGACAGACCCATTGCATTCGCATCGCGTCGTCTGACTCCTGCGGAGCAGAACTACTCCCAATTGGAAAGGGAAGGTATGGGAATAATATATGGGCTGAAGAAATTTAATTTTTATATGTATTCACGAAAGTTTGAGTTGTGTACAGATAATCGCCCATTATCTTTGATTTTGGGGGAAAAGAGTGGCCTACCAGTATTATCTTCGTCACGGATCCAACCGGCCCAGTTGATTTTGCTAGTGTAAAAGTTGGAACTGAAAGGTCCGAAACCCTTCAGAAAGTGTCACGGTATATTGTTGAGGGCTGGCCTAGAAGTCCGAAGGTATTACCGAGTGAACTGTTGCCGTTTTATCGAGTTCAATCTGAGTTAACGATTGAAAATCAATGTGTGCTGCGTCGCACGTCTTGAGTGTGGTGGCCTGATATTGACTCGGATATTGAATCAGTTTCTTTGTCATGCAAGGACTGTATGACTGTGGCTGCAAGTCCGCCTGGAATAAATGTGAATTGGCCGAACGCTGAGCAACCTTGGTCAAGGGTCCTTGTGGATTTTGCCGGTGCATTTCATGGTGATATGTATTTATTATTGGTTGATTCATATTCGAAATGGGTTGAGGTGGTTAGAATGGGTAAAACCACAGCAGAAAAGACGATTTGCGTGTTAAGGGGCATATTTGCAAGGTACGGTTTACAAAAGGTATTGGTCAGTCACAATGGTCCACAGTTTACAGCGGGGGAATTTTCACAGTTTTTTGGAATGTGATGGGATTAAGCACGTGACGTCACCGCCATATTGCCCACAGTCAAATAGGCAAGTCGAAAGATATGTCCGGACATTTAAAGAAAAGATGAGTGCGTTGTTGATGAATGAGCCGGAGAAAAAGGATTTAGCACTCAGTAGGTTCTTGTTTTCAAATCGTAGTAGTGTCAACATTACTACAGGGAAATCTCCAGCGGAAATATTTTTGGGTCGTGCATTGCGTGCGCGACTTGACTTGATTAAACCAAATGTCGCGGAGGCGGATCGGCTTAAAAATACTGAAAATGAACCAGTTAAGCGTGTCCGAAGTACAAGTGTAGTGTACATAGTGCAGGTGGGTAATCAACGGTGGAAACGACATGTCAACCAAAGCGCAGAAGTAAAGTCGAGTCGAATGAAGATGATCCGGATGATTGGATAACTGGAATGAATGTGACGAATCAGTGTCCGAATGAATTAGAGCAGAGTCCGAATGTGGTAGAGCAGCGTCCGAATGTACAGGAGCAGCAAAATGAAAGCATTGCTGATGAGACCACTAGTAACGTTCGTCGCAATCCATCCAGAGTGTGTAGACCGCCAATTCGATACCGTAGCTGATCAGTTGATGATCCCAGTATTTATTTACGTCGGGGAAGGTGTTGTATATGTTATTACGAGCATTACCTAGCGGTGTAAATTAGCGGGGGTCGTCTTGTGTCTATTGTTTATCATCATTGTAATCAGTTGAGTTTAAGGATGAATACTCTCTCCAACTAGTTTCCAAATAAAACTATATTTTGTGTTATCTGTGTTGATCGCGTGATAGAGAATATTTCGGGATCACGTGGCAGGGAGTCTATTTTGTGTTTAATTTTATACCGTTTGGTTATTCGCTGTCCGGTTACGCTTATTCAAACGACGGGTGACCTACCAGTTAGTGCTCTTAGGAATGTAGCCATAGCCACGGGTCGTTATTTGGATGAATCATGGGTGGGAGATACCAAACGTGCAGCAGGTGTTGCAATTGCGAAGTCTGCAGCATTATTGAGGAAATTAGGCTATTATCTGTCTTAGAAGTGTGTTTTTCTCCCCACAATAAAAATGCGGCATTTGGGGCGTAGGAATACTCGGTTGATACGAGAATACTCGGTTAGGAGTATTTCTACGTTTCTCATTCCTGATGAAAAGGTTGAAAAGATTTTGGAACGTGTGGGGAATATTTTGGGATCAGATTTCACGGATTTGCGATTTGCAGAAAGTTATGGGCTGTATGATATCGTTAATGCCGGCTTGCCCCCATGCTCGTCTTTTTATCTCTAGATGCGTGGCGCAGGTTGCGGCTGTGACAAAAAATGGCATCCGTACCATCCCAGTATCGGGGGAATTTAGGGAGCAGAGAGGATTTTGGCGATTGGTCAGGGATTCTTCGCGGGTGTTCCCGTGGCAGACTGAATACCATACAAGTTTGGAGTTATATACAGGTGCTTCGACACATTCCTGGGGATCTATCTGTACCAAGGAAAAATCCCAGATAGAATCGGGATCATTTTCGGCAGGAGATATGTGGTCATACTTTCGACTTAATGGCATTATAATGCCATGACAAGTAGAGACCGAGCAGTTCTTCCCCATTTCACGCTATTCGCGCTACCAGGTGCCGCAGCAGTTGACTTGTTTGCAAATAAGCTTCCTTCTAGCAATCACTACGTTTTTCCTCCTCATTAATCCCAGCAGTTCTAAAATTCATGGATCATGAAAAAAGCGTTGGGTACACGATAGTTATTCCGGTTTGTAAGAAGCCTGCCGGATGGTCGCCGATTTGTGTGGCTCAAGCTTGGGAATGCCAGTGATGCTAGAACAACCATGTACCCCACAAAGTCGGGCTACAGGGCTAGGCCGTTACCATTTGACCTGTATGCTGTACGGGTCAAACCTTGGAGCTCTTATTAAGACGTGTCATGTGGTTGTGTGTGTATTCGGTAGTTTTGTGGAAATATAAAATACTAGTTGCACTGATTTATAATTTGCGGTTTATTTTTGCAGAAGCACCAAGGGGTAATCGAGGATAGAAGATTGGAACTGGTCGCTCGGTCTAAAAACTCGAAGTACGCGAAGCGAAAAGATCGCTGGTTGGATTTTTTGGACATCGAGAATTCAGATTCGAACAAGCTACTCTAACGGATATTGTGCGTTTTCTGATCCATGAAGACACTGCGGGAAGGACTCGGGTCCATAATTTTCGAGTTAAGTTAAATCCAAAGGCGAACTTTGAGTGTCCAACAAGGCTCAGCTCCGACACAGTTTCCAGGTTATTGGGGGAGCTTTCTTCAGCATCTAAGGATTGTGTGATTACCGGAGAATTGAGTTCGCAGACGGTTGTCGGGAACCCGGTCTTATCGTCAGAAGTAAGTTCGTACCTCAAGTCGGTTACGGCTGAACAGACAAACGTTATGTGTCCCGGAAGGCAAGCTACACCCATCTCGGTGGGAAAATTAAAATGTGTTGCGGAAAGCCTAGAACAGTCCGCGCGATTGGAGCCAGGCATTTCCAAACGCTTCGTTTACAACATCAATGTATCTCCAGCAGATGCCTCCAGACTGGTAGGTTGTAGAAAATGGGGTTTGCTGCCAGGATGATCAGACAGTTCTCCGACCGCCATAACCTTACAATCAAAGATGACCAGGCTTTACGAGCAAGTACTGCAGCAATGGTTCTGGACGAATCAGACGAATTAGAATCAGACGAATCAGACGCCTAAATATTCTCTTGTAACAAGCCTCCAGATTACAGTACGACCTGTTAGTACAACGATAACATAAAGCTAGCGCAAGAAACTGATAGCAATATGTCTTAAACAGCCTTATCTTAATTGCACTGTTTACAAAACCAAATATCCATATTAAAACGTTCCCTCTCTTACAAACACTGTGCGCAAGGTCACGGAGGTGAGTATCATCCATCAAATTCTCAATGACGAAGAAACCTAAATATCTACATTCAGTAGCGTAGCTAATATTCTGGCCCGACAACACAATGGGAACCCTAGGTACAGAACAACCAATAGGTAGGAAAGCCATAGCCACAGTTTTCTTAGGATTAAACAGAATGTTATGCTCCTCTGCAAACGTATCAGACACCCTCAGAAGCTTATAAGACCAAACCCCGTAGGGGAAAGAACAACAAGATCTGTCCAGATTTGTCCAGAGTACCGGCAGTTGCCCTACGGAAAGCACAGACAGGGGACGGGTTGGTTTTCCTGCAATCGAAAGGGAAAACTCTGAAATTGACATCAAGAAGGGTATTATCTATCAACAAAATTGAGACATCTCTATCTGCCCCGTTCGCCGCTCCTTATGATTATAAGAAATGCTGCATTAAATCGGGATTCGTCTTAACCGGTAAATACTTGTTCCCAAAGGTCAGATCCAGTACCATACTAACTGCAACAATGGAATACGACGATGCACGTCTGGTAATGATAACATGCCTCTCCGCCATGGACTTATATGCAGGGGAGACGCCTCATTTTAAGAGCTTAAAGCACAATGGACACTTCTAATGCTTTACTTTGTATTAAATGCTTCACAAATAAACATTACCGACTTCCTTTAGAAGGCGCTACGAAAATCGGCCGTTTTCTTGTTATCCCTTGTCTTTACCTCTCTGGCATTTCGGCGATCCAAATCTTAGGAGCTGGGATATCGTGGCAGGAAATTAAAAAACACCCAGCAATGCTTGATAGAAAAGGATATATTTGAGATGTCACCAATGTCAAGCCGCAGATGCAGTTTACCTTATAGTTCTAGTGTTTCATTAGAAGTTCCATGGCTCAAAGTACCTATTAAAAGTTTGTCTTTGTGGAATAGTGTTGTGAAGCTTGATTGGCTTGCTTTATAAAATGTACCAGAATATGCAACAAGCTTATAAAAAATAACGTAAGTACAAAAATCATTCAAAAACAAATAACCTATTCAAATCTGAATTATACAAGCTGATTTATGCATAAAATAAAGATCTACTAAGTATAACAAGAAACATCACTTTTATCTTTGTCCAAGCTAGTAAACTGAGCAGAGGAAACTGTTGAAAAAGCTGCTGATCTAGGCGGTAAGCTTTGTTCCTAGGTTGTTACAGAGTGGGATTGGGTAGTTTGATGTGCCCATTGAACTTTAAGGCCGCGATAAAATTGTCCATCTTCGCCGAATGACTGGTGCGATCGAATACTTTGTCCATGCACTTGTGGCGGGCATCCCTCCGGTACTGAACCATTCGATCGCGACAAGAAGATTCGGAATATACTAATATTAATTCAGTTCCTTGGCTCTTACCTCTGACTCCTTTGGTGGCTGTGTTGAATGGAGGTATTTCATGATTAGCTTAAGGAAGGCAGAACACCAGGCTAGTTGTGCGGGAACTCGTACCAAGACTGTCCACCGAACGTGAGAATCAGTTTAGCAATATCTTGCATTTCCATTCAAATCGGTGTCTAGTTTTGCTACAGAGGCTAGTCGCTAAGTCAGTTAGCACCTTTAGTAATGGATTGTTTTCGTATAGTGGTAAAAGGGAACTCCGAGATACACTGTAATTCCGAACGTTCGCAATGAGAATTCTTCCCTACGGAATTTCCAAATCCACTAAGCCCTTGGGAACTTATGCGTGCCATATTCTTGCCAGACCTTTCACTAGTAATTTCTGAAATGCACTTTCTTCCCCGAAATGTAGCTTGTGGGTCTCAAGGTCTATAGTGTTTTGTTTGTGCCACCTCGTCTACCGCGGTCTTGTCAAGCAAGCTATACCTCACGTAAAAACAACCTCTACCTAGAGGGACGAGTCGCACGGCGAATTGCAGGAATTCCTACAGCACAACCCGTGTTTTCTGTTCAACTGGAGCCTGTTAATAAAATGAGAATAAGTTAAAAATAGTAAGATGCTCTTGATCGCGGGGGGTCATTAACCAAGAGCATGTCCTGGAAAATAGATAGCAGTATCCTTACTCTGAAACCGGTTAGTGCGCCCGCCGAAGAAGACGAGCACTTACTTTCGCATACACTGAAACCACAAAAGTGCAGAGTCATGATGCCAATTTGTCTTCTTCGGTAAGGGCAGTAGCGATAATCTATCGGACCGCGGACTCAGTTATAAAGAATAATTTACGTTTTATCTTAACTTCAGGCAGCGTATCCTATACCGTCGGCTGAGAAGAATGGTCAGAAGTACCGGGGGCTGTATCAAGAGCGGTTACTACGCTAACTATGCCCGAACTCGGTCGATCCTTCGGTCTGATAAAATCTGATGCAAAGATATTGGGCGTTTCCTCAGAAATTACGTCACAGTCTAGTGGTGGTTCTGAAAAAGAAACAGGCTGTATCATCGGGCACAGATGCCGCGAAAAAAATACAACCAGGAAAGTACCGGGGGCTTTATCAAGAGCGGTTACTACGCTAACTATGCCCGAACTCGGTCGATCCTTCGGTCTGATAAAATCAGGTGCAAAGATATTGGGCGTTTCCTCAGAAATTATGTCACAGTCGAGTGGTGATTCGGAAAAAGAAACAGGCTGTATCATCGGGCACAGATGCCGCAAAAAAAATGCAACCAGGAATTAGTGCTTCCACTTTCTTTTTTTCAAATTCGGGAACAAGCCCTAGAGATTCGGGGCGTTTTCTGGGAGGCGAAAGGTGAAAAGTTTGTAGGTTGAAAATTTTTAACTGGGATTTCAGTTTCTTCCGCAAGACGTTTCGACAAAAGTAAGGCCTTGTTCCAAGAAGGCAATCCATGACATCTTAGAAAAGTTGCCAAGCTCGGTGGGTTCAAGCATGACAGCTCCTCTTCTGCCGTATAGCCAAGATAGGTCTTCTGGACGTCAACATAATGGCTCACGTCCACTACGTCAAGAGCCAAAAGGTCAGTACTACTTCTTACGTACGATCCGTGAATGAAGTTTATACCCAAGGTTGTTATAAGCTTCAGTGTTTCCAGTTTCAGCCTGTAGAAAATCGGCGACATGGACTGAAATAACACTTTGAAGTCATTCAAAAGGCCAAGAGCGTAGTCAACAGAAGCCAGTCCAGTTTCGCAGGCGCACTTGATTTTTCACCAGAGCTTCTAAGGTTTCTTTAATTTTTGAAAACACGGAAACCTTTGTTCAACTAGAACACTTCACGAAATCAAGTACATCAGTTTCCATATCCGGCTGCCTGTTGCAAAAGATAACACAGATAGCCAATTGCTTGGTTGTGCCGACATCGGTCGTTTCGTCGATCACAATAGAAAAGGTTCGACCCTTCAGTTCGTCCAATAATCTTTGTTTGAAGTAAGGCCCTAGAAGTTGACAGCTTCCTGTTTTTCTTAAGAACTTTACGGTGGGTTAAAATTTGAGGAAAGGAACAAGGGAATCAGCAATTGAAAAGGGTAGGTCATGTTGGATGAGAAACAAAGCAATTCCGGTCTCAGTTCCGAGGACTGACGCAGAGCTGACTGCACTCAGAAAGTCGTTAATAACCGGCGTTGTCTTCCTAGGAATAAGGGTATTTGTCTTGTGAGTCTTGGAAACTGCATGTTTGGCAATATCGTTTCTTCCTTTTTTGTAGGTAAGTTCAGTGTTACACCACAAGCATATTGCTAAATTCCCATTTGGTTTCTTGTCTAACATTGAAGCTGATCAAAAACAGACTTCGAAGCACCATGGTTGACGAACGGTTAGACCATCTAATGTTGTGGGCTGTGAAAAAGAAATAGTGAATGACACTGAGGCAGAGGCACTAATAGACAAGCGGAAGGCAGTAAAAAATCGCAGGCTACACGTCTAACATACTTTTGCCTGATTAAAATTTACTTTTATTTGTAAGCGATCTGGTATTAATTAGACATTGTAAATACAATATTTGACTATAAACGAAAAGTGTTGCGTTCCTGACTATTCTGGTATTCCGTCGGCACACACGGAAAGTTGTTGGCACATTCTGGGCTCCCCCCCCCCCCAACCTTGGAAGGTAGTTACGCCCCTGGGGGGGGGGGGGGTGACCGTGAGTCGTTATGTATCGGTTACATCAAAGGTTAATTATAAAGAAGATATGCAGTCTTTCAGGGCTGGGGAGGTAAACAATGAAAGTGCACGAGATGGTGAACAAGTTACGGTGATAACTATAGCGTTCGTTATAGTCTTCTATTTTAGATGGTTCAAGTTGATGACGAAATGGGCAACTGGTTTGGTTAAACAAATACAAATCCCCCTTCCAACGAAGCACAAACACAAGAAACACAAGCTAAAACTGAAAATGGAAATGGGAGTGTCGCTTCCGACGTAGGTGAATCAGAGCCTTCAGAAGAAAAGATATAGACCAAGAAAAGGCAATATGACCAGAACAAGCTAAAGAAAGACCATAGCTGCGGTTGAACCAGGGAGGTTATCTGTAAGAGCCGCTAGTATAATGTACTCTGTACAGCGAATGACGGTCCATGACAAAGGGAAAGGGAAATACAAGACCGAGCAAATTGAAGCACGGCGCGTGCTTTCGGATGCCGAAGAAGAGACCATTGCCAATTACTTCCGCCGTATGGTTCCCACGGGCAGTTTCCCAGCAGTTGCTAAAAAAAAAAGAACTAACGAAAATAACATTCAAACACGAACGCCCTTTCAAAACATGTTTCGCGGGCTTCATGGAGAGACACAAATTTTCACGACTAAAAGCAGGACTTATCCACGGAGGCATGGCAGGGTGTCTGGTCAGCTCCATCCGAAGTTGGTCTGAAAACCAACGCTTCATTGCTTCGAAAGGAACCAAGACAGTGAGATTTATGGTGGATGAAAACATTAAAGAAAATATGACTACCTTGTTAACCGTCTGCGTCGACGGAACCAAGGTTCGCCCACAGGTTGTGTTCAGAGCTTCAGGGAAAGCCAGCTGCACGCCAAGTCATATTGGCCAAGCTTCACGTAGAGAAGCTGGCAAACGCGCGAGTATCAATATTGTCCTCCATCTAAATGCCACGCGTATTTATCAAGCCCTTGACACCCACGTCAATGCTGGGTTAAAGAACTGCCTCCAGAAATAGATCGACAATTTTAAGCGGCAGAATGTTGATTTGGTTTTCAACTGCCAAAATATCGGCTGAGTTATTTCGAAGGCTTTTGACGCTGTAAAGGAAACATCATCAAAAAGGGCTTCAGGCAGTGTGTCCTGTAATCTTTTGATGCGGACGCTGTGTACTACAAACACTGCGGGTCGGAGCCGAAGTGTTGCCATTTATTCACTAAACGCGTGTCACTGGTGCTAGCGAAGCTCTAAGGGTGCCCTCTCGCCATCATTATATTTGTTTTACTTGGTTTATACACTGAAATATCTTTTTTTTTTTTTTGCAAAGTCTCACTGACAAATTGAATCTGTGTTCATGTTCTTATGGCACCGACACTTGACTGTCTTCACCTACTCCCCTTTCACCGTTGGCTGGAAATCTGTTCCTGGTGGGTGAGGTGAATATAGCTGTTTAGCCTCGGCTTTGGTATGTACCAGTGCACAAATTAAAAATTAAACGTGATATACCAACTCAAAGAAATCTGATGCTGTCTTGCTATTCCGCGACTTTAACCGATTCTCTGCATCTCCCGTCGTCCGCACTTCACTTCACCCCACACTAATCACGGTAGCATTTGTCAATAGGTACCATAGAGGACACTAAAGGATATTGAACCCTTATTTCCCAGTGATGGGTCGTTGAAGTTGTTGGTCCTATCTTCGGCTCCGACCGTGGCCGTCCGTGGCCGAGTGGTTAGCGCGCCGGACTCGCAAGTGAAGGGTCGCTTGTTCGAGTCTCGGTGGTGCCTACTATTTTGTTTGGGACGGGGGTTAGTGGCGTAACCCTGTAAGACGAGCCGAAGTCCACCCAGCTTCAAATGGGTACCTGGAGAAATCCGGGGAAGGTGACAGGAAGGGTGTGTGAAAGCACAGGATGGCTGCCCCGCCCCCCATTGCACTTCCTGGCTGAGGGTAGAGAGTCTGATATCAGCACCGCCAGCTTGGCCTGTCAAGGCTAGTACCTCTACTTTTTTCTTAACACCCGAGCACTCCCTGAGAGGACTTATAGGATATTTTTTCCATTATAATTTTTATATTTCTGTATTATTATTAAGCCCACCCCACCTCCCAAGGGATCCCGATCCAGACACCAAATGTATCTCGACCCATTGTTGTAATCTTTAAAGCAGAATGGACACTTGTAATGCTTCAGTTTGTATTAAACGCTTCGCAAATAAACATTTCCGACTTCCTTTAGAAGGCGCTACGAAATCCCTTGTCTATACCTCTCTGACATTTCGGCGATCCAAATCTTAGGAGATGGGATATCGTGGCAGGAAATTCAAAAACTCCCAGCAATGCTTGAAAGAAAAGGATATATTTGAGATGTCACCAAAGTCAAGCCGCAGAAGCAGTTTACCTGATTGTTCTAGTGTTTCTCAGAAGTTCCATGGCTTAAAGTGCCTTTTAAAAGTTTTTCTGTGTGGAATAGTGTTGTGAAGCTTGATTAGCTTGCTTTATAAAATGTACCAGAATATGCAATAAGCTTATAAAAAATAACATAGCTACAAAAATCATTCAAAAACAAATAACCTATTCAAATTTGAATTATACAAGCTGATTTATGCATAAAATAAAGATCTACTAAGTGTTATAAGAAACATCACTCTTATCTTTGTCCAAGCTAGTAAATTGAGCATGTACTTGCCCAAAAAATTACGCTTTGAAATATCACAGAAAGTAAACCCTTGAAAAAGCTGTTGATCTAGGGGTTGCATTGCTCCTAGGTTGTTACAGAGTGGGATTGGGGTAGTTCGAAGGGCCAATTAAAACTCATTTTCGTTATATAAAATAATCTACAGTGCCAGTTTCTGTATTAACCGTAGGTGTTGGTTAACCCGGAGGGCTGAAGCTAGTAAGGTGGGGCAACTGTAGTGAGAGGAACCCATGCGCTCCCTAAGATCACCCCAATTTTCCCCCTCGGATACATACCCAAACCTGCGAGAGTCCGTTGACTAATTGTTCTATTCAAAGGATTCTCGCCAAGTTCCTTTTTATCGCAAAGCCAACTCTTCAGATGTTAGTTCTCGGGCAGTGACTATCTTATGACACTGCGTTATGGCGTGCGCGTTCTTACGGCTTCGTTCAGGTATATAAGGACCAATATCCATGTATTAATGAAGTCAGTCCTAAGTCAGACAGTCAGTCGATCTTAAGTCTAGTGAACAGTGTTACAGTGGAATAACAAGTGTATGCAATCCATGTATTAAGTAAGTTGAAACAGTTATTGAACCTATACTACCACTCTCGTTCGTTTGAGTCTATAACGCCCTAGGAGAGACCCCACGCTACCGAACAAAGTACAGGACCGGGAGTCCAAAGGTAAACCCTTATACCGTATTACATTGGTCCCACAACTGGTAATAGATTCAGCAGTACCCTGTCGCAGACCCTTACTAAGTGTTGATAATCTGGTCGCGAACCTTAACACGACCAAAAATTTCGATGGGATCCCAAAAATTCACTATTTGATACAGACAATTAAATCTGTTCTTCGCCAGACTCCTTGGACATTTCTACTATTAAACTCAGAAACAGACTAAAGGCCAAATAGTTAATTATCCGAGAAAACCAAGTTAAAACCAAGATATGGATTCAGGATGTGTTTTTACCCGTATAAGTCATATCTGTTGTGACGGAAACTTCCTACCTTTCTTCTGCCAATTACCCCGTGACCAAACAGGCCTGTCTAGTATCACAAATTCTGATACTGTGAGTGCCGTCTGGGTTCTATTAACTTACAAAGACCGGGCAAGGTGGCTCCCATTGCTCGTGAAATGTCGTTCTAAAGACATTGCTAGCGACGTTTTTAAAGCGAAGAAGAATCTTGCAAATAGTGGAATTTTTGTATCTGAAAATCTCACAAAGAAAGTAATTTGAAGACCTTCTGTGTGTTCGAATAGATTTGAAGCGGGATGGAGGAATGTGAATGACGGACATAAATATACACTGAAAGAGAGGTTGGCAAGGAAGGACATCTCTACTGACAATAGTGGAATGTCGGAGAAAGGAAGCATCACCCCACCCCGGTCGTGATATAGCCCCTACAATCTACCGGGCATGGGAGCGAGTTCTTGCCCATCCTCCCACACAAGCAATCACAAGGAACGTCGGAGAAAGGAAGCATCAACCTGGCTTGACATCGCCCCTACAATCTACCGGGCATGGGGGCGAGTTCCTGCCCATCTTCCCACACAAAAAATCACAAGGAACGTCGGAGGAAGGAAGCATTAGCCTGGGCGTGACATCGCCCTTACAATCTACCAGGCATAGATAGCACCGAGCGGACAGGGGAGCGGTTGGCAAGGAAGGACGGTATGCAGAACTGAGGTTCCTATTCCGTTGATCACCCTGCAGAACGAATACAGAACGAAGTACAACTCGTTCTCCTTTCTGCTAAAAACGAACAATAGCGCAACAGCGTTCTACAAAAAGCCCTTTTAGGAGAATGGATAGAGGACGGAGAATGGATTGTTTACTAACTCGCGGCTAAGGAAAAACATTGCCGAGAAGGTACCATGGAGAGAATTGGAACATACAGCGTTTCAGATGTTGAAAGGTCTGTTAGAAAAATCACCTGTGTTGTTTAACCCTGACCGGAAATTTATAGGACAGACTGATGCATCAGATTTTGCCGTGGGGCAGTGCTTTCACAGATGTTTGACGATGGGGAGCACCCAGTTATGAGTATACTCCCAAGGGAGAAACATTAAAGTACGATTGAGAAAGAATGTTTAGCTGCGAACTGGGCATCAAGAAAACTTGTGTACTATTTGTATGGGCGACTTTTTGAGCTGGTTCCAGATCATAACCCTCTGAAGTGGCTTCAAGTTATGAGAATCAGAAAATGGCCGCCTAGCCCGATGGGCACTAGAGATGCAAGAGTTTGATTTTTCCGTGAGGAATAGAAGACAGATAAAAAAACAAGACCAAAGGTTTCGATGGGATCCCAAAAATTCAATATCTGATCCATACAGCTGAGTCTTGCCTTAGCCAGATCCAGTCATCGCCAGACCCCTTGAACATTTTTACAATTAAAACTCAGAAACAGATTAAGGCCAAATAGCTAATTACCTGAGAAAACCAAGTTCAGATATGAATTCAGCATGTGTGTTTACCCCTAGAAGTCATATCTGTTTTGACGAAAACTTCCTGCCACTTCTGCCGATTTCCCGCTTTCAGCAGAACTACTTGTCCGGCGAAAAAAGAAAGCTCAAAGACGAAATCAGGGTATCTTCTTTCCTCAGTAATGAACATCTAATCAACTTCAAATAAAAATTTAGCTTATAACAAATTTTCCGACTCCAGCCGGACTCCGGTCGAACTATATGTCCGGGTAAAATATGATTGTCATACAGGAACTCAGCATCTCTTCTTACCACTAAATCGCTTATCTAATCAACTAGGAATAAGACCTTAACTTCCAACAGTTTTCCGGTTTTGGCCGGATTCCGGCGAACTACATATCCGGGTAGAAAATTGTTTTCACATAAGTGTTCAGCATGTCTTCTTGCCCTAAATCGAACATCTAATCAACTCCAAATAAAAATTTTAATTTTGACAAACTTTCCGGTTTAGGCCGGATTCCGGTCGAAATACTTTTCAGCATGTCGTCCTTCCTCTAAACCGAACATCTAATCAACTTCAAATAAAACTTTACTTTCAACAAACTTTCCGGTTTGGGCCGGACTCAAGGCGAAATACTTGTCCGTCGAGAAAATCTTTTCACCATCGTGTTCAGCATGTCTTCTTACCCCATAATCAACTACATTAGCTGTTTCAAAATATTCTGTTTGTCCCTTAATTTGAACCCCCACCCCTAAATGTAGGGCTACAAAGCCCATCTACGAACATGACTGGTCCGACGACACAACGAATCCTCACACCAAGTTTCATCAAAATATCTCATTCCCTTCGAGAGTTATCGTCCTTACAGAAATTGTTTTCACATAAGTGTTCAGCATGTCTTCTTGCCCTAAATCGAACATCTAATCAACTTCAAATAAAACTTTTAATTTTAACAAACTTTCCGGTTTGGGCCGGATTCCGGTCGAAATACTTGTCCGTCGAGAAAATAGTTTTCACCATCGTTTTCAGCATGTCGTCCTTCCTCTAAATCGAACATCTAATCAACTTCAAATAAAACTTTTATTTTAAACAAACTTTCCGGTTTTGGCCGGATTCCGGGCGAACTACTTGTTCGATGACAAAATGGTTTTCACCATCGTGTTCAGCATGTCTTCTTACCCCAAAATCAACTATCACATTAGCTGTTTCAAAATATTCTGTTTGTCCCGTAATTTGAATAGGGCTACAAAGCCCAGCCCATCTACGAACATGACTGGTCCGACGACCCAACGAATCCTCACACCAAGTTTCATTAAAATATCTCATTCCCTTCGAGAGTTATCGTCCGTACAGACGGACAACTTTTGCGATGTCATAGGTATCCCTTCACTTACGTTTTGGGATCCCAAAAATAGGTGACTCACTCATACCACATATTACTTATCTCATTCTCAAACATCATATTTAATGTCACAACAGCTGACAATCCTGTCATCACTATGGACGTACAACCAATTCTGTACAAAATTTAATCAATGAGGCCAATTGTTAGCTCAGGTCATGATTCCTGAGTAACACAAACAATAATGACAACAAAATCACTGGTGAAAAGTCAGAGGCGTTACTAGCCTAAATGTTTGGGGGGGGGAAGCATTTACCGACTGGCTGGTAATATTTACCGACTTTTTCTGCAGAAAAAACTACTGCGTTCAACAACAAAAATATTTTCGAATCCGTCAAAACAGTTGATTTTTTTTCATGAAAACAGCTGGTTTTTCTGAGAATTGGTCGATTTTTCGTCAAAATAGTGGGTTTTTCTAAAAAATTACTTATTTTTCTGAAAATAAGTCATTTTTTTTTTAAATTTGAAAACACTAACAAACGAGGGCAGGGAGTCCCTCGCGGTAATTTAGAGGGGAGCAATCAGTTACTGGACATCAGGAAGATGGTTCTCACAGCAGCAAAAGGAAACTTCCAAATCAGTGTCCCAAAGTCGGGTATTGCAGAGATTTACTTCCACGATGAGCAATTAGCAAACCGCTTTCTGCAAATTCCTAATTCCCTCTCTCTAGCAGGTGTGCCAGTGGAGGCTGCCAAACGCCGGAGAGAGAGAGGCTTCACCGGTATGTGTCCATTAATGTCAACAGCGAGATGAACAGAGAATTGATTGATCGACTCATCCGGCAACCTGATCACCTTGAAGTCGGCTACCCGCCCGAAAACCAGCAAAGACGGACAGCTTGTGGAAAGCAAATCAGTACTGGTAGAGTCGGCAGAAGAATGGACAAGAGGGGTTTACCCATACGGCCAACACATACGGTGGAAGCCACACAAACCAAAGCCGCTGCAATGCTCCATCTGTCTCATGCATGGTCACACACAAAAAACATTGCAGACAAAAAGCTGTATCCTGCAAGAACTGCGGTAAGGACGACCACGAGTTGTTTGCAAAAACTGCAAAATGTTTGGTCACTCCGCCATGCAGAAGCAACATTGCCCCTCACCAGAAGAGAGCCGAGATCCTGAGGTTGTCCCATCAGCTGTATATTCCATATGCCATAGTAGCAGCATCAACACCAAAGAAAGTTGAACAACATACCTACAACCCATCATCGGCATCGTCAGGCTACCCAACTGAATCATCCAGAATGTTCCGAGCGAGCCCCACCTAGCCAAGCAGCAGACACCTACCAGCAACCTACGCCAGGCATGGGGGAAAGGTATCCAGCCAATCCATGAGAGAACGCAACTACAATCAGCCGGCAACAACACTCTGACAGCTCCTCAGCCCAACAACCAAGCTGCCATGGGTGGACCCTCCGAGGCAAAAGATTGCAAAGTACCTGGCTATGATGCACATCATCAGCAGCAGCAAAAAACCATCGAAGGGAAGGCAATCCTAACCAGGAAGGCCATAACAACCCTACTCGGGGCAAACATCTGGCAGCTGGCCACTCAAGAACTCCCAACAGCTCAATCCCACCAAGAAATGAAGCCAAAACCCCAGAAAATCCGCAACGTGTAAGTGGAAACCCCAGCCAACAGAATGTCTCACCAAAAGCCAGTGAAGGGGGAGCAACACTAAGCAATGACGAGTAGAAGAACCTCCAACCTACGAATCCTCCAGTGGAATGTGGTATCCTTTTCAAACCAGAAGTTAACTGAACTTACTAGCTCCTCGTTTTATCACCCTTATTTTACCCGACATTCGGAGGATTTAGCTCATGAGAGAAGAAATACAACAAGAGCAGGGTTTGTTCTCAGGAGTATAGGTGTGAGAGTCTGGAATGACCTTCCAGAATCGGTCAGAGCGGCTGTAAGCCCGGTATCGTTCAAGAGAATGGTTAAATCCCATTCTTTGAAATCAGAATCATCAGAATCAGAATCATTTATTTACACAAACTATCGTAGTCAAGAAGAGAACTCAACTACATGGCGCTTGGGCTTACAAATTAAAAGAGGACACAAATAAGAACAGAAACTTCAGAACTTATTAAACACTGACGTGTAATACGGACCGAACGTGTTTGAAAACCTATTTGTTCGTGTGGTAGGCGGTACCAGTTTTTCTTTGTTTTTAGACCTAGTGTCAACTCGATTCGACATGCCCGGTGGTAGTATGGCCCTATGTTTGTCACTTGGTAGAAGAATTGACCAAATTTGCATATCAAACTGAACCGACGGTCGTAAAGGGACGGTAGTTGTAAGGTTGATAATGCTGATTCATAATCAGTAAATGCTTCACACAATATTACTTTAGCGGCTCATTTCTGTATTGACTCAAGTTGATCACTTAAGTATCCTGTGTTATTGACTTGAGGCCCCCAAACAGGGTAAGCATACTCTACAATTGGTCGGATATATGTCAGGTACGCCAGCTTTAGTTGCGACACTGAAAAACCGAATCGACGCATTAAGATAAGGGTACGCATAGCACAGTTGGCTTTTCTTACTATTGTATCAACGTGAAGACTAAACGAGCAATCAACGCTAAACGTGACGCCGAGAATAACAGCCGAAGGTACACTAGGATACAGTGGCGGAGGGCACACAAAATCCCTTTTCAGGGGATTAAAGCGAAGGATTTGGGTTTTCCCTTCGTTGATTTGTAGGCTGTTAGTTGCACATTGGTCTTTAAAATTGCTGAATGTTTCGTCACAGAACTGAGGAACTGCCTGGGATTTCTCGATAATGTAATTGAGAAGAACCGACAGATCGTCAACGTACTTCAATCTTTCATCGAACCCAGAAAGGACAAAATTTATCAGTGCCAAAAACAACAGTGCCGCAAGTTTTGTGCCTTGTGGAGCTCCGCACGTTAGCTCAGCCCATTCGGAATCAGTGTCTCCTGGGAAAAGACTGTACACGCCTAAGTAGACAGTTGTGCTGCTGCCTTTTAAGCATCCACACTGGTACGGGTCGAGGGATCCAGAGACCTGTGACATCAGCTCACGGTAAAAAAAAGAAAAGAAGTGTGATAAGAGGAAAGAGTATTTATTTAATATTATTTTTTTATTTATTACTCTGTATCTTCTTCCCCTATTTCGAACACCTAATCAGCTTCAAATAAAAATTTAACTTACAAATTTTTCCTGTTCCAGCCGGATTCCGGGCGAAATATATGTCCGGGTAAAAAATTATTGTCATGCACAGATTCAGCTTCTCTTCGTACCCTTAAATCGGACATCTATTTAACTACTAATAAAACTTTAACTTTAACAATTTTCCGGTTTTGGCCCTAGTTCGGGCGAACTACTGGTCCGGGTAGAAAATGGTTTCTTACCCCTAAATGCAACATCTAATCTGTGTTCAGAATGTCTTCTTACCCCATAATCGACTATCTCATCAGCTGTTTAAAAATCAATCGTTTATCTCATTAGCTGTTTAAAAATATTTTGTTTGTCCCTTAATTTGAACCCCCACCCCTAGATGTAGGGCTCTAGAGCCCATCTACGAACTCGACCTTTCCGTTCTTCCAAAGGATCCTCCCACAAGTTTCGTCAAAATATCTCATTCCCTTCGAGAGTTATCGTGCTCACGGAAAGACGGACAACTTTTGCGGAGTCATAGGTATCCCTCCACTCACGTTTTGGGATCCCAGTAGATAATCTAGCGGTCAAAACTGGCACTAGTCTTCAAAACTTGCTTGTTTTAATTAATTAAAAATACGGTGGAAATAGTGAAGGCGAAGGAGGAACTAAATAAAAATATTATCAAAGGTATTGCCTTGGACAGTTTTAAAGCAACCATTTCACAACTGTGATCGTCATTTCCGAGTATTTCGTGGATTCATTTCCGGAAATCGCTAGTGCCATCTAGTTTGACTAAGCGAACACTTACTGAATGTTCCTGATTCATTTTCCGGAAATTGCCAGTGCCATCTAGCTTGAGTAAGCGAACACTTCCTGAACGTTTACAGGAGATTACGTTAACGACCACTAGACTGTGCAACAGTCAATCCCGGAATGTCCGGTTCAAATAAAAGGCAACGAGAATTTCCAAAAAAAGGTGTGGACAAATGTAAAGCATGCGATTTAAGTTTGGAGGATGATGATCCAGCAATCCAGTGCGATTTGTGTCGATCGTGGCTTTGCATTAGTTGCTTAGACATTACCGAGCCACAGTATGAGCTCTGGACTAAAATGACACGCAGATTTGATTCGCAATGGTTTTGCGTTACTTGCAAGCTTCAGCAGCAACAGCCCAGCTATGAGACACATGGCCCCTCTAGAGAAGTTATAAAGTCTTCTATGCGGGAAGTGTTGCAGGAGTTCAAGGAGGAGCTCAAGGACGAGTTACGCACCGAATTTGCCACCATGCTTTCTCCCATTCAAGAGCGATTGAAGATACTGGAGGAATCTGTCATAATGAAATGTTCCGTCGACGAGGTTCAGAAGTGTATTAGTGATAAACTCTCCGGAGAAATAGACAGAATTGATGCTCGCCTGACACAAATAAGTGCAAATGCCCCAGGACACGGTTCTCAGCAACGATGTTCATCGGTGGACCTAGTTACCGATCTAGCGAATAAGCAGAAAAACTTGATGATTTATGGCCTTCCAGAAAATCCCAAACTCTTTTGTCTGCTGCACCCGTGCAAACCTCCTTCACTGTCAGAGTTGGTAAACACTCTGTTGGTCGCACACGGCCAATCAAAGTTATGTTTCATGAGGCAGTTGAACGCGACATAGAAGCTGTGTACTTAGCAACTGAACGATCCAAAATTGTTGCACAATTCAATAATTTCAACTTTAGCCACGACAAAACGGAAGCTGAGCGCATACAAGAAAAAGTATGACCAGCTCAAGCAGGAATTAGCTGAAAAGTTCAAGGCGGGAGATGACAGTTGGCGAATTCGCAGGGGACGTAGTGGTTATGAAATCGGGAAGAAAAAGGAGTTTCGTGTCCAGGGAAATTCCTCAGAGACCTCGCAAATGGAACAATAATCTCCTGGTCATGTACACGAACGCTGATTCTCTTTCGAACAAATATGAAGAATTGGAATCTGTAGTTGTAGTGAAGCAACCATCTATTATTGTAGTAACTGAAGCTCTACAAAAAAATTGTTTAAATCCAAGTTCTTATCTTCGTCAGCTCAAAGGGTATACTTTATTATCTCATGAGAAATTTAGAAGAGGTATTGTGATTTATGTTAGTCAGGACTTAAAATTCAGTGAGGTAACCAATCAAATCGGTTCAAATATTGTTGAAAGCCTGTGTGTCGATATCCAGCTACCTCGATCAAGTGTTCCACTGCGGATCGTAGCCATTTATCGAAGCCCTACAAAAGATAGCAGTTCTGAAGCAAATGACCAGTTAATTTTGCAGTATTTGAGAGAGTTGTCAGTTATTAATAACAAGATTTTGGTCGTTGGCGACTTCAATTTACCTCGTATTGATTGGTTGACGGGAACACCAACCGTTGGTTCTGAGTCATACGAGTCACAGTTTCTTGACACGTTACACCAGTCTTTTTTATTTCAACATGTGAAAGGCCCTACTCGCGGCCGTGGTGGGAATCACCCCTCTGTTCTTGACCTTGTTATTTCTAAAAATGAAACGGACCTGTCCTCTTTCGAGTTTGGTTCACCGTTAGGAAAAAGTGATCATTCAGTTTCGTTTATGAAATTTAAGGCTGAAGCCCCGACTATGCCCACCACTAATGTACAACACGATTATCACAAAGTTGATTATGATTCTTTTAAGGAATATGTTGCTTCAGTTGATTTAGTTACTAAATTCAGTGAGGAGGGGAAAGGACCAGATGAGATGTTTGAGCTTTTAAGACGTGTTCTTACGGAAGGTAGAGATAAGTTTGTACCAAGAAAAGTATTGCCTCGGGGAAGAATAAAAAGGCGGACTTTGCCAAAGTTTATTCTGGAAGCGATTGAAGAGAAGAATAGTAGATGGAGGAGGTACATGGAAGGTAAAACTAATGAAGACTGGGATTCATACAAAAAAGCACGAAACAAAGCAACCAAGGTTCTTAAAATAAACCGTGAAAATGTTGAAACTTCAGTAATTGCATCTCTGAAAAAGTTCCCAAAAAGATACTGGAAGTACGTTAATAAAAATATTGAAACAGTATCTACTTCTTCAATTTCATTTATGAATGATGTTGGTGGTGAAATACATGACGATCAAGAAAAATCGGAAGCATTCAATAACATGTTTTCGTCTGTTTTCGTATCCCCGTCCCCAACAGCTTCTCTTGTTTCCACCCCAGATTTCCAACCAGAAGTAACTTTTGATGATGGAGATGTTTCAAATGAGACGGTACTCGGTAAACTCAACAAATTAAATTGTAACAAAGCTCATGATATACATTGTTTTTCAAACGTCATGATTTCTCGCCTTGCGTCAGTCCTTTCTGCTCCTTTAACTGTTTTGTATAATAAGTGTTTAGCAACTTGAAGATGCCCTGCTGCATGGAAAGAAGCGATAGTAAAGCCACTGCATAAAAAAGGTTCAAAGTCAAAATTAAGTAATTATCGGCCAATATCCAACACTTCCATATTTTGTCGCATTTTTGAAAAAATAATAGTGTCTCGTATTCAGGATTATTTTGAGAAGAATGGGCTATGGCACCCTTCACAGCATGGTTTCAGAAAGAAAAGATCATGCAACACGCAGCTTTTAGAAGTTGTATCAGATTTTCAGAAAATGGGTGATCTTGGTGTGTTGTTCGACTGCGTCTATTTTGACTATTCCAAAGCGTTCGATAAAATTTCAACACGACTTCTTCTACAAAAATATTCTAGTTATAAAATAGGTAGAAGGTCGTTAGCATGGATTGAGGATTATTTAACAAATAGGAGTCAACGAGTGCTAGTAGGTAGTGCATTGTCATCTTCAGCGAAAGTGTTGAGTGGTGTACCACAAGGTAGCTGCATTGGACCAGTACTGTTCTGTCTTTTCATCAATGATTTGCCTCTCGTGATTAAAAATTCTACAGTAAAATTATTTGCCGACGATGTCAAGTTATTCCGGAAGGTTGAAAATCAGTACGATTGTAAACTGCTGCAAGATGATATTGATTCGCTTCATGAATGGTCAAACCGCAACTCCATGTTCGTAAATGTAGATAAGACTACTGTAGTTCATTATTTGTCAAGTAGTGGAACGGAATTTCAGTACAGTATTGGTTCATCCAGCATTTGCACTACAGAAGTGGTTCGTGACTTAGGTGTTTACTTCGACAAGCATTTGAAATTTGATAGACATGTAGCTACCACAAGTAACAATGCAAATTTTCGTGTCCATACTATTAGACGCACATTCAGAAAATTCAACCTACGAACGTTATATACATCGCTGGTAAGGCCTTTGGTGGAGTACAATTCTTCGGTTTGGTACCCTATGAATAAAACGGATAGATTACGCATTGAGAAAGTTCAAAGACGCGCAACAAAGCTTGTACCTTATTTGAGAAATCTGTCGTATCCGCGTAGAATGAAAAGTTTAGAGTTGCCTAGCCTATATTTCAGACGTAAACGTGCTGATTTGTTGAATGTATATAGGATAGTGCGAGGAGTTGACAATGTTAACCCTGAAGATTTATTTATTTTTTCAAATTACCCGTCAACACGTCAGCACAGATTTAAACTTTATCAGCCAAAGCCAAACCGACGTGTTGGCATTTATAGTACGTCAACATTTTATTCGAGTGCTTATGCAGACCCATTTTTGCCAACTTAAGTTTAATTCAGTTTATTTTTCATTGTATAGATTTATTTGTATTACTAGTGCCTTATGTTCACATTGTATGTAGTGACAAGTCTTTATGACTTACCACTTTTGGTGATAATAAATAAATAAATAAAATAAGGATGGTGTACACCCATGGATGGGTATTCTTTTTTGATTTTGCATCTAGGTTAATGTTGTTTTGTAACTGTAGTCGTTGTTTTTTCACCATAATTCACCATCTGAGTGATGGTGAATTACAGCTTGCAAACAATAGTATCTCTGATGGTGGAGCTGGCCCTTTAGGTTTCAGACATGGTGTTGACAGTAGTCCGTTCCCAGACCAAAATGCAGCCAGATCAGACAGAGGCGATGGAGCACCAGATTTTCCAGAATCAAGTAACCCTTATGACTCACTGACCGTTAGTGTAGCTGAACCAGAATCTTCCATTCCTGATGCTAAAAATGAACATTCAGTAATGGAGGAGGTACAAGTTGACGAACAAGAGCTTTTACGTGCAAAATTACCAAGACAACCAAGCACGAAGAAAAGGAGGAAAGATGGACTTGTTTATTAAAGTTCGTACAAGAAAGGGGTAATGCAACCAGGAAAGAAACAGAAAGAAACCCCTTGCCTTGGACCAGAGAAGAAATGTGTTCACAGCAAACGCTTCTCCGAAGACATGAGCAAACATATCTTTAACAGATTTTACACTCTGAATTCGTTTGAAAGATATAGGGACTGGATCTTTTCGCATGTTCAGTCGACAGCAGTTCAAAGAGTGACAACCTCACATAAAACGATACGGAAGTCGACCTTCCTTTATTATCATCCTTGCCACCCTAGACATCGGAAAAAAATAGTAGAGGAATAGTCCTAAAGGGTGATCTCGGAGCTGCATTAGATGACAGAAGAGGCTCCAAGAAACAAGTACACTACTGAAACTGTAGAAGCAGCAAAGAAATGGATCAAATTGCTTCCAGTTATGGCGTCGTATTACAGCAGACAAAACTCCAAGCCGGTTTACTTGCCGTCGGAGTTAAAGAACAGGAGGTTTTTGTTTGACCAGTACCGTAAACACTAGTCGCGTTTTCGATTGCCTGTCTCCTCAGTCCTTTCTCCACAGTCCTCTGTCCGTTGTGCTAAGTTGACCGTTTTTCGCACTCCTGAACAGAAAGTCAACCGTGTTGCAAAAAAACCGCCTATTCCTACGGAATTGCCGGGAAATTCAAATTGCTGTAAGCATGGATAAAGAAAAGTTGCTTTTACTAATGGAAGTTGCCAAAAATCTCTCTCAAGATGCTTCTAGTGATGATGAGGAAGAGGAAGATGAAATTTACAGCCAGTTTTCGATTAATGGCCAATATGACGAGCATAGCCTAAAACTGAGGATAGAACTAGATAATATGAAGAAAATCCTCAAGGATTCGGTATGGATCACTCTGGTATCACTAAGAGTGGGGCTTAACTACCGAGATTTTTCACCTGGATTCCGGGTTGATTTCCAGTTTTCATCGTGCGGTTTCCGGTAGTGAAGATGGGTCTTTTTCCGTCCAGTTGTACACCAAGCGAATCAGGAAAAAAGGGGCTTTTGACCTTTCAGACTCCCAGAATCGAGAAGCGTTTAAAACAAAAGTTGGTCAATTTTACGGGACCCCAGATTCCTGATTTTCTGGGTAGTGAAGACCCACTCTAAAGCTGTTTTCAGTTTGGAACAGCTTGGTTGAACAGCCATTTTATTTCTAAAAATTCACTAACTTGCGATGTTGCATGAATTAATTAGGGTTATTATCCTTCATACAACATATGCCATTTATCATTGCTGTATTCTGTTCTTTCCAACACCACCACCCAACTTTAACGTGAGATACTCACTGCTCTGTGAATTAATTATGCCGAATCAGTGCCAGCCTAGAATACTATTTTATTCTGGAATTTCCATCTTGCTGTGGGCCCTCCCTGCATATGGGGAGGGTGACGAAAAGTCTTGTGACTGTCCTGTATGTGTAGAGGGTCTATGAGAAGTTAAAGGATCCCACTTTTCACAGACCCTTCCATATGCAGGGAGAGTGCATGAGGAGATGAAGATCCAGAATAAAATGTTGTGTTCTAAATGTCAGTGTTCTAGACTGGCAAAGGTGATATGTTTCAGTACAGAATCAGAACTCCAACTTAGTTTTGAAGTGTGAGTCATATGGCATTGTTTACAAAAGTACCAGAAATTTAGTCTGCAATGAAAGCCTGTAAAAATACCTAAACATTATTGTTATGTTCCTGAGTTGTTCGCATTTCTGCAGTAACTTATACAACTGTTACTGACCATTATAAGTCACACTGCTTTTGAAGTACTGATACCTATTTGTACATATGCCTTTTAAATACCCACTTATTTTTACATTCAGTTTTAATAAAGTTACTTTTTATTACAGATACGGCCTAAAGTTCAAAACTATATGGAGGTGACAGTCCCCATGATGTCAGATGAAGCTTTTCGGGAGAATTTCAGGTTGTCACGGACTTCCTACAGTGCAGTTTTGAAAATCCTGCAAGAATCAAATTACTTTCCATTGTCAGCTGATGCCAGTGGTCAGCGTAATTTCGAATCAGTGCCAATAATTTTTTAGAAAGCTCTGCAAGTGGCACTATGGTACATTGCAAACCAGTGCTCCATGCGGGATGTTGCAGATAGATTTGGCATAGCCAAGTCGAGTGTGTTCAAGTGTGTTCATAAAATTTGCAAGCTCATTACTGCAGTGTCACCCAAGTTTATTTTGTGGCCTAAGTCAAGGAGTGACTTGAACCGTATTGAAGCAGAATTCTCAAGCAGAGCAAGATTTCCTGGGGTGATAGGTGCTATTGATGGGTCACACATACGAATTGTATGTAGTGATAATTCACAACAGAAAGCTTACTGCAATCGAAAAGGATACCACAGCATGCTTCTACAAGGCATTTGTGATGCCAACAAAATGTTTACCAATGTCTTTGTTGGATTCCCAGGGTCCTGCCATGATGCCAGAGTGTTTCAGAGCAGTAGCATTGGGCAATCAGTTGTAGGAGGCTCAGTGGATGTTGTGCCGAGTGGTTGGCTTATCATAGGGGACTCTGCTTACCCTATAAGTGAACAGCTCATGGTTCCTTATAAAGCAGTAAGTACTCTAACTGCAGAACAAATGAACTTTAACAAAAAGTTGTCATGCACACGAATTGTTATTGAACATGCTTTTGGACTATTAAAGGGAAGATGGCGAAGACTGCGTTGTCTTGAAGTGAAGCTAAAATCTCTACCCTATGTGATTACAGCATGTTGTGTGCTACACAACATCTGTCAAATGAACGAAGAAATCATCGAGGAATGGTATGATGAGAATGATGTACTTGTACAACCTCTTCCAGAATTTCAGTGGCTTCAACACCAAACCGTGCTGCTGCTCAGAGAAAAAGAGATACTATTGCTCATGGACTGCCACGGAATTGATTGGATACATTCTTTTGAATACAAAATTTATTTTGATTGGAAAAGAGACTTAAGGAACAGAGACTTAAAAATCTCATTTTAGTAAGATACAAACTGGTGCTCAATTATAATCAGATCACACACCTATTAAAATTCCCAACAGGGTAACTTGTTATGCAACATTTCACTTATTCTGAATCAGAATTACTACTACTTCTTCGTGGTTTCTTCTTGTCCTTTCGAGCTTTGTTTGGTACTGTCTGAAATGCTCTTTCTAGTATACTCAGCATTCGGTCTGTCTGCTCTTCTTTTTTCTTATCACGAGCCTCCCTGTATGCTCTGTTCTTCTCCCTCTCCTTCTGACTTTGCTCCATGTGTTCAACAATTTTTTCCTGGAATTTGGCACTAGAGGATGCTCTGTTCTGATCTTCATGTTCAATTCTTGCTAGTGCATCACTCAGGTCTTTTTTCACACTCCTCCTTACTCTTTTTCCTGCAGGTGGCACTAATGGACTTGCTTCTTCCACATCATCATTTTCTGCTTCATGCTCCACACTTGACTCATCACTTTTTTCACCTAATCCACCTCTTTTCATAACCGGCTCTTTTTTATTTGTGTCAATCACAATTGGCGGAACCGTGGCATGAGACCCCTTTTCAAGTTCATCTAAGTCATCAAAAAATGGTGGAGGAGGCTCAGTTCCACCACCTGTAGCAGATTTTTTCATACAGAATGACTTGTAGGACACTTTAATACCTTGGAACTTGTTGCTCAGCTTATCCTTGGGTTTATCTCCCAAGTTGAACCCCATCTCACACATTACCTCACTTAAAGAGACCCATAATCCACGAGTATTTCCACCCTTGTAAACTTTTTTGAATTTGTCCATCTTCAACAGGGCAAGCAATGTTTTCGTTCCAATCTCATCATTTCTGACAACTTCAGGAGCTTTGCTTTTGCTATTGCTCCAAAGTATTGCAGAAGTTGGAATATATCCATTCAACAGTTCTTTAGCTGCATCACTTTCCTCAGTCTTCTCCTTCCACCCTGTTTCCTTCAGTATATTGATAAGGGTTTCCTTGTTCTAGCAGTTTATTGCTAGTTCCTCTTCTCCCCAGTGTAACTCTGTGCCACCATCTAAAAAAAAAATGTACTGTTAGTGAAGAAAACTAACGGAACTGCAGTCATCTGGGATCGAACCAGTGGTCTTTGAACTGAAAGTCGAGTGCACTACCCATTGCTCTGGGCACGTGATAAATAAATAAAATAGAAAAATCTGGAAGGCATAGTGCAAGCTTTTTCATATTTACTGCACTCGAATACAGTGGCTTTCGTAAACTGCCATGTTGTTTTCAAACCTCGAAATTTGATATACAAGAATTCCTGCTTAAAACAGCAATACTTGGTCAGGAAAATTCTGGAGATTCCACTAGAAGGCTAGAAATAGTACTATCTCTATGCTAGGGACTTAATTAATAATAATATTTTTCACAGACCCTCCCTATATATAGGGAGGGTCCTGAACTTTTTATAGACCCTCTCCATATGCAGGGGCAATTGGTGTTATTAGGACAGAGCCACTGCCATCAACACAAATCACACAGAGAGGTCAGGTAACCAACATGAATTGGGGGTCTGACTGTACTGAAATGTATCACATACATTGGGGATAGTCAGATTTATTGAGCGCCTACCTGATGTTAATATTTTTCGTGGAAAATTGAAAGAATACAGAGATGGTAAATGTGGTAGGAGTGACGAAGGAACTGTCTGACTTAACATAAATGCAGCATATAGGCCTACGTCAAGTATCAAGGAGAAATATTTACTGTGATACTCCTAGGCTAGTTAGCCTAAATGTACAGGAAAGTTCCACTGCTACTTTATTAGGTACAGTGATACTTCTTTATGTTATACTCACAATCCAGGATAAAAACTCCATTCTTATAATCTTTCACCACTGCCTCCATTCTTCTATGAATGCTTTCCACAAAGCTCAAGTCCAAGTATATTCAAACTTTCTGCCAAATCAGAGGAGAAAGTAGCTCTGGAGCAAGTTCTCCGTTCTGCCCAGTCCTTGGGAGACAGTCCTTTCTCATTTCTGCGAAAACGGCATTTTGCACTAAGTACTGTCTCGTAATTCGGCAAAAACGGTCAAAATGCAAAACGGAGGACTAAGGCCTTAGGAGACAGGCTATCGAAAACGCGACTACTGTCTTAGCAAGCAGTTTGGATGCTTACAGAAAAAGTCCTTCGAGCGAATCCTGGGTACCTTTGACATCAAATTCCACAAACAGAAAAAAGAATAGTGTACGAAATGTGAACTGCAACTCATAAGGAACTATCCGACGCCGAGAAAGTGGAGCTTGCCGATCACATTGTAGAAAAACAAGCAACATACAGAGAACATGCCAGAGATCGTGAAGCAGCTCAAGAAGACGACGCGATCCTATGTGCTTCTTTTGACTTACAGAGGGTCTTAACTGCGACCAATGGCGAAAGCATGCTCCTGTACTACAGTCGAAAATTGGTCGTTGATAACCTCACTGTGTATGAAGTAAAGACACGTGACGCCTTCTGTTACGTCTGCGAAGAAAAGAATGGGTAAAGGGGGGTGAACGAATTAGCTACGAGCCTTTTCAAGTGGCTGCAAGATGTTGATGCAAGGAAGATAGTAAAAAAGGGTATACTGTACTGCGACTGCTGGGGAATGCAGAGCCGCAACAAACCGATGTTGTCCATGCTGCACTATTTACTGTAGAAGCAGCAAAGAAATGGATCAAATTGCTTCCAGTTATGATTCGACGTCTACTGCTATCATTTGAAAATTTGGGAATACACCCAAAATTTCGACTGCGTTGGGGTCTCTAAAAGGTTTAATCCGCTACTGGGATGCAGCGTTTACAAGAAGAGGCAAACTTGAACACAATCCGGCCTTGGTTGGCGACAGGACAACATTCAAACATAGAGGGAAAAAAAAAAAAGTTTCTTCAAGGCATAAAATTCGCAAAATGTTTTGATGGGAGTACTAATGACAACGACATTGACCGCTACTGCTTTCAAAGGCTAGCTACATTTTTTTCAGACTTTTTCGCCAACTCCCCAGCAGAATTCCTTTCATGTAGAAAGGAATTTTTGTCAGTATAAACGCTGCACCAGATCAGTTGACCTATCTGCTTTCAGCTAGTGCCTAAAGCCTCAGATCGTATTGTGTTTTAGGCATACCTAGTCGACTTCCATCAGTTTTTTTTTACAATTTTCTACGCTCTGGTAAATAAAGAATGTAGAATTTACACTTTATTACAGTACAAAGCACAAGCTATTTTGGAATAAGTTTCAAGCGAAAACATTAAAAGCACACGAAAATATTTTTAGCAAAAGAAAGACATCACTAATCTGCGGATAGGCGATGAGGGTTGGGCGCTAACATACTGGAATTCCTGTCAGGATTATCGGCGCCGTCATCAATTCCATAGAAAGGTTGAGATTTTCTACTTAACAATGAAAAATCCGGCTGACCATCTCTCCGCACGACAGATTTAATATTTGCGTTTTTTATCTGAATTTTCAGTTCTTAATTATCGAATCTCGTACAAATTACCGTTTTGCTCTTCTCAGTTCTCGCTTTTGACAAAACGCTAATTTAAACACCCGTTAATTCCTGTTTGTACGGGTTGAATATCCGCCCTTCACTGACCAATCAGGAAGGAGAAACGAGCACAAGAATCGAAAAGTGGCAATGGAAGCCTTGATTCTCCAGAATGGCGAAGCTTTTCCTGTTCTCGATTCTGACAAGAACACAAGAAAAGGAAATTGGCTTTACATCAATAGTAAAAAATACGCAAATAGAAGAATTGAGAGGACCGCAAGGAGTAACTAATATCGATCTGGACGGAGAGTCACCTGCAGTGGAAATGTTGCACCCTACCCGATGACAACAGACCAGAGTAAATAATTGACAAACTCGACCTTTGACCTAGAATAGTACTTGAACCATAATCACGCGGGACTCTTACTGTTACTGTTCATTTAGGTCTTCCTTTCGATGAAGTCCCTCCGTTCGAGCAACCATGTGTTTGTCGAACATATATGCAGCCAATTTGTTCGCACAACATGGTTAAAAAGAACGCGCATTCTTGTGTTAATTTAAAGCACCTTTCACGCTGTTCCAGTATTGAATACCTCATTCAGCTCGTAAAGCAATCTAAGTTAAACACCCTTTCATGCTGCCGACTTCAACTGTGTATGAAGTCGGCACAGATAATAGATAATTCTGTTATGACGTCATGTTTTGACGTAAAAACTACCCATCGGCTTGTCTGTTATCTGTTTTTTAGATTACATTGAACTGCGCACTGCTTTGGCTGTTATACGCCTTTGTCCAGCCCAGTTGACTTTTAGCAAAAACAGGAAAAAAATTTACAAAACCGTTTTTTCTGACGACGGAGATTCTCGCAAACGATCATCGGTAACACTAGGTTGTCCTTTAGGATGTACAGATGACTGATGTTATGGCCATTTCAAGCGTTATCTTTTCCAGCAACATAACATTTAAAATGGTTACATAGTCCCCGGAGAGACATGTTCAAAAAGATGAAACTTCTAACAAAAAAGGTTCGATGCCTCTTGCAAACGCGGTTAAAATTTTGCTAATTTGAACACACAGACACGCATCTTTGCTTTAAAGCACGCCTCGTACTATTTACTGTTTATGTTCCAACGATCAGAACTATCCGAATACAATAAAACTAAGCTCTGCTTGTAACAGATTGTCCACTTTGGCCGTTTAAGCCTTTTCCCAGACACACTGACTTCTAGCAAAACCAGGCACAAACCAGAAAGCCGGTTCTACGCATCAATAGCATAATAGTCGGACACTCATCGTTAGCATACTGTTCATGGAAACTAGTGAACGTGGCAGGTGCAAAGATTAGTGAGTTGTCGGTAGCGGGTTTAGAATGTAACATATGAAATTTGGGTCTCCGGCTTTACGAATTAATCAAAACGGTTACTGAAGCAGGTTGCATTGGCATTACAGCTACGACGTACGACGGGTCCTTCAAATGTTATAGCGGATTAACTCGCGGACCCATTAACTGATAGTAGAAATGAACGGAAAAATAAAAATTCTCAGTCAGCAGAACTGGAGCCCGCAACCTTCGGCTTGATATACCGACGCTCTAACCACTTCAGCTAACAGGGGGCTTGTAAACAAAGTTCGTACACCACTCCATTCGCCAGTTAGTAACGGCCTATAGGAACAGTGATCTCGTTCGAGACAAATTTATCTTATCCTTTCTTACTGAGCGACAATATTTTTCGAAAACGGAACATTTAAAGGAATCAGAACAAGAAACAGTTATCTCATTAAAAAGTTCCGCCTCGCTCATCCGTCTGCGGCTCTGCTGAGATCCGTCAAGAGAACGGAGCAAAATTATAATCACCCATGGAGCTCCATGATCTTTCGGTCTGGCGAGTTGTAATTACTTGGGTTCAAAGATGGGCGAATCCGAATCCGGATTCGGATTCGAATCCAGGATTCGTCCTTTTGGCCGGATTCGAATCTTCTGCATTCGGATTCGGACTCGGATTCCAAACCTCCAATCTTACGAATCCGCTGAAATTTCTAGTCTACATCCTTCAAGCTTCCGTTGCCCGATCGTTGCCCGACACAGTGTGTTTTGTCACTAATTTTTCCGTTTTTACCACCAACCCAGTAATCTATCACAATATCTGATTTTGAAAACAGCACATTTTGTCACCTTGAATTTTTAAACTATAACTTATGTACAAAATTTAATTTCTGTTAAGGTCGGATTCGAATCCTGATTCGAATCCTCAGCATGAAATGGTGGATTCGGATTCGTACCTAGCCCTGGATTCCGATTCGGATTCGAATCCTTTCATGATCGGATTCGCCCATCTCTACTTGGGTTGTTGTTTTTATTTTTTTTTATTTTTCTACTATAATCCGTCTGTGCCTTGAGGGGTTATAAACAAAATTTAATTTGATTTTAATTTAGTAAACGTAAATATTCTCAGGAATGAAATTTAACTCCAGAATGTGCATCCACGCGTCAAATATTATCAAACTCCTGACAGTGTAGCAGTTCGCATGAAAATCCGAGGCAAAACGCAACTAAACACACAAAGATCATAAAATCAAGAGCCTAAAATACTCTATTGACTTAAACTTTGACGAAAACAGCAGTCTGCGCAACACTGGAGGGGGCATCGGACGGCGCACCGGCTCGCATTGTTTGCCACTGAACAACCAACCCTACTAAAGCGGGACTGTATGTCGGCTTGACTGTAGTCTGAACTCCGACCTTATTGGAACGCCTCCATATAACACACCTGAAAATGAAAATTATAACAACAATCGAAGAACAATCTACAAATATTTACCAATATTTGGTCCCGTTACAAGTAAGTGGTGAAGACAAAAGAGCTGAAGACGTATGACGGGGCCACCGAAGGAGTACTTGCTGGGATTGCCGGAGTAAGCGTAATGCACTTTATCTAGTTATTATTATTTCTACCTCCTAGAGGCTGTTCACCTTCAAGACCTAAGCGGATAGAGCCGACTTTTTCACAGCCTTTTCAATCCTTCCTGACCCAACCAATTGTTTTGGTCTTCTAGCTAGCCTACTATGCACATCATGCGAAAAACGAGGACGGACGGGGCCACTGTTCTTTTGGTTTTCTTCTTTCTTAATTCAGGAACCCTGTTTTGAGGCAGGATCTCTGATTCGGTTAAGACAGGAGCCCTGTTCTGACGCTGTTTTGAGTTTTGAATAACTACTATGCACATTATGCGAAAAGAAGGAGGGGCAGGTTCTTTTGGTTTTCTTCTTCTTTCTTAATTCAGGATCCCTGTTTTTCGGCAGGACCTCTGTTTCGATTGAGGCAAGAGCCCTTTTCTGCCTGGCAATAGTTGCACGAGCCCTGATTCAGTTACGTTAGCCTCATTGACGAACCAGGATCCGACTATTAAGACTTGGTGAATACTATCGAACCCGGCTCCTACTTCGGACTTTAAAAACTTCAGTCTACAAACCTGGCCCCTACAGCCTGAGCCTAAAATCTGCCCAGCCGAGAACGGATGCACTCAGGGATAGAAAAGAAAATTAACCTCCTTCAACTTATAAACGTTCGGCAAAAAAGGTTTCACTGGCTTCGCAACTCCATTCAATAAAAATTTCCTCGGACTAGAATGGTTGCACTCAAAGAGACAGAAAAGAGCAAGCTCCACCAGAAGCGTACGTTTGATATGTCTTCATTCCAATAAAAAAATATGTTCCTGGAAACAATAAGGACCCCCCCCCCCCCCTGAAAACAAAATACACACAAGGATCAAAAGGCACTTTTGATCGTAAACCTACCATGCCGTCATTCAACCTAAGCTGAGTGTGAATCGCCATTGACGGCGCTAGCCTGATAAGTCAACCAAAGTTTGTTTTAGCGACATTTCGGCCCTTCTTTGCGAGAGTTACCGTCAGGCTCGCGAACTTGAAAAATTGAAGGTTCATTTCTTCAAGGAGGACTATTGCCAAGTAGAACAAACCTTAGTCGACTACATTTGCGAACTACCTCGCAGCTCAGTAGAGCGCTGGCAATGAAAGCCGAAGGTCCAGAGCAAAATCACACTAGGGAGTAGCGGCAAGAAAATTGACACACACTCAAATGGCGGCCTAGCAACACTAGCGATAGAGAACGTCTCTACTGAAACTCTTCATTCGTGCACTAGCGCTGAACACATCAAAAAAATGATACAGTCTCTCCTGTCTCATCGGTGTTTGCATACCTTTGCTTTACTAGACATTTCTTAATCCACAAGTTTGTCTCGCTTTAAATGCCGCAAGCGTAGTTGGCGGCGGTACGGGTATGGCCCGTTTGCAAAGCACGGGAAGCATAGGTCCTGGCGCTACTCTCTAGTGTTATTTTGCTCTGCGAAGGTCGTGTGCTCAAATCCCGCCGGGGAACAGTTTCGTCTTCCAATTCGCTATTTAGAATACAATGTATAACTTACTTTGGATCATCTTTTAAAAGCGTCATAGAACTCGATTCATATTCGGCCAAATCGTCTCTCGGAGGCAGCTGTATGACATCGCTCGGCAGGGAAATACTACCAGACACAGCAACGTTCGCAGCATTTTTCGCCATCGCTTCGTACACCTGAATTTCTTCTGAGGGGGTCAACTGGTCGGAAATCACTCGAGCGGAGACTAAGCTTAATGGCGTGGTCTGGGTTTCGGCAGCTCGTTGGTCTTCTGAAAGCGGTAGAGTTCGCAAGAGATTCAAAAACGTTGAAATCAATACTCCTGCTGACTAACTCTTCTTCCCAATGAAGAATCGCCGTGTGACTAGCGAACAGCAGGATATGTCATCACACCTGTCCACAACAAACACTGTTGATAGGTTGACATAGAATTTGAATCGTCGTTCGGGCTGACGCTTCTCGTTCTTTCCAAGGTTCGCTGGCGTGTTTTGGACTTAGTCAAATAATACAAAGCAAGAGAAAAGGCTTTCGCCTCTAAATAACTCTAAGAAATCGTGTGTAGTCGAACTCGAAAATACCATCAACAATGCACTTGAAACTACTGATCGTTTCAGCATTAACGGCATCTTCGGTAAGGCTGTTCCAACGATCAACAATTCTGTTGCCAAAACCCTACTTAAAAATGTCCTTGTGGAATCTTGATTTTGCAAGCTTGCACGCGTGCCCCCGAGAATATAGAGTATTGTTGCATTTTTTTGTAGATTACAATGGTATCTGATACCGCGGTCCTAAATGGTTTTTGCAGTTACAAACCATTTCTAGAACCACTTTAGACAGCGGTATCAGGTACCACATCTGATACCACGGTCTAGTGACTTCTTTCAATTCGGCAACAGTCGTTTTTGCAAAGCAACCTAAGTATCAGATACCCTGCTAACTGCAAAAATTAACTGCAAAAAAAATAAGTGCAGATCCAGTTATCAGGACATCAGATACCATGGTATCTGCAAAAAAGCAAGCAATAAGTTCGTAATCACACCTAAAACAGAAATAATGTAAATCTTTATTCCTTCAGCCTAAGCTGACTGCGCAACGTATTTCACGGCTAAGTCAGTCGAGATTACTATAGTGATATGTCGGACCTTATTGGCAAGGGGAGAATTTCAGGTGAATTTTGTTTACAGACATCAAATATAATAACTAACATAAGCTAAAGAAAGAAGAAAAGAATAAACTTCGATGAGAATAACCAACTACACTTCAAACAAACAGACAATATTGTAGCTGGATAGAACGCCAATTTGGACTGAATGTTTATTGGTGATTTTTCGATTGTAGCCGTTACCGAACTGGCAAGTAAAGAACCGAATCATCGCAAAACTGTACCGTAGCCGAAGTTCAGTAGCTATAGATAGATATAAGTTGGGTTTTTGCAGATACCATGGTATGTGATACAACGGTCAAAAGGCGTGTTTGCAGTTGCGGTGGTATCTGGCAAATTACCATGGTATCTGATATTCAGATGCCACGGTAACTTCGAAAACGACTTTTGACCATGGTATCAGATACCACGGTAACTGCAAAAATGACTAATTCCAGATCCAGCTACCATGGTAGCAGATAGCACGGTATCTGCAAAAACGGAACTAAGCTTTTTCTTTTAAAAGTAGCATATCCAGGGGGAGAGAAGAGGACTAGCTACCAACAAGATACGGGAAAGAAACAAAAGCAAAAAAAAAAAATGGGTTTTTAACGTCAACAAATAGTGTATCTCGTTTCTGCTGAGATACCGATCACTTTTCGGTCTGTCTGTCCGGTCACTGTTCTCGAGTTAGGGTACTTACAGACGTGCTAGGACGATGAAACTTGGCAGGCAAATCAGGGACTCGAACAAACTAACTTGAAAATAGTCCCCTATCCGACCATCGTGGGGGGAGGGGGAGACGGCGGAATCCGAAATTTAGGATGCATAAGTTTCAAACAGGTGATCGGATCTTAGTGAAACTTGATATCTGGAAAGACGTCAAGTCATGAAAGACGTTTCAATTCTGACCGAATCCGACGAATGTGCGGGGGAGGGGAGCGATCGGGATCAGACTTCCTGGGAAGAAACAGCACAAGCCCTGGGTACATCATTGACAGATCCAGAACGGATTCGTCCACTGTGGGGGAGTTGGAGGGGGGGGGGGCCGGAATTCCGGTGATCCGTCGTTAAGTTACTTCAAGGTGGGCTAGGTCAATGAAACTTGGCAGGCAAATCAGGGACCCCATCAGATTAACCTGGAATAGTCAACTTCCCGATCCGAACATCGTGGGGGGAGTGGAGGGAGGGGGAGCCCAGAATCTTGAGGAGCATGCATAACTTTCGAACAGTTGATCGGATCTTAACTTGATATCTGGAAAGACGTCATGTCTCAGATTTCCCATTTCAGGTCCGGACCGAATCCGATGGATGTGTGTGTGGGGGGGGGGGGGGGTCAGAGGTGGAACTCCGGACTAAATTCGATGAATGTGGGGGAAGGGTCAGAGGGGGAACTCGAAATCTTATGTTACGCTTACGTGTGGAGCGATCGCGGGAAGGAAAAGCACAAGTCCTAGGTACATCATTGACAGATCTATACCGGATTCGTCCACTGTGATGGGAGATGGGGGGGGGGGGGGAATTCCGGTAATCCGTAGTTAAGTTACTTCCAGATCGGCTAGGTCAATGAAACTTGGCAGGCAGATCAGAGACCCGACCAGATGAACCTAGGAATAGTGAACTTCCGGATCCGAACGTCGTGGGGGAGTGGAGGGAGGGGGAATACAGAATCTTGAGGTATGTATAACTTCCGAACGGGCCATCGGATCATAATAAAGAAAAAACACATGCTTCGGACGTCCCGTTTCAATCCGGAGGTCGGAGGGGGCAACCGGAAATCTTGTTACACACGCTTGGAGTGGAGCGATCAGGATGAAACTTGCTGGGAAGAACAAGCACAACCCCATGGATACATCAGTGGTTGAAGCGGACCGGATTTGGACACTGTGGGGGGGGGGGGGGGGGGGTCCGGAATCCTGATGATCGCAAGTTAAGGTACTTCGACATGTAACAGGACTATGAAACTTGGCTTGAACGTTAGAGACTTGACAAGATTGGCTTAGAACTAGTCACTTCCTCGATCCGATCATCGCGGGGGGAGGGGGTAGAGGGAGGGGAATCCTGAATCTAGAGGTACGGGGGAGCGGCAAGAGGCAGAATCCGGAATTCAGTGAAATGTAAAACTTTCGAACGAAACTTTCGACGAGCCTTTTAACAAAGAACAACAGGAAATGCCCGTCGAAAAGGGAATAACTGAAAATTTAACTGACTGGTGTCATGAAGACTATAATAAATATATAAAAAACTATCTGAAAATACCACGACAATCTGCTTTTATAAAGACCAACACAACCATAAAGCAACGAGACTCTCCATTCCTGTCCCGGGGGACCATTTCGAGTGGAAATCACAAAAGACTTGTCACTTCCACTACATATGACAGAAGTCATGGAATTGACAAAATCCCACCCACAACCTGGCAAGTGCCATATGAGCTTTCAGCTCTTTTTTTGTTAAGATTTATTTCTGAAGTAAAAAAATAAATAAAAATCTCAGAACTATTTTTAACAATAAAGAACGGAAGAGGTGCTCAAAGTCACTCAGGCAGCCAAGTCGGGAACCTTTTCTGAAAATAACTGACTTATCAAGGTAATAACAGTAAGCTACCTGGGTTTCAAGAAGCGTTTTTTGCCACTGCTATCGGAACTTTGCCCAGTTCTTCAATCGGTAAAAGCTGCACATTCGTGGGATGCTGGCTTCGGTTGCAAAGTCTCAACACCAAAGAAATTTCTCCATCGTCCTGCTTCTTCATACTGTAGATTATGATCTCGGGAACATGATGGCTAAAAAGTAGGAGTAACGTTATTACCGATTCTATCGGCAACTCTCTATCTCTAACTCTATTTAAAGCACCAACCACAGTCGACACATTTCTGTTCCATTATACGAAAGGAAGTGACTCCTGTGAACACTGCTGGGTTTTTCCAGAATTAAATAACCAGTCTCAGGTAAAAAGCAATTCTTACAGATCATGATTTCTACGTTGAAAGTGTCTTTTTTTATGTTAAGTTATTTTCACGATTTCCCTTGACCCACAGCATCCAGTATACTACACTGATAGAAGAAACGACCCAACCACCCTCTATTTTCTTCACCGTCTCGTCCCCCCCCCCCCCCGAACGAATCGTCAGGGTAATTCAGGCTTAACTCTTAGGTTTCACTATACTTGACACTTCATACCTTGCAGGTTGGAATAATAAAAATGCTTAAGCCCCACATTTCGGTTGCACTTTTTCGGCATCCATTATATTGGGGAATAAACTTGGATAAGATTTGTCGGTCTTCTACTGAACCAAAGACCTTATATGGGAAAGACAGGAAACTCCCCCAAGCCCCCAAAGCCTCCATAATTCGTTACAACCAGCGTCATTTAGTGCTTGGGATTTCAATGAAAATCCCCGCTTTGTCGATATTTCGACCGGTCGAAATATATTTACAAAAATATTAATATAAAATATTACTACTAATATATTAATCTAAAATATTACTTCTAATATATTAATATAAAATATTACTACTAATATATTAAAATAATAATGCTTTTCGTTGTCCTGTGAAATCACAACCAAACTACACGTTGTGTGTAGTTCTGTTCGTGCACAGTATTAAACAGTTGGCAAAGTTTCTAAGGGTAGCCCTAGCCCATACGAATGGGAGGTTACAGCAGGTATTATTTTTGTTTGTTTGTGTTTATTTTTTAGGTATTTGCTATGGCGTTTGGGTCTTAGCATCAATAAATCTCTTCTTATCATCACTGTGTAAGATAACTTATGACAGACAGTAGGCATCACATTTTAAAAAGCTATCGGGCATTCCCAAAAATCGTGTTATCTCTCAATCACTCTCCGTTTATTCACATTCGCGTGGTAACGGGCATCTCGCGTTGTGATTTTTGGGTACACACGCTAGGTAACGAGTCGCGTCGGATGCTCGTTTTTCCAAAACAGATTTTTAGGAAATGTCTTGTATTTATCACTGCTAGTCTTTGCTAATGGACGAGATTGCCTGCTTCGCAATTTTTTAACGAAATACAAACAATATAATGGTCATCGACTCCCTCAACTTTAAACTTTCTCAATCTGAACTTCCCGCTATGATGCAAATTCACTGGAAATTCCCTAACTCGCGATCGCCAGAATTCAGGGAAACCCCCTCCAACTCCCTCCACTGTGACACGATTCCGTCCTGTTTTGTCAATAATGTATGTAGGGTTTATGCTTGTTCTTCTCACCAAGTTCCATCACGATCCCTCGACACCAAGCGTTTCACGAGATTTTGGGTGCCCCCCTCCCAGTTTTCGGATTCGGTCCGGATTGAAACTGAACATCATCTGAGACACTTACTCTTGACACTTGTCAAGTTTCATGCATGCCCGATCTCTTGTTCCGAAGTTATGCATGTAGATTACGAATTCCCCATCCTTCCACTCCCCGCACGATCGTGGGATCGGGGAACTGATTATTTCCGAGTTAATTTGGTCGGGTCCCTGATACGCCTTCCAAGTTTCATCGTCCTAGCTTATCTTGAAGTGCCCAGACTAGCAAAACCGGGACAGACGGCACTTGAATATACTCAAGTGCCATAAAAACAGAGCAACGGAAACAAACAAACAATTGGAGTTTACTTACTATCCACCAAGATGAATCTTAAATTTGATCGATGATGGGTTATATTCCGGCTTGCAAAGGTTGTGTTCACACCGACGGCAGCGCTGTGAGCGGCGAATCATCAAGCTCTTTTTGAGAGGAAGGATTTCCTCAGTCGTAGTCGGCTGTCTGTCAACGTAGCGAAGACGCTGGTCCAGCGACAAAACTAAAGAAACAAGAACAAAGGTATCGATGGGATCCCAAAGATTTAGTATTTATTGGAATTTTCGACCCAGACAATCGCGTCTTGTAGATATCCGGTCTCCGCCAGACTCCTTAGCTATTTTACTATTTATCACTAACCCGCTTGAAAAAAAACTTACCATAGTGATATTTTAATGATGAACTACAGCCAAACGGCTAATAACCTGAGAAAACCCAGTTTTCATGTATGGATTCAGCACTTGAATGCCCTTGTACCTCATGTCCCCCTTGCCTTCAAGAAAAGAAAGGGACAAAAAAAAAAGTCAAACTGAGGGTGGAAAAAAAATTTCAAGTTGACGTTTTTACAAATTCTGGATCAGACTTCTTAGCTCTATCATCGGGGAAGTCGGTTTTCTTCTATCTGTTAACGTACGAAAGTTCGAAAAGGGATAGCCATTTTGGCTTATTTCTCTTCCCTCCAAAACAGCAAAAATGTAGATTCCAGAACGCGAGAAACGCAGCGCCTAAGCGTGGACGATTCGTATATACGATTCGTTTTTCCTGTCCTGGAGTCTAACTGATTATTTAGTGGATCCGAACGGGAATGGGCAATTAACACGATGGTCAATAACATTACAAAAGCTAGACACAGGCCCATTTCCTATCAGCCTATTAATTAAAGTAGACATTTCTCACTCGGGTTTAACCAAGCCGGTTAAACTGAAATAGTAAAATATTTAAAATCAGAGTTCGAGGAGAAAATGATTTTCATACGAGAGTTCAGCATGTCTCCATACCCCGAACCTTCTATCGAACCTTCTATCAAATACAAATACATTTTTACTGTTAACAAATTTTCCAGTTTTAGCCTGATTCCGGGCAAACTATTTGACCGGCGAGAAAATCATATACGGATAGTTTTCATACACGGATTCAATCTCCTGACCTTCGAGAGTTATCGTGCTAACAGACGGAATGACGGAGAGACAGACAGACGGACAACTTTTTACGAAGTCATATGTATCATACCACTTACGTTTATGATCACAAAAACAGAGTATAGACGTATTCTCCGTATGTTATTTAACTTCGAGCGGGGTCGTTTTCACCTACTTGATCAACTCTGAGTCAATTCAAATTCTGCAGAAGAAGCTGAAATTTTGTTTTCTCGTCAGAATAATATAAAATATGGATATTCCTTCAGCCCAAGCTGACTGCGAATCATATTTGACCGTGCAAAACGAATGAGTCAGCTACATTTTATTAGAGCTATATTTCGGCCCTTCTTGGCAAGGGTCCTCTTCAGGCTTAAGCTGGAAAATGAACTTGTGAAAAACAATCAAACATTCTTCATTAAATATCTGATTTTGTGAACTTAACTTCTTTGAAAACTGGTTGGAGTTAAAGCTGGTGTTGTGATTTCATTCTGGACACGGCTGCTGTTTTTGCTCGAACAAAAAGTCGTAAATTAAAGAGATGATTAAGCAGCGGGATAAGTTTTATAAATTACGGGACACCGAGAGTGTTCAAAAGCTCCGGAAAAAAATAAACCGTGAACTCAAGCGTTCCCGGAAAATGTTTGGCAAAAATTCAGTTGAAAAACTACTCTGCGGCAACCCAAAAGTTTTTTTCACAAAAACATCAAACTCCTTGATGAGGAGGGAGCACCCATTGACGCTAATAGCGTAAACACTCACTTTACTAAAATATATAGCAAACACCCCGGACTACAGAATTTTCCGAAGGTGGAAGCAGAAAGCGAGATGCCCATTATTCAACCCTACGAAATTTTTGAAGCATTTGAGAGGCTGGACGTGAACAAGGCCACTTTCCCAGGTGAACCACCAATTAGCGTGATCAAACGATGTGCTAGTGAACTTGTGGAACCACTGGAAGCTCTCCATAATGAATCCCTCATTTCCGGTAATTACCCCAAAAGGTTAAAGAGGGGTAGTCACACCCATCCCGAAAAATGCAAACCCAAAGTCCACAGACGATCTACGCCCTATTTCAAAAACCTCAATTTTCTCGAAGATCTTCGAGGGGTTCATTTTTCGGTGGCTCTTCAATGACATTGAAAAGAATCTTGATCCTTAACAGTATGGTTTTCGCCCTGGCTTCAGCCCCACACGCTACCTTGTAAAATTCCTGGATGAAGTACTCAGACACCTTGAAACACCGGACGCTTCGACTCCCTTGACCACGCAGTCACTGAACACGGCCGATCTATGGGAGCGAGAGAATTTCTCTTGAGAATTCTCGCCAGCTAGCTTCCTTTCAGAAAGAACGCAATCGGTGCAACTGTCGCCCGGTTCTAAGATATCAGACCCCGCCTCAATTACTTGTGGTGCACCCCAAGGGACCCGTCTTGGGCCACTGTGCTTCCTGATGGTTTGCAATAATCTGATGCAAAAATGGCGACACCGAAAAAAATTCGCGGATGATATGTCACTATCCATCCTTCGCCGACTACACGTCCATGACCCAGCTTAAACAGTGACCTCGCTCTTACGGGACCTCATTAACGAGAGAACCGGCCTAAAACTTCAACTGAACCTGAAGAAGTGTGCAGTTTTTCGAGTCTGCTTGTGATGTACCGCCAGTCCACTGTCCAGATATACCATCTGCAACAAGGGCGAAAATTTTGGGGGTTACACTTGACTCAGATCTAAAATGGAATAGCCAGGTATCCACAATAATTAGTAAAGCAGCGGCCACAATTAAAAGTTTTGCAAACCTTAAAGCACAATGGACACTTCTAATGCTTTACTTTGTATTAATCAATCAATCAATCAATCAATATTTTATTTCCGCCAAAGATAGCGAGTAAAAAAGAAATTAATAGACACTGACAAATTTCGGCTAAACACTATAACTCAAAAACTGCCAAAAGATAGCCTAACTACACTGCCGAAAATACTTAAAACGTATCTACAATTTAATTACAGTTTAATAACTGACAAATTGAAAATAAAAAAAAAAACAAAAAAGAATAAAAATATCATTCACGAAAAAACCTGCACAGGTTATGTTGGAGACCTGAAAAATTTGATACAACCCGTTGAAGTTTCTTATTCATTATAATAAGCGGATCTTTAAGATTATAGTATTCCATCATTTGCGTGTTAGAAAAATAACGAGAAAATCGGCATAAAAACTTTCCAAATTTAAACAAGAGCTACGAGCTCATATGGCACTTGTACGAGTAGGCTGTACAAGAAAGTAGATGAAAACGTCACAAAATACACCCGCCATCCAAAAAGGCGGTTCGTAAATAGAAATAGGATATTTAGTTTCACTCATTTCTGAGCAGTTCCGGCATCGTCTCGATTGCAAATGCACATGACTGTTCAAACTTTCATCCCAATAGATCCATTTGTTTGATCCCTAGACGTGCTACACGATTTCCGGTACTCACTCTATTTCCACCTACCGTGGCCGAATCTGGTTCGGAATAAAAAAAAAAATCGACCACCTAAAGCATCTTCGTTTATGCATGCATGTCTACCAAGTTTCACTCGAATCTGAGCATTTTTGGAAAGTTCCGGTACCCCCCCCCCCTTCCCACCAACGTTGTCGGAGCCGGTTCGGGCCCAATCTCTTAATTCCCTCATCAAGTTTGACTGAAATTGGAGCATAGCCTATCTGCAAGTTTACAGTACCCCCCCCCCCCCCTACCTTGGCCGAATCCGGCCCAGACGCCAAATAACAAATCTAGGCCGCATAAACTCGGCACTGTCGAATTGCATCTCATTCGGTCCATCCGTTTGGTTTTTGTGCATGTCAAAAGTCCCCCCACCCCCAATTCCCCTAATCGTGGTCGCATATGGTTCGAACGCATGTTTTACATGTCGAGGCCATCGATTCGTATCAGCCATGAAGTTTCACTCGAATCAGACCACTCGTTCGCAATTTATAGAAGTCCATATTTCTCTTCTCTTGCTCCCCCAAAAATGCTCCGATCTAGGAACGGAAGTTTCCGGGGGTATGTTGTGTCAGGTTTTTAAGTCAAGATAATTCGGGTCGCTAATATGCCTGCAAAGTTTCGTTGTCGTTTTACATCTGGAACTATTCTAACTCACGACTACCGGAATTCCAGGAAACCCCCTCCAACTCCCCCCACAGAGCCCCGAAACCATCTGGCTCCGTCAATTTCATCTAGGCCTAATGCTTGTTCCATCCATTAAGTTTCGTCCCAATCCCTCTGCTTTTATAGTTTCTTGAGTTTTCCACCCCCCCCCCCCCACCCCATCCCCACAGGTATCGGACCCGACCCGAACGTGACACTGAACGTCCGAGGCGATAGCTCACCAGACAAGTTTCATTCAAATCCGATCACCCGTTCAAAAGTTATGCACGCCACTAGATTCCGGACTCCCCATCCACCCACTCCCCCCACGATGGTCGGGTCGGGGAAACGGCTGTTCGCAAGTCAATCTGTTCGGATCCCTGACATACCTGCCAAGTTTCATCGCCCTAGGACATCAGGAAGTATGCCGAACTCGCGGGATCGCTAGAAATCCGGACCCCCACCCCAACTCCCCCACAGTGCCCTGATCCGGTCCGGTTATGTCAATGACGTGTCTAGGACCTGTGCTTGTTTTTTCCTCCAAGTTTCATCCCGATTCCTCCACTTTAAGCGTTTCTCAAAATTTCCGGTTCCCCACCCCAACTCCCCCACAGTGCCCTGATCCGGTCCGGTTATGTCAATGACGTTTCTAGGACCTGTGCTTGTTTTTCCCACCAAGTTTCATCCCGACCCCTCCACTTTAAGCGTTTCTCAAAATTTCCGGTTCCCTCCTCCAACTCCCCCCAGTGTCATCGGATCCGGCCCGGATTTAAAGTGAGGTGTCTGAGACACGAGGTCATCCTAAATATCAATTTTCATCAAGATCCGATCACCCGTTCGCAAGCTAAAAATACCTCAAATTTTGGCTTCACCCTCCCTCCACTCCCCCCCCCAGATGGTCGAATCGGGGAATTGATGATTTCCTATTTAAGCTGGTCGGGTCCCAGACATGCCTGTCAAATTCCATCGTCCCAGCACATCAGGAAGCACGGAACTCGCGGGATCACTACAAATTCGGACTTCTCCCCCCCCCCCCCCCAACTCCCCCAAAGTGAGCGGATCCGTTCCGGTTATATCAGTCACGTATCTAGGACTTTTGCTTGTACTTTCCACCAAGTTTCATTCGGATCCCTCCACTCTAAGTGTTTTCCAAGATTTCCGGTTTCCCCCTCTAACTCCCCCCAGTGTCACCGGATCCGGTCTGGATTTAAAATGGAGGGTCTGAGACACGAAGTCCTTCCATGTATTAAGTTTCATGAAGATCCGATCACCCGTTCGAAAGCTAAAAATATCTCATTTTTCCTATTTTTTCCGGATTCCCCGTCCCTCCACTCCCCTCCAGATGGTCGGATCGAGGAAGCGACAATTTCTAATTTAATCTGGTCCAGTTCCTGATATGCTTGCCAAGTTTCATCGTCCTAGCTTATCTGGAAGTGCCCGAACTAGCAAAACCGGGACCGACAGACCGACAGACCGACTGACGGACAGAAATAACAATCGCTATATGGCACTTGAGTAAGCTCAAGTGCCATAAAAATGACGTTTTCATATGCGTTAAATTGCTAAGGGTAAAATACGGTAAAAGGGGAGAAGCAATTAAAATTTGAGGTAAAACAGCTGTATTAAAAATTCGCGACCAAGATTTTCTTGTCAAAAGCTCTCGGAGAGAAACGAGAGCACCAAAAGAGCAAGAAATTCGTGCATCTACAGCCTTTACAATAAAAGCACGAGTTGAAGAAAGCGTCGTCCCGTAAATAAGACCAAGATACTTAATAAAATCAGTAGCCATAACCCTATGCTGACCAATACAAATATTTTCATGCTGGTTTTCACATGGCTTAGAACCAAAAATAATAAACTGACATTTTTCAGGTTTTAACCGAAGGCCATGCTTATTTAAAAAACAAAAAATAAAATCAACATTACGTTGTAGAGAAAAACGAGACCGACTTAAAAGGAGGATGTCATCCGCGTAAGCGATCCAAGAAACAAAAATACCAGAAGCATCAACAAAAGAAGTCTTGAGTTGATCCAAACACAAAGCTAGTGTTATACTGAAAATAAAAGGGGAAAGCACACTACCTTGCCGGACACCTCGTTTAACAACGACATCATAACCAGAAAAAGATCCCTTCCAAAAAACTCTTACTTTAGATAGTTTATACCACTGGTGTAACACTAGAACAATTTTCGTAGGGACTCTGTTCTTAAGTAGCGCATACATCGCCCAAGAATGCAAAATACTATCATATGCAGCCGCAATATCCAAAGCAAGGGCATAAACCTTTTTAAAAGGAGAACAAAAAGAAAGAATACGGGAAAGAACAGAATGAGCCAAATCACAGTTTAACTTTTTCCGGAACCCAATTTGATTTAACCCATGATTACAGCCCTCAAAATACGGCAATAAAACTAGTTCAAAAAGTTTACTCATCTGGCATGATGTCGTTATAGGGCGGTATGAAGAGCACTCGTTTAACTTACCACCTCTCTTTAGAAGGGGGCGTGTAGTTGACTGACAAAAACTTCGAGGGATAAAACCAGTACGAATAATAAGAGTAAATAAAAGGGCAATAAAATAAATAGCTAAAGGCGATGACGATTTCAGAAGTCGCGAATTCACACCATCATGGTCCTCAGAATGCTTCGACTTTAATTTCTTTAGGGCCGTAGTAACCTCCGCAGTTGAAATAGGCACTTCCGTCAGAACATGAGAAGCAAGTTCTGAGCGAAAATTATCTTCCAATCTCTCATTATCAATCGGATCATGTATTGAAAAAAGAGATGAGAAATGCTGGATCCAATCACTATCTGATAATAAACTTTTATCTTCAGGGGAAACATTATTACTCTTCATTTTAGAAACAAAATTCCATAAACCATTAGGGTTTCCCGAAATTTTCCAAGCAATCTCATCCCTTATAAAATCATTGTGAAAACGCAGTTCATTTCTAAAAGCACTTTTTGATAACTTCATTGCATTGAAAAAAGGACCAGATCGTGGTTTACCTGCTATTTTCCACAAATGAAAATCATTTTTAGCATTTTTATTAGCATTTAGTAATATAGGGTTAAGATTCCAACCAAACTTACGCGTACCGGGAACAGAAGAAACAATATCAAAAGTAGAATGTGCACCCACTTTTAGAGAGTGGATAATTTCACCATACAATATATCAATACTAGTCTGGTCTGGCTCTGGGTCTACAACTATCTTATTCAAAAGAAGATCCGATTTTTCATGAAAACGTGAAACCTTTGACTTATCCCACCGCAGATTACGAACAGCAGAACGAGCTTTGCAATGGTGGATAACACAAGAAATTGGATCAACAGTAACAAGTGAAAAACTTAAATAAAGATGATCACTAATTTGAAAATCATATCCAACATGCACACATTCGGGTACTACAGAATGACTAGATGCTAAAACATGATCCAGATTTGAAAAAGAACCAGAAATATGAATAAAAGTAGCATCGGAATCTTTCGGAGCTAAGAAATAAGAAGAAAAAATCGATAAAAAAGTAGAAAAACGAGAATCCAAACAATTTGTAAGATCGCAATTCAGATCACCAGTCAAAAGCCAATCCGACCCCCCTGGTAGACTATTATAAACCTGCATAAGCTCAGCACACGCAAACGAAAAATTAAAATCAGAGACGGGAGTACGGTAATTCGTAGGTAAATAGCAGTTCAAAACAAACGTATTAAAGATCTTAACTACTAAAAAATGTTGCGAAGAATTAAAAACACTAGACTCAAACGAATTACGGACGTAAGTGCAGATACCCCCGGATGGGCGCCCACCAGTAGGTGCTGCAGGAACAAAAAAGCAATGGTGATCCGCAGAAAGAGAACTTAAAACACCAGCGGAAAAATCAAGCAAATGGTGTTCCTGCAAACAAAGTACATCCGAGATAGACAGTAAATGCCGTAATACGTGGGTTTTATCTGACACACCGTTAACATTAAACGAAATAGCTTTCAAAGAAGTTATTTTGACGAGGAGAGCTTAGCTTTCTCTCGGAGAATCTTGCAACGCAGACTGAAGCTATGATGATCATTCAAACCGCAATGGACACATTTGGGAATCTTTTGACACTGATCGTCAACCGAACTAACGTGGCCAGTTTCCGCGCACCTCGAACACCTTTCTGTCGCTGTACAATCTTTAGCAACGTGATCGAAAGAAAAGCACTTAAAACACATTTTTGGTACTTTGACAAAGTCTCTGACACGGAAATGTTCGTAACCGACGAAAAGTCCATGGCGAAGATAGAAAGACTGAACGTTCTTCGATTCAAACAACACTTTAAATGACCGTGACTTTCCGAGCTGCTTTAAATTCACCACCCCAGCATTACCGGCCTTCACCGAATCAGTATCAAGATTAAAATCGACATTAGAGATCAAACCCGCAAAATCCGGCTGACGAACACGGACCTCACATCCTGTTTTCGCACTCAAACTGTCCTGAAGAGACTTTGCATCAGCTTTACATGTTTTTATCAACCACCCGGCATTACGAGTTAGCCGCACCTGTCTAATCCCTGCAGCACCCGAGAGATTCTCCAGCGCTGATTTTCGTTTCAAAGGGTCACTTAAATCGGGAGGGGGTGAATCAACTAACAGATCAACTGTGGCATCTCCTGGATTCGGCAACGGCGGCCATACAGTATTCCCAGAAGCGGCAATTCTACTTGATTGATTCGAATTTATCGCAGAAAGCTGGTCTTTTATTTGATTACAAGTGTCGCTAACGCTAGCAGCAGCAAGCGCCTGTCCTGATAAATTGTTCACCTGATTAGCGATGCAATCCAGTTTTGTGTCCCACGTCACAATAGCTCGCGCAAACTCCGCCTCTTTTTCGCACGCAATCGACGGAATTGGATCACTTGCCTTCATTACGAACAACGGTAGATTTTGCAGAGAATTTTCACTGTCTTTATTCACGAGGATTGAATGAATGTCTTTGCATAGAGATGCAGCTGCGGAATCGCCGCGGCGTTCAGGATATAATTTAGACGGTTTGGCAACGTCTATTAGAGCTTTGCGAGCTTCATTCAGTTCAGGTAATGGGAAAAACTGGGAGGCGGCACTGACTAGCTTTTCTTCTGGAATGCCAGATTCGACACTGTGTACGTAAAAGCTTAGAACCGGCGAATAAATCATTGGCATTCCCATATCGGAAAACGGTGAAACTGAAGACACAGAAGATTGATCAGTTTGGCTATGCCTTGCGTTACAGCTTGCACAGACAGGAAAAGAACGCTTATGCTTTTCTGCGTACAGTTCATAGGTCGCTTCACATACTTTATGGCAAAGCTTGCCATAACCCCCAGGGGGTGGGGAGGTTGGGGGTTGACCCCCCCCCCCCCCCGAAATGTACGAAAATCCTCATTTGTATAGGCTTTTCTCTCTGATCTGTGTCTTTTTTGTGCTTTTTTGTCCGATGCAACCCCCCCCCCCCCCCCAAATAAATTCCTGGATACGGGCCTGTGTGCAGTGATGGCGACAAGTTAAAAAGAGAGCCTATAAGGCGCCCGTGTAATCAATACGAACCTGTATTCAGTTGCACTGGCTGATTGATGGAATCTTCAGACAGTTCCTCTTCTTCTTCTGTAGGAATGGAAGCTTCAATAAGCGGTGGCTGGCTAGCGGCCCGGGGGCTGGCGATTGACAGTCCCGCCAGTGTGACGTGTAGACCCGACGTTCGCTTCCTCGCACTACCACCAAGTCTATCCTACGAAAAGAAGAAAATTATATAACAAAGAATCTTTCTACTTAAAACTGAAGTCGCAGTGGGGACAGTTTCTGTTACAGGATTCCAACTAATGTATTTTTTCTAACCTTGCTGCCTTTCCCAAAAACCACATCCGCGTCTCAGCTAATTTCGGCCTCTTGCAGCCCCCCTGACTTTGACGAACACTGACAAAATTTGCATAGCCTGCATTGTTGAACAATGAGTTCTCGGAATCGCCTAGCTGAAAAGGCGACAAACATGGAAAACATCTAACGCAAAACGAAAAGCGCAACTAATTCCTTTTACTTTAGTTCTGGAAAGTGTCTCTTTCGGTTTCAGTCCAATACAGTAATAACAATAACTGACAATGACAACCAAATATTCTGTATTTTAAATCTCATCAGAGGTAGGCTATTTCTCTAGAAGCGTGTTCCACCCAACTTACCATATTTACTACGCATGACGTCACGAATTCTGGCTTTTTGCCGTTAAGGCTGGAACGATTTTTCTATTTTCCAGCAGGATCTCACGCCAGGGGCGAATCCGACCAATCACGTTACAGAGATGCGTAGTAACTACGCTTAATACGCTCCCGAGCATGGTAAGCAAATAGTAACTATTAGTTACTATTCCGACAAGGTTGGAACGGTCAGCGTAGTAACTTTTCGGGAGGATGGAACGGAAATAGTAACTAATAGTAACTATTGTTAGAAGGGTGGAACACGCTCTAGGAAACACAAAGGTATCAGCACAAAGGCAAGATGTCGTCATAAAGAAAATGCGATAGGTTGGAGAAGAGGCAGAAAAGTACAAGGAGGGAAAGTCTAGAAAGAAACTTTTGAAGTGAAGTTGTGAGGAGAGACGAAGTCAAACCCGAAATGTCTGCTCTCAAGCATCAGTCCAGCTTATTGAAGAAGACTTTGAACGGTCAGAATAGCGACTCCTCACTGGTCCAACGAAACTCGCTAAATCCTCACACCCTGCTGATAAATCAAAATGAATACGAAAGACTTTGGAAAAAAGGACAAATACGAAAGATAATAAGGTAGCCATACTAGAGGTTCAGCTACCACAGGAAAACTCATCGCCCAAAAATATGGGGAGGTTGCACAAAAAATGGCCGGCGTGTTGTTGGCAACAGCTTGAAGTCCCTCGAAGTATCATGTTACAGCTCGGCTGAAACATGCTCAATTCTCAGAGCGTTCCGTCAGAAACTCGAAATGGAAGTCGTCAGACTCGAAGATGACCTTCTGGGTGTTATGCTGTTGGCGGACCAAGGCATGTCATGAATCTCGGTCTTCTCTAAAGGACATCGACATTTAAGCCACGAGGGATCCCAGCCCCCCCCCCCTTGCCGGCGGAAGCCTCCGATGGCCTCAAGTTCTTCTTTGAGGGTGCTCAGCCACGATATACGTTGATCTATCCTAAGTTTCTTTCCACCAGGCATCCAGATGACGAGCAGAGCTTTCTTTGTCGGTGTCGAATCTTCTCTTCTGCTTACGTGGCCAAACTAGGGCAGTCAATGTTTGTCTAATGTATCAGCTAATGAGGTTGCATCGTTGTCACTGTGTGACCAATATCATCTTGAAGTGGCAAACGCCTCTCAATACCATTCACCCAACATATGAATGAATGAACAGGCAGTTAATGAATTGGTTATAATTTTACCTTTTGTAATGGATTTTGCCAGACGAAATCTGGTCTCGTAAACAGTAAACACCTTTGAGAGTTCGACCGTTGATTAGTCTAGATTGTCGGCAAAGTATAATGTCACCGATCCGTTTATTGCAGTATCTAAGCGAATTGCATGTTTTATCCGTTCTCTTGACGCTAGCCATACTTTGTATAGGGCTATGTTGCCCCACGTGTAAATAAGAGTACCAAAATCTATGTGTTACATATGTGTGTTCTTGTCTTTTTTCCTTTTTTTTTTCTTTTCTATCATACTCCATTTGTGACTTTTATCTAAAAAATGGGAAATAAGTTTCATTCATTCATTAGGCCGTCACAAGCGTACTGTTGGGAGGACCGTCGACTTCTTTCGTTGTTACTGAGACGGTCTCGGAGTGTCACTCCCACAATTTTCCGGACCCAGAAAGCAGAAGATTTTTTATGATAATTGTTTTTTTACGGGTCTAAGCGAAAAGCACACACACGGTGAAAACCATCGTCGAAAACCCCCCGGACATAAACTACAGTTCGGACCGCTAGCACTTAAGGATTTTTCCTAGACACAAGAACTAAATGTAAACGCATGACGGTGGCTCGCTCGCCACTCGCATCTATACTTCTGAATTATACTTTTCTGATTTTTTTTTTTTTTTTTAACACTGTGTGTGTGTGGGGCGGGGGAGTTTGGTCCCGGGGGGGGGGGGGGATATTCCTTAAGCCCAAGTTGACTGCGAATCAAATACCGGAAGGTTTTGGTCGGGGGGGGGGCCGGTTTTTTTTTTGCCGGAACCCGTAGTTAACAGGTTGACGATTTGATATGTGTATTAAGAAGCGTGAATATGCAGAGTTTTATATTTGTTGTGAATCACCCCCCAATTTCGGCGGAAAGAACGGAATAATAATAATTATCGAAATATTCTGAGAAAGTTGTCTACTCACCCCAAAAGCTTGTTTTCTTCTCTTCTGTCGCTTCTGTTCTTGCTCAATTTTCTCAACCTGAGCAAGAGAACGGTAGTACTCGGTTAGCTGTGAGATTCTCTGGCCGTACTGAGGCTCGGAATCCGGCCAAGGACCGCTTGCTTCAAAAAGAATCTAATTAAAGACGTTACTTAATAAATTACTTATATCGCTCTAATAAAAATTCACCTGACGGATCAGTTTTTTCAGTCCTTAAAGCACAATGGACACTTCTATTAAATGCTTCACAAATAAACATTTCCGACTTCCTTACAAGGCGCTACGAAAATCGGCCATTTTCTTGTTATTACTTGTCTTTACCTCTCTGGCATATCAGCGATCCAGATCTTAGGAGCTGAGATATCCTGGCAGGAAATTCAAAAACTCCCAGCAATGCTTGATAGAAAAGCATGTATTTGAGATGTCACCAATAAGTCAAGCCGCAGATGCAGTTTACCTGATTGTTCTAGTGTTTCATCAGAAGTTCCATGTTTTAAGTGCCTATTAAAAGTTTTTCTTTGTGGAATAGTGTTATGAAGCTTGATTAGCTTGCTTTATAAAATGTACCAGAATATGCAATAAGTTTATAAGAAATAACATAGCAGCAAAAATCATTCAAAAACAAATAGCCTATTCAAATCTGAATTAGACAAGCTGATTTATGCATAAAATAGGATATAATAAGTGTCATAAGAAACATCACTTTTATCTTTGTCCAAGCTAGTAAACTGAGCATGTACTGGCCCAAAAAATTACGCTTTGAAATATCACAGAGAGGAAACTGTTGAAAAATCTGCTGAGCTAGGGAGTAAGCATTGTTCCTAGGTTGTTAGAGAGTGGGATTGGGGTAGTTTGATGTGCCCATTGAACTTTAAACTCTATTTTCCGACACCTGTAACTTTTCCTTTTAGCAAAGTATCACAATCTTATGACAAAACTGTGAGTATTTACTTCCTTTTTTGGGATCCCAAAACGTCAGTGGAGGGATCTCTATGACTTCGTAAAAACTGTCCCTCCGTCTTTGAGCGCGATAACTTTCGTAAGGTACGAGATATTTTGATGAAACTTGGTCTGAGGATTCTTCGGGTCAAGGGACAGGTCGAGTTCGTAGATGGGCCATGTAGCCCAACATTTAGGGGTGGGGGTTCAAATTAAGGGGCGAACAAAATATTTATAACAGCTAATGAGATAGTTGATTTAGGAGTAAGAAGACATACTGAACACGAACATGAAATCATTTTCTCGCCAGACAAGTAGTTCGCCCGGAACCCGGCCAAAACCGGAAAGATATTTGTTAAAAGTAATAGTTTTATTTAAGGCTGATTAGATGTTCGATTTTGGGGTAAGAAAACATGCTGAACATTTATATGGAAATCATTTCCCGTCGGACAACTAGTTCGCCCGGAATCCGGCCGAAACCGGAAAATTTGTTAAAAGTAAAAGTTTTATCTGAAGTTGATTAGATATTCGATTTATGGGTAAGAAGACATGCTGAATCCGCACTTGACAACCATTTTCTACCCTGACACATTGCTCGCCGGGAATCTGGCCAAAGCCTGAAATTTTTTTTAAGTTTTATCTGAAGTAGATTATAGGGGTAAGGAGTAAGGAGATACGCTGAATTCGTTATAGAGCTTTAGTTTCTGCCTGACAAGTAGTTCGCTCGGAATCCGGTCAAAACCGGGGATTTGGCAGAAGTAAGGCAGGAAGTGTTGATCAATTTCGTCAAAGTACATATCGTCGGTGTCAAGCGGAAACCACGTATCTGGTCAAATTGGCGATTTCCACTTTTTGACACAGTTATACTCGTCGAAAAATTCTGCGTCGAACGGTGCGTATCCCGATTGCCTCCGACTCATAGTTTGGGAGATAAAACCAAGATGGAAACCAACTATCTTGGATTAACATAGGGGGCTGTACTACTAACGAGAAAAAGTTAGTATGTTTCTTTCACCTCCTGAAAAGTTTTGAAAAAGGGAGATACGTGGTTTACGCTTGACACCGATGATATAACGTATAACCTAGGGGTAAATACACAAATGCTGAATGCATATATGAACTTAGTTTTCTCAGATGATTAGCTATTGGCCTTATTATGTTTCTAAATATTAGTAGTAAAATGTTCTTGTAATTTTGGGATCTGATCAAAACATTTGGTCTTGTTTTAACAGAATTTTAACCAAATAATTGAAGCTACATATATATAAATATAACTAGAATAGGGCTGAGATATAAAAGTAACAGATCCCCTTTTCACATAAATTGGCATGAAAACCGTATAAAAATTCGTTACTTCGTTTGTCCATTATCCACAAATAATCGATTTCATCGAATTCTTTCGGATTTGTGGTATCTCTATGTGCTTTTCCTTCTACGCTTGAAATATTTACAACCGCAAATGTAAGCCTACCTACTTTCTACAGGTGTAACGTAACGTATTCTCTGAACGTTATTACTAGAGCCCTGGGTGAAAAATACCAAACCAACGTAACGTATACTCTGAACGTTATTACTAGAGCCCTGGGTGAAAAATACCAAACCTGTTAGATCAGTCAAAATATTTCAGTGTACTCAAACATCAGATGCAAAAATAAGCTGCATTTTCATTTAAACTTTAACTCCAAGGTCGATGGGACGATTCGGTTACAACTCGCTTCGCTTTCCAGAGCTGTTTTTTCGCTCCGCTAGTTTCCACCAGCACTTGGAAAGCGAATCCACTTCGCAATGGAAAGTGATTTCACCAAGTCATCGAGAAGCTGTAAAGGTCCAACTGAAGCGCAATGACTTTCCGTTTGTTCTTGCGCTCGGTGGATTCTCGCTTTGCTTTTCAGAAAGCGAATCCAAGAGATCGCGGAATCGCCCTATATGTACGACGGATCCTTTAGCAAGAACATTCAGAGCTTGTATCAGCCTAATTGGAATCCTTTCAATTGCCTGTGAAGAAATGTGCCTCTCCGCAAGGTAATGACAAATTCAAGGTGACACGCAAATGAATAGTCGTTTTTGCAGTTATCGTGGTATCTGAGACACGGTGCTCTGCAAAAACGATTATTGCCGAAATTGCACTTTTCGAAGTCATCCCAAAAGAAAAACAGACATCCAGTTACATCACTAAGTGCTAAACTTCTTTCTCACCATGACAAAATTTGATGAAAGTGAGATGACTTTTCAGCTACCACGACCAGTTACTACGGTCGGACCCTAGTATCTGAATATCTGATACCACGATAACTGGCAAGATACCACGATCTTTTGACCGTGGTATCAGATACCACGATAACTGCAAAAACGACTTTAGACCGTCGTAACAGATACCATGGTATCAGCGAAAAACTTACCTCCTAGTGCATCAGGAATTCCACAATCCCTCGATGACCATCGACAGAAAAGACAGCAGAGGTAGTAGATTCTGCGACTTATGGGTTTTGCAGGATCTTCGGCAGATGGGGCAGTGATAGTAGACGCGCGAACAGATAATGCATGTTCGCAAACGGGACAGTCCCAGCAATTGTCACACCTGAAAACTGAGACTCTTGAGACTACTTTATATGCAAAAATATTGAGACAAAGGACATTCTGAATATCAGAAACAAACAAAGAAAAAAGAATATGTCCGCCATTAGTTGGGTTTTTACAGATACCGTACCATGGTATCTGATACCACGGTCTAAAGTCGTTTTCGCAGTTACCTTGGTATCTGATACCACGGTCAAAAGGCATTTTTGCAGTTACAGTGGTATCTGGACAGGTATTGTTGTAACTGATTGTGGTATCTGGAAAATCCAACCCATTTTCATCATCACTAACACACGAGTCTAGTTTTTTGTCAAATTGGTGGAAAGAAGTTATGTCACTCTAGATGTCAGTGGATATCAGTATTTCTTTTTAAATGATTTCTAAAAGCGCAAATCCGGCGACTGTCGTTATCGCAGAGCAACCGCAGTATCAGATACCATGGTAAGTGCAAAAACGACAAAATGTTAGTAAAGGACTGTTGGGTGAATCTTCCGTATTGTTCCATCGAGTTATCATCATTTAAGATTCTGCTGGCCGGTGTGATAAGAAATTAGCACCCCACTCTTTTTATATTCATTACAGTTTATTTGTTATCGTAAGAATTTACTTGTGAAGATCTGGAGCATCATAAGTGATACAAAAAAGTATCTGTTCAGCATGAGTTCCTGGCAGGCTGGTGACATCAGTAATTATTATTATCTTTGTTCCAAAGAGGGTAGTGACTACTACAACAAAGAGCTGGCTCCTCTTCATAACATCATAACTTGTATGAAGTTCTTAGAAACGCTACCTTACTTTTGTTTATGGGTCTGGGATGGAACAATTGTTACACAGCAACCATTTTACTGGCGCTGCCTACGGTTTTCTGAAGAGTATGGCACCAAAAATTGTAACAAACTTCAGACTCTAGTCGATGTCAAGTCTCTGAGTGTAGCCTGAAGTCCGGTTGGTTGCCTGTGTGCAATTGGGGGGGGGGGGGGAGGGTAGTAGGATGATTAGTAAATCATTTATAATAATAATAACAAAAGAAAATTCGCTGCAAAAGCTGCAGATCAGTCTCCATCTATCTTTGCAGGCTATACATATAAATAAATCAATCGAATCTCAACAGGGCTGTTACTCCAGTTCACTCCTCATTTAGAGACAATGTAACTACAAATAATAACAACATGTTTAGACACCAAGATGTCATACCAAAAAGTAAAAGCAAAGATGTGCACCATTGCAGACTAAAAAATCATAAATGTTTAAGAAAGCGCTTAACAAGCATCTTGAAAATGGAAAGTTCTAGTCCTATATAGTACTTACTATGCCTAGGTTAAGAGCCTAGGTGGCATCTGTTAAGCACACTAGATAACTGAAAAGAAAATACACACCTATTTTTTTTTAATCGGGCTTCTGTTATTGGCATATTTTCTGCACAATTGGAACAGTAGTGAGAGTCGACCTAAAAATATGAAATGTCAGAGCAAGAATGTATAGCCTTATTTTTATGGCACCGGCCAAATTTCCGTTGGTCTGTCGGTCGGGCGGTTAGTCCGGTATTTGCGAGTTAGGGTACTTCCAGATGTATGGACGATGAAACTTGGCAGGCGTATTAGGGACCCAATCAAACTAACTTGGAAATAGTCACTTGCTGGATCCAACCATCGTGGGGGGAGGGAGGGGAGCCGGAATTCGGAATCTAGTGACACGTATAACTTTCGAACGGTTGATCGGATCTTAATGAAACTTGATATTTGGATAGAAGTCATGTCTCAGATGTACTATATTAAGTCCGGACCGAATCCGATGAATGTGGGGGGAGGGATCCGGAGGGCGGAACCGGAAATCATGTGACACGCTTAGAGTGGAGCGATCGGGAGGAAACTTGGTGGGAGGAACAAGCACAAGCCCTAGGTACATCACTGACAGAACCGAACCGGATTCGTGCACTGTGGGGAGTTGGAGGGGGGGAGGGTTCCAGAATTCCGGTGGTACGGAGTTAAGTTACTTCCAGGTGTGCTAGGACAATGCAACTCAGCAGGCAAGTCAAGGGTCTGACCAGATTAACCTGGAAATAGTCAACTTCCCGATCCGACAACCGTGGGTGGAGTAGAGAGAGGGGGAATTCCGGAATCTTGAGGAATGAATAACATTGGAACGGGTGATCGGATCTTAACGAAACTTGATATTTGGAAAGACCTCCTGTCTTAGATGACCCCTTTAAAGTCTGGACCGGATCCGATGAATGTGGGGGTAGGCAGTCGGACGGGGAACCGGAAATCTTGTTACATGCTTAGACTGGAGCGATTGGGCTGAAACTTGGTGGTATGGACAAGCACAAGAACTAGACAAATCAGTGATAGAACCGGATCGGATTTGGGCACTACGGGGGGAGTTAGAAGGGGGGGGAATCCGAAATTCCGGCTATCGTGAGTTAAGGTATTTCCAGATGTGCTAGGACAATGAAACTTGGCTTGAACATTTGAGATTTGACATGATTGGCTTAGAAACAGTCAGTTCTCCGACCCAACCATCGTGGGAGTGTAGGGAGAGGGACTCTTGAATGAACTTTTGAATGAGAGGTCGGATCTTAACGAGACTTGACATTTGGAAAGACCTCATGTCTCAGATGACCCATTTTAAGTCCAGACTGGATCCGATGAATGTGGGGGGGGGGGCGGAAATCTTGTGACACGCTTAGCGTGGAGCAATTGGGATGAAACTTGGTGGGAAGAACAAGGAGGAGAACTAGATACATCAGTGATAAAATCGGACCGGGTTCGGGCACTGTGAGGGGAGTTAGGTGGGGGGGGGGGGGGCGAAATTTCAAGGATCGCGAATTAATGTACTCCAGATGTGCTAGGGCGATGAAACTTGGCTTGAACATTAGAAACTTGACAAGATTGGCTTAGAAATTGTCACTTCTCAGATCCGACCATCCCTTAAAGTACTAATCCTATAATCCTGACCACAAAGTACAAAAAATGTTTTTAAGCAAAGTCTACATTTTAACTCAAGGGTATTGCTCAAGAACTAATTTTTAGCACCCTTAAGTGCATTTCATAACCGAAAAGTAAAAAAAATACTTGAACCAAGCAATATATATTCATGATCCCCAAGGGCCCATGATCATTTTTGCCTAAAGGATTTGCTTATAACTGAATTTCTTAAAATACAAACAAAACAACAATTTTGAGCAAAATATACATTTTCATGATTCCAATGAGCTTACAATCATTTGTGCTTCAAGAGTGTTCATGACAGATGAATCTCCAGATCCCTTAAAGTGAACATCATCACAGACAAATGCACAAATAAAATAGTTTTTACGAAAAATGCATTCTTGAGATTTCCATGGACCCATTCTTATCTCAAGGTTTTGCTTACAGGTGATCGCAACCAACCCACAAATTGACAAATTCCTACTTTAATCCTCTGACCCAGCCTTGCAAGTGCCATATGAGCTTCCAGCTCTTGTTTTTTATTTCAAAATAATCCCTGATCTATAGGTACATGTCACTTGCTCTATTACTTTTATGTTGATGCGGGCTGACTGTGGGAATAAGGCTTACCCCACAAACCCAGAAACAGTAGCCTAGGCTACATCAGAAGATAATTTATTTATTTATTTATTTTCATTGAACTAAGGACCAACTAGGGCCACTCAAAAACATACAAAAAAACAACAACAACAACATATTAAACAATAACAAAATAAGAGAGAAATGAATCTGAAAGCAGAAGGCAAGAAAGGGATAGTTTTGAAAGAATGGCTGTTGATGTCCACAGAAGATTCCCATCCATATGACAATGTCACTGCATGAAGCAATCTATATCACAACAGATCGAGACAAAGGCCATTATCAGTTCAACAGACCTCGGGGCAGCCTCGAGGATCATCCTTGAGTTGAGCAAAGCAAATACACCCATCTCGCTGAACAGTGACGTCACCATCGAATTGAGCTAGAGCATCAAATAAGCTAGGTTTAACCACACATCTAGGCTTAGGCTATTGGATAATGATTAGCAAAGACTGGAAAGAAAGATTACCTCATGAAAAACACAGTCAGAACATTTAAGTTTCAGGCAATGACGACAAAAATATATCCTGCAAAGAGGCTGCACAGAACCACAGACACACAGGTATTTGACCCGGTCTGCAGCCAGAAATTCAAGATGCTTGGACATTTCTAATATTTTATATGGAATTTCTGACAATTAGCCAAATCTTGACAACTTTATACTTTATTCTATCAAGCGAAAGTTAAATGCTTTGAAAAGAAGTGCCGCTAGATGGTATTAAACATTGAAAAAAAAGTTGTCAAGGTAACAGTTTGTTTAGGTGAGGTGCCACAGGGTATGCCTCGTCTCAACAGTGCTATACTACGATCACAGGATGTGCGAGTCCCATGTGACCTGCCCGATCTGCTCAAGCAATACGCGAAAGCAGCCATTAAAACACAACCGAAAGATCTCTTAAAGTGGTCTTTTCTTTATTTCGATGCCTTGGACGTGGGTCTGAAACCCCCTGCAAGAACACGCTATGAAGAAACAGAAAAGAAGAACGGAATAACTATACAGCTTATTCGTCTAATTCATGAATATGTAAGTAATAGAATTCGAAACGTATCCCAAAATCCTTTTAGGTTCATTATGCTACCGCTAGATTTCTCGCCAACCGCGGGTAGACCTGATTGGTTCTCAAGAGACTTGGAATGGACATTAATTAAAAATGTCGTTTCAAGTGCAGAGGCGTTACTTCGCTGAAAACAAAGGGGCGGGGCAGCCGCAGTGTCCCGGGCCCACTTCGGGGCCCCGTTAAGCAGGAGTGGTTTGAACTGCATGGCGGGGGGGGGGGGGGATGGGTGGTACCTCAAAACATACCTGTTGGAAATCCAGCACGATAAACGATTTAGAAACTATAGACAAACAAGAGCTACCAGCTCATATGGCATTTCTTACTAGTAGGTGGTGTGAGAAACGAGAAAGTAAATCTGAGCATTTTTCTGGAAATTCCGGTACCCCTCCCCACAGTGCTCGGATCGTGTCCGGACACTAGAATATGCAATCTAAGACATACGGTCTCTTTACTTTCCAAGTTTCATTCAAATCACTCCACTCGTTTAACCCCTATGCGAGCCACAACATTTCCGGGACTCCCCCTCGAACTCCCCCCACTGTGGCCAAATACTACTCGGACACATAAACTCGCATCTCTAACATCTCCTCTTCCCGTCGCTCAAGTTTAATATCCTTCAAATTTCCGGTTCCCGCTTCATCCTCCTCCTACTTTGGTCGGATCCGGCTCGGACGCCAAGTGACAAATCTAGGCCGCATAAACTTGTTACTGTCCAACTTGCATCCCGTTCGGCGTGTCACAAAATTTTCAGACCTCCCCCCCCCCCCCCCCCCACACACACCCCAACTCTCTCAACCATGGCCGCATGGAGTTCGGACACATTATTACATATCTAGGTCGTCAGTTCTTTTCACACATAAAGTTTCACCTGAATCACAACCTCAGTAATTTCCGGATTCCCCCTTCCTCAAATCGCCAAAAATGGTCTTATCCAGGAACGGAAGTCTTCCTAGAGCATTGTGTGGGGTCCTTAAGTCTATCTGGGCGGATCACTAATATCTAATATGCCTGCCAAGTTTTATTCTCGGTCAATGTATGGTTATGACATAATTGCGACAAGTAACTTCCGACTCGTAGGTAATGCGAAGCGTGTTGTTAGGTCGCCCTCTTCGTTTGCATCCCTCCGGATGCCATTGTAGGACAGCATGGAGAGTCTAATGCTTCCCATAGTTCCGACCTCTTCATGAAGTTGTTAGAAACTTCAGTCATTTATTCCTTTTTCTAGATATGGCTTGATGCCAAGAAGGGCCAAAATGTCTCTGGAATAAATAAAAAATGATATTTGTGTGTGTGTTTTTAGCAGCTAATATCCATCTAAATTGTTATGCGAGGAATAAAGATGAGTTCGAACATTCGGACGCACTTCCGGCAATCGTCTTCAGATGACCAGAAAAATGATACGGACTACGACAAAGATAAAGTATTAAAATGTGCGTGTTTAAAATGCGTGTTTAGCTGATGTGTATGTACAATTCAATATTAATTTACAAATACTTTCCCGAGAAAGCGCAGAAGCTTTCAGTGGGAATTCCAGCCAGTTCCAACACACATCACTATGTACATCCACACTCAACAAACAGTTTCGTACGCTTATCTTTGTCGTTGGCGTAATATCTTAGAAGGATATTTAGCAGTGCAAAACGGATAAGTCAGCTGAATTTTGTTGGAGCTATATTTCGGCTCTTCTTGGCAAAGATCCTCTTCAGGCTCAAGCCGCTCAAGCTGGAAAATAAACTTGTGAAGAAAAGTTCGTTTTCCAGCTTGAGCTTGAAGAAGACCCATGCCAAGAAGGGCCGAAATATAGCTCCAATAAAAATTCAGCTAACGTATCCGTTTCGCACTGTCAAACATTATTCGCAGTCAGCTTGGGCTCAAGAAATACTTGAGCCCAAATACTTGAGCCCAAAAAAAACACGAAAATCTCATTTTTATTTCTTGTATTATGAATGATCAACTTGGCTTTAAACCTTCGATAAACCCCAGCTGGCTAACCCGTTTACCGCAGTCGTCCCAAATTTAATTATAATTTCTTTTTAGATCGGGTCATCGAACGAAGTTAGAGTCCAAGACCTCTTGAACATTTGGCAAGCACTTGGGCTTGAACAAGATTCTCTAGATGAGATTCTGGAAATCGGAGACTTTTCTGGAACGACAGAAGCTCCCGACGGAACGGTTTTCTGGCCGAAATTGGCAACCCTGATGGCTGGGAAGCTTGGAAATGTAAGTGTTCTTTTTTTGCCCAAGCTTGATGCAGAGTGATACATTAGAAAGAGCAAGAGATTGCTCCCGCTGCCAGCGGTTGCAGGCGTCAAGAACGAGATCGAGTTTAAAAAAAAAACAATTTGCTTCTAAAGTTTTGGTCTGGCGAGATCTCTGCTGCTTTCACACTGAAACGGAATCCTCTCGAACAGAGCTACACATGTCTTGCGCAGTGCAAGGAATCTGCCCAACACAATTATGACATTCCGAGTCAACACATTTACTAAGGATTCTAGCCGTCATTCCATCCAACCAAGCTCCCCTTTGGTTAATCTTCTGTGCATTCAAACCAGCATCTCTCATTTACAAATTTCTTTGATAACTGTACCTTAAATAAGCTAGAGCAGAGGCGTTACTAGCAAAAATTTTTGGGGGTAGGGGGGGGGGGGCAAGGCAATTACCGACTGGTCCCGCCCTTTATTAAACCTCTTGTCGATTAGCAAGGTAATAACAAGTGCAATAAACCAATTCGTAGCAGACTAATGCCCCCTTTGTCACAATTCATTAAGAACGGCATATCATCAATCATATGACAAAGCAGTCCAATTTTCAACTGTTCATTAAAGATTAAAGTACGTCGCGTCGTCTTATTTGTTGATGTTACACCAAATCCTCATCCATAGATATCTCCCCAAATATACAAGAGTTGGACTTGAGACCTGTCATAGACGAACTAAACTCATAGGAAATCTGGGCCCAGCTGCTCATGAACGGGAGGGGGGGGGGGGGGGGGGGGGGGGTCGCGACCCATCAAAATGCGTATTCACACCTTTTTTTCCTCAAGTATGCCAGCTTAGAGTTCGATTCCAGTCACGGGTCAAAAACTTTTTTCATGGACAATTTTGGGCCCACTTGCTCATGAACGGGGAGGCTGGAGGTGGTTCAACTCTCTCCGGTCCCTATGATCCAAAAGCACAAAGGAATTTCATCGCCTTATCTCCAGTTATTGTCGAATTAAAAACATTAAAAATGGGCAATCTGGGCCCAATTGCCCCTGAACCAAGTGTGGGTGGGTTTGGGACCCGCAACAAGTAAAAAGAGACCCTAATAATCACAATCCTACCAAGTTTCAACTTGATACCTGTTGATTCCTGGCAAGGGTAACGAACTGTAATCCTGGGCAATCTGGGTCCAGTTGCCCATGAACGGGGTGGGTGGGAGAGGTGCACCTTTAAAAGATATTTCCCAGCCGTAGGAGCTACACGTCCAACGAATTTCATCGTCCTATGTCCAGTTCTGGCCAAGTTATGAATTTTATTCACTGGGTAATCTAGGCCCATTTGCTCCCGAGCCGGGTTGGGGTGGGGGGTGGTACACCAAATCCTCATCCATAGATATCTCCCCAAATATACAAGAGTTGGACTTGAGACCTGTCATAGACGAACTTCATGGGGAATCTGGGCCCAGCTGCCCATGAACGGAGGGGGGGGGGGGGGGGTCGGGACCCATGAAAATGCGTATTTACACCTTTTTCCCCTCAAGTATACCACCTTAGAGTTTGATTCCAGTCACGGGTCAAAAACTTTTTTCATGGGCAATTTGGGCCCACTTCCCCGGCCGCTATGATCCAAAAGCACACAGGAATTTCATCGCCTTATCTCCATTTATTGCCAAATTAAAAACATTAAAAAATGGGCAATCAAGTCATCAAATCAAATCAAGTTTATTAATTAGCCATGATTATCCAAAAACGAATAGCATTGGCACGTCAAAGATGCAAACACTTGGGTCACAATTTAAGTCAAGTCACTGTTACAATTTTTGCAAAAGTACGGGACGAATGAACGGTCATACCGAACACTGCAATTTGCAGGAGAGAGCTTTAACTTTTGCTTCCCCGAATTTGATCCTCGAGTGTGGCGTTTATTTTCAGCTGTTGGCTGAAAATCTGGCAGAATGTTGCGAAAGAGCTCCGACGACAGACAGGACCTCCCAAAAGCCATGAGGAGTTCATGCCGTCTGTTTGATAAGGTAGCCAAGCCTAGTGACGCCAGACTCACCTCTTATGAGACCCAATTGCCCCTGAACCAAGTGGGAGTGGGGTTTGAGACCGGCAAAAAGTAAAAAGAGACCCCAATACTCACAATCCTACCAAGTTTCAACTTGATACCTGTTGATTCCTGGCAAGGGTAACGAACTTTACTTCTGGGCAATCTGGGCCCAGTTGTCCGTGAACGGGGTGGGTGAGGGAGGTATAACTAAGCAATTTTCCAGCCCTAGGACCTACACGTCCAAGGAATTTTATCGTCTTGTGTCCAGTTCTGGTCAAGCTTTGAACTTTATTCACTGGGCAATCTGGGCCCATTTGCCCCTGAACCGGGTTGAGGTTCGGGGTGGGACCCCAAAAAGGCACAACTAGACCACAATACCCACTAGTGTGAACTTGATAACTGACAAGTGTGAACTTGATAACTGTTGATTCCTGTCACAAGTCACGAACTTTACTCCTGGACAATCTTGGCCCAGTTGCCCATAAACGTGGTGGGTGGGGAGGTGAAACTTTCAAAGCAATTTCCCAGCCCTAATATCTACATGTACAAGGAATTTCATCGTCCTGTGTCCAGTTCTGGTCAAGTTATGAACAATGTTCACTGGGCAATCTGGGCCCTGGACCCCCAAAAGGCACAACTAGACCTCAATACCCACTAGTAGCCTATACCAAGTTTGAACTTGATACTTGCACTGGTTCACGACTTATGGGCTCCACAAAATACGGTGAAAACCGAAAGCTGCTACAGCGCTCGCAATAGTGGATTGTTCCAAGGAACACTCCACTAAAAACCAACTGATTTTGAGAAAAACCGACTGTTTTCATGAAAAAAATCAACTGCTTTTCTCGGGACTGCCACCCCCCAAGTCGTGACGCCCATGAGCTAGAGGCCTACATCTTCACATGTTTTCTCCCCAAAAGCGTGCAATATCCATTTCCCTACTTAACATGGACACATCGACCTGAGTTGCGTTTTATTTGAAGTTCATAGTACAGCGGACTGTTCGTTGTCGATTTATTCACCAGCGGGCCGTACGCTGGAAAGGCGCGGGGTGCCCAAGGTCGTTTTATTTGCCAGCGGGCGCCCCAGCGGACCTGCTAGTTTGTACGCAGGGTGAGGCAGGGAACAGTTCAGAGTACCTTCTGACTTAAGGCGTATTCTCGCCGTTCCCCGAGGAGTCCTCGGGGAATCGAAGGGAACGGCGAGAATAGAGGGAGTCACTCCACGCGGACAGAAACAGCGGACAGAAACAGCCGCGTACAGAAACAGCGAGAACACGGGGAATGCTTCCAAAATCGATTTTGTTTGAATAAGAAATATGCAGTTGACGAAATTAGTCTGGATCCAGTTTAGTTTTGGTTTTGTTTATTCTGATTATTTTTAATTAATTTTACATTGCACCAATACCAGCAAAAATTGATTCCCCTCCGAATCAGGAAGGGAGTCCTTTTTGATGACGGGGATGATAATCGGAGCATTCCCCGTCCGTGGTGACTCGCGAGAATTCGGGGAGTGAGTCCCCGGGACAAACAAAAACGCGGGGACTCCTCAAGTGGAGTCCTCGGGGAACGGCGAGAATACGCCTTTAGTCCGCCAGGAATAAAACGGCAGCTTACAGTTCGCCATCCGCTTCCGCTGTACTATGAACTTGAAATAAAACGCAACTCTGATACGAGTGTCGACATCGCAAGAACGAACTTCCACGAAGCCTCTTCGGGTTCAGCATAGCCCCTAATGCCACAAAGTAATTATTAAGCACAATTAACATAGAGAGCTAATTTTGCCACGCCTGGCGATATCCGTCTCAGTCAGGTAAAAAAAAACGCTTTGTCTGGCTTCGGCAACGAGTCGAAAAAAATCGCTACGCCCGGGAAACAATCTAAAATACAGAAACGACGGATGTAAAACAGGTAATCAGTTTAGTTCCAAGTTACCTAGTCATTTTCGATATATGATATCAAGGAGTATACGGACAATGGAATTAGAGAAAATGCGTTTCTGCAAACGAAATTCGGGCTAATTTGCCCTCGGTCTGTCATACCCTGCGACTTGGCCTAGACGTCGCAAAGCGTATTTTTCCCTGCCAATATTTAGACGCCGTGTGAATTCCACTTTAGGTTTCTCCAGCCGCACCATAACAATATTGTTTAAAATTAAAAGTCTTGCTCAGTTTTCACAATTGTAGGCCTATACATAAGCATGTGCATCAATGTCTATTTCTGCTTAAAAACCAAGTCATCTCCGTATATTCTGATACCAGCAACCACCCCTTCCACAAAAGCTTGAAACTTTAAGAGCACAAACGTTCACTTACTTCACGCTGCTACTCGCAAGTCACTAGCAACATTCCTCGCCACCTGGATCCGGTCCGGCGACGCTGAGATTCTTAATTTAGTTTCACGAGCATAATAAATCCCCACTGAACTGATTGGTCACGTAGTATCAGGGACTTGTAGAATGTTCGTCTCACAACAATGTCGCCTTATTTTATGCATGTGAAATTGGTTGGTATGTAGGACCATGCCTGAAATCCTGGCTGGCATTGGCACAGGAGACGATAGTTGCGTTTTTGCTGATACCATGGTATCTGTTACCACGGTAACTGGATCTGCAATTAGTCGTTTTTGCAGTTATCGTGGTATCTGATACACGGTGCTCTGCAGAAACGACTATTGCCTAAATTGCACTTTTCGCAGTCATCTGAAAAGAAAAACAGATATCCAGTTACATCACTAAGTGCTAACTTCTTCCTCACCAATCTGACAAAATTTGATGAAATTGAGATGACTTTTCAGATACCAGGACCAGTTACCACGGTCGAACCGTAGTCTCTGAATATCTGATACCACGATAACTGGCCAGATACCACGATAACTGCAAAAACGCCTTTTGACCGTGGTATCATATACCACGATAACTGCAAAAACGACTTTAGACCGTGGTATCAGATACCATAGTATCTGCAAAAACGCAACTGATAAGTCTATGTCAAGCAGAACCTGAAAACTTGATAAGGACAAGTATGTCCAGGTTTTGATAGGGATTTTAGTCTGAACTAATTATTTTATTCTACAGACCCTAAAAGACACAATGGAAGTACTCTGCCTGGTAGCGTCAAACTCGGAGGAATACATGTCCATGGTTCCAGCCCAACTATTCAAGGAAATGTATACATACTTGGCCAGCATCGATGGAGACATATCAGAAGCGACCGTATCCCAGGCTCTACAGTACATCGATGACGTTGCAAGACTTCAGAACGGACTAATCGGGGTGCAGAATCTACGAAGCCCACTCTGTCCCAACTTTCAGTGAGCTTTCTGGCATTCTTTTGATGACACGGACTGACCTAGGACATTCTCTATGGCTAAGGGATACCCAAAGGGTTGGGGTTGTAACAAGCACTAAAAACTCATTCTGCGGCAGGCTTGTTCAAATTTTGCGAACATTTTACGGTCTTCTTATCTGTCGCCGGTTCTTTCGAGGAGCAGCCGATTCAGACATTGTGATGATCCTAACCCAATTTGGAGCTCATGAGAGGATTGGCTGAGCATATAGCCTGGTCAGCTTCGGCGTGCGCGTTCAGAGATCTCCTTGGCTACCCTCTACCCCTGGTCAATACATACAGTGGTAGGGACCCCAGGAAGAGAACCTTCGGAAGATAGGACCTCTGCCAGTCAGTGGGTATACTTTCTCGTGTGATTCCGGTTGGGTGTTTGACAGATTGTTCACTCAGTCACTAGCTCAAGTTAATGGCTTCAAACATGTTCAACCCTACTTACGGTAGTGACTACGCATGGAGTCACGGGCTTTGGCTTCTTGGCGTCAGGGCTGGGAGGATTTTTTTGTTTATTTTCGGCAAAATGTGCAACGGGCTAATCACGTCACAGTGATTTAGTACGCTTACGACGCTCCCGAGCGTGGTAAGCAAATAGTTTATTCTTCGAGAAGGCTGGGACGGTCAGCGCAGTAACTTTTCAAGAGGTTCACGAATATGGTAACTAGTAGTTACTACTGTTAGAAGGGTGGAACACGCTCTTTCCGCGGAAGTTTCAAGCCAGATATGCCTGATTTCTCAGAAAGAGACGACACTGTCTATGGTTGTAACTGTGACAAGCAGGTGAACCAGCTTTGCTGGCAGCCGAGAGAGAAATGACCGATTAAACCATATCCGTATTTAAAGCACCTTTCTTGTACGAAATAGTTTGTTAATCCACGCTGAGCCTGCTCATCACATACGCCAGTCTCACGACTAGTCTGGAAACCGAAAACACTGCCGATGAACAAACGGGAAGTTAGAATTTTGTAATTATTTGGTATTTTATTGGTTAAATATATTCATATTCGCGCACTGGAAACAACGAGTTAACATCTCCGAACACAACACTACGCATCTGCTAACTCGAATATCAAGAAGCACTACCAAAGAAAGCAACGACCATAAACCAACATCACTTCTAAAAAATATATGTCACAATTATGCATACTACCAAGCGCCCATGATAAAACATATAATGGGCCCGTACTCCGTTCCATATAGCCTACACGGTACACTCAATAGACCTTAGCCTCGTTTTTGTTGCAATAGCGCTGCCGCATCTCTGCTGCAGCACTTCTTTGCTTTTGCATAATATGCGTTTTTGGAGTCACTTTCTTCTTGGTTGAAGCGGCAGTGCTGCAGCATCTTGCAGGGAAGCACGGACTTGGTCGAGGAGCAAGTCAGTGATTCTCGAGAAGCGCTGCCGTCTTCCTCGGAAGCGCTGCAGTGCAAAAATGGATGTAGAAAGAATCAGTCCGGAATCGACCGAGAAGTGGACCTGCAGCATGCAACAAAAACGAGGCTCTTATATGCGAGGTTACTGCAGCGCCGACCTAGCAAGAGCAGCTGGAATTTAGGCATGCCAAAGAAAAAAAAATAAAACGAAGGTTTATCAATCAACTTTGCTTGCGGCTGCGTAGTCTGTAATGTAGTCCATAATGTTTTCACTGATATTTCAAACCAAGAACTTATAATGCTCTTTGTAGTAGAGCATCCGTCTCTCTGTCCTCACAATATTAACATTTTCGAAATTCGAGTTCAGAGCCACCATGCGCTTTAGTTCGACTCGAACGATTAACTAAAACTCTGCTAGGATATGAGTTTAAACTTATTTCTTTCTAGTAGAAAAAAGGTGCAAACCTCCCGCGCTGAGACTTTTGCACCACCTTTCAATTTAAAAAGTGAAGGAAAAAAAAGAGACTAGTCAGCTCGGAGCGCTGAAGTGGAATAAACGCAATTCTCAAACCGAAACTTCTACACTGTCAGAAGTTTCATAACAGATTGCGCATAACACTTTCAAGAATAACACCCTTTCACTTAGAAATAAAGTGTTATGACCAATTAAGTTTATACTATTTGGTGACTAGATCTCCAACAACACCTTCAATAGGTAAAAATACTACACTATCAGAAGTTACATAACGACAACAGAAGGTTGCGCGGTTTCAACAGATAACACTTTGGGATGTTATCTGTTCTGTTTCTTTCGTTCCCGTTAGTATTTTTACCAATTGAAGGTGTTGTTGGAGATATAGGCACGAAGTAGTGTAAAGTAGTGTTATATGCTATCTGTTATGAAACTTCTGACAGTGTAGATTCCCACATATCTGAAAGGCTCGACTGGCGCTACTCAAAACAGGTGGTATTCCAATTTCGGATTATAAGCATCCGCTCAGGATTTACGTAACGCGTTTGAAGATTTTTCCTCGGCAGAAAGACGCAGGTTCTTACGATTATCCGTTCTTGGTCAGCAGGCCAGTGCTACGCGCAATAGAAATTTTCTCCGCTTGTCTCATCGAATTAACGTTTTACACAATAGATTTTCAAGCCTTGATCAGACAATTAGACACCAGTTCTCATTTCTCATTAGGTTCACCACAAGGATGCGCCAACACGTGTCACCTATTATCGACATCCTGATAGTTTATGTGATTTCGGTTTGAAGAGTGTTGCACTGTGCCAACCGCACACTAGCCAAATTATTTCTTTCCAAATTATCCATTATATGCCGCCATGACCACGATAAACCTGGAATGGATTCTTTAGGTCCGATTACAGGTAAAGTTTGAAGACTAAAGTAGGTCTTTCAGGACGGCCACAAAATTCTTCTTCTAAGTTATGTTTATGACCTTTGTCTTTTTCATTCTTTTTGCTGAAGTATCAGCGATGCTAGAATACACTAATGCGACAGTAGTTGCGTTTTTATCTGAATTCTTAGTCCTCCCTTCTCGTACAAATTAGCATTTTCGCACTCGCGCTTGTCAGTTCTCACTTTTGATAAAAAAAAAAAAAAAAACAAAAAAAAACACTAATTTAGCCTTCCGTTTATACCTGTTTATGAGCAATTCTGGCGGTCTGGAAAGATCCGCTGGCTTATCCGCCGTGTGTTCTTGCGACTCGGCTAAAACCTACTTCGCTTTCCGAAGCTGTTCTTGGGCTCCGCTAGTGTTGGAAGTGACGTGGAGAGTGAATCCACTCCATTGGCGAAACAACGAGAAGCCGTAAAGCTCAACAGAAGCGCAATCACTTTCCGTTAGTTCTGGCACTCGGAGGATTCTCGCTTTGCTTTTCGGAAAGCGAATCCAAGAGATCACCAGAATCGCCCTTATATTGATTGATCTGTCTTTGCTGACCAATCAGGAAGGAAAACCAAGAACGAGAATCGACTAATGAAGCAGCTTCTTGATTCGGCAGAATTGCGATGCGTTCCCCGTTCCCGATTATGACACAAACGCAAGAAAAGAAGACTTGGCTTCATGACAATGGTGAAAAAACGCGAAATAGGAGAACTGCGAGGAGTATTGAGATAAACAAACGCAGCTATTATGCACGTTGGGAACTGCTTACTGCATTAGTAAGAAAGAAATTAAGCTTTAAAACTGGTTTGCTTCTTTCAGTAGAAATTTAACATCATTGTATTGCAACCGCCTGTTATATTTATACTGAGCGCGTTCCACACTTCTAACAATGGTAACTATTAGTTACTAATTTCGTTCCAACGTCGCAAAAAGTTGCTACGCTGACCGTTCGAACCTTCTCGATTAGTAACTGATAGTAACTATTCGGTTACCATGCTCGGGAGCGCAGTAACCGTGGTAACTAAGAATCTCTGTAACGTGGCTGGCCGGTTTACCCCAAGGCATGATATTTTGCCGAAAACAGAAAAATGAGTTCCAGCGTTGACGCCAAGAAGCCAAAATTCGTGACTTCATGTGTAGTAACTACGGTAAGTAGGGTGGAACACGCTCATTGTCGGCAGCCTGAGTGGGAGGACGTCGTAGCGGCTGGCAGTAGCCCAAGAGAGAATACAGGCGCCTATTAAAAGGTATTAAAATTAACTAATATTATGATTATATTGTTTTTAAGATGTTTGTGGTTTGATATTTGTATAAATATTCGGGTGCATGTTATGTTTTATCAATACAAGTGAGTTTTTCTTTTTATAATTTGCTTTCAGATTGCGGAGGAAATTAATAAACAATAGTAATAATGTGTGGTCGCTACTACGCAACACTCCTCCGCTACAGTCAAGCCTCTAGTGGACTAAACTGTAACTGGAAATTAGTGAAACATTTTAAGGCATTTTTGTATACTAATTTAAGGGGGCCGAATTCAAACACAGCAGCGACAACGCCGAAACAAGCAAAATGACAAACTCTAAATAACAGGACAGTTACGGAATACACAAATAATATCTGTGTTCTGTACCGCCAGAGTACTCACTAGTGGTCTCTGTTTTTATCCTGTCCCGTACGAAAATTTCCCGCAGATTTCGACCCGGTTTTATGTTAGTTTAGTCCCCGGATCGACCATTCCTTTCTTTCTCGGTTCGACCGGAATTTCAAGTATAAGGGTCGGAATTTCAGATTTCAGGCGGGAAATTTTCGAAAGGGGTAAGTGATTTTTGGATTCTCTCATATAGTGCTACAAACCGTTTTCTGACACACTAGTGTCTGCTTCTACGTCACTAGCGCGAACTAACTACGCTGTAAGAAGTTTCATAACAGATAACACGAGGATGCGCAGTTTCAACAAAAAACACCAGGCGTAATCTGTTCTGACTTTTAAAACGCCATATCTTAAAATTCCGCTGAAAACACAACTTCCTTCGGTATCATTTAACTGAATACACTGAATTATTTGGATTCTGCTAAGGGATTTTTTTGTATTTTCCATTATCTGCTATAATAGTGACGTTCAGAATACCTACGGCCATCCCTTACAACGCAAATTCTATACTATGACGCGGAAAATCTGAATCACAACACAAACGCGGCTTTTGAATGGCCAGTGATCAGCTCGCGGCAGGGGGCTCACTACGTGAACACTTCATTTTCGTAAATGGTTTTCGTCAAGTAAACAACAAAGGGACAAGCGCATAGAGCTACCACAAATCACACATGGAAAGTCCACTTTATGAAAACCGATTATTCGTGAACAGTTAAGTAAAGAAGAAATGCTTTCTCATCGAGTCTTCAAGTCACTTTAAGTGAACAAGTGACGGGTAACTAGATTGTCCTTTCTCGGCCCTTTTCGGTTAAAACAAAATATTATGCATACCAAATGTTATGCATTGCCAGGAAGAGCCGAAAAAGCGTCTACTAACTTTTCCGATATGACGACAAGAAAAAAGTCAACGGATGCTTTTTTACGTTTTTTCGGGGCTTCCTACAATGCTTGTTATGCGAAACAGTTTATGCACAACATTTTCAAAATCATGAAAGGTAAAACCCCAAGTGTTATCCGTTGAAACGGCGAATTCTCGTGTTCAGTGTTATGAAACTTCTCACAGTGTCTACAGAAGTGTTAAATGTTAAGTTCTAATGAGATAACACAATACCAAATGGGTTACCAAAAGACTCTCTATGGAGGAAACACCAGGCACTAGCGATTGATAACCAGAAACTACTAGGAGTACGACGAACACGCCTAATATTAGAGGGGTGGCTTCTTTTGTAACCATTTCGTATTGTTCAGGTGGGGGTCGCGAGTCTTTTTGCCGTCAAGGCTGGAACAATTTTTCTATTCCAGCAGAAATCATGCCGCGGGCGAATCCGACCAATCACGTTACAGAGACGCGTAGTTACCACGCTTACTACGCTCCCGAGCATGGTAAGCAAATAGTTACTGTTTCGAGAAGGTAGGAACAGTCAGCGTAGTGACTTTTTACGAGTTTGGGACGAAAATAGTAATTAATAGTTACTATTGTTAGAAGGGTGGAAGACGCTCTTTATACAGTACACCTTCAACGCGACAGTTCACATGCAGAAGACACGCGCAAATACAAAAGTAGCCACCCTTCTGTACACAACAGGTCTGACCAAACTTCTCTGTACAACAGACAATCTAGGAAGTTCCGAGACGCTAGAACACTGAAACTTTGCGCGGCTTAAGAAGTAATATACAAGTTCAAAATGTACAGCAGTGAAAAACAAATGAAGTACTAACTCCCTGACAATTATTTAAATTGTGGTCATGGTCAATTTGTACTATCGATAACATACGAAGAGTGAGAGATGGGGGGGGGGGTGGCCATATTTGAGCTGTACTTCGATGGAATATATCCTGTATTTAGCTAAGACAAATCAAACCCATACGTACCACCCATGTGCGATACGGGAGAAGTTCTGTTCCTCCGCTGTGAAGTTTTGCAACACGAAATTTCAAATAATGTGATTCCAAATTTTTTAACCCTGCAATTATCACAAAATTATCTGAGGATGTGTGAATGAATTTTATGAATTTTTTGAATATTCGAGAAGATGAGATTTGCACTACAGTTAGAAAAAATAAACGACTGACAATGCAAACGCGAATCAGCGTTCTGTGGGCAACTCCCTTTATTCTGATCCGTTAAAAGGAGCGGAGCCCATCGCTGGATGTTTATTCAAACAATACATACAACGGTACGTCAGCTGCAATGCTTTGGCAGCGATATTTCGGTCCTTCTTGACAAGGGTCTTGTCAGGCTGTCAAACTTCAGGGACAACGCTGGAGAAGTTCGACAGCCTGACGAGGGCCATTGCCAAGAAGGGCCTAATATCGTAGCGAAAGCATCGAGCTGACGTATCCGTTTTACGTATTGTTTGAATATTTTTTCCCAGTCAGCTTGGGCTCAAGGGGTAGGTCCATTTGGTAACTTGATACTACGCATCAGCTGAAAAAACTACAGAGTCCATCACCTCATTGACACTCAAACATTTACTAGGCCACCTTCTTTTCCATGCAAACAAACATGATAGGACACTCAAGCAATTCTGCACTAGAGATTTTGCGACATCTGCCTTTCCACTAACTACAGGTACCGGTCCAGTTTTCCATAAGGCCAATAACAAACAAGCCAACAAAACCTCCGTCTTTGATCTCATGCACCGACTATAGATGCCCCGAGAAAACTGAGCAGAGCTAGAGCTAATTGCTGAGCTTTGAGTTGACGCCTCTCTACTTCCCTCTTCGACGCCGCGCATCTCAGAGTAAGAAAACGTAAAAGGCGTGCATGACCCGCCTCTGCAGCACGTCATGTGTGATGTCAAAATATTAGACAACTAATAATCTTTTACTCTCAACATTTCTTCTCCGGGGCTCTACTGCGATGTAGCTATTTGTAGAGGTAACGAATTGTGATGTTCCGCATAGCTCCTACCCGCCTTTTGCATCGAGGATTTATTTGACTCGCATGATTGTATTATAAAGATCGGGAGACGGAGGTGCTTGTGTTTATTTGTCCTTGACAAGGCCCACTTCCCAAATCAGAAATATAAATATCGAAAGTGTTCGATTTAGGTTCCATTTCTATCTAGGTGATATTCATAGCCTCGTTTTTGCTGCACATCCACTTCTCGGCCGATTCCCGACTGATTCTTTCTAAATTCGTTTTTGCACTGCAGTGCTTCCGAGGAAGACGGCGGCGCTTCTCGAGGATCGCAGACTTGCTCACCTACCGTCCGTGCTTCCCTGCAAGGTGCTGCTACCGCAAGAAGAAATCTTGCAGGCAGTGAGTCCAAAAACGAATCCTGTGCAAAAGGAAAGAAGTGCTGCACCAGAGATGCGGCGGCACTATTGCAACAAAAATAAGGCTCAGATATCACGGTCCCGACCGTTGTATTTGAAAAACTCATCTCGCTTCCATCATCAAATTAGATGGAAAAGATTTTGGCACCTGTGATGTGAGTAGAGGTAAGTATTTCTTTTGGGATGACTTCTAAAAGAACGATTTCGGCAACTGTCGTTTTGCAAAACAGTCGTAGTATCAGACACCATGGTATCTGTAAAATCCCGACTCAAAGAGAAGGACCGACTAAATCTGAGCGTGTTTCACCCTAATTACCGTAGTTACTACGCATAACGTAACGAACTTTGGCTTCAAGACTGAAATGCGTTATTCGATTTTCGGCCAAATATCATGCCACAGGGTAATCCGGTTAATCTCGTTACAGAGACTCGTAGTTTCCGCGCTTACTACACTCCAGAGCATGGTAAGCAAATATTTGCTATTAGTTACTATTTCGAGAAGGTTGGAACGGCCAGCGTAGTAGCTTTTTACAAGGATGGAACGAAAACAGTAACTAATGGTTACAATTACTGAAGGGTGAAACACGCTCCCTATGTCGACAGTAAAACCGCGTGACAGTACATAAAGGATGGCAATGTTATTGGCCTAGGCGGACGTTCTTCGCCTTGTTAAAACATAGTTTGCTTCAGAATTACATTTTCTAGTCTACGACAGCATACTTCGTTGTCTGCTTTTGCTTAAAACTGTGAACGTCCAATAAGCCACATCAGACCATGTTCCCATCACACAAAGAATATATGCACAGGCAACGAGCGACAAGATAACACTTCTTTTCAACACTTTAACGTCTATATACACTGCATATAACTCTGCATCACAAGCATCAGAAGCGCCCATTTTGGCAGAACCTGTGTCTTTGGCCTGTCCGACTCTTTTGCAGCCATTGTTTATGCACATTAATAAATTAAAAATAAGCTTCTCAAAGAACATATCTCAGCAATTCCATCCGACAACTAAGTAACTCCCGCAGACGCGCGCCAACCCTAACTGCGTATCGTACGAACAAGCAAGCAAAAACCAGAGAGGCTTTGTAAGTTCGACTTTTTCTAAGGCGGTATTGAAGAAGGAAAAGCTAAAATCGGCGAGACTAGTCCGGGCGAGTTTCCACAACTTATAAGTTAGGGTAAGCGGGTTTCTCTTGCAAACCGTGTGGAATGCCGATAGAAATAATAGAACAAAAGCATTCCTTCAGCACAAGCTGACTGCGAATGATATTTGGCTGCTCTAAACAAATTCTCCGATCATGACGACAAATATAAAAGTCAGCAAATGCTTTTTAACGGTTTTTCATCTCTTTCAGGCAATGCTTCTTATGCATAACATTTAATGCATTATGTTTGTCACGGCAACAGATTAAGTGTTTTCTGTTGAAACCGCGCATCCTTGTGTTATGTAAATAAACTATTATTATATTATTTTACGGTACGGTACACTGTAGTTAGGTACGGTCGAAATAAGAGGTAGTGAAGAGAACAGTTCTCCAAGAGGCTTATCTGTACTTTTTAAAGGACCCGTCGTACCTATAATGCGAATGCATCGTACTTTCGTAATCGCTCCATTCGTTAGAAAACCCGTAAACCCGAATTTTTCACGGAATATCTAACCTTACTCTCTCATTGATATTCACACTTGCCATGTTTCGCTACTTTCTTCACCAATCGTGCTCTTGACAACTGTTTGCAAGAAGCTCATTCGTCAAGAAAACTGTTAGCTAAATTGAGAAGTCAATGATCCTAGAGGAAAGCTTGACAGCCAACAGCCAAAGCCGTGAGGAATCTATTGAAAGCGGAGCCTGATTGAAATTATTTAACTACTCCAGAATATCTGAACATAGTACAGTGCGAAGTGTCCTTTAAAGTATGTTTCAAAAAGCCCCCCCTCCCTTCCCATCGTGTAACTAACGCTCCTGAATAAGGAAGGAGAATATACCAAAACAAGTTACTGGGTTAATGCACTAAAATTAACGGAACATCAGATAATATGTCAACAGCTCTTCAAAAAAAATAACTGGTCTCGCGTCAAACTCCTACCTATCTGGAGTCAGGGAGTCATAAGCTACTCCAAACAGATGGAGGCCTCTGTGAATGAACTCGTACTGCTCAGCAGTTTGCACCATGCCGCCCCTAGAGAGAAATTTCGATTATAGTAGGATGTATACTATGCGCATGCTCCACCCTCCTTACAATAGTAACTATTAGTTCCAACCCCGTGAGAAGTTACTACGCTGATGCTGAGCGTACCAGTCTTCTCAAAACTGTAATTATTTGCTTGCTACGCCCGTGAGCGGGGAAAGCATAATAACTACAATCTCTGTGACGGGTGTGCGAGATTGGCGCGTGGCCCGATATTTAGCCGAAAGTGGACAAATTCGTTCCAAGCCTTGACGCCAAGAAGGCAGAAGCAGTTACTACGGTAAGTACGGTGGAACTCCACCTATATTTATAGGCTGATATGCTACTGGACGACAAAGGAAGCTGTTAAGGACAGCTTCCATGAAAAAAGCTCAGTAGCGCACCTATTTCGCTCTAATGGAGAACGACGTTAATTATAGCAAGAACAAATAAGCACCAGAACCTGTCTCCCTATCTCTGTAACATTACCATGCGGAGTCGAAAAGATTTAAACCTGCTCATGCAAATGAGCGGGGAACGGAGAACATCACAATTCGTTACCTCTACTAACAGCTATATAGGAGTAAAGCCCCGGAGAAGAAATTTCCAAAGTGAAAGCCGATTGGTTGTCTGGACGCACTACAGAGCGGGTCAGCGAGCCTCCTGCGCCTTTTCTCTAATATGCTCAGCGGCGAAGAGGGAAGTAGACGGGCACCAACCCAAAGCTCAGAAAATACCTATCCGCATCCTGCCATCTCGTAAACGCAATTTTTACCCAGTTTCATTCCAATATTTATTTCAGGACATATCTTCGTAAAGTGTATTCGTTAATTTGTTGTGTTTTTATGTATTTCGTAAATATTTTATCCACCTATTTGGGTTAAGTGGAAACAATTTTGATTGATAAATATTACTTCAGCACAGGCTGACAGCGGATCATATTTGACAGTGCAAAACGGATAGGTCAGCTGAATTTTATTAGCTATTTCGGCACTTCTTGGCAAGAGTCCTCTTCAAGCTCAGGGGTCTTAAGGTTGAGAATAAGCTGGCCTGCAGTAAGAAAATGAAACTTGTGAAAAAGACAGGCTCACAAAGTTTGACTGAAATTTGACTGATAGATAAACAACAAAAAGTAACATACTTCTTCTGCACATGAAGAGGAAACGTTTCTGTATATCAATCAATCAATCAATCAAATTTAATCCGAATAGCTAAAGGCTAGAAAAGGAATACAAATTTACAAAATACACAGACACACAAGAAACAAATTAACCAATACACTTACAAGAAATTACCAGAAATAAATGATGGAATGAAACTACGTAAAAATTGGGTAGAAGAATTAGCGGGACATGGGTAAAACTTATTGCCAGTATTCCTCTCGGACCGACGCACGGAAGACGGGAGGGGAGGGGGAATAGATGAATCATCTGGGGACAACACGTTATCTTAGCTCCAAATTTGTTTGAAAGAGTATTTCTACGTACAGATAATTTAGGAATGTCAAGTTTAATGAGAGCCTCTTCGTATGTAATATTATGATATTACATATAACTTACCTGTCATGCCGTAGGGCACAGACAATGGCTAAGACGTCTACTGAACCTTCTGCGACTAACTGCTGCACTCCTAAGCACAGGGCTAAGAAACATCCGGTTCTCCCGACACCGGCACTGCAATGCACCACCACTGGGCCAGAGGAGGTGCCGCGGGTGAATTTGCTCTCAGGAGGGGCTGATCGGGGGACTGGGTAGAGCGCAGAAAACTGCTGGAATGAAAACACAACTGGGGTGACGATGGAAAACAGTGTCCTGGCATACCGTTCTTGAGTAACTGTCTGAATTTGTCCCACTTCTATACAATAGTCATAGTAAAGTAAATAAACAAAGAAATAATGGAGAAAAGAAGTTAAATTCGGATGGGAATAAATAATAATACCTTATCCATGCAAGCAGTAATTATACCCCATCTGTGATTGGGTTTTAGACTGTTGGAAGGGTAGGAGCCCAGATGAGAGGATTAGGAATGTGAAATCCTCGTAGTCTCTCATCAATACTTATTCTACCAAACAACAATCAAGCTTTCCTGGCCGGATTTTCTTCCCTTTCATTATGAAGTTAAAAAAAACAAGACCAAAGGTTTCGATGGGATCCCACAAATTTAATATTTACAGACGATCCGGTCTTGTAGCGGTCCAGTGGTAATCATCGGAGAAGACGAAGTTCAAATATGGATTCCGCATGCGAGTTTACCCCTGTAGCCTGCATCATATCTACTTTGACTAAAGTTCCTGCATTACTTCTGCCAAACCGGTTTCAGCCTAATTCCGGGCGGACTACTTATCTTGCAAAAAATTGAAGTTCAAAAACAGATTCAGCGTATCTCCATGCCATTCATATCTTCATATTCAACTTCACATAAAACTTCAACTTTTAACAAATTTTCCGATTTCAGCAGGATTCGTGGTGAAATATGTCCAGGTATAAGATGATCGTCATACACGAATTCAGCAGGCCTTCTTACCCGTAAATCGAACACCTAATGAAATTCATATAAAACTTTTACTTTTAACAGATTTTCCGGTTATGGCCGGATTCCGGGCGATCTACTTGTCCGGCGACAAAATAATTTTCATATTCGGATTCAGCATGTTTCACTATCCTTAAATCGAACCTCTAATCAACTTCAGATTAATCTTTTATTTTCGACAAACGTTCCGGTTTTCGCCGGATTCCGGCCGATCTACTTATCCGACAGAGAAAATCATTTTCATATTCTGATTCAGCATGTCTCCTTACCTCTAAATCGGATGTCTAATCAACTTCAGATATAAATTTAACTTTTAACAAACTTTCCGGTTTTAGCCGGATTACGGGTGAAGTACTTGTCCGGCGAGAAAACGGTTCTCATATTTGTGTTCAGCATGTCGTCTTACCCCTTAATCAACTATCTAATTAGCTTTTTAAAAATATTTGTTCGCCCCTTAATTTGAAACCCCTCCCCCTCCCCTAAATATGCAGCTAGCGGGCCCACCTACGAACTCGTCCTTTCCCTTGACTCGAAGATTCCTCACACCAAGTTTCATCAAAATATCTCATTCCCTTCGAGAGTTATCGTGCTGACAGACGTACGGACGGACAAACGACTTTTGCGATGTCATAGGTATCCCTCCAATTACGTTTTGGGATCCCAAAAATCAACTTTTCCGTATAGAACTGACGATGGTGCCGAGAATCCGGGCAACCAGTCCGTGAGCACCCGCTCCGGATCTGCATTAACCCCTGGTTGGGACGAACGCGGGTCGGAATAATATTCAAGGCAGTAGTGTCTCACGCCCGTCGTCAGGGATGTTCTACTGTTCTGCTGACAGTACGAGTATACGATATCATAACTTTTTCTTATGTGACTGGTGAAGTGCATAAAATCTTGCCCGGTATTCCGCTCGGTCCTGACCCTCTATCCGTAGCCTGACGAAACATAACTAAACCCACAGGCGTATCCTAGCTGACTTTTAGTCAAAGTTTAACTGAAAAGCCAACTTATTTTTTAATCATGTAACTGAAGTCAGTGAATTATTTGGATTCTGGAAGAAAAAAAAAATCCACGATCTGCTCTAGTAGTGAAGTCTCAACACAAACACAGCTCTTCAGTTGCCAGTGATCAGCTAGCGACCTGGAGCTCGCTGTATGAACACTTCTTTTTCGTAAAGCGTTTTCGTCGAGCATACAACAATGGGACAAGCGCATAGAGGTACCACAAATCCGACATATAAAGTTTACTTTCCTAAAATCGATAATTCGTGAATAGCAGAGCAACGAAGTAACGTATCTTCTTTGGGTCTACAGGCCTATTTAAGTGAATAAGTGACAGGTAACTCGATTGTCCTATCTCAACTCTTTTCTGATCAACTTTAAGCGATGATGTTGGTGATGATCACTGAGGGATTAATTTGGTACTACGAAGTACATAACCGACTCGACCGAAAAACCGATTAACAGCAGCATTAAGAGCAACTCTACTATACTTATTGGCCGAAACGCGCATTCAACCGACAGGTACCTCAAGTCCTTCGTGCCTACTTCGTACATCACACTGATTCCATGCTGTAATCAATAAAGTAAATTGTTGATTTTTAAGTTATTGCCAAAACATTTATATGATGTTATTACATGTACTGGTTGTTAGCTGTATGACGATCTAACGCTAGCGAGTAATTTGTATGAGCTATTAAGGAAATTATAAGGTTGTTTATTATTTATTAAACGCATAGTGGCTCTGAACTGGACTATGGATAACTGATTACGATACTTATAGCTATTTAAACTCACCACATATGGCATTTCGTCTTCACCCCTGCGTCATAACAATAACAAGACCAAGGATAAATATTCCTTCAGCCCAAGCTGACTGCGAGTCATATTTGATGGTGGAAAACGGATACGTCAGCTAAATTTTATTGGAGCTATATTTCGGCCCTTCTTGGTAAGGGTCCTCTTCAGGCTCAAAACCGCTCAAGTTGTAAAAACGAACTTTTGGGAGACCCAGCGATAAATATTTAACTTCGTAAATTCTTTCGTGAGTCTTCCTTTGAGTTAAAAGGGTTGCTGTGATTTCATTTTGGACACGGCTGCTGTTTTTGCTGCTCGATTGGGTCGTTGGTCGGGTAGCAATTATTCTGCATTTGGGTTGAATTTCGTTTTATTGTAGAGAAGGGCTTGGGGTCTGAATTTCCTTTCACTGACGATGCCTTTCCATGTTTCTGGTAGTGAGTATTCGCCTGTGTCTCTGTTGATCCCTGGACGGTTTTTCATAATTTCAACGGCTTCTCTTATAGTTTGATGGAAGTCCGGTGCATGTTGCAAGAATCTGAGCTTCTCCAAAATGTACAACGTGGGATGGGTTTTCGAAAAATTCAGCTGACGTATCCGTTTTCCACCATCAAATAAGACCAAAGGTTTCGATGGATCCCAAAAATTTAATATTTGATCCAGACAATTGGGATATCCGGTCTTCTCCAGACTCCTTAAAAATCTGTACTATTAAAAGTTAGAAAAAATTAAGACCAGTGGCTAATAATCTGAGAAAACCAAGTTCAGATATGGATTCCGCATCTGTTTAACCCTGTGAGTCCTATGCGAAAATGATCAAAACTTCCTGCCTTGTTTCTTCCAAATTCCTGGTGTGGCCGGATTCGGGCAAATAACTTGTCCAGCAAAAAAAAATTAAAAATAAATAAAGCTAAAAAACGAATTCAGCAGGTCTCCTTACCCCTACATCGAACCTCTATTCAACTTACGATAAAACCTTTACTGATGACAAATTTTCCGGTTTCGGCCGGATTCCAGGCGAACTACATGTCCGGGTAGAAAATGGTTGTCATATACGGATTCAGCATATCTTCTTAACCCCAACTTGAACATCTAATCAGCTTCGAATCAAACTTATTACTTTTTACAAACTTTCCAGATTAGGCTGGATTCCGGGCGAACCATATGTCCGTGTAGAAAATTATTGTCATACACGGATTCAGCATATCTTCTTACCCCAAACCGAACATCTAATCAGCTTTAAATAAAACCTTTACTCTTAACAAACTTTCCAGTTTCGGCTGGATTCCCGGCGATCCATATGTCCGGGTAGAAAATGACTGCCATATGCGGATTCAGCATGTCTTCTTACCCGTTCATCGAGCATCCAATCAGCTTCAACTACAACTCTACTTTTAACAAACTTTCCGGTTTGGCCGGATTCCAGGCGAACTATCTGTCCAGCGAGAAAAAATTTTCATATACGTGTTCAGCATGTTTTTTTACCGCTAAATCGACAATCTAATTAGCTGTTTATAAATATTTTTTTCGCCCCTTAATTTGAACACCCACCCCTAAATCTAAGACTACAGAGTATATCGACGAACTAGACCTGTCCCTTGATCCAAAGAATCCTCACACTAAGTTTTTTAAAAATGTCCCATTCCCTTTGAAAGTTATGGTGCTTGCGGACGGACGGACAACTTTTACGATGTCATAGGTATCCCTCTACTTACGTTTTGGGATCCCAATCATATTTTAAGTAGCGAACTGAAGGACAAAAATACTCCTCGGGCGGGACTGGAACAGCGGCCTTCGGCTTTCTAGACACTGCTCTACCACTGAGCTATACTAGTCAGACAGAAGCGGGCCAGAGGGATAGTCGTGGGATGCCAAAGGAAAATACATCTAAGCTGTTTACATCCCAATACCACGCGACTAGATAAATATTACTATGAATATTTAAGTAATATTTATAATAATAAAATAATAATAAACGCAATAGTGTTTACAATTGCTCCTACTTGCCACAGAAGGTATTGCCGGATTCACCCGTGCGTCATAATAATAATAATATTGCATCATAGTAATAGAAATAATAGTAAATATTCTTTGAGCCCAAGCTGACTTTGAAACATTTATTCAAACAGTGTTTACAACGGATACATCAGCTATGATTCTTCATCAGCGATATTTCGCTGATAAAATCAGATGATTGACATCCTGACGAGGACCCTTGCCAAGAAGGGCCGAAATATCGCTGATGAAGAATCATAGCTGACGTATCCGTTGTAAACACTGTTTGAAGAAATAATAGTAATGTTTGTTATCTGTAATATCTGTCAGCTTCTGTCGGCCCTTGCATAATAATAATAATAATAGTAGTATTTATTACTGGTACTAGCTACCACAGAAAGCATTTCCAGCTTCAACCTTACATCATTGTAAAAATATGGCTCCGACTGCTAACTAGCGCTGCAGGGTGTCGTAGCGAGTGGAGAACTTACGGCAGCCCTACGGTCAAACATATCTCCAAGAAACAATGGCGCTGATAAACCAAGGATATTGAACTCTGGCTACGGCATACCCGGGAGGCCCCGGAACCTCCATCGAGAAGTGGGCAAGCCCGCCCCCTTATCAACAACCGACAATCCCTGAACCTAGAGTGCTGCCTTGTCAACAACCGACAATCGCTAGCCTACGCCTAAGATGCTGGAACGTCTGCTCGACGAAATGCTTGAGACGCAAGTTTCAATTGTCGATTAAATCTTACGCTAGAACCTGGTCTTCGCGACTCGTATAAGTTGAGTGCTCGACAACCATATGATAACGACAACGTCGGACGAAACAGTTCATCTTCCTGAATTCAGGCGCATCAGACGGTCTGGCAAAGCCGGCGTGGGCTTCATCCGATGCATCCATAGAACACATCTATCAAGAACTTGCTAAGCAGGGCAACATGTATCAAGAACTGGCTAAGCAAGTCCGGAAAACACCCAACAGGGATCTCCTGATAATTGCTGAAGATCTTAACGCCCATGTTGGCAGCAAAGTTTCTGACGTCGAGCGAAGTGTTGGACGGTTTGGACATGGAGCAAGAAGTGAAAGGGATGTTCGACTTGTGCAGTTCTCTTCTCTTAGCAGCCTTACAATAGCAAACACACTCTTTAAACACAAAACCTCGCACAGAATCACTTGGAGATACCGAGATGTAAGAACAAAATCTCTTCTGGATTTCTTCAGGGTGTCAGGCTGCTGGATCAGCTCCGTCCAAGACTGTAGGGCATACCACGGCGCCGGTACTGGGTCGAAGAGCGGTTGTCAAATGACGATCAAGCTGAGACTCGCCACCAGGAAGCGGATCCTCCTGCCTCCAAGATAGAAGATTCGAAAAGCGGCTGAGGAAGTTCTTGGACGCCGGAAGCGGAGAAGCTCAATCGGGATTTCCGACCGAGCGATACAGATAGCTGTGCGCAAGAAAGCCGTTAGTAACGGCAACTCGGCGGAGTTCAAGGCCCTTCGGAAGGAGTACCACAGGTCAGCGCGACGGGATAGGCTGAGGTACTGGGATCGTATCGCAGATTGAGATGGAGAATGCCGCAAAGAAGTCAGATTAAAAGAATCTATTCCATCTCCTTAAAGAAGCAATTGACAAGAGACCTGCCATCTCTTCTTCAATACGGAACGATCTATGAGTCCTGGAATGGAAGGCCCACTTTCAGGAAACTCTAGAACCCGATAGCTGATAGCCCGATACCCGAGCAATGCTTACAGAGCATCCAATCCTCCTCCTGATCCCATCCACTTTTCATTAAACATCGATCCCCCCCAGCATTTCTGAAATCCAAGAAGCCGTAAAGCAGCTGAAAAACCACAAGTCCCCTACATTACAGGTTTGTTTTCTTCCCCGACGTTGACCCAGAAGATTGACAGCCTGACTAGGACCCTTGCCAAGAAGGGCCGAAAAATCGCTGACGAAGAATCGTAGCTGACGTATATCCGTTGTAAACATTGTTTGAATACAGAAGTCCCCTGGCCCTGATTCTATCCCAGCCGAAATTTTCAAAGCTGAGATTCCGGACTCATAACAAAGTCTCTTCAGTACAATCTGGTAAAAGGAGGTCTTCCCCCCGGACTGGAACGACTCCAGCATCATCCCAATGTTCGAAAAAGGAGACAGAAGATCTTGCAAGAACTACCGCGGTATCCCCCCCCCCCCCCCCAGATGGTCGGATCGGAAAACTGGTTTGCTTGGTCGGGTTTCTGATATACCTAGCACATACAGACGGAATTGTGATCGGTATATGGCACTTGAGCCAGAGACTGCAAGTGCCATAAAAACAAAGTGTATCTCCAATGAACTGTCGGATTTGGACATCAAGCTGATCCAGTGTCCCATGGAGAAGGTTGACAAGTTCAAATACTTTGACTCACTCATCAATGTGACAGGAAGCAGCGAGGAAATCCTGGCCCGAATATCAGCTGCTAATGGTGTTTTCGCTCAGCTAAAAAGGGGCCTTTGGAATCGCAGAAGCATCAGCCGAAACACAAAGATTAGAGTTTACGAAGCCATAGTCACATCCACCCTTCATTACGAGTCGGAAACATGGCCAATAAAAGCTGTCGAGGCCCAATCCCTTTGTTGTACGCTGGGTTTAGTCTAGGCTAACTAGATTCAACTTTCACTCTATAGTTTCACGGGGGTTTTCGTTATTCTGGGAATATCCGGTGGGTTTAGCTTCGGTTTACTTTGGGAGTGTTTAACTAGTTCCAGAACAGTTATATGTGAAGTTTAGCGATGAAAGGTTAGAGGAAAAATATAAGTCGAGTATACATGGGTGTTTATGATTTTTGCTTAGTAATGTAAATAATATAGTGTAGAAGCTGAGCTCTCGATTCCGTTCAGTCCTAGGATTTGGGACCTGAAAAGATACTGTTCTTGAGGCAACTCACTGTATGTAATACCTTAATGTGTTCGACAATGGATGACTCCGAAAAATCTTGGGAGTGACACTCACAGACCGTCCCAGTAACAACGAAATAAGGAAACGGTCCTCTCAAAAATGAGATGCAGCCTCATTAGCGAAGAAACGCCTACTGTCCTAGTTCGGCTACGTGAGCAGAAGAGAAGATTCCACCCTGGCGAAAAAAGCTGTTCTCGCCTTAGCGATACCCGGTTGGAAGAAACTCCGGGGAGGTCAACGTAAAACGTGGCTGAGCACTCAAGGAAGACCTCGAGCGCATCGGAGGCTTCCGTCGGCATGGGAGGAGAGGGGATCCCTACTGGCTTCAAACCGCGATGCCAATCAAAGAAGACGAAAATTCATGGCATGCCTTGGTTGGTCAGTTGCTGTAGCCAGAGAGAGCTGCACAGCTTCCATCCTGACACAAGTACAAGTACAAGTAAGTATACCAGGGTAATTGCGAAAACAACTTTACACCATGATATAAGATATAACAGTATCTGTTAAAACACAACAAATATTTATTACTGGTGGTGATGTGGGGGTCGGTTGTATTCGCGAGAACATCTGGCGAGTTATTTTATTTTATTATAAATAGATTTTGTTTTTTGTCTATGTTAGTATTACGCTAGTTGTGTGTAAGTTTGTCAATAAAAAGAACTTTAACTTACCACAGAAGGCATTTCCGGCTTCACCCTTGCATCATCAAACGAGAAGGACTTGACTCCAAGTTTGACGGACTCCCGGGACGTCATGCATTTCCAATGCCCTTCTCCTGATTGCAGAATCCTATCCTTCAAGTCGTCGACAAGTCGCCCAAAATACATCCCTCCACTCCGGGTGTTCTCAACTTCGACAGCTAGGTTCACTAGCGAGCTCGGGTTGTCGGGTATCTTGTGGTCGGGCCATTCTGTATACCAAAAGTGAAGCACTTGGTGGTCTACGTTGTCGTTCTACAAGATGAAGAAGATTGGGGGTTGAAGAATGTTGGAAGGCTGCGGGTTGGAAAATAATGTAGCGGAGGGAGTGGGTGGGAGTCGTGAAATCCATCCCGACACTACAGGGGCCTAAAGAGTTCAGCATTTTCCCTTTACTGTACTGAACGCAAAGAGGTCTAGCCGACCAGAAGGGCTGTCGTTACCGATTTAGTTAAAGACTCTGCAATGTTTACCATAATAAAGACCCCTCTCCCCCCCCCGTCTCCCGGACTTGAACCTCTCTGAATGCGCAATCAATTATGAACGTGTTCCACCCTTCTAAAATAGTAACTATTAGTTACTATTGTCGCTCCTACCTCGTGGAAAGTTACTACGCTGACCGTTCAACTTTCTCGAAATAGTAACTACACTGTCATAAGTTTCATAAAGGATAACACAAGGATGCGCGGTTTCAACAGACAATACCTGGTATGTAATCTGTTGTTATTTTGAAAAGCTTATGAAAGAAATCTTATGCATGACAAGCATTGCCAGGAAGAGGCAAAAAAACGCCTAAAAGTATCGCTGACTTTTTCGATACCATGCAGACAAACAAAAAAGTCAGCAGATGCTTTTTCGGCGGTTTTTTGGCTTTTCCTGGCAGTGCTCGTTATGCATAACATTTAACACATAACATATTGAAAATCATACCATCAAATCATAAGTGTTGTCTGTTGAAGCCTTGTGATATCTGTTATGTAACTTCTGACAGTGTAATAGTTTATATTTACTTACCACGCTCGGAAAAGTTACTACACTGACTGCTCCAACTCGAAATAATAGCTAATGGTTACTATTTACTTACCACGCTCGGGAGCGTAGTTAAGCGCGGTAACTACGATCTATGTGACGTGACTGGCACGATTAACCCGTGGCATGATATTTCGCCAAATCGTTCATTCAAGCCTTGAGTCTTGACGTCAACAAGCCAGAATCCGTGACGTCATGCGTAGTTAATACAGTAAGTAGGATGGAACATGCTCAATAAGTAGTAAGGGTGGTAACTACACGATCTCTGTGGTTCGAGTGGGTCGATTAGCACGTGGCACGGTATATTGCCGAAAGTAGAAAAATGTGTTCCAGCCTTCTAACAACACTAACTATTAGTTACTATTTTCATTCCAACCTTGTGAAAAGTTACAGCGCTGACAGGAGTGGCCCGAGGCACTCAGGCCGGGAGGGGGGGTGAGACCCATCAGTTCAACGACTCCTGGATCCTAATATACGACTCACAGGTACCGACAAAAATGAACTGTTGCCACTACGCGGCAATGGCGCACATTCCCGCCAACAAGTAATAGAGCCGGTGCAAAACTAGCTGCAATGCATCGGCTAAAATTACTCTTGTAATCAAAATTTGTGTATTTTGATTACAAGAGCCTCATAGCCTCAGCTTTACATTTCAGCTTCCGCTAAAGAGAAAAGCTTTCAACGACTGTACCCGTGACAAATTAAAGGGCGAAGATGAAATTCTTTAAAATGCCTTTGTCTAGAAAAATTCTAGCCTTTAATGTGTTTCGAATCTAAAAAATTCCAAGCCTAATCGCCAAGTAAATCAAACATCGTTCCTGTAAACAGAGAATACTACGAAATGCGCAACAGGCAAAATTTTGTGAAGCGCCGAGGATCAGAACGTCTTTTGGCGATCCCGTTGAAAAGGAAAAAGTAGCTATGAAATCACAAATCTGTCCCTAACAAAAAGTGACAAAATAGCATACAAAAACAAAGTAGATTTGTTCCAAATTAATACAAAAAAAAAGTAATTTTTACGTTAAAGACACGCTTGTTCAGAAACAAAACGAGGAAAATAGGTTTGCCAGTGCATACAAAAAAAAAATAAAAAAAATCCGGATTTACGGACGTAATCGCCGAGCAGCGGAGAGTCTTATTGCGTTCGCAATGAAAAGTAAAGAATAGCTATGAAATCACGACTCACGACACGACCAGTGCATTTAAAAAAAAAAAAATCCGAATTTACGGACGTAACGAACTTTTGGTCCTCGCCCGACAGAATTTTACAGATAGAACAAAACCAAAGGTTTCGATGGGATCCCAAAAATTCAATATTTGATCCAGAGAGCTGGGTCCTGTCTTCGCCAGACTCCTTGAACATTTTTACTATTAAAATTCAGAAACAGATTAAGGCCAAATAGCTAATCATCTGAGAAAACCAGGTTCATATATGGATTCAGCGTGTGTGTTTACCCCTATAAGTCATATCTATTACGACAACCTACTGCCAATTTTCCGGTTTTGGCCGGATTCAGTGTTCAGCATGTCTTCTTACACCCAAGTCGAGCATCTAATCAACAACAAATAAAACTTTTACTTTCAACAGACTTTTCGGTTTTAGCCGGATCCCGGGTGAACTTCTTGTCCGGGGGGAAATAGTTTTCATAACCGTGTTCACCATTGTCTTCTTACTCCATAATCGACTTTCTCATTGGCTGTTTAAAAATATGTCGTTTGCCCCTTAGTTTGAACCCCCTCCTCCAACCCCAAATGTAGGGTTACATAGCCCATCTACGAACTCGCTCTTTCCCTTGACCCAAAGAATTCTCACACCAAGTTTCATCAAAATATCTCCTTCCCTTCGAGAGTTATCGTGTTCACAGACGGACAACTTTTGCGATGTCATGGGTATCCCTCCACTTACGTTTTGGTATCCCCAAAAAGGCCGGTTCGCCGACGAGACTTGAGCTTAGATTAGAGATTAATTTCATCATGAGTACCGTGTACCGTTTTATTTGTCATCCGACACATTATACTTTTATGACGAAAACTAAAGCAGGTGAAGCTACAGTAAGCTACATCTGAAAAATTGCAACTTAAAACTGGTTTGCAGAATTTGATTCTTTCTTTGTAAAAACAAACCCCGGTTCATTGACGAAACAAACTTTCGTCTTTCGCCTGACAGAAACACTATGTCTTTCCCCAATGCAGCATAATTAAGCACATCTGAAAGAATGATATTTGCCCCAATCTTCATCTGCGACCTTACGACGAAATTAGGTCCGAGTCTCAATACGCGACAGAAGATGTTATACGCAGCAAATGAAGATCATGAAGTTCGCTTGTAGAATAACTTAAACATAAAGAGATCATTTTCAAGTCGTATGAGTGTCCTGAATTTTGCGAGGGCTTTTCAGATCTGCTTTAACACTAGCATAAAGGGGCGTCACGTAAGGGGGGGGAAGGACGTCGAAAAATGAGTCGAATTTTCCTCAAAACAGTTGTTTTTTCCGCAAAAAAAAATCGGTAAAAATGACCAGCCAGTCGGTAAATACCTTGCTCCCCCAAACAAGAGCTACGAGCTCATATGGCACTTGTACGACTAGGCTGTACAAGAAAGTAGATGAGAACGTCACAAAATACACCCGCCATCCAAAAATGCGGTTCGGAAATAGAAATAGGATGTTTAGTTTCACTCATTTCTGAGCAGTTCCGGCATCGTCTCGATTGTCTGTAGCAAATGCACATGACTGTTCAAACTTTCATCCCAATAAATCCATTTGTTTGATCCCTAGACGTGCTACACGATTTCCGGTACTCACTCTATCTCCACCTACCGTGGCCGAATCTGGTTCGGAATAAAAAAATCGACCACCTAAAGCATCTTTGTTTATACCATCTATCAAGTTTCACTCGAATCTGAGCATTTTTGGAAAGTTCCGGTACCCCCCCCCCCCCTCCCACCAACGTTGTCGGAGCCGGTTCGGGCCCAATCTCTTAATTCCCTGTTCCTGTCCATCAAGTTTGTCTGAAATTGGAGCATAGCCTATCTGCAAGTTTCCAGTACCCCCCCCCCTACCTTGGCCGAATCCGGCCCGGACGCCAAATAACAAATCTAGGCCGCATAAACTCGGCACTGTCGAATTGCATCTCATTCGATCCATCCGTTTGGTTTTTGTGCATGTCAAAAGTCCCCCCACCCCCAATTCCCCTAATCGTGGTCGCATATGGTTCGAACGCATGTTTTACATGTCGAGGCCATCGATTCGTATCACCCATGAAGTTTCACTCGAATCAGACCACTCGTTCGCAATTTATAGAAGTCAATTTCCATATTTCTCTTCTCTTGCTCCCCAAAAAATGCTCGGATCTAGGAACGGAAGTTTCCGGGGGTATGTTGTGTCAGGTTCTTAAGTCAAGATAATTCGGGTCGCTAATATGCCTGCAAAGTTTCGTTGTCGTTTTACATCTGGAACTATTATAACTCACGACTACCGGAATTCCAGGAAACCCCCTCCAACTCCCCCCACAGAGCCCCGAAACCATCTGGCTCCGTCAATTTCATCTAGGCCTAATGCTTGTTCCATCCATTAAGTTTCGTCCCAATCCCTCTGCTTTCAGAGTTTCTTGAGTTTTCCACCCCCCCCCCCCCCCCCCCCCCCCCATCCCCACAGGTATCGGACCCGACCCGGACGTGACACTGAACGTCCGAGGCGATAGCTCACCAGACAAGTTTCATTCAAATCCGATCACCCGTTCAAAAGTTATGCACGCCACTAGGTTCCGGACTCCCCATCCACCCACTCACCCCACGATGGTCGGGTCGGGAAAACGGCTGTTCTCAAGTCAATCTGTTCGGATCCCTGACATACCTGCCAAGTTTCATCGCCCTAGGACATCAGGAAGTATGCCGAACTCACGGGATCGCTAGAAATCCGGACCCCCACCCCAACTCCCCCACAGTGCCCTGATCCGGTCCGGTTATGTCAATGACGTGTCTAGGACCTGTGCTTGTTTTTCCCACCAAGTTTCATCCCGATCCCTCCACTTTAAGCGTTTCTAAAAATTTCCGGTTCCCTCCTCTAACTCCCCCCAGTGTCATCGGATCCGGCCCGGATTTAAAGTGAGATGTCTGAGACACGAGGTCATCCTAAATATCAATTTTCATCAAGATCCGATCACCCGCTCGCAAGCTAAAAATACCTCAAATTTTAGCTTCACCCTCCCTCCACTCCCCCCCCCCCCCCAGATGGTCGAATCGAGGAATTGACGATTTCCTATTTAATCTGGTCGGGTCCCAGACATGCCTGCCAATTTTCATCGTCCCAGCACATCAGGAAGCACGGAACTCGCGGGATCACTATAAATTCGGACTTCTTCCCCCCCCCCCAACTCCCCCAAAGTGAGCGGATCCGTTCCGGTTATATCAGTCACGTATCTAGGACTTTTGCTTGTACTTTCCACCAAGTTTCATCCGGATCCCTCCACTCTAAGTGTTTTCCAAGATTTCCGGTTTCCCCCTCCAACTCCCCCCAGTGTCACCGCATCCGGTCTGGATTTAAAATGGAGGGTCTGAGACACGAAGTCCTTCCATATATCAAGTTTCATTAAGATCCGATGACCCGTTCGTAAGCTAAAAATATCTAATTTTTCCTATTTTTTCCGGATTCCCCCTCCCTCCACTCCCCTCCAGATGGTCGGATCGAGGAAGCGACAATTTCTAATTTAATCTGGTCCAGTTCCTGATATGCCTGCCAAGTTTCATCGTCCTAGCTTATCTGGAAGTGCCCGAACTAGCAAAACCGGGACCGACAGACCGACAGACCGACTGACGGACAGAAATTACAATCGCTTTATGGCACTTGAGTAAGCTCAAGTGCCATAAAAATTATTTGTTGGATATTAACGACTCTGCTAGCATACAGGCCAAAAATTTACCTACCGACTAGAATGAACCCTTTCTGTCCTGGGAAACGAATTTCGGGTGTGTATTAAAATCTTCCTTATCCTTTTCTATTGTCGTTCCCACCTCAACCTCGCTTTGTAATCGACATTCTTCTATCTGTTCAGGGCCCACTTATTTCGCGGTTCTCTTGTCATTTGATTTCTGATGGCTTTTCCATTATGTTTAAAAATTCTATTCTTTTTTTTTAAATAGTCAAAGTTTGACCAACAATCCATGGACATAACCTTGTCTCTCGCTTTTGGTCTTTAAGGTATATCATGTTATCCAGTCAGACTTCACTTCAACAACTAATCTATTGTAATTTTGACAGGTTAAAATCTGAAAGACCTAAAGTGAGGCAGATATAAATGGCATGGTAGTAGAACAGGTAGCCGTATTGCTGCCCCCATGAGTCATATCTCCGACCTATCGGGGTTACGAAACCTGGTTTAAACGACTCGACTTGTCTTTAGGGACGGGCTTACGACTGAAACTGTGTAGAGCCAAAAAACCTTGTCGAAATAGAAACTAATAGTATTATTTGCTTACTACGCACGGGAGCCTAGTAAGCGTGGTAACTACGATGACTTGATTGGCCCGGTTAACCCGTGGAACGATATTTTGCCGAACATAGACAAATTCGTTCCAGCCATGATGACAAGAAGCCAGAAAAAGTAAAAGATACAAATATTAACGTAAATGTTAAGTTATGAATAGAACAGTAAAGCTAACAGAATTTTAAAGTAAAAATTGGAAAGAGTAAGTGCCACACTTAATAATATAATTCCAATAAGAAGGCTTTCGCCTCTATAAATTTCTTGGTACACTTTACACACTAAATTGAATTTCAGCCAGGTGGTAGCCGACACCAGCCAGGTGGTAGTCGACACTTGTGTCGCTGAGTGGAGTAGGAAAAAAAAAAAAAAAAAACAGAATCCGTGATGTCATGCGTTCTAACTACGGTAAGTAGGGCGGAACACGCTCTATGAGTAGGAAGGATGGTAACTACACGATTTCTGTGGCGAGACTGGTTTAACGCTTGGCGCGATATTTTGCCGAAAGTAGAAAAATGCGTTCTAGTCTTGACGCCAAGAAGCCAACGCCGTCATGCGTAGCTTTACTCCCGTAAGTAAGGTGGAACATGGCGAACATAAGCTGTACCCCCCCCCCCCCCCCCCCCCGAAAAAAGAAAAGAAAGTAATACAATAACGGACTATCTTTAAATTCCTTTTGTCCCTCCCCTCCCGGTTTATGGCCAGCTGGGCCCACACCGACTTCTTACCTGCCAAAGATATAACTAAAGATTACACATATTAAGCTTACTAGACTGTCGTCGAATAGGGGACGTTTTCACGTTGATGGCTGTAGAGCTAAATGGGTGACCCCATCCACGCGAAAATGAGAAAATCGATGGGGCGCTGAATGGCTGTGGAAGATGGATTTCGTCCAAAATGCCCATTCAGCTGGATGGGAGCATATGAGTGGCAAGGTCCACATTTTTTCTGTCTTCAATATGTGCAGACCTTTTTTTTCTATCCACGTTCAGCTCACACTGCCCTCGGAGGAATGTTGAACGGGAGGCGTCCATCGAGCTGGATGGCCCGTTCACGGGTTCATCCGGACAGGCGAAGATGACAAAAAGATCGACGGCATCCATGCGAGAATGTCCGTCGAGCTTGGCGGGACCAGAGCCATCCACGAGAAAACCTCCCCCTACAGTGGCACACAACAGGTTTGTGTTTGTTTGCTGACTTTTAGTAGTAAAAACTGTAGGCTAAGTACCTTTTTGGTTCGAACCCATTTGACAGTAAGCAGCACCATGATGAACCTGGCTAGTTTATATTAGCAGCTAGCCTATTTTAGTGGCTAGTCTATTTTTAGTGGCTAGTCTATTTTAATGGCTACTTTAGCAACAAGTCTGTGGCTCGCGCTGTGAGGCAACCCCTCTCGAAGTGATTTTCGATCTGGTGACTCGAGGTTTTGAAAAATTGTCCAATGAATATTTTATTCAGTAGAACCGAACAAAATTAAGGATATTACCAACATCTGTCTCAAGTCGTCTCCCGTAAAGTGTATTAGTTGACTTGATGCTATTTTCAACTGATGCCTAACTGTCTTTAACGACCTCTTCTACACAGATATTCCTTCAGCCCAAGCTGACTGGCAAAACAGATACGTCAGCTACATTTTATTAGAGCTATATTACGGCCCTTCTTGGCAAGGGCCCTCTTCAGGCTCAAGCTGGAAAATGAACTTGTGGAAAGACAATTAAAGATTCTTCCTTAAATATCTGATTTTGTGAACTTCTTTCCTGAAAACTTCTTGAAGTTAAAGCTGGTTCTGTGATTTCATTTTGGACACATGCTGTTTTTGCTGCTCGATTGGGTCGTCGAAAGGGTGGAGATTTTTTCTACATTTTGGTTCTGGAGTCACCTGTATTAACTTCAAGCAGTTTTCAGGGAAGAAGTTCAAAAATCAGATATTTAAGCAAGAATCTTTAATTGTATTTGATAGCGCAAAACGGATCCGTCAGCTGAATTTTATTACAGCTATATTGTGACCCTTCTTGGCAAGGGTCCTCTGCGGCTTTGAGCCTCCCGATGAAAACTTGTGGCCTGAGTAGTTGTGTGGTAGTTGTACAACAAGTTGCATGTGCCGATATGTAATAGTAGAGAATAGTATCATTTAATGTGGCTCAGACTGGGCCAATCTTAAGCAGTAGTATCCAGTGGCATACAGTCTTGCTAATAGTAGCATGCAGTACCACGGTAGCCTTGACATAGAATCATGTAGTAGCATCAATTCGTACTGAATGCTACTTTTTCGTACAACTTCATACTATTGTTTTGAGATAAATTTTTCATCGGGCTGAAGAGGACCCTTGCCAAGAAGGGCCAAAATATAGCTTTAAAGCACAATGGACACTTTTAATGCTTTACTTTATATTAAATGCTTCACAAATAAACATTTCCGACTTCCTTTAGAAGGCGCTACGAAAATCGGCTGTTTTCTTGTTATCCCTTGTCTTCACCTCTCTGGCGTTTCGGCGATCCAAATCTTAGGAGCTGCGATATCATGGCAGGAAATTCAAAAACTCCCAGCAATGCTTGATAGAAAAGGATATATTTGAGATATCAGCCGCAGATGCAGTTTACCTGATTGTTCTAGTGTTTCATCAGAAGTTCTATGCCTTAAAGTGCCTATTAAAAGTTTATCTTTATGGAATAGTGTTGTGAAGCTCGATTAACTTGCTTTATAAAATGTACCAGAATATGCAATAAGCTTATAAAAAATTACACAGTTACAAAAATCATTCAAAAACAAATAACCTCTTGAAATTTGCATTATACAAGGTGATTTATGCATAAAATAAAGACCTACTAAGCATTATAAGAAACATCACTTTTATCTTTGTCCAAGCTAGTAAGTTGAGCATGTACTGGCCCAAAAAATTACACTTTGAAATAGCACAGAGAGGAAACTGCTGAAAAAGCTGCTGATCTAGGGGGTAAGCATTGTTCCTGACGTATCCGTTTTGCACTCTCAAACATGATTCGCAGTCAGCTTGGGCGGACGAAATATTTATTTAGTCCATTAGTTAATTTAGTTCTTTAAGCGGTTTGAGCCTGAAGAGGACCCTTGTCAAGAAGGGTTGGAATATAGCTTTAGTAAAATGTAGCTGACGTATCCGTTTTGCTTTGTCAAAGACCTCTTCTAGTTTTAAGCTACTTCGTTGATAAAGTAGACTGATTGATTTTAGTGATATTAAAGGAATTAAGAGCATAGGTTCCAGTTATCCTCAGTGGTCCTTCAGTTGTCAGTGGGCCTGGGAAAAGGGTTAAGAGAGGCAAGGCCTAGATATTTTTTTAAAACCCGAGCCTATCTTTACAGTATTCAGATAACCTTGAATATTGGAACATAAACGGTAAATAGTGCGAGGTGTGCTTCAAGACTACTTACCATTACTCTGAGTTTCCTCACAATGTAACCAACTCTAGCTTCTTCTTCTTCCACAAATACTTTAACATCTCCATGTTCAGACACTCTCCCCAATGGGGGAATATACTGTTCACATTTCACTTGCTGGCTTTCTTCCAAACGTGTGATTTGTACTATGAGCGGCGCTTTTTCGGATAGGACCATCGTCCAAAAGTCATGTATCGTATGCGTCATGGGTCCCTGAGTAGCTATGTATACTCGTGACTGGCCGCTGTACCCCTTAAAAAAAAAATACAGTACAAAAAAAAGGACAGACTTGAGTAGGTAGGACAACATTCTTATCGGATTTTCGGATTTCCGCACGATAGATTTTGAATGACTAAATTAATTTCTTCGCCCAACACATTCAAGTCAAAAGACTTATGAAAATAAAAAGAATATAGAGAAGACAAACAAGACCAAAGGTTCCGATGGCATCCCAAATATTTAATATCTATTAGACTTCTCGATCGAGACAATCGACCCCTTCAAGGACCCTCGCACTATTTACTCTTCAACTTACAGTATTTTAATATATTTGAATACTTTAAAACTAGGCTGTGCTTTCAAACAAATAACCCACGGTTTTGGCTGTTTTAAGCCTTTTCCGAGACCCGTTGACTTATAGCGAAAACAGACAATTTACATAACCGGTTTTTCTGATGGAAAAACTTCTCGCACACAACCATCGACAGCGTGATACAACCAAAGAAAACACACCAAGTGAGAAAATCAGCATGGTTTTGTTAAAGGGGTTAGAATGTACCGTATGAGATTGGGGTATCCGGGTTTAGAAATATATGGAGTGATTATGGAAGTAGGTTGCGTTAGTATTATAGGTAAGACAGGTCCTTTAAACATGTTACTATGTATCCCTAATCAACCGCTTTGACAAATTACGGAAAAAGAAGTATGGATTTTTTTTTTTTTTTATTAAATTCAGCATGTCTGTTAAAGTCTTTTACTTAACCAAATTCCTTGTTTTTGCTGTATTGCGGGCGAACTACTTCTCCGGCAGGAAAATAAAGATAAAAAAATGAATCATCACGTATCTTTACCTCTGTATCGACCCTCTAATCAACTTCAGAAAGATCTTCACTGATATCAAATTTCCGTTTCTGTCCGGATTCCGGGCGAAGTACTTGTCCGATAGGACAGAATAAAGTTAAAATAAGGATTCAGCATGTGTTTTACCAGTACGTCGAATCTTTAGCAGCTCTAAACTTCGCGAAATGTATGCGACCAAAAGAGGTGGTGACCAGCGGCTTGGGCCCAAGGAGTATTTATTTAAGTCCGTGCTATCTATCAGGGGATCCCGACGACCAGTCGGTAAAAAATGAGGGAGTCGGCTCCAAGCGCGGATTTTCTGCAAAATCAGTCGATTTTTTTCTTTTTTTGAAACTACTCGATTTTTCTTCAAGACAGTAAGTGTTTCGCAAAAATAGTAGATTTTTTCATAAGAACAGTAGGTAGGCTATTTCTAAAAATCTGTCGGTTTGTCGTCAAAACAGTATTTATCGGGCAGTTTTTCTGCAAAAACAGTTAGTAAAATGATGAGCTAGTCGGTAAATACATTGCCCCCCCCCCCCTAAAAAACAACAACATTTGGCTAGTAACGGCTCTGATGGTGACACCTAAAGGCGAACCAGCACCCTCTCGATCTACAGTCTGACGCTGTAACGGCTGATAGACTGCAATAAACAATGATTATTATGATTATGACACTTTTATAAAGCTTCTATTTCTAGCTTACAGGCTACTGCCCGATGAAAAATGTATCTCAAAATAGTACTACGAAGTAGTACGAAAAAGTTGTATGCAGTACTAACGATGCTACTACATGCTTCTACTTCAAGGCTACCTTGTTACTGCATACTATCAAGAACAAATAACGAGTAAGAACAATGGTCTCTCGTCCATCCACCGACTATAAATGTTCCGACAACAATGAGCGGAGGTGGACCCATTCCTTGGTCGCCCTTGTATACTCGTTGGTCTCCGACTATCCGCCGTTACACACTTGAAGTCATTTACGAAGAAAACAACGTAGCCACTAGCGAGGCGGATGTTCTGGCCTGTTCACACGGGAAGGAAACAGCGTTGATTTTGTTTGAGTAGACGCTGGCGTCGGATTAGTGAATATTAGTGATGCGAAAAACAAAACGCGAACTTGACGATGGTCATTCATAATCGCTTTTGTTACACCATGACCATACGTATGAAGTTTGAAATCCCCCTTGTGACATTCCTTTTTATGTCTCTCGGGAGAACCATACAATGCAAACCGGGATTTGAAGCACACTCACTGAAGTCATGACCCATTGAGTTTCAGAATCTGTAGTATTAACTTTGTCAGACGAGTGTAAACTAAGAGTAACGTAATTAAGGCTTTCGAGGATTACTGAAATTACCGAAATGGTAGAAAAGCATAGAATAGTCAAAATAATACCAGTAGGTGAGTGTATATTTTGTGTTTTTTCTTCTTTTTTTCCGAAATGTATAATTGTATACATTTCGATTTATTGAGTTAGATTTCGATTCAGTAGTTAATTGAAAGACGAAAGTTCACCTCAACTTGATCTATCTCGTTTGTCTTTTAGTTCACTACTTACAAATAATTCGATGTCAACGGTGTATTTTCCCATTAAAGAAAGTCTTTGGTTTTCGTACTGAGGCCTTGCCACATGGGTTCTAGTTTGTCTAGGACCCACATAGAAGTCCTAGTTTTTTTTTTTAAATTCAATTCAAAATTGTTTCTGGTTAGTTTGTCAGAGTAGAAGCCTATTCCGTCTGCGTAATATTTGTTCATTTCCACTGAATATTTGTGTTGTTTTTTAAAGAATCTGCCTGTTTTCATCTGATATTCTCATATGAGAGCAAATACCTGGAATGAAATGTATCTCTTCTTGTTCTGGATATTGACACCCCTTAACTGAATTGACCCCGAAAAGATACAATTTACGTTACCATATATCTTACGTTACCTGTATACGGCCTTTGGGTTTTTCAATAAGATATATATACAGTTTGTCGTACTTTTAACTAAATTTGACGCATTTGTAAAATCTGCTTTGCATCAAATGGCAGTCTCTGTATATTTTGATATTCTGAGGAATTTTCTTGTCAACCCCCGAAAGCTTGTCTGAATCAATGAGCCGGCAACCGCTGTTTCAGCGCCCGCCCAGCCCAGTGTGAACAGGCTTATCACTGCTGCCTCCATTCGATTTTTCTTCCTCAGTGGTTTACTGCGTTACACCTTCTCTGTAGAGGTAACGACTTTTGATGTCCCGGGTAAGATCCACCTCCACTCGTTTGCGTCGGGAGTCGACTCGTCTCAGCTTGGTTGTGTGACAGATATAGGGAGACAGCAGTTCTTGCTCTTATTTGTTCTTGATACTATGCTACTACTATGCTACTGCATAAAATATGCTACTATTAGCAAGACTGGATGCTACTGGATACTACTACATAAGATTGGACCAGTAGGCACATTAAATGATAGTATTCTATGCTATTACATAGTATTACATGCAACGTTTTCGTACTACTACCATACTACTACGCAGGCTACAAATTCTTCATCTGGAGCTTGCCGGATGTTAGGCAACGTTTACGAAACAAGCTGAATTTCTCTGAGAGTTTTTTTTTTATCCTTTGTCGTCTTTATTTACCTTGACGTAATTGGCATTGATGTATTCTGCCAAGGGATCCACAGCTTCAACGTTTGGCAGTTTCACCCTAGAGTGGGCATTGGGTATAACGAATTTGTACCGATTCTTCAGTGCGCTCCCTGCAACTTCCAGTTGATCTGGGTGGTTATTCGGAATGGACCAGAATTCTTCATGAAGTCGTGGAATGTTCGAGAGGACTTCTTTCAACTTATCTCGGTTAAGTGGCTTCTTGGCTGTCAGGAGGAACTGCTCAGGTGACCTGCTAGAAAGGTAACCACTTTAATCCCAAAAAAACGTTCGAAGTGACAGGTGAAACAACAGGCGTTTTTTTCCTCGGCATATGTCCCACACACTTCTGAGAGCGTGTTCCATCCTACTTACCATGGTTACGACGCATGACGTCACGGATCCTGGCATCTTGGCGTCAAGGCTGGAACACATTTTTCTATTTGCACTAAAATATCTTGACGCAAGCTGGTCGGGGCAACCACGTCACAGAGATCGTAGTTACGTTACGTTACGACGTTCCCGAGCGTCGTAAGCAAACAGTTTCTATTCTGAGAAGGCAGGAACGGAAATATTAACTAATAGTTAATATTGTTAGACGGGTGGAACACGCACTGAGAATTTGTAACGGTAACATAAGAGTGTCCCACAGATCCTACCCAGAAGCTGAAAATCGGGGAAAAGCCATTTCGGTTGAATGTTTTTTTTTGCAATAAGTTTAAATGCAACAAATGTAAAATGAAAATCGCACCCCGCGGAAGCGAATGAGCAGTGTTCTCGCCGATCATCGCTGCCCTAAAACTCCTCTTTTTATCCTAGACTCCCAGCGGTCTGGACTTCGAACAAGACGGGGCAAACTAAGAAAGACCTCCAGCGTCGACTTTAAACCAGGAAGACTGGTATTTCCTCCTGGACGGCTGGACCCAGATCCTAGCAGGAGATTCCACTCAACCCCAACTACAGCAGCACCAAAAGAAGACCTAGTCCATCAGAACAAAAAACTAGCCTTACAAAATATAAGATCAAGCATCAAGGAAGCCGAAAGGTTCCCAGCTTGGAAGCCAACTGCTTGAGAAGAAGAAGAAATCCATTTCCAATTAGAGACAGAACATCAAGATCGGGCCTACACCCTGACCACTTTGCTTTAAAAATAATCTCATTTACGTCTATCTGCTTGGTAAACTAGCTCAATTTATTTTTTGGATTTTAATTTGACTTCTGCGGCAAATTTTGAACCACACAGTGGGCACCCGTCTATTCGCCCACCCGTCGATTCGCCCAACCGTCATTATGCCCAAAATATACGTCACATCCCCCACTTTTTCCGACAGTTCGCCTAACCGTCACAAGACCCAAAATATCCGTCGATTCGCCCACCCGCTGATTCGCCCAACCGCTGATTCGCCCAACCGTTGATTCACCCAACCGTCGATTCACCCACCCGTCAATTCGCCTACCGTCGATTCGCCCAACCTCGGTTTCTTGAAGCGTCGATTCACCCACTTCTAAAATCCGTCGATTCGCCCACCCGTCGATTCGCCCACCCGTCTTAAGACCCAAAAAATCCGTCACAACCCCCACTTTTTCCGACAGTTCGCCTGCCCGTCACAAGACCCAAAAAATCCGTCGATTCGCCCAAAAAATCCGTCACAACCCCCACTTTTTCCGAAAGTTCACCTACCCGTCACAAGACCCAAAATATCCGTCGATTCGCCCAATTTTCAAAATCAACCTCTGATCTAGCGCGGCCTTTATCACTGAACGCGGTATCAGAAAGTGACTGAGTTGCAGGGGAATAATTAAGAAGGTTACGATACCGTCCCATGTAAATACGGGTGAATTCTAGTCAATAAACCTTGAGCCAGATTGATCAGGAGCATGATGTCAGACCTCGGTGCTGACAATGAAGGAGGAAAAAAGAGGATGAATGCAAGAGTAAAACAAGTTTAAAGAACGAGGTGGGCTTCATATTGCGATTACGTGGTTTGTCAAAGAAATTATGATGCCGCGAGATCAATCAAGTCTCAGTAGAGTGTAAGCACTTCTTACGGATGTCATTCCCAAACTTCCCCTACAAACGAGCTTATTAGTTTCTTCTCAATCTATTTATCCGTTTATCAATCTATTTATATTCTATTTATCAATCACTTTTTCGAGTTAGGGAACTTCCAGATGTGCTAGGACGATGAAACTTGGCAGGCGTATCAGGGAACCGACCAAACAAACCTGGAAATAATCAGTTTCTCGATCCGACCATCTGCGGGGAGTAAAGGGCGAAGGAATCTTGAAAATTTAGGGCAGTTTGTCACACTTTTTCGAGTTAGGGTACTTCCAGATGTGCCAGGGCGATGAAAATTGGCAGGCAAATCAGGGACCCCACCAAACTAACTTGGTAAAAATCAGTTCCTGGTCCGACCATGTGGGGGGAGTTCAGGGCGGGGCAATCTGGAAAATTGAGTAGTGCGTAACTTTTGAACGGGTGATCGGATTGGAATGAAACTTGAAAACTGAACAAAGGACATATCTCTGATGCCCCATCTGAAGTTCGGAACGGATTCGGTAGCTGTAGGGAAGTTGGGGGGGGGGCGGAAATCTCGAGAAACTGTTGGAATGGAGGGATCGGAGTGAAACTTGCTGGGAATACTAATATAATTGGACTGGATCCGGACCCTTGGGGGGGGGGGGTTGGAGGGGAGATTCCCTGAATTCCGGTGATGTCAGTTTTGGGGATTTTCTCGACGAAACTTGGTAGGCATTTCAGGGACCCGACCAAACTAACTTGGAAATAATGTCTCGATCCGACCATCTCGGGGGGGGGGGGGGGGGGGTGGAGGGAAGGGAATCAGAAATATTGAGTTATAATAATAATAATAATTTATTTTTAACCCACAAATCGTACAAGACGAAAACAGTGGAGTACAAAAGAATATATGAAGACATAATTAGGCAAAACACTACATATACAAACAAAATCTATCAAACAGACGAATAAGCCCATGAGAGGGCGACAGACGCGCGTACGCCGTTTCGGACAGTTTTATGCGTAACTTTGGAACGGATGGTCGGATTTGACTGAACGGAACGTCGAATTTGACATGTCTCTGGTGATCTTTTTCATGTCCGGACCGGACCCGACAGTTAGGGGGGGGGGAGACCGGAAAATACGTGACTGGCTGATACTGGAGAGATGGGATGGAACTTCGTGGGAACAACAAATAGATGCTCTCGATAAATATTTTTCAGAACTGGAGTGACTCCGGCGACTGTGGGGGGAGTTTGAGGGGGGGGGGGAGGCGGAATTCCGGTGATCACGAGTTAAGGTACTTCCAGCTGTGCTAGGAAGATACAACTTGGCTGGAATATTAGATATTTGACAAGATCCGAGATTTTCAAATCCGACTATTCCTTAGAGTATCGACCTCGACCGCACAGTAAGAAAAATACTGTTAAGCAAAATATACATTTTCATGATCACTATGAGCCCATTTAATTTTTGCCTCAAGGGTTTTGCTTACAAATGAAGTTCCGGCTCCCTTAAAGTGCGCATGTTAAGTGCGAAGTCGAAAAGTAATTTTTATCAAATGATTCATCTCAACTTATGACAGCGGGTTCAACAGCTATGGGTAGTTGGGAGGGGGTGATCCAAAATCTCAAGAAAAGGTTAGAATGGAGGGATCGGAGTTAAACTTGATGGGAAGAACAAGCATTTATTCTGGATAAATCGTTTGCACTATTAAACTGGATCCGGAAACTTGGAGGGTGGGGTGGGTGGAGGGGGCCCATCCTGAATTCCTGTGATTGCATTTTTCAAGACGAAACTTGGCAGTCATATAAGGGATCCGATCAATCTCACAGAGCCCTTACCTACTACATACAGGTGCAAGTGCCATATGAGCTTACAGCTCTGGTTCTCTTACTTTATCCGGTTTGCACCGTCAAGTTTGATTAAAGCTTTGTTTTAAGGCCAAGTATCAGGCTCAATAATTAATACACCTACTTTCGTGCCGTTGAAAAACGGTAAGTAATGTCTTGTAAAAGTTTTTTTTCAAGGTTATCTTTATTTGCAAAAAAAATCTATCGTTATCACTTTCCGCTGCTGAGAGCAGATCTCAAGCGCATACGAAAAAAATAAATAAATCAGAATCGATTGCCGAGACACGGGCACGAAAATCCCAAACAAAAAAAAATTGGGATATCATACACATTTTTCGGGTGGTTCCAACGACTTAAAATGCCATAGTTCAGGGTGTAGACCCTGAAATTAAAATAGTTAAAAATATTAACGGTCCAAAATTTCAACATTTTAAAATGCTCTCAGGGAAGGCTAGTCGTCCTGGTTGAATGTCCGACGACTAACTGTCGGTAGAGGAGGTCAGAATGGCCCGGGACAAGGGACAGCGAGATTACAAGGGACAGGATTACTACGGAAAATTGTGAAAGGATTATTTTATAGTTCATTAAACTAGAATGATTCAGGCGAAAGTACGAAGAAATGCCTTTTAAAATTGTTTTCACCACATACAGTGCAACTAGGCAATCTAAACCTTGCACCCTGAAGGTAGGAATTGTTAAAAATAACAATTTTGAGATCGCTGTTGGTGTTTCGTTTTTGGAATCCCAAAACGTAAGTGACCTTTGACATCGCAAAAGTTGTCCGTCTGTCTGTCTGTCTGCGAGTACGATAACTCTCGAAGGGAATTATTTTTATGAAAGTTGGTGTAAGGATTCTTTGGGTCAAGGGTCAGGTCAAGTTCGTAAATGGGCTTTGTAGTCCTATATTTGGGAGTGGGTTCAAATTAAGGGGCAAACAATATATTTTTAAACAGCTAATGTGATAGTCAATTATGGGGTAAAAAGACATGCTAACAGGAGGGTGAAAACTATTTTGTCGCCAGACAAGTATTTCGCCCGGAATCCGGCAAAAACCGGAAAGTTGGGCAAAAGTAAAAGTTTTCTCTGAAGAAAAATATTCTTTGAGCCCAAGCTGACTTTGAAACATATTCAAACAATGTTTTCAGCGGATATACGTCAGCTGCGGTTCTTCATCAGCGATATTTCGGCGATATAGCTCGAATAAAATAAACTGTAGGTGACTTATCCGTTTTGCACCGTCAAAAAAGATATTTGGGCCGTTCTTGGCAAGGGTCCTCGTCAGGCTGTCAACCTTGTGAGTCAACTTTTTGGTTTCCTTCCCCGACGTTTACTCAGAAGATGACAGCCTGACGAGGACCAAGAAGGGCCGAAATATCGTTCATTTGAAGTTGATTAAATGTTCGATTTAGGGGTAAGAAGACATGCTGAACACTGAAGTTGATTAGATGACAGATTTAGGGCTAAGAAGAGACGCTGATTCCGTATATGACAATAATTTTTTACTAAGTTAAAGTTTTATTTGAAGTTGATTAGATGTCCTTTATAGAGATAAGTATATACGCTGAATTCGTTTCTGAATTTTCTCTTTTTGCTGGACAATTGCCGAAACCGTAAATTTGGCAGAAGTAAAGCACGAAGTTTTGGTCAGCGTCGTCAAAATAGATATGGCTTATAGAGGTATATCTGAACTTGGTTTTCTCTGATAATTAGCGTGGCGAAGACTAGATCTGGCGAAGACAAGACCCAGTTGTCTGGATCAAATATTAGATTTTTGGGATCCCATCGAAACCTTGTGTCTTGTTATTTTCAAATTACATTGTAATTGAACAGTTGAACAGTTTCAATGGGCGATTATTCCCATCCTGATACTCGGTCCGCTCCTTTCGTTTCACATTCATCACTAGCTCCAATTTACTATTGCCTGAACATCTCAAACTGTACAATCGTGGGCATTCTGAATCGTGGGCATTATGGGTTGTAGGCATTTTGAATCGCGGACATTGTGATCGTGGTCATTATGAGTGTCAGCGCCATTTTTCCTGCTGGACCGATTCAGCTAAAATCAGGCACAGCCCGGAACAACTGGAGTAACAATAGATCCGGTAAAAACTTGAGTGAAAAGGTTGACTTATAATTGTCGTCCGCCATCTGTTCTGTGGAAGCTTGTAAAGTTACCGACTAATTAGTACAATCATTTTCCGATTCATCCGACAAGGGTCATGTATAAGGAAGTATAACACGGATCAGTATATCCCTTGAGCTTCAGTATTCCAGCGGTAATAATTTCAAAATATTCTCCTCTGGGCTCCCGTCGGAACCTTTAGTATTGCTGCCGACCAAAGGTTAAGCCAACATTGGATCATGTCTGCCGACCAAAGGTATCGGGTAGCACCAACCAAATTTCACTCTATTGAGAATTGAACGATCGTGTGTCATTGTAATTTCCTTTAACCGACCAAATAATCGCAATATGTGGCCTACCGCTTTCGGTACATATTGTACCTAAAAATATGGTAGCTAGTTTTCACCCTTATTTACATCGGACGGTATCGTATCCTTCTTAATTACTCCCCTGTGACTTCTACCAACTTCAATGAAAAGAGCCGCGCTGGATCAAATGTCGGTTTTGAAAATTGGGCGGATCGACGGATATTTTGGGTCTTGTGACGGGTAGGCGAACTTTCAGAAAAAGTGGGGGTTGTGACGGATTTGTTGGGCGAATCGACGGAATTTTTGGGACTTGTGACGGGTTTCGGAAAAAATAGGAGTTGTGACGGTTTTTTTGGGTCTTATGACGGGTGGGCGAATCGACGGATCATAGAATTGGGTGAATCGACGCTCAAGCAATAGGACGTTGGGTGAATCGACGTTGGGCGAATTGACGGGTGGGCGAACTGACGGGTGGGTGAATCAGCGGGTGGGCGAATCAGCGGTTGGGCGAATCGACGGTTGGGTGAATCGACGGATTTTTAGATTGGGCGTATTGACGGGTGGGTGAATCGACGGGTGGGGGTAGTGACGGCGACCCCACACAGTCCAACACCAGCTCGAAAATTTTTTGCCAAATTTGAGCCACAGTGCGAGCCACAAGAAACATCGTATTTGTCGTGGAAACAGACTGCAGGCCACACAAAAGATCGTTAGGTTAGGTTTACTCTTTCCAGCCCCACTCTTTTTGAGGGATCGAGGTAAGATGCCTATATTTAAAAAAAGGCGCTTCCCAGCACGGGTCCTCGTCAGGCCGTAGCTAGAAAACAAGCCTCAATCAACTTTCTCCTCGCAATAGCCTGACGAGGACTCTTGCTCTAACAAGGGCATATGAAGCTTATAAAAAAAAGACTTGAAAGGCCAACAAATCTATCTTATGTTCGGACTTTAGATTCCTACTTCCTGAGCGTGTTCCACCCTTCTAACAATAGGAACTATCAGTTACTATTTTCGTTCCAACCTCATCAAAAGTCACTATGCTGACCGTTCCAACCTTCTCGAAATAGTAACTAACAGAAAATATTTGCTTACAATGCTCGGGAGCGTAATAAGCATGGTAACTACGAATCTCTGTAACGTGATTGATCCGATTATCCCGTGGCATGATATTTGACCGAAAAAAGAAAAAGGCGTCCCAGCCTTGATGCCAAGAAGCCAAAAATCGTGACGTCATGAGTAGCAACTACGGTAAGTAGGGAGAAACACTCTCCCTGAGTACTGTTAATCCACCTTAAAAGTGCTTCGTTCTAGACTGACTCTTCCATTCTCCTTGTTTGCCGGTATCTAAAGCGGATCGCATCAGAAGCGGAACGGCTCTGATAGATTTTGAGGCGGACCGGTTCTGATGAGGTCACTGTCTCACCGGTTTTTGCTCTGTCACTGTGTTTGCATGGCTCGGTTTTTGCTTTTGCTGTTTTTGTTGTCGCTGTTTTAACATGTCTGCTAGGAGTTCACCACGCAACTGAGGAGTCAGGCATGGACTACACTGTCAGGAAGTTTCATAACAGATAAAACAAGCGACGTATAACATTTCGGATGTTATATGTTGTGACTTCTCAAACGTTAGGCCTAATAAACACTGCCAGGAAAGCCGAAAAAACACCAAAAAGCATCTGCTGACTTTTCCGATGTTTCGACGACAAACAGCAGATATTTTTGTTTCGGCTCTTCTTGTATGAATAATAGTTTCAACGCATAATATTTAATAAAAGTAACAGCTAACCTCCTTAGTATCAAGTGCTGAAACGGTACATCCTATTGTTATCTGCTACAAAATTTCTGACATTGTAGTTATAGGCACAACTCACTTAGAATAAAGATAGTTCAACATAGGATCATAGGTCACATGTAATGACCAGTCAATCTGAAGAACTTACTTTTCCTTGGCTGGTTCAATTAGGTTATCATCCAGGTCAACAGCTTTCAGGGCCAAACTGAGGCTATGTGCAGATCCCCGCCTTTCTTGCAGTTTCTTGCACCGTGAATGTGTGGGTGTACATTGAACACTACTTGCTTCATCATCAAGTTTATCTACAGACGTTTTCAAACAAATGTCTTGCAAAGCACCATTATTTACCAGGTCGGAAGGTGCTGAGTATTCCAGTTTTAGCTTCATTACTCTCAGAGAGCAGGGGCTCAGCTGCTGAAGGAAGTCCTCTCCAAAGAAGTGAGACTTGGGATCCCACAATTTGGGTAAGGGTTCTTTTGATTTGTCTTCAATATCATCAGTGATGCAGTCGAACGTGAATCTGTCATGCTGGGGATCAATGTGTGTGTCCCAGACAAAGACACTGTCTGCTCCATCATAGCTACCATTTGTGTCTGGTACCGACGTGCTGCTATCACTGGTAGACCCCAGGTCCAAGCTGTAATGACTCTTCGTCATTTTTATCTGCGCTTACATTCGAAGCACCTAAGAAGAAAACCTTGTTAGGAAAAAAGGTAGGCAATATTCCATTTTCGAGAAGAAAAATATGCGGCATATACACAGCCCTCTCAAAAAAGGGATTTAAAAATACCTTAAATTGCACTCAAGGGTAATCCAAGATATGGATCTTACTTCTATGGTCATAAAATCCTCCTAAAAATAAGCTGTTTCCTGAGTTACTCAAGGCATCCTTGAAAAACAAACAGCTACTAAGTGAGCAAGCGGCAGACTAAGCACCTACCCAGTTACAAAAAGCAAGAGCTGCTAGGCGTGCAGGGGAGGGCACATCCCTTTAATTAGACAAAAAACATCTTTCAACTTAACTTAACATGCTAGTTTGGGTAAGTGGAAATTCTGAAACTGTGTCCAAAATACCGTCAGCTTCAGAATACTAGGACAGAGAATTAAAGGTAAACATGACAAGTGTTAACAAGGATGACATGACAATTATTTTGGTGAAAAACACAAACTTACGTCGTTGGAATTAAAAGTTAAATAGGCTACATAAACAGCAGGGTTGACAATTGCCATTCACATAAAAATTTCCGAGCTATGGCAACAAAACAGCAAAACCCCAAAACAAGAGCTGGAATGTCATATGTCACCACAACTGTAGGTAACTTGTAAAACCAGCTAACATCTGTCAAGGCTGTATCCAAACTTAGTCTGTCATGTTCTGTCTAGAAGACAACTCCACTTTAAAGAGGCTGGGAATTCCTTCGTAAGCAAAACTCATGAAGCACAAATTATCACGGAGTCAACTTTAACGAGACTAGGAATTCACTTATATGCAAAACTCTTGAGGCATAAATGATCATGGGCCCTTGGTGATGACAAAAAGTATTGCTTGGTCAAATTATTTTTTGCACTTTGAGGTTAAGATGCAAGCTTTAAGTGAGCTAGGAAGTCATTTGTATACAAAATCATTGAGACACGAATGATCAAGCTACCTTGGGGAACATAAGAGTTCTGGAATTCGTGAAATGTTCCAGAATTCTGCCCCCCCCCCCCCTCCAACCCCACCCCAGTCCGTCACAAAGCCCTGCTTTTTTATACCTTGTTCAAAACGCCAGGTATTCCCAGCATTTAAAATAGCCTATGCCTAACGCTTGATACCCTATGCCAAATGCAGGGCCCTAACCCTGACCTACTCCAATATAGCCTAAATGATCTGATTGGTTGATTTCTGAGCTTCATTCGAATCATCAATATTTGATTGGGTTAAGAGTATACAGCATTTAGCATAAGGCATTTTTCTGCGATACAACCGTGGGCCACACACTTCTGAGTGTTTTTCGGGGAATCACAATTGCGAGCCACACAGTCAATCCCCAAGTTAATACTCATGGAACCGCCGTTTTGACTATTTTTGGGGAGGTGATTTCAAATCTCCAAAAATAAAAATAAAATTCAAATAATATTTCAATAAATATAACTTATGCTTTTATCCTTACCATTCTGTGCAAAAAGGATGCTCAGTTTTATGTCAACAAGCTTGTGAAAGTAGTTACTTTGGTTGTTTTGACATTCTTTTGAGGCGGATTTTGAATCTCCCGCTGGAATCTAGCCACAAAATCGACGATCACCTCGGCAGTTAAGTTGCGTTTTACTGGATTCACTTTTGTTTCGTCAAAGTTTGAAGTTTGGCTCTTGTTTTGTCTTACGTGCGTTTTATTGAGTTCTTGTTTCCGAAAAGTCAAACTACACCAAACTACGTCGGCGAGGTAGTTTGTAGTTTGAGCTCCGTAGTTTCAGGTTCGAAACTACAGCAAATGGAATGGACAAATAAAACGGCTTTTAAGCGAAACTACGCCGAAACTACATCCAAAAAAACGCAACTTTAGTCATCGAATTTCAGCCACAAAGCGAGCCACACAAATCTTGTTGAAACACGCTTGTTGCCTGCACAAAGGACTGTGGAAACATTCTTTTCAAGCCACAATCGACACACAAACTGTTTGTGGGACCACAGAAAAACACCTTATGCCAAAAGCTAGATATATATACCCAGTGTTTGGCATGGGCTATCCCAAATCTGGGGTTTGTGGTAGACTGCCTCACCCCCCACAGTGCCCGGATCCAGTTTGATTTATACAGGGATTTATTTGTCCTGATCCTTCTAATTCCACCCACAAGATGTCTGGCTCTCCCCCCCCCCCCCCCAATCATCAGGTCTAAGCCTCGTTTTTGTTGCATGCTGCAGGTCCACTTCTCGGCCGATTCCGGACTGATTCTTTCCACATCCGTTTTTGTACTGCAGTGCTTCCGAGGAAGACGGCAGCGCTTCTCGAGAATCACGAGCCTCGTTTTTGTTGTATGCTGCAGGTCCACTTCTCGGCCGATTCTATAAAATTTTATTCTATGTTTTAACTATTAAAGGATCCCTCGCACTACTTACTCTTCATCTTGCAGTATTTTAAAATATTTGAATACTTTAAATCTAGGCTGTGCTTTCAACAAATAACCCAGGTTTTGTCTGTTTTAAGCCTTTTCCGAGCGAGAATAAACAGTATTCCCCGATTCAATGTGTCTTTACCGGGTACGCCAACCTTTTCCGACTAATTTTTATCGACATTTAATTAGAATTGTCGTATACATCTTCTAAATATCGGTTTCGACCGAATTCTCCACATCCGTTTTTGTACTGCAGTGCTTTCGAGGAAGACGGCAGCGATTCTCGAGAATCACGGACTTGCCCACCGACCAAGTCCGTGCTTCCCTGCAAGGTGCTGCAGCGCTGCCGCTTCAACCAAGAAGAAAGTGAATCCAAAAACGCATATTGTGCAAAAGCAAAGAAGTGCTGCAGCAGCGATGCGGCAGCACTATAGCAACAAAAACGAGGCTCTAGTCTGAACCAGTGTTGTGCCAAGTACTTCTAATTTTTACTTAAGTACCAAGTACTCCAGGAAATTTGTATTTAAGTATAAGTATTAAGTACTTTTCAAAAAATCTACTTAAGTAACAAGTTTCTCTCGAGGAGAGAAAATAAGAGTGGATTACCCCAGGGTGCTATCCTTAGCCCCCTTCTCTTTATCATTCATACTTGTGAGATTTCGATTCCCAGTGACGTACAGCTTGGAATGTTCGCGGACGACCTCGGCACTTGGATGAGAGGTAAAAACCCCCTAGAAGTCTTCTCGAAACTCCAAGATGCACTAACAAAAATCCTCCACTGTTCAGAAGCACACTCACTCCCAATATCAGCTGCCAAATCTAAAGCTATGGTCTTTCATAGACTGAAAGTAGTGAACTTACCCCCACTAAAGATCGCAAGTCAGCCAATCCTGTATGTCCAAGAGACAACCCTTCTCGGATTAACCCTTGACCCGAAAATGACCTGGCAGCCACAGGTCTCAAAGATCCGCTCAGACTGCTTGAAGCGAATCCTAATCATGAAGAGACTGGCAGGGTCCACTTGGGGCTCTTCCCCCAGGACGATGATCCAATTCTACAAAGGATACATTCGATCTAAAATAGAGTATGGCCTCATGCTCTACAGCCAATGTCCAAAAAACTGCATGACATCGCTAGAAACGACCCAAAACGTGGCAATCAGGATCGCGTATGGCCTCGACAAACACACCCCACTTCAAATGCTGAGGCAAATCTCTGGCCTGCCAACCCTGGAAGAAAGAGCGTCAGTGCAGCTTATAAAATACTACTCCAAGATCCAGTTCTACGGCCCATCCCACATCGTCTACCAAACAGTAATGACTTCGAACCAGTCCCATCGGCAGCTATCTACCATGCAACCAACATGGCACAAATTCACGGACCTTGTACCAGAGTGGAAAAACTGCAAATCTAAATCTGACCCCTTTACGCGGACCCCACCATGGGAGTTCGTTCAACCTACAATACACCTCCAACTTCTACCATCGAAGAAAGTAAACCACTCGGACATCACAGTCAAACAGACATTCCTCCACAAAATGTTCAAGCGAATTCCAAAATCACTTACGAGTATACACCGACGGATCGGTTAAAGACAACAAAGCTGGCGCAGCAGCATCAATCCCAGCCTATAACCTCCTAATGAGCAAGCGAATAACAGACGGTTCATCAGTATTAACTGCAGAACTAGCGGCCATTAACACAGCATTGGAGGTACTTGTCCGCATACCACCGGATTCAAAACAAGTGATCTTTCTGACGGATTCAAAATCATCCCTTCATTTAATAAAACAGATCCACAGAAGGTGTGAAGACACTGACCTGGAGAAGCTTCGCGACAATCTACTTCTGCTTCAAGAAGACGGCACAAAATGCACTTTTCATCATATTCCAAGCCACAAAGGAATTGCTCAAAACGAAGTCGTGGACAAACTGGCAGGGAAATCCATCGAAGGAAACGCGCAAGGCCCAGTGCAGCTAACTACCATTAGAGACATACTTCGAAGGAGACTACCCGTTCGAACAACAAGAACAATCCATGCACCGTTTAAGGACAGACAATCGATATCCCTTTACTTCAGGTTGAAATCGGCCGCTACCCTAATGAACAAGGCTCTGTTCGAATGGGGACTCCACCACACCCCCCGCTGCAGACTCTGCAACTCCCATGACGAAACTCCCCAACACCTGCTGTTTGAATGCCCGAAGAACTCCAGTGGAAGAGACAACATCACCCTTTTCTGCGAGAGAAACAGAATCCATCACAGCTTCGAAAGCATAAGAACAACTCCGTTGTCCAAAGCCCAAGAAAGAATCATCTACAGTGAAATGATCAAGATTCTCCGACCAATTGAAGTCATTTAGTGCGAAGGCAGTAAACCAATCGAAGCAACAGGAAGGCGGAAGGGGAGCTGCAGAACAGTGGAACCCAACGCCATATTTTGAAGGAAGGACGGAAGTACTTTGAAAAAGTACTTCAATGCTTAAGTACTCAAGTATTTAGGTAGGCTTATTATGGTACATTTGCAAAAAATTCCCTGATCAAAAGATCAAAACCAAACAACACTTAGTTCCCATGTCAGGGGATGCATCAAATCAAGTTTTTGGGATTCCAAAACGCAGTGACAGGACACCTATATAACTAAGCGTTTCTGTTTCTGCCTGTCTGTTTGCATGATAACCATCAAATGAGTTAGGTAGGATATCTTGTTCGAACTTGGTGTGCAGTTCCTTTGCATCAAAAGTAAAGGTCATTTGTGGATGGTATTGTAGCCCTACATTTAGGGGTGGGGGTTTCAACTTCAAGCTAAGATTTGATCCATGCGTGGGACACAAACTGAATCCCCATCGTTTGTTCTGGCCCAGAAAATTAGTTCGCACTGAGTTCGGCTCAAAGAAAAGATTTCTGTTGTGCTAATAGTTTATTGATCAAGTATGGGCCTATAGAATTCTTGAATCAAGATACTAGGTCAGGCTGACATGCTGACTCTGTCTATTTGATGAAATGTTGTGCTTTGTCGATACTTCAGATCTAAGTCCGATCAAAAACGGAAATTCCGTAGGCTTCGCTTTAATAATCATAACTCATTTATTTCCTTAATAACATTTAAACTGTTAGCTGCGGATCGTCAACATAATAAATTACGAATCACAACTGATATATTTTGACAGTTAAAATTACGAATAAAGTAAGGCACAAAGGAAGATAAATACCTTACGGTTGAGTTTATGGGGGGTTGAAGAAGCCGTGGCTTGTCAGTGTTAGCTAGTCTTCCCGTTGTGTTTGGTCTGGTCTGGTCTGGACTTTCAAAGTCTGGGAAAATAGTCCGGTGCTGGTCAGAAGTTAAACATTTTTTTCCAAAGTTCATCTTCAGTTGATGCCTCCTATCCGCAAGGGTCAGCAACTGAAGACATTGCAAGTTATACTGTCATTCAGGTTGTGAATTGAGCCAACAAAAAAGTTTGCCATGCAGCTTGTTGAAAGCACAGAGAACATTAAAACCAAACATAGAAACAGGCTGACTGTAAAAAGTGTTGCTGTTAATGACGTCGAGCCGAGATTCGACCAAATATGTATATGTCACAACACATGGGGTATGCAATCTTTTTGAACCTTGATTAGGGGTAGCGGTACGGAAAAGGTTGGGAACAACTGGCCTAAGGGATCTGGTTAAGGGACTGAGTTGAGATGAATTACATTTTCGCCATATGGCAGAGACCGGAAGTATATATTACCCAATTTTCTGGATGAAGAAGTAACACAAATATTTCCTCTTTGTGATTTCACCGAAACATTTTGTCTTGTTCTAAACATGAAATGTATGGTTGACAGGCCCGGATCCAGGAGTTTATTGCAGGGGGGGGGATCCCCGCCGGTTGGACCTATGCCAACTAACAATAAGACAAGAACATACATCAGAGGTTTAGAACAAAACGACAACACATTCATGATCTGTCACGGTTGTCCCAAAGCGAGCATCTTTCCATCAGTGGGTGGGATCTTCCATAAAATTTAAGAACTGGAAAATAATGGAAACACAATTTACAGTTTGAACATATTTGATATCTTGTCAGATGGTAACCTAACCCTGACCTACCTCAATAGAAAGGAGTTCTGATTGGTTGATTTTTTTGCTTCACTCAAATCATCAATATTTTACTGGGTTACGGTATCCAGCACCTGGCATAGCCTAGTGTATCCAGCGTTAGGCATAGGGTATGCCAAACGCTAGACATATCCGGCGTTTGGCATAGGGTATCCAAAAATCAGGGGTTTGTGGTTGACTGATTGGATCTGCCTTGGATATAGCAAGCTGTTAACGGTTGTCTGTGAGAAGTTTTTCCATCAGAAAAAAATGGTTAGGCTGCGTAAATTGTTTCCCTGTTTTCTCTACAAGTCAATGGGTCTCGGAAATGGCTTGATACAGCCACAAACGTGGGTTATTTGTTGAAGGCATAGCCTAGTTTTAATGTACTGAGATATTTTAAATACTGTAGAATAGTAGTGTTGAAAATGACAGTAAATGGTAAATAGTGCGAGGTGTCCTTGAATGGCTTTAAATAAAAACTAATTAAAAAAACAGGTTAAAAAGGAAACCATGACTTCACCTTATCTTGTCAATATTTTATAAAAAGGTAAACATTCCTTGCATTTTCTTTGGCTAGTAAATTCAGCCTTGACAGAACATTCAAAATTGCTATTTGTTGTCTTTTCTGTTTCATTAGTAAAGTAAGAACCGTACGTCCGTAGGGTTGGGATGGCACTGTCTATCGTTCCCATATCTGGGAATCGGTACTCCAAACGGTATTGTTCCCCGTTTGTCGCGGAATCGATGAACGTGTCCGAAAGCTCCGAAACGAACGAAAATGCTGATTAATTCAGCATTTTATGCAGCATTTCGCTTTTGGACTTAAATTTTCTCTCAATTAATGCAGCATTAATTCAGCATAAAAATTTATCGACAAACTCAGCAAGAATGCTAAATTTTATGCTGAATTTCGAAGTAGAAACTGGGGAGAACGTGATTCTCTCAGAACTTGTCCGAAAGCTTTTTAATGTTGTAAATGCTGCATTTAATGCTGCATATTTATTTATCTTTGTCCGAAAGCTGTTACCTTTATTTCTTCTTTGACACTTCTGCAGTACCGAAATTTAAGTTGGCAAAAAGAAGAAGAAAAAAAGATTTAGCTATATAAAGGACGACTTCGTAAAGTTTTTCGCAAAGAATACTCCGTAAAGTTTGTCGCCGCTCAGACGGGAAATCAACCTAGATTAGATTACGAACATTTTTACTGATAATTAGCTCTAGAAAGAAAGAGATTCTAGAGGCGTATTCTCGCCGTTCCCCGAGGACTCCAGGTGAGGAGTCCCCGCGTTTTTGTCTGTCCCGGGAACTTATTCCCCGTATTCTCGCGAGTCCCCACGGACGGGGAATGCTCCGATTATCATCACCATCACCAAGAAGGAGTCCCTTTCAGATTCGGAGGGGAATCAATTTTTGCTGGTGTTGGTGCAATGTAAAATTAACTAAAAACAGTCAGAACAAACAAAACCAACAATAAAGTGGATCCAGACTAATTTCGTCAATTGCAATTTTTTTTTTTCGAACGAAATCCATTTTGGAAGCATTCCCCGTGTTCTCGCTGTTTCTGGACGTGGAGTCCGCGTGGACTGACTCCCTCTATTCTCGCCATTCCCTTTCCGCCATTCGACAAAGGCGAGAATACGCCTTAGGAATATACTAGGAGAATCGCCGTGCTCCCCAGTTTCTTCTTGAAAATTCAGCATAAAATTTAGCATCTTTGCTGAATTTTTCGATGAATTTTATGCTGAACTAATGCTGCATTAACTGAGCAAAAACTTAAGTCCGAGAGCATAAATGCTGCATAAAATCCTGAAGTAATTCAGTGATTTTCGTTTGTTTCGGAGCTTTCGGAGACGTTCTCAGTCTTTTCGGCGGCAAACATAACAAATTCAAAAAGACAACTGACAATTTGGCAAACATTCCAAATTCTAAGACAACTGGCGATCATGGCCAACGAAGAAAGGAAAGAAAAGAAGGTTGGATATCAGTAGTTGGTCTATTTTGTCAGCTTTATACAGCTAATTCTTTTCTCTTCTTCTTCTTCCTGACTTACATATTGGTATTCTAGAAGTGTCAGAGAAGAAAAAAAGGTAACAGCTTTGGGACAAAAAAGAAAAGAAAATGCAGCATTAATATAGCATTTACAGCACCAAAAAGCTTTCGGACACGTTCGATGTGTCAGGAGCTAATTTTCCCCGACAGATCGGGGAATCTACTTGCCCAGGGCTAATCTTCCCCGCCAAGTCAACGACCAAGTCTTTCGTCCTAAGGCGTATTCTCGCCTTTCCCCCGAGGACTCCTCGGGGAATCAACGGGAATGGCAAGAATAAAGGGAGTCACCCCACGCGTACTCCGCGTCCGGAAAACAACGAGAGCAAGGGTAATGCTTCCAAAATGAATTTTCTTCTAAATATAAATATGTAGTTGATGAAAACTGCCTGGAACCACTTTATTTTTGGTTTTGCTTATTCTGATTGTTTTAATTAATTTTACATTCCACCAAAACCAGAAAAAATTGACTCCCCTCTGAATCTGAAATGGAGTCCTTTCTGATGATGGTGATGATAATCGGAGCATTCCCCTTCCGAGGGGACTCGCGAGAATACGCGGAGTGAGTCCCCAGGACAAACAAAAACGCTGGGACTCTTCAAGTGGAAGTGTAACCTGTGTACCTGCGTGTAACCACGGTCTACTCCGGCGGCACGCAGGTCTTCAGAGTCGCACTGGAGAAAACCAACGTGTCCCCGTTTTTGCACCGATGCGAAAAATGAACCTAATAGTGGGCACATGATTAAGATTTCCCGGCCGGTTTTTTCACCTTCATCATCAAGCTGAAAAAATCTCAACTTTATAGTATGGAAGTGATGGTGGTGTTCGTGTGTTCGCACTTTAAATGATAAATACAATTTGAAAATATGGTAGCTTGCTAGGAGAAGGTAGACGGGAAATATTTAGAATATTGGTGACTCCTCAGAGCGAAAATACGCCTCTATTATTCAGCGATGACGTGGATTGAAAAAAATGTGTCAAAATTGACCACATTCACTGAATTTACTCCATAATATCTCTGTAGAAAGAATGCACCATACCCGACGAAAACGGACGGGATGGTAACGAAACAATTTAACATTAGGAAGTACAGGACTTTCGACTTTGAGACTAAATTACCGGTCTTTGATAGCCAATTTGAGCCAGTAGTTTCCAGGATCGTTAATTTGGCTCCTTCTTGTTGGAATAATATAACTTTACTAAATGTGTGTTCTTTTTTTTTATCAGAGCTTCAAGGCGTCAAGTTTTGCAAGCAAAGACGAAGTCTTGTCCTATTGTTCAATTTTGACACATTTGTTCAAATCCGAGTCATCGCCGACCAATAGAACGGCTTTGAACAGAACAAGCTTTGAAGCCTTCAAACTTTCATAAAAAAAAAAGAGTTTGCACAGAGAGTAGAACGTAGAGAGTAGAGAGAGTAGCAAAAGTTTGATTATATCAATCGAAGAAGCCAGAATAACAATCCTGCAATTTGCTGGCTCAAAGGGGCTATCAAAGACAGGTAATTTAGTCTCAAAGTCGAAATTTCTATACCTCGTAATGTTGAATTTTTTTCTGACGTTCCCCTGATGATGGTGTAGAAATATCCGCTTTTCAGTTAGGGTGCAGTCTCTCTACTGATTTTGTTGAGTCGAGGTCGGGAAATCCAAATGCCAGGGGCCAATGTTTCCCGACATGCTAATAATTAATTTTGAAATCGGGGAACCGAAGTGTGAGGGGCCAATGTTCCCCGACATGCAAATATTGATTTTGTTGAGTTGAGGTCGGGGAATCCAAATGCCAGGGGATAATGTTCTCTCATAATCAAATAATCGATTTTGAGTTCGGGAATCCAAGTGCCAGGGGCTAATGTTCCCTGGTAAGCAATAATGGTTTTAGAGGTCGGGGAATCGAAGTCTGAGGGGCTAATGTTCCCAGATAAGCAATTATGGTTTTTGAGGCCGGGGAATCGAAGTGTCCAGATATAATATTCCCTCATAATCAAATAATCGATTTTGAGATCGGGGAATCGAACTGTGGGGTTCTAATGTTCTCTCACAATCAAATAATCGATTTTGAGTTCGGGAATCCAGGTGCCAGGGGCTGATGTTCCCTGATAAGCAATAATGGTTTTAGAGGTCGGGGAATCGAAGTCTGAGGGGCCAATGTTCCCTCATAATCAAATAATCGATTTTGAGGTCGGGGAATCCAGGTGCAGGGGCTAATGTTCCCCGATAAGCAATTATGGTTTTTGAGGTCGGGGAATCGAAGCGTCATCGGCTAGTGTTCCCCGACACGCAAACACTGATTTTGCTGAGTTGAGGTGGGGGAATCCAAGTGCCAGGCCGTTCGATTATGCGGTAAAATCAGCTCTGGATGCTTCGATTCGGGGGACATTAGCCCCTTACTTCGATAGACTACGGAACGATAGACTCTGCCTGTTGGGGCTACTGATTTTTTTTTAGCTGTACTAGACATACGTCTAAAAATATGCTTCCCAGGAAAAAATGTACCAGACTCCACAAAAATCGGCAGAAAGGAGTGCTGAGTACCAAACGTGAGGTAAATTAGTTCTGAGAAACCTGTGTAACTAGGAGCTGGAAAGTCACACAAAATTTGCCAGAAAGGAAAGGCGGTCCTTGAGCCATACTGAGAAAGAAATGCTTTTTCCGAGTAGTCCCTGAAGCCGCGCCGCGTCGCGCCAAAAATTTATTGGCGTGTGCTCTATTTTTAGCATTTTTCAAGGTATTTTTGCAATTTTCCGACAAAATTTTGCATCCCAACACCCCCACCCAAAAAAAATTTTAAAAATGTCGGCGTTATTACTTATTATGTTATTAGCCTTCGGTTCGAGTGCGATATAGCGATCGTATTGGCGGTCCCTTTGTCTCATTTTTGCTAGTTCGGGCACTTCCACGTAAGCTTCATAAAGCTTATGAAGGACCCAGATAAATTCTCAGCGAACAAGACCAAAGGTTTCGATGGGATCCCAAAAATTCAATATCTGATCCAGACAACTGGGTCTTGTCTTAGCCAGATCCATTCTTCGCCAGACTCCTTGAACATTTTTACAATTAAAATTCAGAAACAGATTAAGGCCAAATAGCTAATCACCTGAGAAAACCAAGTTCAGATTTGGATTCAGCATGTGTGTTTAACCCTATAAGTCATATCTGTTTCGACGTAAACTTCCTGCCACTTCTGCCAATTTCCCGGTTCCGGCCGAACTCCATAACTACTTGTCCGGCGAAAAAAGAAAGCTCAAAGACGAAATCAGGGTATCTTCTTTCCCCAGTAATGAACATCTAATCCACTTCAAATAGAAATTTAGCTTATAACAAATTTTCCGATTCCAGCCGGATTCCGGTCGAACTATATGTCCGGGTAAAATATGATTGTCATACAGGGACTCAGCATCTCTTCTTACCCCTAAATCGCTTATCTAATTGTTAAGAGGATGGACGAATCGAGGCGAAGTTTACTGAAGATAAGGCTCCTGGGGTGTGGGCTGAAGACATTCTGACACCGTAGGTGCCCACTAGCCCCAGGACCAGTCAGGAAACCGGACAAAAGAGACAAGGGAAAGTCTCAGGGAATTCTATAGCTCAGCCGTAGTCAATCCAGAAATCCCTAATCAAGCTGGTTCACCCATCCTAGCGAAGCTGGAATTCACATATCCAGTCAAGCCCGAGGCCTACTAGCCGAGATGGACCATAACGTCTATAGTTAATTTATCTCATGTAAATCATGTACAAGAGCGTGACACATATAATATAGCACTAATGGGTCCCTAATTAAATATATAAACTGGTCCTTACCATAAATTATAATACAGAGTAACTGAGGTCTTGCTCCGACCAAGGATGAAAGAGAACTCTCCTCGCTGCGGATTCATTCCGTAGCCAAAATACTTAGAATGAAATGGATCAAAGCCTGACCTCGGATTAGCGAGCAGCTAACTGAAGCTAGGATAAAGACCGAGTGACCTATTGTCACGATGCCGGGAAATTAATGATGGTGATGGAAACCGAAGAGATATATAGAAAAGTAGGCGATAGATGGAGGGAATAACTAGGAGGACTATTGCAGAGCAAAGTGCTATGGGATGTCTCCATAACATAATCAACTAGAAATAAAACTTTGACTTCCAACAGTTTTCCGGTTTTGGCCGGATTCCGGACGAACTACATGTCCGGGTAGAAACTTGTTTTCACATAAGTGTTCAGCATGTCTTCTTGCCCTAAATCGAACATCTAATCAACTCCAAATAAAACTTTTAATTTTGACAAACTTTCCGGTTTGGGCCGGATTCCGGTCGAAATACTTGTCCGTCGAGAAAACAGTTTTCACCATCGTCTTCGGCATGTCTTCCTACCTCTAAATCGAACATTTAATCAACTTCAAATAAAACTTTTACTTTCAACAAACTTTCCGGTTTGGGCCGGATTCTGGGCGAAATACTTGTCCGTCGAGAAAATAGTTTTCACCGTCGTCTTCAGCATGTCTTCCTACCCCTAAATCGAACATCTAATCAATTTCAAATAAAACTTTTACTTTCAACAAACTTTCCGGTTTGGGCCGGATTCCGGGCGAAATACTTGTCCGTCGAAAAAATAATTTTCACCATCGTCTTCAGCATGTCTTCCTACCCCTAAATCGAACATCTAATCAACTTCAAACTAGACCTACGTTGCCCGGGCAACGTGAAGTGTTGCGGCAACCTTTGTCCGGCTTCGCCGGCTAAAGTGTTGCGAGAGCAACACTTTGGTTTTGTTTCTTCGCTGTCGGTTAAATGCTGAAATTGTCAACTTATCGAAGCTTTTAAAACGGTATGTTCTAAAAAGAATAATCACATAATCAAAAGCTGTTCTTTAGCGTTGTAAAACCAACAACAAAACAATATCGGAAGAAGGCTATCCGTAACGTTTCAGGATTAAAACCATAGATGACACTATTAATTATTACAAAACTACCTTATTGTTTTACATTACCGTATCGTTTGTACCCGTTGCGTAAACAGTTAATCCTAGGTTATAGCGATAGACCATCGATACAAACTTTCTTACAGTCATATTTACAGAAATCGAATACAATGTGCACCAATTTTCAAAAATTTCTAGCCCCTCGTGAACCGATCTTACTTACAAGTCAGTCTCCCGTGATTGACATCAAATTCACCGGAAACAAATAATGGATACACCAGCTATCAAAAGTTGCAAACCCCTCATCGCTGAAGATGATTATAGCATAAAAGCCGATTATTACTTACAAGTCCCATGCATGTCTTACAACTGGGAACAAAATTGTTCTTACCATCGAATACACCTGAGACAAATAACAGGTATACCAACTAGCCAAAGCTGCAAACTCCTCGTTGCCGAAGATGATTATGAGCTAACAGTCGACTGTTGCTTACAAGTCCCTTACATGTCTCACAACTGGTATCGTTTCAGGATTAAAATACCACAGATGACACTATTAATTATTACAAAACTACCTTATTGTTTTACATTACCGTATCGTTTGTACCCGTTGCGTAAACAGTTAATCCTAGGTTATAGCGATAGACCATCGATACAAACTTTCTTACTGTCATATTTACAGAAATCGAATACAATGTGCACCAATTTTCAAAAATTTCTAGCCCCTCGTGAACCGATCTTACTTACAAGTCCGTCTCCCGTGATTGACATCAAATTCACCGGAAAAAAATAATGGATACACCAGCTATCAAAAGTTGCAAACCCCTCATCGCTGAAGATGATTATAGCATAAAAGCCGATTATTACTTACAAGTCCCATGCATGTCTTACAATTGGGAACAAAATTGTTCTTACCATCGAATACACCTGAGACAAACAACAGGTATACCAACTAGCAAAAGCTGCAGACTCCTCGTTGCCAAAGATGATTATGAGCTAACAGTCGACTGTTGCTTACAGTCGACTGTTGCTTACTAGTCCCTTACATGTCTCACAACTGGTATCGCCTATTTTTGGTTTCAGTGTGTACCTTACTCCTGAAGTTGTCAACCCCTTGAAACTTTCAAACTGGTTTATCTCATGAAGGATTTTTGTTCAAAAAAATGGATGGTATATATTTTGATCAGCTCTTCAAGGGCTATCGATGCCCTAACCACAACAAAAGCATATCGGAAAAAGGGACTAAATTGACTTTGCAGTCAGTTGAACTTTATCCTTTTCAATCGTAGACATCGTGACGGATGAAAACTTGGAATAATATCCTATATAATCTAGTTGGTATTATAAAGCTATCCGTAACTTTTTAGGATTAAAATACCATAGATGACACTATTAATTATTACGAAACTACCTTGTTTTACACTACAGTATCGTTTATACCCGTTGCGTTAACAGTAAATCCTAGGTTACAGCGATAGACCAACGATACAAACTTTCTTACCGTCAGATTTATATAAATCGAATACAATGTGCAACAATTTGCACAAATTTCTAGCCCCTCGTGCACCGATTCTACTGACAAGTCCCTTTCCCGTGATAGACATCAAGTTCACCGGATAAAAATAATGGGTACACCGACTAGCAAAAGTTGCAAACCCCTCATCGCTGAAGATTTGTGTAGCATAACAGCCGATTATTTCTTACAAGTCCCTTGCATGTTTTACATTTGGGAACCAAATTGTTCATCAAATGACAGGTACGCCAACTAGCGAGAGCTGCAAACCCCTCATTGCCGAAGATGATTATGAGCTAACTGTCGCCTGTCGCGTACAAGTCCCCTAAATGTCTCAAAACTGGTATCGCCTATTTTTGGTTTCAGTGTCTACCTTACTACTGAAGTTGTCAACCCCTTGAAACTTTCAAACTGGTGTATCTCATAAAGGATTTTTTTTTACCAAAAAAATGGATGTCATATTCTTTGATCAGCTCATCAGCGGCTATCGATTGCCGTCGAAGTTGGACTTTATCCTTTTCAATCGTAGATATCGTGACGGATGAAAACTTGGAACAATATCTTATATAATCTAGTTGATATTATAAAGCTATCCGTAACTTTTCCGGATTAAAATACCATAGATGACACTATTAATTATTACAAAATTACCTTATTGTTTTACATTACCGTATCGTTTGTACCCGTTGCGTAAACAGTTAATCCTAGGTTATAGCGATAGACCATCGATACAAACTTTCTTACTGTCATATTTACAGAAATCGAATACAATGTGCACCAATTTTCAAAAATTTCTAGCCCCTCGTGAACCGATTCTTACTTACAAGTCCGTCTCCCGTGATTGACATCAAATTCACCGGAAACAAATAATGGATATACCAGCTATCAAAAGTTGCAAGCCCCTCATCGCTGAAGATGATTATAGCATAAGCTTTTTAAACGGGATGTTCTAAAAAAATTAATCATATGATCAAAAGGTATTCTTCAGCGTTGTAAAAACAACAACAAAATAATATAGGAAGAAGGGACTAAATTAACTTTGCAGTCAGTTGTACTTTATCCTTTTCAATCGTAGACATCGTGACGGATGAAAACTTGGAACAATATCTTATATAATCTAGTTGGTAATAGAAAGCTATCCGTAACTTTTCAGGATTAAAATACCATAGATAAAATACCATAGAAACTACCTCATTGCTTTACATTTTCGTTTGTATCCGTTGTGTAAACAGTTAATCCTCGGTTACATTGATAGACCATCGACACAAACTTTCTTACCGTCAGATTTATAGAAATCGAATACAATGTGCACCCATTTGCAAAAATTCCTAGCCCCTCGTGAACCGATTCCTACTTACAAGTCCCTCTCGCGTGATATACATTAAGTTAACCGGAAACAAATAATGGGTACAACAGCTAGCAAAAGCTGCAAACCCATCATCGCAGAAGATGATTGTAGGATAACAGCCGATTATTACTTACAAGTCCCTTACATACCTTAACATTGGGAACCAAATTGTTCTTACCATCGAATACACCGGAAACAAATAACAGGTATACCAACTAGCAAAAGCTGCAAACCCCTCATTACCGAAGATGATTATGGGCTAACAGTCGACTGTTGCTTAAAAGTCCCCTATATGTATCATAACTGGTATCGCCTATTTTTGGTTTCAATGTATCTTACTATGAAGTTGTCAACCCCTTTGAAATTTTCAAACTGGTGTATCTCATGAAGGAATTTTTGTACCAAAAAATGGATGGCACATATTTTGATCAGCTCATCAATGGCTATCGATTGCCGTCGAAAAAAAAATTCTACCTGTCTTAGTTCAAAAGTTGACTTTTTTGCCGTAGGCCAACTTTCTAACGTCACGACTTAGAAAGGAGCAAAGGATAAGCTCTAGTTTCTTTAGCAATGAGAGAACTTTTAAAGTTTAAGAGGCACATCTGATACCGTTACTCTACCACAAACCAAAGTGCACAAAAAAAAATTTATAAACTCAGCTGAAATCGTCGCAGACATGGACAGAAACAATAGATGGCAGCACTTTCGGACCCGTGGGAAAAAGCCACTTTTTTGTCTCTGTAGATTTTTCTATTTATCACTCAAAGAAGATATGTTGGCTGTGGGGCCGGGTAACTGCCGCATATATTTAACACTTATAGATTTTAGTCCATCTTCAGTTTGAAAATGGTGCCTGCCTGCTTGCGTGCTAGAACGGAGCTTTCCACTCGAAAGCAGAAACATCTTTTGATGAAACGAAAGGTTCGCTACACAACTTCAGATAGTCCTCTCTGACATAGGCTATACAACTCCACTTCACTTCGCAAACCGTAGGCTCTGGCTCGAGGACAAGCAAAAACCATCCTTATTGGCCCCAGGCAAGAGTTCTACGGAGCTTTCCAAAATGTAATGTCATATTCATCAATCCGGCCTAAGGTCCACACTTTCCGTAAAAACCGCACAGGTTAGACCCTTCTCAGTTACCAGGAATAAAATGAAATCGGAGTCATAGGAAAAAAAAAAAAAAAAAAAAAAAAAAACGAGGACAAAACCAAAGTGTTGCTCTCGCAACACAATAAAACTTTTACTTTCAACAAACTTTCCGGTTTTGGCCGGATTCCGGACGAACTACTTGTCCGATGACAAAATGGTTTTCACCATCGTGTTCAGCATGTCTTCTTATCCCATAATCGACTATCACATTAGCTGTTTCAAAATATTTTGTTTGTCCCTTAATTTGAATCCCCTCCCCCACCCCTAAATGTAGAGCTACAAAGCCCATCTACGAACTTGACTGGTCCGACGACCCAACGAACCCTCACACCAAGTTTCATCAAAATATCTCATTCCCTTCGAGAGTTATCATGCTTACAGACGGACGGACGGACGGACAGACGGACAACTTTTGCGATGTCATAGGTATCCCTCCACTTACGTTTTGGGATCCCAAAAACCATATTTTCGCGGATTAACCCGATCATTCCTGCGGGGTTGGAGGGAGGGGGAATACAGAGACTTGCAACCTCCTTGACCCGAGCGGGTCCAATTAAACTTTATGTGTTGTGGGAGCAAAGATATATTCCGTTTAATACGATGACCACATACATAGATACCAAAGGAATTTAGGGATTGGGATGAAACATGGGCAATACAAAGATCATGGATGTAGGATTTGAAGTCTGGACAGGATCCGGTCAGGAGTTAGAAGGGGCATATGTTAAGTTTTTACCATTACTCCGATTCGAGGAAAACTTGGTGGCTTATAAATCCCTAGCCCTAGATGAGGCATTTAATTTCTCCGAAATTTTCCGGGTGGAATGAGAGTCCCGGAAATCGTTTAACATGCGGAGGTGCCAATTATATCGTACATAGGTCATGGGTACTAGATATATTATTTGAAAGTCCAGACCGGATCCGGCCTCTGTTCGGGGAGTTGGGTGTCACCGAAAACTTTCCGGATGTTCTCCGATTCAACGGAAAATTGTTCGGTAGCAAGTGCATGCCGAGGATGCAAAATGTGCTGGTCCGAATCGCAACCGATTACGTTGGTGGGGCAGAGGGGGAGGCTTGGTAACCTGCATAGGGAACAAACGGATGGAGGGATTGGGATGAAACTTGGAACATACAAAGGTCATGTTTCAAAGATCGGGATTGCTTCCATTCGAGTGATACTCGGTGGTTGATAGGTGCAAATGCCCTAGATTTGATATTTATACGTCCGAATCGCATGTGGACAAGGTGGAGAGGTTGGAGGGGGGTTCCGGAACATTTTTGATACGCATAGTGACCAAAAGGAGAAAGTGATGAAAATTGGACGGTACAAAAGTCATGGACCGGGTGTGCCATTTGAGGACCGGACCGTACACGACCAGATACTGCGTAGATGGAAACGGAATACAATACAAGTGACTTTTCGTGACAAATCAGCTGGTTTATTTGTCACGGTATAGTCCTTTGAATAAATTCCATCTACATAATATTTGTCTATCTTTCTCGTCCTGTGACATGGGGATGTGAAGTGTTTAGATGGATTTGTCTTCGGCGGGATCACTTGTCCTATGGCCCACTTCTTCCCGACTATTGTAGTGGTTTGCAATTTGTGTTCAAAAGCCCCAATGTATCTTAGTGGTAGAGCAGTGGCCTTGAAAGAAGGAGGTTCTGGGTTCACATCCCGGCTGAGGATCATTTTTGTCTTTCGGTTGACTACTTATAAACGGATACGACCTCTGCGGGCTATATGACAGCTGGCGGTAATTTTGGGAATTTTTCATGAAACTTGATGGGTTTTACATGCAAATTCTCTAGATGTAACATTTATGTATATTGGACCTGCAATCGCAGGTAGCATGTATTTTAGCTCAGCGTCGCATACGGTCAGGCAATACAGATAGAAAGTTTAGAACATTTGAGAAGACATCCAGGAGCCCCATAAAACTCCCCCACCAAAGCCAGATTCCGTCATGACCTCAGAAACTAGGATCAATGACCTTGTGTCGTTAGAGATATACGCGAGTCAAGATCCCGGATTCCGAACCCCCACACGGATGGTCGGATCCAGAAAAGAGGGAATCGTTTACTGTTGGTGGTGTCCTTTATGTGCCGTTGACGAAGCTAGTCTGGATCCACTTTATTTTCAGTTTTGTTTATTCTGTTGTTTTTAATCGATTTTACATTGCTCCAACACCAGCAAAAATTAATTCCCCTCCAAATTTGAAAGGGAATTCTTTTTGATGATCGTGATGATAACCCAAGCATTCCCGTTCGTGGGACTCACGGGAATATGGGGAGTCGGTCCGCGGGACAAACAAAAACTCGGCGATTCCTCAAAAGGAGTCCTCGGGGAATGGCGAGAATACGCCTATAGGGATAGACAAACCGACGGAGAGATATAATGGTCGCTACACGGACTTGAGTCGTACGCTGCAAGATATGAAGGGGGAAAAGGGGATAGTTAAAAGCAAGTTCCATACAATCCTTTAAACCTAAAAGTTACCTGCTCCTTTGCTGTAAATAAAAGTACTCGAGGGGATTTCTTGGAAATTTCGAATGTTCAGCAATCGAGGGGATTTCAAGGGAATTTCAAATGTTTGCCAACGTTTAGAGAAATGACACTACTGTCCGCAAGGAATGCCAATTTCTACCATCCTAACCTGTCCAGGGTTGCCACATGTCGCACGATAGTGTTAATTGTCACTCTCTTTTTTGTTTGTCACTCTTGTCCTATGTAGGACACAGAATTCACTCTATTTATGAAGATATCCAAATTTGTCGCACAATAGTGTGACAATTCCAGAAAATACAAAAATAAACGCGGAATTCAACTTACTGGAAGTAATTTTAAGGTATTCCACACTGTCTGTACTACAAAAAGAGTATGATTTAAATTCAGTGGGAGAGAAGAAAAGTGCTATCCAATGGGCAAGAGTCCCCAAAAGATTGAAGCATGTCAGCAGCGTAATTACACCTTTTGCATTGAACAAATGTAGGTACCCGAATCGCTGATTTTTCCTGTAAAGTGAGGTGATCACGTGTTAGATACTATTATAAGAACTGGAAGTACGTCGGAAGAAAGTATTCGCACGCCTACTTTTCGTTTGGACACGCTTTGGCCTAACATACTTCTCTTGTAATGTGAATCATTTCAGTCTTATGGTACTGGACAGTCTGTTATATGTCGAGGTCTGAACACAAAAACTGGAATTTTTTGAAGTCTTAATGCTTAAGAGGATTCCAAAGCGATTGAGATTGCGCGGAAATACATTTTTGCGTGAGTGATTCCGACCAAAAATGACCATTTCACTTTTTTCCATGAAAATAAAATTTCACTCCCAAATCACTCTATTTTTCGGCCAAAAGTCACTCTCTAAATTTTTCTGATGTGGCAACCCTGAGCCTGTCCAGAAGGGTCTGAACTAGCAAACGTTCGACAGAGGGACGGACCGACAGAAAGTACTGGTCACTTTGTTTACGAGGTCCGGTTCCGAGACACAATCGCCACAACCAGGCCACAACCGACGACTAAAGCCAGGCCGTACTGGAATTCAGGCGTCACTCCGCAGTTTACTTGACAAACGCATATTTCTATCAACTTATCGATACAGATTTATTCGGTTAAAATGTTCGGGATTCAGTATAATATTCAGGACTCAGTAGTTATCACGAACAGGGTGAACGAATTTGCTGAAATTATTCGGTAAATTTTTCGATGCCAAAACAGTTCGGTCTATTTATGGAGACTCGGTAGTTGCAACCAATCCCGAATACGCTATTGGTACAAGATTATTCGTTATCATGATTGAGATTCGGTAATTTGTTCGGTATCCTTGCCAAGATTCGCTAGTTACAACGTATCCCGACTTTCGGTCCGGTGTCAAAGAAATTATACCGAATCCGAATATTCCTCGGTAGTTTTTCCATGCCAAAACTATTCGATATAATTACTGGGGTTTACAGAATTATACAGAATCCCGATAAGGCATACCGGTCCAAACTAATTCGGTATAATGGCGAGATTTGGTGCTTTATTTGATGTAATTGACAAGATTCTGTAGTTCTTCGGTCCAGCTTCGACAAAATTCTACAAATTTCTCCAGTAGTCTATAATTGGGACTCGGTAGTTATGCAGAATCTCGAATAGGCTGCCGGTCCAAAATTATTCGGTAGAATAGCTGGGATTCGGTAACTTATTCGGTATATCGCCAGGATTCCGTAGTAACTACAAACCCTTAACTTTGGTCTGATTTCGACGACATTTTACCGAATAGCGAATATCACTCCATGATTATTCGGTATAGAGTAATCCCGATTTCCGAATGTTGGTCCAATTTCGACGTCAATCCTAAAATCCAGTGATCCCCCCCCCCCCATGCCACAGATAATCGTACTGTTAGTTGTATATTCTGATCTTGTCAGAATATCAGTCGTATGTCAAAAGCTTGCCAGAATGACACAAAGGTAGCTACCGAACTTTGAATTTCACAGTCGGGCTGGTACCGAACTCTCCCTGAAAGTGAAAAGAAGCCGATTTTCTAAATTTTTGCCTGTGGGGCAAAAATGCCTGTTACATCATCATTTGATTATAGACGTATTCTCGCCGTTCTCGGAGGACTCCACTTGAGGAGTCCCCGCGTTTTTGTTTGTCCCGGGGACTCACTCCCTTTATTCTCGCGACTCCCCACGGACGGGGAATGCTCCGATTATCATCACCATCATTAAAAAGGACCCCTTTCAGATTCGGAGGGGAATCAATTTTTGCTGGTGCTGGTGCAATAGCTGCGTTTTTGCATGCCTTACAGCACGCCTGTGAGTAGCAGCTGTGCTTATTAGGTGTTTTGGCAAACCTTTCCCTGTAGCCTGTTTGCTTATAAGGCGTTTTTACTCCTCAGTCCAACGGCCAAAGAACGAAATCCACAGGCTACGGCTAAAGCCCTTCTTGATGCCGTTGTCCTTGGCCTTAGCCTGTGGTTCCTTTCAACAAGAGCTGAAAGCTCATATGGCACTTGTAAGAACAGTTAGCATGTTTGTCAGATACGGTTTGCAGTTGTCAAGGCTGGATCTCTCTCCCGATACTAATCTCAACAGAAAATGGGCTTGATCTACTGAACCTGAAATGGTTATTCCACCCATTGACAACTGTCCTCCCACAACGATGGTCGGACCGGGGGACTGACTATATTTAAGCCAATCTGATAGATTCCCTGACATGCCTGCCAAGTTTCATGGTCATAGCACATTCGGACGTACCACAGCTCGTGATCACCAAAATTGTCGACAACCCTCTCCAACTCCCTCAACTGTGACATGATCCGGTCCTGTTTTGTCAATATTTTCTCTACGGCTTATGCTTGTTCTTTCCTCCCAGGTCCCATCCCGATCTTTCGACTCTAAGCGTTTCACGAGATTTCCGTCACCCCCTCCAGCTCCCCCCCCCCCAGTTATCAGATTCGTTCCAGACTTGAAACTGATCATCTGAGACACTTGTTCATGACACTTGCCAAGTTTCGTTCACGTCCGATCACCCGTTCTAAAGTTATGTATGTCTCTAGATCCTGGGTTCCCCATCCCTCCACTCCCCCCCCCACTATGGCAGGATTTGGGAAGTGATTATTTCTAAGTTAATTTGGTTTTGGAGCCCCAATCTGGAATAGTATCAAAATATAATTAGGACAGAAGTTGCTTACTTTCTTGGGAAAAGCAGAACACAATCAGATAAAAGCTTAATTTAGCATTTGTTCTGAGCAAAATCCTTAAACTATAGCTTTTCCTCCATTCGGTTCTAAATACAAGGTTCAACAGCGCAGTGAGCTAGCGTGTCGTGCCTCCGTGAGAGTGGACGTCGGATAGAAACCACATCAGCCCATTACCCTTTTGCACCCCTTTTACTACCCTTGTTCCTAGTTTCCGGACTCTCGATTCCGGGGAAAGTCAGATCGGGGAAGTCATTATTTATAAGTTGTTCTGGTCGGGTCCCTGAAATGCCTGCCAAGTTTCATCGTCCTAGCTTGTTTGGAAGTGCCCGAACTAGCAAAACCTGTACCGACCGCCCGACCGACAGACCAACGGACGGACAGAAATTGCGATCGCTATATGGCACTTGGCCGAAGGGCAAGTGCCATAAAAATGGAGGATGCTGAACATCTGGAAATTCTGGAATACAAAAATGAAATTTTCAAAGTTAAATGTAAGTATTGTGAATGACTTCTGTTTCCTTGTCAAATCTCTGTATTCTGGGAATTTTTTTTTGTATAATGGGTCCCGAACTTTTTGTAGCTGTAGGGCCTGTAGGTTGTGGTGTGTCCAGAAGAGCACACTCGGTTAGTTAGTAAGGGATACCAAATACGATAAATGTTCCGAACGAAAAAATCATAGGTAAAAATCAGGAGTAAATATCAAAGTGAAACACAAATAAAATAGATACTGAGTTAGCACACTAGAATTTCACGCCACTGTCCGTTTGAGAAGCTTATAAGGTGTTTTTGCTGTTCGAACCCACAGTCCAAAGTCTACGGCAAAAGCATGCAAAACCGCCTTATTAGCACACAGGCCAACTGCTACGGCTACAGTCCATAGGAAGGCAAAAACGCAGCTAATATAAAATTTATTTAAAACAAGCAGAATATACAAAACCAAAATTAAAGTGAATCAAGGCTAATTTCGTTAACTGTATATTCATTTTAATTTTAAATTACACCAATACCAGCAAAAATTTATTCCCCTCTGAATCTGAAAGGGAGGAGCCCTTTTTGATGATCGTGACGATGCTCGGAGCATTACCCGTCCGTGGGGACTCGCGAGAATACGGGGAGTGAGTCCCCGGGACAAACAAAGACGCGGGGACTCCTCAAGCGGAGTCCTCTGGGAACGGCGAGAACACGACTTAAATCTGCACGAAAGTAGTTAAATTTGGCAACACAGATCTCGCCTGCGACGCCTAGAGCGCCTACAGTAGCTACAAGCTGCTGCCGGGATTTTGCTCCAACCGGTTTTGGTGTTTCTGAAAACTTTTGGGATCTTTCAGTATTTAATGGGCGGTAAAAAAAAAAGTAGGTATTTATGTGGGAAGTGGCTTAACTTTTTCAGGAAAACAAAATTTAACATTGAAACTTCTCACTTGTGGCGTTCGATTTAACTTTGTCCTAGTTATAGTAAATAGAAGCTGCTACTGGATTCGTGCACGGCAGTGCTGCCATGCTGCCCTTTAGTGTTACTCTTTGTACTGAATCTTTTCTGTTTATTGGCACCGTTTGTTTTAACTGTATCAGTTATGCTGATGACCTAGTTTTATTGTCTACTAGTGTGTCTGGGCTCAGTGAGCTCTTAAAGGTGTGTGATGAGTACCGGAAAGACCACGATATTATTTTCAACACCGCGAAAACTTTTAGTATGTGCTTCCGTCCAAAAGCGAGCAGAAAACCACTCCTTCCAGGTGTTTTACTTTCAGGTCGAGCAATTGATTTTCTTGACCAGTTTACCTATCTGGGTTACATTTCCCACGAGTATCTATGTGACGATTCGTACGTGCGTTCGGCTATGCGATCTCTGTGTGCAAGAGGGAATATGTTGAGACGAAAATTCAGAAAGTGTACTACTGATGTTAAACCTTATTTGTTTAGATCGTATTGTACAAGTGTTTATGGGCTGCCACTTGTTTTTAATACGACTGTGAAGTGCTTCTCTGATCTGAAAATAAGCTACAATAGTTCTTTCTGGTTTCTACATGGTATTCCTACTTTTTGCAGTGCTACGGAAATGTTTGCTGATTTCCAAGTGTCAAATCTCCTGGAAATTCAGGTGAATTCCCGGAAATCTCTCAGGAGGCGGTTGATTGCTAGTGATAACCACTTACTTGCTGCTATATGCTCGATTCGGCTACAAATCTCGATTCCCGCTTGGATTGCATTGAATAAGTTTGTTGTCGATGGAGGTTAGCCTTTAGCTGAATTTTGTGATGAGAGCGTTCGTGTTTTCCGTTTTGTTTGTTTGTTTCTTTTTCTTGTTGTTCTGATATGCCGTAAAGGTGGATTATGAAGTTAAATAAATAAATCAATAACTTAAAGCTCGAATTCTCAGTTTCTAGTATTCGGTAAACTTCTTAGCTCTGCACTCCCTAACAAATATGCACTTGCGACGCCCCTGGTGATAAGCTCATTTAATAAGTTTTGCTCGTCGGCGAACATTAGCGCAGACACTTAGATTCCACTATCTCATAATCGGTTGTTTGACTACACTGATTACACCCCGACACTTTCAATCCCCGGTCTCAGAATCGAGTATTTGACTATAGACATATTCTCGCCGTTCCCCGATGACTCCTCTGGGAATCAAGGGGAAAGGCGAGAATAGAGGGAGTCACTCCACGCGGACTTCGCGTACGAAGAACAACGAGAACACGGGGAATGCTTCCAACATGGATTTTGTTCGAACAAAAAATATTCAGTTGACGAAATTAGTCTCGATCCACTTTATTTTTGTCTTTGTTTATTCTGACTGTTTTTAATTAATTTTACATTGCACCAACACCAGCACAAATTGATTCTCTTCCGAGTCTGAGAGGGAGTCCTTTTTGATGATGGTGATGATAACTGGAGCACTCCCCGTCCGTGGAGACTCGCGAGAATACGGGGACTGAGTCCCTGGGACTAAAAAAAACGCATGGACTCTTCAAAGTGAGCCCTCGGAGAACGGCGAGAATACGCCTTATGAGGGAACATTAGCTCTGAACACTTCGAGTACTCAGGGAACGTTATCCCAGGGCACATTGATTCCAAGACTTTGCGGGGAAGATTAGCCCAGGGGCAAGCTGATTCCCCCATCTGTCGGGAAATTTTAGCTCCTGAAACATAAGGCGTGTACTCGCCGTTCCGAGAGGACTGCTCGGGACTCCTCGGGGGATCGAAGCGAACGTCGAGAATAGAGGGAATCACTCCACGCGGACTCTCGCGTACGGAAAACAACGAGAACACGGGGAATTCTTCCAAAATCAATTTTCTTCTACAAATAAATATGCAATTGACGAAATTAGCCCGGATGCGCTTTATTTTTGGTTTTATTTATTCTGATTGTTTTTAATTAATTTTATATTGGGCCGACACCAGCAAAAATTGATTCCCCTCTGAATCTGGAAAAGAGTCCTTTTTTATGATGGTGACGATAATCAGAGCTTTCCCCGTCCGGGGGGACTCGCGAAAATAACGGGAGAAATTTCCTGGGACAAAAAAAACGCGGGGACTGCTCAAGCGGAGTCTTCGGGGAACGGCGAGAATAAGCCTATCGAATCCCCCGACAAACGGGAATAATAGCGTGTGCAGTACCGATTCCCAGATTGGGGAACGATCGACACTGCCCTCCCGCGCGCTACGCGTACGGAGTTATGGCATATTCGTCATCGCAATTTTGAGCTTTTGTAATTTTTGTGATTCTGCTTAATTCAGTAATGAACATTTAGTGATAAATCAGCCTAAATCAGGTGTGGGACACTTGGGAGACGTTACTTCTCGGCGTCAATAGTCTGAGTTGTTCTGGGACGTTTCTCCATAGTAAAATGGTTTATCTCTCTTCTTCAGGTGAGATCATTTGAATGCTGATGCTGGTTACTACTGTAGGTCTGCACCAGTCTACACAAAAGGCCACATTCTAGAGACCCTGCATTTTTGTTTGTGTCAGGGACTGGTGTTGACTAAACTTTAGCCAATTGTCTACGGGGTGGACATCAGACAAAACGTCAGTTATTTTCCATTTACTAACTCTATTTCCATGCACACCCTTTGGAATGAGTTTTCTAGCTTAGATGTGCATTTGATGCACCACAACCTGTCTAAACCTGGTCTAAACTAGTTAAACCTGTTGAAAGATATGTGTTTAAAATCAAACTCACTGATAAATCTTTCTTAATTCTGATATTTAGGCACTGTCTGGGCACCGTAGTGACAGAAATGACAAAAATTAATTCATCACATCCAGCGCCTTTTCAGTACTTTTAAGAGAGTAATCGTCAATGTCTGAAAGCCAAAAGACAAAGATCTTCTCTGTTTAAAACACTGAATGTTTTTCTTACATTGAATTCATGTTTATTTCTAACTATTATGTAATTTGCTTTCATATTTTTCCAAGTACCCTGCAAGTACCTACGGTCAAACAATGTTTACTTGCCAGAAAAAAATTCGGGTGACCAGCTGTAACGGTAACACATTCCCCAGAAAATTTGAGGGTTTCTCGGTGCTTCGCACCAACAAACTCTATTATCATACCGTTTCTGATAACGACAAAAGTTTGAAACTTCCTGTTGGGAAATAGGTAGTGTTTCTCGGTGCGGAGACGTTGTTTACATTCGATTTTCGGTATCGGCAAGGGCTCTGACGAACTCTTTCCTCATTTCGTTTCTGATACCGACGAAAGCTCTGTCTGTAAATCATGAAACGTGCTGTAGGGAAATCGGCAGCGTTTGTCGGTGCGACAGAAGCTCTGCCGGTTATCAGGAAGCTTCTTGTCTAGAAATCAGATTTTTTGGGCTGGTGAGGAGATGATGCCGCCAAAAGTCTTGTCGGGAAATCAAGCCGATGGTCGGATCAATACCCTGATATCTGTTGTTTTTCATGGGAAACTGGAAAAAGTCTTGTCGGTAAAATGGGAACTCTCTTTTTCGGTCTGTTTTCATCCAGAATGGATACAAATCTTGTCGTTAAATTTAGTATTTGTGAACTATTCATCAGTGCGAGACTTTTGATGTGGTTACTGGAATATTCTCGTCGATAAATCGGAAAATGCAGTAACCAAACACTTAATCATTCCTTTTTGTTCCTTAACTAACCACACCGGCAAACCTGTTTAATCGAATTGTGGGTTGATCTGTCTGTTCATCAATCCGGGAAATGGTCAACTTTATTCAGTGACTTATGAGTTTCAAGTTTCAGTCAGTGATACCCCCACCAACTCGGTTGGATCAGGCCAGGATATCTGAATATCACAACTAGGTTTACATGGACACAGTATTGCCAAGTTTATCTCAATTGCTCAACCGATTTGGTCCCTAAGCGTTTAAGATAACATCCAGGCAGGGGCGTCACAACTGGGGGGAGGGGGGACCCTCCCCCCCCCCAGTGCTGTCGGCCAGTCGGTAAAAAATAACCAAGTCGGCGGGAAGCGCTACGATTTTCCGTCAAAACCGTCTATTTTTTCATCAAAACCGTCATTTTTTCTGAAAATTGGTTGATTTTTCGTAAAACAAAATCAAGTCAACAGATCAAAATCAGTCGATTTTTTTTTAAAAATGTCATTTTGTTGTTGAAAACAGTCGTTTTTTCTGCAGAAAAAGTCAGTAATAATTTCCAGTCAGTCGGTAAATACCTCGTCCCCCCAACATATTTGCGAGTAATGCCTCTGCGTCCAGGACCCACGCTAATCTCCCCACAGCACTACCATAATGGCAAGAAGGGTTCAGACACATAAATGGTCCAATGGCATATATTTTGCATCCGCGTCTACAATGCATCAGGCATCACACGAAAGGACCATTTCCGAAATATTTTCAGTGGGCCTACCGTTCCGATACCCCTCAGCCCCGCCTTCATCCAACAGACGTCAGATCGGGTTTGGGCCTGAAATTACATGTCTAGGTCCCATGAGTTTTGTACCTTTCAAGTTTTATCCCAATCATTCCATCCTTTCAGCCCCTACTCGTATTATAATATTTCCTAGACCTCCTTGCAAAACTGTTCATGGACGCGGATAAATTGAACATCTTGGGAAAGTTTCAGTCGAATCCTTACACTTTTCAAGGCCCATGCACTGAGGCGTATCACAAAGTTACTCTGACCCATACCTTCCACTCAGTTGTCGGATTTCGTTCGGACACAGAAACAGCAAATTTAGGGTATCTGCTCCCATCAGCCATCAAGTTTCCATAAAACTGGATTGCCTGCTCACTCTACCTGTACTTTGATTCAACAAGTCCTCATACCGAATTTCAACAAGATATCTCAACCCTTGCGAGAGTTATCATGGTAACATACGAGCAGACAAACTTTATGAACTCGTAGATGCTAACCTTTTGAAACCCCCGAAAGCTGCTTAGTTTACAAGCGAAAATGACAACCGCGTGAATCTCAAAGCAGTGAAGTAACCTGTTGCAGTTATCACTACTTTTCTGGTTTGCAATACTATTGACTGGATAGTATGTTCCTGGTTCTATGTGATATCCATCGGTGCCAGGAAGTTTAATGGCGAATTCATTAATTTTCATTAGAAAACCATCTCAATTGATATGTTAAACTTATTATTACAATGGTTGTAAGATGAAAGGCGCTTTTTGTCGGTAAATCGTCAAATCTTGTCGTTAAAATCTGGGCTTGCCCCCCCACTTAAATGGGCTAGGTTCGCCACTGCTGGCAATGTAGCTTGCACGCTATTATATTGGAAGAATACCTAAAATGAAGGAGAAGAAGATGGCTTTCTTTTGAGATACTGTTTACCCTTTTGCGCACTTCTTTGGTGAGATAAAGACAACCAAAGCTGGGCAATGGAGTAAGCAGGTTAAATTCTTACAGAAAAAACATAGGCTCCAGTACATGTATAGATACAAAAATATATTCTGCAGTATTAATTTAATAGAATTTCCCTATTTCTTTCCTGACGTCATGAAAATGTCAAGGGCTGAAGATAATTGCCGAAAAGCTGCATTTTTGCATTCCTGTGGAGTGTAGCCGTAGCAGTTGGCATGTGTGCTAATAAGGCATTTTCGCACGCTTTTTGCCGTAGACTTTGGCCTGTGGGTTTGAACAGCAAAAACGCCTTATAAGCGGCTCAAATGGACAGTGGCAGGAAATTCTAAAATTTTTAGAAATTTTTAGAAATTTTAGCAAGGGCACAGTACCTCCATAAAATCTGTTTGGAGAACAAACTGTCATATTAGTTGCGTTTTTTTTCGACTTTTCACTCGACTTTTCGACGGCTTTTTACTTTTTTTGCGTTTTCGTAAAATGGTCCCCTTCCTTCCTTCTATGGTATAGTCTTTGGGATCCACTGACCCTTCTAGACTTTTTCTTGCTGAAGCTTGGCTAAACTTGAGAAGCTGGGCTCAAGGGAGGGTCCTCTTGCCTGGTCAATGACGGTGGTTGGATGGTCTACGGCATCGCTGCTAGACTTTAATGTCTGCTTTCGTTAGTAGGTCGAGGACATCGCTGTAGATCCTTGTTTCTTCTGCTGTTGGCAATTTGCTGGACAGGCTTATTGTAGAGATATCTGGTTTTAGACCCAAAGATCTAAAGGTTGAGATCATTTTCTTCCTCCTTTCGGTCAGGTGTCTGCATTGGAATAGAATATGCTGCAGAGACTCTTCCCACTGGAGACAGAATCTGCAGAGAGGGGATGGGCTGAGCTTTCGTTGGAATAGCTCCTTCTTCAGGAGAACTGATTGGGTCTTCACTCTGAAGAACGTAGTCGTTCCAAGCCTGGTTTTGAATGGGGACACCAGAGGGGGTTGAAGCGCTGGAATAATCTGCCGCAATCTGTTTCTGAGGACATCTCTGAATGCCGTTGGTCTGTTAGTGGATGGGAGGGCTCTGCTAATGCTTTGTTGGGCGGCTTGATCTGCAACTTCATTTCCGTGTATGCCGCAGTGGCTTGGGACGTGCTGAAACCTGATGACGACATCTTCCCCTTGTAGTTCTTGGATTACCTCTCTGATGTCCGTTAGGTCGTGGTCTCCGGTTTCCCATTTGATCTTTTTGATTAGAAAGAGAGCTGACTGCGAGTCACTGAAGACAACGATTCTCTTCGTGGTAGGGGGGGATTGTATGACTACTTTCAAAGCAAGTAGGATTGCTTTCAGTTCGGCGGTCAGGATTGAAGAGTTGTCTGGGATCCTTTGCTGGATGATGAGGTTCATTGATGGTATGAAGGCTCCAGCTGCACTCTTATGTCCTTGAACTGAGCCGTCTGTGTAGATTTCCAAGTGTTCCTGGTACATCTCGTGCTTCCGTAGGTGGAAAAGCTGGGTGATCAAGGATGAAGGCATTTCGTCTTTCTTACAGGGAATCAGCTCTGTTTCTACGTCTATGGCGTCCATGGTCCATGGGGCGGAAGAAGGGTGAGGGGGGTGATCCTTCTGCAAATCCATTCTCCAGTCGGGTATCAAACGTTGGAAGTTGTTGAATGAAGATCTTTGTTTAGTTGCCATGTGATGCTGTTTGCTTGGTTGTTGAAAAACTGACTCATAGATTATGTGTTTTCTTCCATAACACTGAATTTTTTAGTAGTATTTCAGTGTTAATATCTTCAGTCGCTCTTCGATTTTTGGGATTCCTGATATTTCTCCAAGTGATTTCAGAGATGTATGTGAGTGAAGGCCGAACGCGACTCGTATTGCCATGTTTTGCACTGTTTCTAATATTCTGATGAGGTTTATGGAACATGTGCCGAATGCTTGAATACCGTACTCCATTTTCCCTCGGATGTACTGTTTGTAGAACTCCATTAAAGTATGGGGGTTGGAGCCCCATTCGGTTCCTGCCATCCGCTTCATGATGTTGATCCGTCTCATGGCTGTCGTCTTAATTTCCAAGACTTGGGGTAGCCAAGTTAGCTTCTGATCAAAGGTCACTCCCAGAACTTTCCCGCTTGTGGAGATGTCTAGGATTCTTCCTTTCAGTTTGATTTCGGGACAGACAATCTTTCTTTTCCGGTGGAAGAGTATTAGTTTTGTTTTTTCTGCTGATAAGGGTATCCCGGCTCTGGTAGAGTATTCGTTTATTTCGTCCAAGGATTGTTGTGCTAGTTTGGTTACTGCAGCGGAGTCGCGTCCTTTGTGGCAAGATACGAGGTCGTCTGCAAACATCCCTTTTAGTCCTTGGTGATCTTTCAGTTGGATGTCTGATACGAATATCAGGAATAGTAGAGTACTTAATATAGCACCTTGGGGGAGACCTTGTTCGATTTTTCTTACTGAGGACAGTATATTACCTATCTTTACTACAAGTTCTCTCTGCTTTAGGTAGTTCTCAATAAATTTCCAAAAGAAGCTGGGGAATCCTATTTCTTTCATTTTTTCGACAAGGAGGTCATGGCCGACGTTGTTGTAGGCTCCTTCAAAATCGAAGAGAATTGCAATTGCTATTTCGCCTTCGTCAAGGCTTGTTCTGATGAAGTTCTCAAGTCTGATAATGTTGTCGATGGTACTGTGTCGTTTTCTGAAGCCTGTTTGTTCCGCTTGGACTATGAGGTTGCTTTCGATGATCCACTCTAGTCTACGATATATCATCTTTTCAAAGGCTTTCCCAATGCATGGAAGGATAGCTATGGGCCGGTAGGATTTGGGGTCTGCTGGTGCTTTTCCTTGTTTGAGAATCGCATTGATCGTTGATGTCTTCCAAACCTTTGGGAATGAGCTCTTCTTCCACGCTAAATTGAATACTTTCAACATTCGCTGACGGTACTGGGCGGGGGTTTTCGCTATCCAGACATTCTCGATTTCATCTATTCCTGGCGCTGATTTTAGGTTCAGGCTATTTATGGTGTCTTCAAGTTCGTCGGCTGAAAACGGGGCTTCAAATTCCAGTGAATGCTGAAATGATTTCTTTGGTCTGCTACTATCTTTAGGCTGGTTTTGGCTGGTGGGGGAGCTGGAGCGTTTGCTCTGGAATAGGTCGGCAAAAACTTCAGCTTTTGCTTTGTCCTCTGTAATTGGTTTTCCGTCTTCCTCGATGTCGTAGGTTTGCTTCTGTTTGTTTGCAGGTTTGCCATTCATCCTACAGACAAAATTATGGACTTTTCCTGAAGGGTGATTAGGGTCCAGGGAACTGTTGAAGCCTTGCCAAGCTTGTTTCTTGGCTTCCGACACTGTCCTCTTGGAGATTGCTTCCATCCTTCTCATTTCGATTAGGCTTTCAACTGACGGGTTTCTCTGGTGCCTTCTCTGCGCCCTTTTCTTATTTTCTATTGCCTCTCTGCACCTTTGATTCCACCATGGTCTTGGGGTCGTGTCTTGAGATGTTCTTGGGGGTCTCGATTTGGCTGAAACTGGAATGGCTGATTTTGCCGCTTCGAGAATGATTTTATTGAGAAGAGAAGCAGCTTCTTCGACGTCAAAGCATGAGTCTATCTCTTCGTAATCATATTCTTGGAGAATATTTTCAAAAAGATTCCAATTTGCTTTCTTTGTTATGAAATGTGGATAATGTTTCTTTGGTGTTGCGTGAACTGCACAGAGTGTCGTAAGTATTGCATAATGGTCTGTGAAAAGTTCGTTTATTCTTTCAATAACTATGTTGTCGGCTAACTTGGTGCTTCCCAACTGTAGGTCGATTGTCGATGGGACGTTATTCCTTGGGCATAAATATGTATTGAGGTTTTTGGGGGTAAACACAACGACGTCTTGTAGTTCTGCGAGGATTCTTTCCACACTTTTCCCTGACTTATTCGTCTTCCTGCTACCCCACATAGGGTTGTGAGAGTTAAAATCTCCTACTATGAAAATTTCTTTGTAGGACTTCATAACTTCTTTCAATGTACCTTCAATGTCTTTATTCCCATTAGGGTTATAATATGAATACACTGCTAAGGGGTTTTTATTATTCCTCTCTATGGTTACCCCAACCACATCATTGTCATTATTCCACTCTTTGACACTAATAGGAGAGTGTTTCAGGTTTCTATTTACTAGTATAGCAGCTCCACCTCCTCGTCTGTCCGAGCATCGGTCTTTTCGGTATGTTACGTATCCTTCAATTTCTAATGTACGGAACTCGTTGAGGTTTGTCTCTTGCAAACAAATTATATCAACACTTTTCTTACTCAGGAATTCACTTAACTTTTTTATTTTAATGTTATTCGCTGAAACTATGTTCCACTGTAGGATACTTATCTGTTCAGGGTTCCTCTGGTTTGTTGATTTGGGGTTGGTTTTATCCATCAGTTGGGTCAGAAGTGTCCATTCCTGGTTGATTTTCTATGTTGGTATTCTCAGAATTTCTTGAGTGTTGGGAGACTGTGGATGAGTTTTTCCCTTGTTTCTGACCTGCGTTTTCTGTAGAGGTGTTCGAGCTTCCTTTCTGAGGGATGACTTCTAGGTTGGTTGCCCTGGTTTTCATCTCTTGAAATATCTGCTGGGCTCCTGCCAGTATCTCTTGTCCCAGGAACATGGAGACGGCCTCTATCTTCATCAGTCCCTTGATTGATTCAGGATGGTTACTGCTGTGCTAGTAATAACATGATGGGTCGGAGAGCTTCTCTGATTTCGTGCGAAACTTGGGGCTTCATTGTGTTTTCATTCGTTGCGGCATATAAGGTAGGAGTTGGTTGATGTGAGTGAGGAAATGGTGAGATTCCTTGGAGCGAAGTTGGTCGGGATGGTCCTGGGAGGAGTGTTACTGGAGTTGATGCACGGGAGCTCTGAGTGCTTGCTCTTGTCCTGGGACCGGTTCCAGGTCTCCTGACAAAACGTCTGGGTGTTTCAACTGTGTGTTGTGCTGGTTCTTCTGTTCTCTGATGGGTAGTTTGCCACCCTCTAGATGGTCTTGGTAGTTCGGGCCAAGCCTTCCTATCTTCTTTTGGACAGTTTGTTGTTGTTGTTTTCTTCGGTTCCTCTTTCTTCCCCTCTTTGGCTAAAGTAGTCCTGCTCTCTGACTCTTTCACAATAGCCGCTGCTAAGCCTATTGGGATCTGCTTTGTTTCTGCTATTCTCAGAACTTTACACCTGTTCGCATAAGCTGCACAGATATTGGAGTCCGTTGGTTTGTGTTGTCCTTTGCAGTTCTTGCAGAACATTTCTTTTATGCAGTCCGGTTCGTTATGGCCTTTCTCGGAGCATCTCGCACAGGTCTGTTCTGATGATGTACAATTGTTTGAAGTATGGCCAAACAGGAAACATTTCTTGCACTGCATAGGTTTGTCTTTGTAGATCTTGAAGGGTTTGGCATCTCCCATGACATATATTTTTTCTGGCAGTGCCTTTTGTCCAATCACCATCGCGACTGACTTGCTTGGGGTCAGTGTTGTTCCTTGTCTGACGCTGAGTCTTGTTACCTCACGAACATCCAACAAACGGTTCCTTTCGTCCAAGCAACTGCTACTGATGTCTTCATCCGAGTACCCTGCTGGGATATTGTATACTACAATCTTGCAGGTCATCTGTTCTCGAGGGGTTAGCTTTGCTGCTGCAACTTTAAGTCCACTGATCATATTTAAGAGGAGGGCATGTTCGACTGCTGGTCCGTCCTGTAGATAAATATCAAGGTTTCCTGACCTCAAAATGTTTAGGCTGAAGTTAACCCTCAATTTTCGGAAAATATCTGACCTGATGTCTTCTATGTTCTTGATGTCGAATTTTTGGCTGATTACTGAGGGAGAGAAGCGCACTGCAACTAGTTGGGTTTTTGCCGTCTCTTGCTCAGCTGGTAGGGGAAGGCCGTCTTTGTTACCCTGTTGTGGTTGTGATACAAGTAATGGGGATTCTGAATGTCGCCCTCTTTTGCTAGGTTTCTGGCCGCTTCCATCTGCATTTTTTCCACTTGGTGGGGGTAGAACTTCTTCTGCCGGGGAGACGACTCCAGAACGGACTGTGTTGAATGTATCCTCTTCTCCATCTTCCGAGGAGTCAAGTTGTACATCGACAGTTGTCTTGTACATGTTTTGGATTGGTGGATAGTTAGTCTTGGACATTCCAGGGGCAAGCAGGGGTCGTCAGCATTAATAATCAGCACTTATTTTAATGTGGGGGCTGTACCCACTAGCCGATCCGATCGGATAAAAACAAATTATTTTATTTTGTTTATTTCCGTATTTCGTCTTTTCTTCTTTTTCAGTCCTAAGCACTCTTTGACAATTTTCCGTTTTTGTCAAAAAGCCAAACGCCGACTTTCGCCTTTTCCCTCGGCTTTTTGCAAAAAGGCAAACTTGATAGGTGACCAAGTTACGCTCTCCTTTTGGCTTTTTGCCTCGCTACTTTAGCCAGTTTATCCCAAAATTCAATAAAAGAAGAGTTTGATTCAAAGTGAAAATCAGTATTTCGAGACTGTCTCGGATTTTAAAGATGAAAAATTTGAAGTGCAAGTAAAATACAAATAAAACCGCATTTGTCAAAATATCGTTTTCATCCGATAATTGTGAAAAGTCCTTAGTAGTAACGGCAACTTGTGAAAACGCAATAATGTTAAAAAAGTCCTGAAAACGATAAAAAGCCAAAGCTGAAAAGGGAAAGGCAAAAGCCGAACAAAAACGCAACTATTGTATTCTATTCAGCAGATTATGGTGGTAATGTGCCCTTGCTCCAGGGCATGGTGCCCCAATGCAAGAGCACCATGCCCATATATCACACCAATCCCTGACTTTGGGGCAGTTCCCTTTAGGCTTGGGTTCCTCAAAACGGCATTTAGGCAACAGGCTAAGAGTGTAATGCTCCAAGCCATTGTCTTGCCGATGCTGGACAATCTTGAAAAAATTTCATCTCTTCATTTCCTGTGATTGAGATCAGTTTTGAGAGATTAGTTGCAAGGGTTGCAGCCTAGCCGGTTGGTCTATCTTTTTGTGTTTCAGGTGAAATCCAGAGGAGTCAGCCATGGTCGGTGAAGCGGCTGATTGCAATGTTTTGGGCTTTCATAGATGCCTTTTTGCTCTTGTAAGTAGACTCTTTGCTGAAAATTTTCGTTTTCATGAATCATGTTAAGATATCTGCCATGCAAGGGCTTCGACTGTTTTAAGACTACAAAATACTCTTAATGTCAGCAAGACCAAAGGTTTCAGTAGGTTCCAAAAGGTGAATTTTACTAAAACAAAATATAATTGATGTGTACGATTCATTTTAAAACTTGGACTTCATAACTTGTAACAAAATTAAATGGTATGTCAAATATAAAAAATATAACATATATTATACTAGATTAATTGTCAAAACATTGTATGTGTCTTCACTTGTTAAAAAACTTCACAAAATATATATTCAGGAATCTTATCAAAAGAGTGACTAGGTGGATTTTGTAGCGTTAATGTATTTGCCGTTTTGGTGCGTGCTTGTTCACCATTCTTTGCTGTGTAGTCAGGCAGAATACTCCTGTGCTTTTCTGCTAACAAGCACTTCCTTCCGAATTTCATGACTAAATCATGGTGCCGTTCTGATAATAGTTGTAATCCGAGTTGTTCTCAGCTTGTTTCGTAATCAGCTGTTGTGTAAGATCCGTATATTAAAGTACCCATGATTTGACATATAATATGACCGAATTCGGTTCAGTGTTATTTTCGAAGATTACAAATAGTCATTAACAATGTATTCCTAAAGGGCACATGCTCATTTTCGCTTCATGGGTTTTGGCTGCAGATTAATTATCCTAGATTTTCTTGTCTTCTTAAACTGTGCGTCTTTATCTCACTGTGCAAACATACTTTTGCGGCACTTGAAGACGACAATTTTTGTAGGGTCAAAGGTCCTGGTGTTCGGTTACCCAGTGTAAGTTACGGACTGTGGAGACAGTTAGAGTAGTGTGGTAGACATCTTGTAACACACTTAGATAGAATCAGGACGGAACTTGACCGACAGTACTATCATTTGCTTGGGGGAGTTGGATGGGGGTTTAGGACGGAGTCATGTGACCTCGACAGCGCGATCCCAAGCAATACACATGCTACCTATCCATGCAAGTGTATATGAGCTTAGAGCTCTTGTTTTTTTCTTGCTCTGTTTGTGTGAGCACTCTCTTGATTGCACGGATACCTTTCATGAGCACTTCAAGCTCAGCGGCTGACGATTCGAAAGAGACGTTGGTTGACTATCTTTCGAAAATAGAGTGATGGACTGCTGGAATCCCGTTTGAATGCCTTCAAGGTGCCCGTGTATGATCTGTAAGACGAAATATGTTTAGATGAACTTTGAAGAGGGCTATGGCCTTTGGCCTTTTTTTTGCATTGTATTATTATTATCATAAAAGATAACTTATAACGTGAGCTTTTTTTTGGTTTCAGCTTCCAGACAATGTTCAACCCCAATACTTCTCGAAGAGGAGCACAGTATGCCAGCGACTACAGAAGACCGGGGTATGTAACCATCAAGTTTTCGTCTTGACTAAGTTTGCTCTTTTCAGTGATGTTCATACCGTTCGCAGTTACATTCTGTTTCTTTTACGTCCTAACTAGGCAAATACGGCATCGCAACCGAAGATCGTATGTTAAACAGAAGCGAAGCCATAAAGTAATTTACTGGAAAGCTTAGATAGAACTTCTGCATTTCTTATGAATAGCCTAGACGTAAGATGGCCTTCGATCCAGCACATTAAATTTGGATCAGAAGTCTTAGATGAAATTTATAGTCGGCTATGGCTCTTTACGGGCTGTTTATTTTTATATTGTTGCACAAGTCTTACTAGAAATGACTCGTCTCATGATGAAATGGCTTAGAAGATCGTTCTTGAAAATACCATAACATTCTGACGTACCGGCATGACGCAAAACGTTTGAAAACTTAACGCACTATGGGAAAAGTAGGAATCAAGCAAAATAAAAGCAGCCCAAAACAGAAGATATATATTATAGCCTACCAGGTTTTCCAAAATGAAAAGCAACCCCTTTAAGCTTCTCGTGTCGTTGTGTGTGAATGAATAGTCGGCTGACTTAAGCTTTTGGATAAGTTTGCGTTGGGTGACTAACAAAACTCGGCTCGGCCTAAAAAGCGCTAAAAAGTTATATCTCTTTTTGAAACAAAAAAATGGAGAAATTAATCCCATTAGGTAGCTAGAGATAACAGAGGCAGGCCTGGCAAGAGGATCCTAAAAGAAGACGTCATCAAGCTTGCACCGATCGTAGGTTAGTTCTCTTAGCTCATACCGTCCAATCTACCGATACGTCAGTTTCGTGTTACGTCCTCGTTCCACCTTCATTTATATGCTTTAGGTTTAGGTATGAATGGAAGTGAAAAATCACGAAATTGATGAATCCGTCGGGTCCGTGAGAAGTGGTGTTTTAGTTAGTTTATCGCATTTTTTTTTCAGACCCAAACCTCCTGGTCCACCAACTAGAAGGATGGGTGGATTGAGCAGAGCTAACGGTCCAGGATGCCCACCCATGGCAGGTGGTGGGTGAGGTTAATTCAGCTCGTCTTGGAGATTCACAGGCGACATTGTAGGTAGGTCTGAATACATCGCAGTAGTTACTTGTAATTTTAAGTGAGGATTGGCTAATCAGATGAATGGTGAATGAATATTTCGGTGTAATTAAACATTTAGCGAGGTTGATTGGGATCAGAGCAAAATAAGACAAGGAAGTAGCGCCGAGCCTTGAAAACGTGACGCACACGCGAATAGCTATGACCACAAGCACCACTAGTGACAAAAAAAACATACATACTGAAACGCATTAAGTCGTTCATCAGCACTGGTCATATCCTGAACATAGCGATAAAACAAGACCACAGGTTTCGATGGGATGCCAAAAATGTAATATTTGATCCAGACTTTGATAGATTAAAGCCAATGGTGATCATCTGAGAACATAAAGTTCAAATATGGATTCAGCATGTGTTTTTAACCCTATATCCTACGTCGCATCTACTTTGTAGAAACTGATCGTAACTTCTTGCCTTACTCCTGCCAAATTTCCGGTCTCGGCCGGATTCCCGGTGAACTACTTTTCTGGCAAAACTACAGCTCAAAATCGAATTCAGCATGTCTTCTTACTCCTACACAGAACATGTAATCGACTTCAGATGAAAAATTACTTTAAACAAATTTTCCGGTTTCACCCGGATTCCAAGCGAACTGTACGTCCGGGAGAAAATGATTGTCACATACATATTCAGCATGTATTCTCACCCCTAAGTCGAACATCCAATCAAACTCAAATGATACGTTTATATTTATCAATTTTTTCGGTTTTGGCCGGATTCCGGGCTAACTAATTGTCCGGTGAAAAATAATTTTCATATTCGGATTCAGTATATATCCTTACACTTCAATCGAACCTTATAAACTTCCGATTAAACTTCTACTTTTTATTAATTTTCCAGTTTTGGCTGGGTTTCGGGTGAACTACTTCTTTGGCGAGAACATAAATTCATATTCGGATTTAGAATGTCTCCTTACCTCTTAATGAAACTAATCAACTTCAGATTAAACTTACTTTTTACAAATTTTCCGGTTTTGGCTGGATTCGGGGCGAACTACTTGTCCGGTGAGAAAATAATTTGCACATTGGGATTCAGCATTTCTCCTTACCGATAAGTCGACTACCGCATTTGCTTTTAAATCATATTTGTTTCGCCCCGTAATTGCCCCCAACCCCAAATGTAGGGCTATAGAGCCCATCTTCGAACTTGACCCATACTTTGACCCAAAGTGGACCTCGTGCCAAGTTTAAATAAAATATCTCAACCCCTTCGAGAGTTATCGCGCTAACGGACAGACAGACGGACAACTTTTGCGAAATCATTGGTATCCCGTCACTAAATTTTGGGATAAAAGAAAAGGAAAAAAGCTCGCCTGTTTCCTCGATGTGTGCAGATCGCATATTAGCTTTACTAGAAATCTCTAAACCCACAAGTTTGTCTCGCGGCGCAGAGTATGGCCCGTTTGCGAAGCATGGAAAGCATAGGTCTTGGCGTTACTCCCTAGTGTTATTTTGTTCTGATTCGGATAACAGCGAAGCATCGAGACGGTTTTTTGTTCTAAACATGTTCGTTTCATTGGGTATGTCATCAGTTTGTTGTTGCAAAGGCTTAGCAGTAAAGTAACATATCATCACAGAATCTCCGCAAGGCGGTTGGTTATTTTGGAAACCTCTTTTTGGGATCCCAAAACGTAAGTGGAGGGATATTTATGACATCGCAAAAGTTGTCCGTCGGTCCGTGTGTCCCTCCGTCCGTCTGTAAGCACGATAGCTGTCGAAGGAAATGAGGTATTTTGATGAAACTTGGTTTGAGGATTGTTTGGGTCTAGGGTAAGGTCAAGTTCGTAGATGGGCTATGTAGCCCTATATTTAGGGGTGGGGGAGGGGGTTCAAATTAAGGGACGAACAAAATATTTTTAATCAGCTAATGTGATAGTCGATTATGGGGTAAGAAGAGATGCTCAGCATGGTGGTGAAAACCGTTTTCTCGCCGGACAAGTAGTTAGTCCGCAATCCGGCCAAAAACGGAAAGTTGGTTAAAAGTAAAAGTTTCATTTGAAGTTGATTAAATGTTTGAGTTAGAGATAAGAAGACATGCTGAGCACGATGGTGAAAACCGTTTCCTCGCCGGACAAGTAGTTAGTCTGGAATCCGGACAAAAACGGAAAGTTGGTTAAAAGTAAAAGTTTCATTTGAAGTTGATTAAATGTTCGGTTTCAGGGCAAGAAGACATACTGAACATGACGGTCAAAACCATTTTCTCGCCGGACAACTAGTTCGCCTGGAATCCGGCCAAAACCGGAAAACATGTTAGAAGCAAAAGTTGTATAAGAAGTTGATTAGATGACAGATTTAGGGGTAGAAGAGAGGCTGAGTCTGTATATGAGATGTTCTTTGTAGGGACAAGGAGATACGCTGGCTGGATTCGTTTCTGACTTTTTTTTTTGCTGGACTAGTAGTTCGCTCGAAATACGGGCGAAACCGCAAATTTGGCAGAACTAAAGCAGGAAGTTTCGGTCAGTATCGTCAAAATAGATACGGCTTATAGAGGTATATTTGAACTTGGTTTTCTCTGATGGTTAAATTGATGGCGAAGACTGAATCTGGCGAAGACAAGACCCAATTGTCTGGATCAAATAACCATTTTTGGGATCCCATCGACACCTTTGGTCTTGTTACTTGGTTACACCGATTCTGCGTTACAAAAAGAGATGATCTCAATGATTTTTTTACAATCTCTCAGTCGAGAAGATCGGGCATAGTATGTTAAACCCTGTTGGGTATTTACACGTAATTAATTGAAATCGACAGAGCCATTCAAATTATGTTTTAGCGCACTAGGCCTGTCCCAATGTTTCAGCTATTAAGTGACGGACTCACGTTGATGGTGAGCAAGCTTAGTTTGTATAGCGGAGTGTTGACCTTTGTCCGTTTCAGTCGCTTCTCCGTGCGAGCAGTACAAGTTTCGTCGGTGCCATTGACTGAGATGAAGTTCTCTAGAATAAACTGCACGGCAGCGCTAGAAAACTGATGTAGTCGAGCGGACACCGACCGTTCAGTAAGTAATCTTTTACCTCGTGTCTTGGAATTTGTTATTTTTTTGCATATTTTAATATACCGACTGCGTGCCAGCAAGGATATCATTGTCGTTAGGCTTGTGAGACTCTTCCCAGTGAAATTCAACACGCTAGATTCAGCAGCTGGAAAAGGTTCGATGGATTGCCCAGTCCCTTCAGTGGGCTGAGTGCAGCTGACAGGTCATCTTCCCTATCTTGGACATTTTTTCATGACCGGACACCGATGGCTTCTTTGAATATCTGCAGTTTTTGTTGTTGTTCATTTCTTATGTGGGTTTTTCTACTTATTCTTTTGATTCAGTTTCCACTTCTTTATGAGGCAAATCAGTAGTAGATGGTTGGATCCGGCTTGAACATTTGCATGACAGAACCTGTCAGAAATCACACTTTACACACACAATATATCAGTTATAGTTGCCAAATGGTCGCTAAGTTGTTATTTTTTGCATATTTTAATACAGGCTTATCCAGTTTTCGTCTTCCCTAACTTATCTCGGTCTACCACTTGGTACCGACCTGAGAAGTACCCGTGCTGCACTACTCGGACATTTCGGCGTGAAGGCTAGAGCAATATACGGTCTATTATTTAGTGCTAAAGCCCGTTGTAGTAGACATATTTTGGCTAGACTTTACAACGCGTACACAATTCCCCACATTCTAGACCTATCTCCTTTTTGGAAGTTATTTAGCCTAACTGATTTAAGGACAATTCGTAAGTTGCCCTATAACTAAATCCCGTATAACTGCAAAGTTACGCAGCTTCACGCGTTACTAATCACTTTTTGGCTGTGGCCCAACGCCGTTCCGAGCTTGACTGTTCTCTAGACAGGTGCCGTCCGTATTATAGTGCGTTTGTATGATCATTTCGTTTAGTTTCGTCTGATCTTTTTCTTTTCATTGTTGTTTTTCGTATACTCCGTATGGGCGTGTTCTGTGCCATTTTGATACGGGTTAATAAAATTATTGATTAATTGATTGACATACCGGCTGCGTGCCAGCAAATCTATTATTTTCGCTACAATTGTGAGAATATTCCGAATGAAATTTAACACGCTAGATTGAACAGTACTGCATGACGGTACTCACCAATTTTTATTTTACTATCGTGAAAGTGTAAATTACTATTCTATTCTGTTCTTATTCTACAGCTGGAAAGGCGTCGGTGGATTACCCAGTTCTCAAAGTGGACTGATCATCTTTGACTTTTTCCCACGACGGGACACCGATCATTTTGCATTTTCTTTTTACTCTTTGTGTCTTTTTCCCCTGACGGAACGATATAGTTCCCGCTTCTTTTTGATGCAAAGTAATGGTAGGTGCAGGGGCGTCGCAAGTGGCTTTTCGGTGGGGGGGTGCAGAGCAAAAATTTTACCGAATCTTTCAAAAATTTTACCGAATCCTAGAACTAAGAATTTGAGCTTTAAATTATGGAACAGAGACGATTACGTAGGAAGAATAACAATAAAGGGCAGCATGAAAGACGATAAGCCAACTATTAGGCAGCGTTCTGGCGAAGGCCACGTGGAGAATATACTGCCGGGCGTGATTGCAGTAACTTCTACCTCTTATAGCCCACAGAAAATTTAATCGAGCGCCGCAGGTGAAAATTTTTGAAACCAATTTTTTTGCTGTAGGCTAACTGCTTCTCTTACAAATTCCGTCGTTTACCGTTGATTAAACACTGAGACTCCAAGAAGTTCCCGACACCGGATGGAGCAACGTTCCGGCAGCAGCAGTAACTGTAGTCTAGTCAATATGCTACCCATAATCACATAAAGTGAGCGCAGCAGGCGAAATTTTTTTTGCTTTTAATTTTAATCTTAATTTCTGTCCAAATTCTAGCTTTTAATGTTTCGAAATCTCAATCCTAAAACTGGCTGTAAACCCCCGTCAAATGACGCGACGTTACACAAAATAGAGAATATTTATGAATAGATATTCTTTTTGGAAATCAAAATAAAAGTAAGGACTATCGATGATGTCATAGATCATCCCTTTTGTCTGCGTGGTAAACTTCCAGATCCTGGCAATTATAACGAATAAATTACCGAATTCCACTTATTATACCGAATAAGTTTAGGCCGATAGCATGTTCGGGATTCTGGCGTATCCCATCTAGCGTATCTCGGTTATTATACCGAATTGTTTTGGTATTGAAAGACTGCCAAACAATATTCATATCAATTCAATTCAATTCAGTTCAATATAATCTAAAAAAACAGATAACGGACAAGCCGATGGGTTGTTTTTACGTCGAAACATAACATCATAACAACAATCTACAAATATATGCAATTTTGCGACATTTATACCGACGTCTTATGATAAATATGGTCAATAACATGCTAGACTACGATTAATAAAATACAAATAACCTAAAAATTAACATTCAAAAGCGCTCCGAGTTATATAAACGAACAAACGAGGGGACGAAACTCTGAGCATACCTTGTTCGCAAAGCTACCACCGGCTCTAAACGAGGCACAGGGTCGGCAGCTTGACGAGGAAGACGAATTCGGGAGGGGAGAAAATCAGGGGGGAGTATATCGCGGTGAAATGGGTTTTGGACTGTAGATGTACCGAACTTCATACAAAGTTGAAGTCGGCGTCATGAAAGGGTATCTAACTTAAATTGCTTTAGGAGCTGAATGTATGGGACTTTTGGAGCTTTAGATGTAACGAGCAACGCTCTATACTGTATCCTCTCAAGCAAATCCGAGCATGTCTTCTTACCCCAAAATCGACTATCATATCATCTATTTAAAAATATTTCATTTGCCCCTTAATTTAAACCCCCTCCCCCACCCCTAAATGTTGAGCTACAGAGCCCATCTACGAACTCGACCTTACTCTTGACCCAAAGAGTCCTCACACCAAGTTTCATCAAAATACCTCATTCCCTTCGAGAGTTATAGTGCGCACAGACGGACGGACGGACAGACGGACAACATTTGAGATATCATAGGTATCCCTCCACGTACGTTTTGGGATCCCAAAAACAGTATAGCCTAGTTGTGATAGTTCATATTGGCCGCACTACGTCTATATTACACTACTTATCTCCCAATCTTCAACCGAACCGAACCGAACAGAGATCACCGATTTTTACACTATTTGATCCTTGAATGTTCCAGTAGACTAATTTCAGTTTACGATGGCCCAACCCGACCTATCCATGTACTACCACAACAGGTAATGCCTCGTGGCTCACTTCGGGCAATCTCTAGCGCACTCATCACCGGACAATAGCTAGTTTCCCACTCCCTCGCTCCTTCGGGCCAGACTGGTATTTGGTGGAGAAAAACATTATTTGGCGAGATAACTTGTTGGCTGCTCCGTTTACCGTATTACTGGTTGTTTATCTCCCTTGTTACCATTTACTAGAGTTTCATATACGGTCTCAACCAAATCCGACGCATCATTAAACTGTTGCGACCCCGTTCGACTACGCCCTGTGTTCGGAGCCGGCTCCATTTCTTGCTGTCCACTTGGTCCGGGAGTTTGCATTGTCTGAAGTGCGGGTACTATCTCTTGCACTACTGGACCTGGCACTATGGTATTTGCCTGGTTATGGTTTGTGGGTCTGGTTGCCACGTTGTTATCTTTACTTTGCAACAAGATTTCCTTCACTTTCTTCGTCACAAAATTGTATTGAAATACTCGGTTATCAATGTGAAGTCTCGTGTAACGGATGGATGTTGGTTACTACGATTTCACCCTTTCCGCTGTCCGTTCGGGGTTCAATACAAAATATCAGCCTTTATTTCAGCTTTATTTACAGGAACAACATAACGCAGCGTCTTCTAATTACGAACTGAAATCCTACTAAAATCTAACTCTGCATTCATTCAACCAAATGCCCCGCGGGAGTTGGGTCGGGCGCACAGCACAACTAGCAAAGACGTGATGGGAGAATAGAATCACATTCCTCCCCACCATAAAGAAAACAACTAATTGTTTTTGATGGCAACTTCCAAACCTTTAAAGGCCTTCGGCTTGCACTCGCAGCTTGGGCTAGTATATAAATACTCTGGTCAAGAGTATTTTGTCGTCACTCTTCGGCCTCGGTGAATATAAGCATCTGCTTGAGTTGTGTTGGCGGCTTTTACCATAGCTTCTCTGTACTGGGTTGGGATCAGCAACTGAAAATGTTTTGATCGGTCAGTGACCCGCCGCGTAACACGGTAGAGGACGTTATCCCTCATCACGCATTGGGCCCCTTTCTCGCCCGCCGCCTCAATGTGGACCAAATCATAGAGTTTATGAAACTCGGGTTCAGTTCGTTGCTTATACGAGAACTCGGTTGAGATCTTGCCTTTCCTCTGCTTGGACTCCACGATTGTCTTCAGGTGTCTTGGGAGAGTGTTAATGCTCATCTGGAATGAAAGGTGACATCCTATTTACAATATATACAAACATCCCTACCGTTAGAGCAATCGGGAGAGTGCATCAGCATTCTCATTGTCAACGCCTCTCTTTGCTTGGATCTTGAACGTATACTGTTGTAGAGTTAATGACCAGCGTGCCAGACGCGGGTTCCGATTTCTGGCCACTTTTAACCACTGAAGTGGACAATGATCTGTTTCCACCAGGAATTTGCGACCTGCCAGATAATAGTGAAACTGCTGAATACCCCACTTTACAGCAAGAGCCCTTCTCGATGGTTGAAAAGCGTTGTTCTGCTTAGGTAAGCTTTCTGCTCTTGTAGGCAATAGGATGTTCCTCCTCCCCATTTTTCTGGGAAAGAACGGCCCCGATTCCAATGTTAGACGCATCTACTTGAAGAACAAAATCGTCTGTGAATTTGGGGTTCATCAGTACTGGTGACGATACTAGCACCGACTTCAGGGAGTTAAAAGCCGTTTCACAATCTGACGTGCACTTTTCTTTTATGGGTTGGTTCTTTTTGGGATCCCAAAACGTAAGTGGAGGGATACCTATGACATCGCAAAAGTTGTCCGTCTGTCCGTCCGTCCGTCCGTCTGTAAGCACGATAACTCTCGAAGGGAATGAGATATTTTGATGAAACTTGGTGTGAGGGTTCGTTGGGTCGTCGGACCAGTCAAGTTCGTAGATGGGCTTTGTAGCTCTACATTTAGGGGTGGGGGAGGGGATTCAAATTAAGGGACAAACAAAATATTTTGAAACAGCTAATGTGATAGTCGATTATGGGGTAAGAAGACATGCTGAACACGACGGTGAAAACGATTTAAATCTTTCGCAACCGTCCTTTAGGACCTCTCGTATATACTCAAATGCGAGGTCAACTTCTACACAACTAGAAAGTTGGTCAACCGAACACACAGTATGCAAGAAGTCTCTAAATTCCTCAAAACGACCTTTCGTGTAATCAAAATAAAACTTAGAATTATAATTCACATATATATTCATATTCAGAGTTATCGCTAGAACGACTTGGTCTCTTTTACCCAATGGTGGTAATGGCTTTAAATCAGCAATATCATTCGGAGACTTGGTAATAGCCAGATCTATGACGGACGGGGTCGTTTCACCACGAAAACGCATTGGTTTACAAACATGCTGATATAAGAAACAATCATCCACTGTCTGGAAGAGTTTCGAAGCAAAGCTTTGAACAGAGCAAGTCGTGTAATGAGAGAACCAGTCAATCGTTAGAGCATTAAATTCACCAACAATAATAAGCTTTGAAGAAACTGAAGACAGGTAAGCAAGGTAAGTTAATAGACGTTCATCGTTATCTACACTTTCACCAGTCCTAGTTGGGCTCCAATAAACGCTAACAATTCTTACATTTGTGAACGAGCCAGGTAAATTCATGTCTATACTGAGCACTTCATTTATAGTAAACTATAGTCACATTTATAGTCACATTACAGTAAACTCAAGATCAACTTCTGTATATTTTAACCCAGAAAACGAAGGAACGTAAATACACACTCCGCGTTTCGAAAGATCATTATGGGCAATGCCATGTCCATCAAGCTGACGAGATGTACCGCCGGTTTAGGACAGTTTTTGGGAAGAATCTCAGTCACAACCACTAAATCCGGTTTTATGTAAATCAACCATGGCTTTTAATTCATCGCACTTGTTTGAAAGCCCGTCATCATTCGTATACAGCACAGGTAGGATACATTTCCATTTGGCTGATCGGGTATGTCTTGGTGGAACGAAATGCACTGTCATTCACAAGTTCGTGGCTGTTTTGCTTCGGTTTGCTGTTTTGTGTTTGTTGGGGTTGGATCCTCGGGCAAGCCAAACACAATGAGGTTTTTCTGTATGGCAACCAAGTCCGATAGGTAACTGTTACTTTGCGCGCCTTGGGCTGGGGCACCTGCTGCTTCGTTACACTTCTTCTCGATTTTTTTGGATAAGTCTTTCTCCAAGTCCGCAAACTCTTTTTTCAACAGTGTCTCTGAATGAAGTTGAAGGGATCATTTTAATTCATCCTTTAACTCATCAGCTTTGGCGCGAATTGGAGGGAGCCATTTGTTAAACCATGATTGTATTTCGGTCTGGATGATGTTCTTTAGTTCACCTGCTGTGAGTCATTATCTGTCCTACCACCTTGCTGCTTACAGACAGACAAAACCACACAGTCCCGAGTCGGCGCGACATCTTTTTAGACAGTATATATTCTGGTTCCGTCAATGCGGTCTGTACACAGCCAAGATCCGCAAGAATTGCACATTAGCCCGTGGCTATCTTCCTCTAAGTTTATTTCACATCTTGTTCAAACATCATGTCCTTTTGTTCGGCGACAGTCGTTTTTGTGCTTCACTTTTGCTCATCTCCGCGTAACAGATTTGGACTCGCCGACAACACTACTCAGCCGCGGCGTTCTAAATTCGTTCACCACGTGCTTCCGGTGAGACGAAAGATGGAAATCTGGCTCCTTGGCTGATGTGGATTTGGAGCTGGTACCAATTTGCAATGATTCTCAGATGGTATGATCAGTGTGCCTGATTTTGGTAACTTGTGCCACCAAAAGTGTAATAATTCTTGGAGCGCAATGAAAACGTGCTGTTAACAGCGTTGCCACTTTATCATCAGTTCAGTTCATCAGTTTATTATATGTTCGATTTAGGGATAAGAAGACATAATGAACAGTTATGCGAGAACCATTTTCTACACGCGGACAACTAGTTTGCTCGGAATCCAGACAAAACCGGAAGCACAAGTTTTATTTTAAGTTTGTTTGATGGCAGGGGTAAGAAGAGACGCTGAATCCGTATATCACAATCTTTTTTACATGGAATCCGGCTGAAACCGGAAAAGTTAAAAGTTGATTTGATGTTCCTTATACGGATAAGGAGAGACGATGAATTGGTTTTTGAACTTTCTTTATTTGCTGTACATGTAGTTCGCTCGGAAATTCGGTCGAAACCGGAAATTTGGCAGAAGTAAAGCAGGAAGTTTCTATCAGAATCGTCAAAATAGATATGGTTTATGGAGGGATATCCGAACTTGTTGGTCTGCGATGATAAGATATTTGATAAATTAATCTGTTTCTAAATAGTTCAAATTTTCAGGATTCTGGTGAAGATTGGATTTGGCGAAGACAAGACCCAATGGTCTGCATCAAATATTACATTTTTGATATCCCATCGAAACCTTTGGTCTTGTTTGGGATAGGAGTTTTCCAGTGGGTACTGCCCTGGTGCACTCCCCTGTTTTATACCACTTGCAGCTTAGCGATTTTTGTTCGGTCACTGTTCGATCACTTTTCGGTCACTGTTCTCGAATTAGGGTACTTCCAGAAGCGCTAGGGTGATGAAACTTGACAGGCGGACTAGGGAATCGACCAAACTAACTTTGGAAATAGTCGCTTCCCAGGTCGGACCTCGCTGGGGAAGTGGAGAAAAGAGAATTCCGGAATCTTGTGGAATGTATAACTTTGGAGTGGTAGTATCGTAACGAAACTTGACATTTGGAAAGGTCTCCGATATCCTAATTGACGTCCGATGAATGTGGGAGCTGGTGGGTTGGAGATGGGGTGGGGGCGGAAATCTTTTGACACGCTTAGAGCGGAGATATCACGCAATGGACCAGACAGTTTGCCCGGAAAAGCTTTAGTAATTTGAACCGGAACGCAACAGGCGTAACACTAGTCCTATATATTAATGATGAAAATTTTACGCTTTTAATTTTCTTTGAAATTTCGGCTTTTTTAATTTCAGTAAAGTCACCGTGGCTTCGGGATTTCTTCCATGGGCAAAAGGGGGAGAGATTGGACGATTTCAGCAAGGTGCACATTAAGCCCGTTTCCTGTCTCTTAACTCACTTTCCTCCAGATTGAAATCAATCCCTTGTTCATTTATTCCCAACACCTGCTTTACGTTCGCGTACCAACTGTTTGGCCTTGAATTAAACAAATTATTTACTCTATTCTTGTAATGAGCTTAAGCCCTTGTCATTTTACGAATTTCACGTTTCTTTGTTCTCCTTGAAACAGGCGTCTTTTTTACGAATTAGGTCTTTTACTTGCTTGGCAATATATGGGCGATCAGAAGAACGATACCTTGAAAATACCTTTTCAGGGAAGAGGGGTTCGTATTTTTTCAACAAAATATCTTAGTAAACTGGCTTTTTATGGCATTTGCGACCAGGTGCCATTGGAAGGGGGAACCGGAAATCTTTGGAAACGCCTAGAGTGGAGGGATCGGGACGAAACTTGATGGGAAGAATAAGCACAAGTCCTAGATACACCGTTGACATAACTGGGGGGGGTGGGATCTGGAATTCCATGATCTTACGAGTTTGGAAACCTGCAGAGTTCCAATTAGTCTAGCTAACTTTCTTTTCTTATCAATATCTCCATTAAGGGGTGCGTAACTCCTTGGATTCTTACAAAAATATCTGGTTGTGGCTGAGATGAATCTATGCTCCAAACACTGCCCGCTCTCCTGTTTCTTTCAGTAAAGCTGATACGGTATAGGGGTACTTTTGCATGCGGCAGCGATGACTCTTCAACCTTCATGAAGACGATGAAAATTGGTAGACATATCAAGGGCCCTAGTAGATTGACTTGAGAATAGTTGTTTCGCGATCCAACCATCATGGGGGAGTGGAGGGATCGGTTCTGAATTCTAGTGGCATGAATAACTTCTGAACGGGTGATAGGATTTAAATGAAACTTGGCAAATGAAAAGACTTACCGCCTGTGAGATTTCGTGTCAAGTTACGCTTGCGGAACCAGGTCTTATCGAGACTCTTTTTGGAGAGTTACAGGGTTTTACTGGAAAATCTCTGGATCGCGATTTAGCATACTTCCAGACGAGCCAGGGCTCAAAGCCGCCCTAGTTGGTAAACACGAGTTAATTTTTCTAACTTGAGCTGCTTTGAGACTGAAGAGGACCCTCGCCAAGAAAGGCAGAAAATAAGCTCTAATAAAATTCAGCTGACGTATCCGTTTTGCTCTAACAAACGTGAGCCAAGGACGATGAACTTGGCAGGCATATTAGTGACCAGATCAGATGGACGTAAGGACCCGACCTAATGCCTTAGAAAATCTCATGTTGTTGGATCCGACCATTTTTTAGGGAGTTTAGAGAAAGGGAGTCCGGAAATTACTGACTTCCGTAGGTTGCGAACAGGTGGACCAATTCGAATGAAAGTAGGCAATAAAAGAAGATGGTTTATCACTAAATACACTTATCCAAAGTTAAGACTGACTCCGACAGGAAACCGACTAAGAGACTAAGATCTGCGAGTCCCAACTGCCGTGTAAATCTTTCTTTGATCGTGGTTATGCTTATTTTAGAACACATTTAGCAATCCTAAAGACACGTACTTGAGATCATATTCCGCACTCCTCATCTAAAAGTTAATCGTGAGGAAGTTGTGTTTTCTTTACATACTAATTATACGGTCATCAGTCTTTTTAATTGAATTTTTTCCACTGTGTAAAAAGCAGTTACTTCAACCGAATCCTGTAAAAATACCAAAGAACGTTTCTTCAGATGTCTACGTTTTCTACCGGCTTACCGCAAAATGCAGCATACTAAAGGGAAAAGAGCCATACCACATAATACAAATCTTATTAGCCGCGATTCCTAGTTTAGACAAGTTCCCTGTTTGTGCAGAGGTGACACTTATTAACTATCGTCGCCGTTGTTAGTCATGAACAATCTGGATATTTCTGTTGTCATCACTTTCAAAATATCACTAACTAAAAGTGCAAAGCTCAAACAATTTAGCCTAATATGTGACACATTAAAAGTTTATCTTAAGGACTTCACTTCTTAGTTCTTTCCGTATAGCTCTGTGTAACTCGACATAATAACTGAATTTAATAGTGGGACGCCTCATACGACTGTTTCTTTTTGACGTTTTGATTGGCTCGCCTAAGGCTTTAAAATGATCAGGAATTTTAGTATTACTAAGGTTTAAAAATACTCGCCATCTGGTCTCGTTCACTTTTACTAAAGCAAACAGCTAATAGCTTTCACAGTTATCTTTTGATGTCAAGCTTTGGCTTCCCTAATTTTAAATTATTCTTTATATATACAATACAGTACATAAGGCTGATAATTTCTCCCCCTAGCGTTGTGTCTGGCGTAGGTGGTCTTTTTGAGGATTAATAAATGTGCGATAAACTCCGTATATCTTCGTTTAATTGCCATTCTATTAAACATAATATGGTGGCTGTCAAAGACCTTTGCGATGATTGTGATGTGGTATTTCTACAAGAGACAATGCTAATAGATTTTGATTCTAATTCATGCTGATTTTGTTCATTTGCTGTTTGTGCGACAAAGGCTAACGAGGCACTGCTTGGCGGTAGGCCTATGGGTGGTCTGGCTATATTGTGCCGTAAGAGGTTTAGTTCCCTTCTTTCTTTCCCTATTCCTTCTGATGATAGACTTCAGCCTGTCTGCATTCAAGTGGATGGAGTCAGTTGCCTTTTTCTGGGTGATTTTAACTCAAATTATACTGTGGATACCGTTTTTAGCCAATTTGGGAAATGTGAGCCTGCAGTTAAAGATTTCCTTTTCAGGGCATACTGCACACGTTTGTACTGCCTTGCGTTTGTGCAGAGTATACCCTCTAAATGCGAGAACAGGTTTCGGGTTCTTTATAACAATTCCTTCCGGTGGCTTCATGGTCTTCCCTGGAATTGCAGTGCCTCTGGTATGTTTGCTGGTGGTGGTCTACCCTCGTTTGGGGAGCTTAAGATGAAAGCTGTGTTTTCGGTTCAGTCTAGGATCCTCAGCTCGACTAATCTGCTCCTTTTGGTGCTTTCCGGGCCTTACTTTAGGCTCTCTCTTCCGCTGTGGAAGGAGTGGACACATGTGCTTTATGCGGTCCCGGCAGAGAGTTAATTCTTTGTTGTTGTTTTTGCTTTTATGTTGTTGTTGTCGTCAGTTTTGTGTGTATGGCCCTTGTTGGTCGTTGAAAAAATAAAATAAATAAATAAAATACAATAATTTTAATCCAGCCAAACGACTACAGAAAAATAACACAAAAGGAACAGAAGGAAACAACAACAAGTTAAGCAAAGTACAGCTATAGTCTAGCCGATATCATGAGGCTTATACAACTTTTGTCATATTGGCAATGAAAGGCGTAAGAGGGGCACATAATACTTCAACAAGCTGATTATCAGATTCCAGGAGACGCTCACGCAAAGAACAGCGAGCAGAAACGTGGAGCTGATCAAACGTTGGCAACCGAAAATCAGTGCACAGCTCAGTAGCACTAACATAACGAGGCAGCTTATGCAGGAAACGTAGGGTATCATTGTACGCCACTTAAATTTCACATAAACCACGAATAGTGTGACAACAAACAACAGGTTACCTCTGAGGTACACTGACCTCAATGGCGAATGTTAGCATCATCCAGCAAGTGCTCATTAAAGATAAACCCTAGGTAAAGGAACTTCTTCACAAATGTCAGGTTATTTCCGCATAATCTAACAGGCGGAATCAGTGGCACCAGAAATTGCTGCAGGCGAAAACATACACATTCAGTCTTGGACGAATTGTACAAAATATCATGATCAGCAGCGAAACTGTCACATCTCTTAAGTAACATGTCGAGAATAGTAGTAATTTTAATCCAGCCAAACGACTACAGAAAAATAACACAAAAGGAACAGAAGGAAACAACAACAAGTTAAGCAAAGTATAGCTATAGTCTAGCCGATATCATGAGGCTTATACAACTTTTGTCATATTGGCAATGAAAGGCGTAAGAGAGGGGCACATAATACTTCAACAAGCTGATTATCAGATTCCAGGAGACGCTCACGCAAAGAACAGCGAGCAGAAACGTGGAGCTGATCAAACGTTGGCAACCGAAAATCAGTGCACAGCTCAGTAGCACTAACATAACGAGGCAGCTTATGCAGGAAACGTAGGGTATCATTGTACGCCACTTAAATTTCACATAAACCACGAATAGTGTGACAACAAACAACAGGTTACCTCTGAGGTACACTGACCTCAATGGCGAATGTTAGCCTCATCCAGCAAGTGCTCATTAAAGATAAACCCTAGGTAAAGGAACTCCTTCACAAATGTCAGGTTATTTCCGCATAATCTAACAGGCGGAATCAGTGGCACCAGAAATTGCTGCAGGCGAAAACATACACATTCAGTCTTGGACGAATTGTACAAAATATCATGATCAGCAGCGAAACTGTCACATCTCTTAAGTAACATGTCGAGAATAGTAGGACAAGTAGCCAATATAACCATATCATAAGAGGAAAGCAGACAATACACCACCCTTGCGAACGCCATTTCCTGCAGAAAAAGGTGGACTCAATTCACAACCCCATCGTATCAAAAAGCGCTGTCTAGTAAACCAAAAAGACACCACGATCTTTCAGAATATTAAATGACGACACATGTATTTACTCGGTTATGCTTTTGTCCCAGACCAGGCAAGCCGATATGTATTTACTGTCGATGTAACCTTTGACCAACCCCTGTGGTCGGAAGTCACGAAAATGGTTGACGCAGCTTCACCAGGAAGTGGGCTTTCGGAGTTCGTCCTGAAACTTGAAGGAGTCCGTACCAGAACCATAGCCTACTTAGCCTTGTACTGATTGACCAGGACTGCTCCAGTATCGGATGTCAGAGCCGTGGTTCCAGTATTTGGAGATGATTCGATTCTGCGAAACTTCATAAGAAGTGATCGATCTGGATCATTGGAAGTCAAGACTTGTTGTGAAGACGCCCTGCTGATGATCTGTGGAGCTCTTCGAAAAAAGTAACAACGACACGGTCGTTTGTTCACCCCTTTTTTTTTTTTTTTTTTTTTTATATCATGTTTAGGTATGAACCGGGGAACTTGATCCTCCATTAAAAATAGAGAAAATGGGGATGGAAGAATAAAGATGACTTCTTGTACCCGTTAGCAAATGACCTTCCACAGCTCCGCGCATGCTCTTAAAAATCATTAAGTGCTCGTGTCGACCGCAGTAGTGTAATTCAGAGAGGTTTAGTGTAATTCAGAGAGATGTAGCCGCCTTAAAAAACGATTTAGTTTTTACTCCAGCATGCAGAACCTGCAAGTGGTATAATGTGTTATAACTCTGCAAAATTAACAACTACATGATGCAGAATACCCAAACGCTTAGTGGGTAGCGTAGAAGCTGTGAATGCCTAGTCAACACTGGTTGCAATTTGTTTATATCTTTTGAAAAGAATTTATAAGGTGTATGAAGGGCGTTAAGCAAGAAGTGTCTGAACTGCTGCTGCTCGAGTATTTCAATCCATACGTTTTTGAAGTTTTGTCATCACTTCGCGAAGCAGCTTGTGCATGGGAAGCTTTAATACGGACCGGGGCCTTTGCTAACGCAGTGATCCTACTACCACTTTCTGAGTCTGAACTGCTGCTTGATCATGAAACTTCTTTCTCATACACTAGAAACCCAGTTTGAAAATCGTACCAGTACGAAAATTTGTAGGATACTTGTTTCCAAGTACGCTGAAAAAATGACATTAACTTTTTTACTGGTGCTTTATACCCCAAATCCGACTTCATTTTCGGTTTCAGCTTGTCATTTTGCATTAGAATCGTACTTCAGTTCAAGACGAGCCAGCATATGCAACTTTGGGTATGTTGGTCAGCTTTTTTTTTCTACAAGATGGTGTAAAAATCATTTCTGTTGCAATTCGTTTCGGGTCAAACCTTTATTTGCCTGTACTATATTTATTTATGTTTGTTCGAAGAAGCGATCGGGATATCCTAGTGATTGGTCGAAGCATGCCTGCACAAAACTTGAGGACCATATATATATAACTTTCGTACTGGTGATATAATGGAACTTGATATTTTGAAACACTTCAGATCTGGTCACCTTGTGGGGAGCTGGGGGGGGGGAGAACTAGAAACCTTCTAATACGCTTAGAATGGAGGTATAGGGATGAATTTGGCCCGGATCCGGTGACTTTGGGGGGGGGGGAGGAATCTTCTGACAAGCTTAGAGTGGAGGGATCGGGATAAACTTGGTGGGAAGAATAAGCACAGGTCTTAGATACATTTTGAGACAGACTTAAAAATATTAATTACTCCGACCCGACATCGTGGGAAATTGGAGGGATAGTGAGTACGGAGTCTAGTCACATGGATACTTTTGAACGGGTGACCGGATTTGACTGAAACTTGGCAAGTGGAAAGAACTACAGTCTCGGATTTTCCGCGAATCTTGTGAAACGCTTAGAACTGAGGGGTAAGAACAATTATTGACACTCCCCCCAAAGTGCCCGGATCCTGTCCAGTCTTGTCAACTGTGTATATAGGGCTTGTGCTTGTTCTTCCAACCAAGTTCGCCAACTTCACTGAAAAGCGTTTCTTATAAGCAATCTGATTGCTGCTTGTTTGTAGAAAATACTCCAGGCAAACAAGCAGCAGATGTTCAGATGTTCAAACATTGTCGACGCTTACGTCGACATCACGCATACGGTTCTTCTGGATAGGAACCAGGATAACCATCAGTAAAGATTCAGGAAGTATTCCATGACTAACAATCATAGAAAAACAATAGCAAGATACGGAGGAACAACTGCCGCACAATTTCTTAAATGTTTTGAAGATAAACTATCAGAACCACCTGCTGAGTTGAGTTTTAGTTTTCGAATCGCAAGCGAAACATCTGCAGCAGTACGCTCAAAATGATGTCTCCAGAACAAACAGATTGGCCGAGGTGAAGAATTTCCCTCAACCACCGGAGGGAGGGAACTTCTTTGACGGTTTGCAACAGAAACATCAGACCAAAATTCACCAAACAGCAGAAAACTCACTACAATCATGTCGCCCAGTTCCAATATCAAAAGTTAAACAAACTGAATCTTCAACAGAATTAAAGATACGCTCAAAATGATGTCTCCAGAACAAACAGATTGACCGAGGTGAAGAATTTCCCTCACCCACCGGAGGGAGGGAATCTACTTTGACAGTTTGCAGCAGAAACATCAGACCAAAATTCACCAAATTTTTTATTGGAAAAATTAGCAGCAAACTGATTAGCACGTATCATATAATCTTGGGACCGCACCCACCGTAGTGCAGTCCGAAACCGCGATTTCCAAAGTCGGCGTGTACGATCTAGAAAACCACCATTATTATTACATCCCTTATATTTCCACTGGAGAAACCAATATCTAGCAGTATCATATAAGGGCTTTACGTACAGAGATCATCCCGGCATTACAAACTTCTTTCGAGAGCAACGAGACTTAGTAGTAGGAATAGTAGCCAACGCAACAGAATCATTATAGCACAAATAGTATTATATAACTCAAAAATTTTCATTCTGTGGGATTCACAAGAGCACATACGATCACATCAGCTGGTAATCTCTTCTTCAAATACTAAATACTCAAGCCGTTCGGACACGGCAGAACTATACTCGAGCAGGTGCGACCGAGATGCATCATTCCGCTGAGGTTTAGGAACCGTAGCACTAGTAGAATTATCAAAAGGGACAGACACACATTCTATATTCAAAGCACACGAGAGAGGGAACTGGTCGTATCCAATAATTTCCTACAACCATCAGCGACTTGAAGACTATAATCACAGCAGATTGAAACAAGTCCATCACTTAAGGGAGTATTTTTCAGCAGGTTCGAATTCAGGTCACCAGCAATTAGAAGACCAGGTGGAAGCAGCATAGTCTCTTGAAGAAGCACTAACTGATGGACATCGCACAACGCAAGAATCTGCTGCATACTGTCACAGATTAAAATGACATACAGTTTATTACTCGAGTGTCTAGTACAATGCTCTCTGTATAACTGAATTCAATTTCACCAAATTCCTCTCTACCCTAAATGAATGACTACTTCTCTGCTGGCTGAGTTGAATGAAATCCATGAGGGGTTGGTAACTCTTGACCGTCACATCCCTCCCTTCTTGTTTACGCCTCCAGTTCGGGAAAAGCCAGGGGATCTTCTTCCTCTTCCGTGTCTTCTTCTCCTCCAATTGAGGACCTTCTTTCTGTCTCGGTATTATTCGATTCTTCAGGAATCACAATTACCGACTCAAGCCGAGATAGCTCTCTGGATTTTGGTCTGCGCGACGACGCGACAGTCGTTTTTCGTGCCAGCTTGGCACGGCACACGCGGCACTCTTGTGATTGCGTTGACGTCGCGAAACAAATTGGGCCAAAACAGATTTTTGGCCAAAATGGCCGAGGCCGTTTCTTTCGCATTTATATGCCTTTCCGAATGGTTCCGTTCTACAACCGACTTACGGTATTTACAGGGCTCCAGCAGCTGTACTTCTTCTCGCTTGTATTTTCTGTAGAGTAAACTTCGGACCGTAAAGTATCGCGCCCCGTACTGATCGGCTTCCGAGTCTTTTTCTAGAAGCCAAAGTGGCCTTAGACTTTTGTCCTCCAGTTGTTGGTCCTTGTTGACGATGCTCTCCCATTCTCGAGTTTTATCCATCTCACTGAGTCCCATGACGAATGGTTTATGTACATCTATGGCGGTGGACATTTCCTGTAATAGAGTAAGAAAGTATTTACATAATTTACAATGGGGCCTGAGACTAGAATAGTCGGGAAAGACTATCCGCGTTTGCGTTAGCAGTCCCTGGCCTCGCCTTTACGACAAAGTGGAATTTTTGCAAGTACAGTATCCAACGGGCAACACGCGGGTTGGTATTTGACAAGTTCGTCATATACTGAAGTGGGTTGTGGTCCGGCTCTACAACGAAACTTCTACCATCGAGGTAGTACTCAAAAGATTCGATGCCGAATTTTAACGCGAGGCATTCCGTTTCGATGGCGCTGTATCGCGTTTCCCGGTCCAAAAGCATTCTACTCGCGTATGCGACCGGATGCTCTCCGTCCTCGAAATCCTGACTCAAAACCGCCCCAATCCCTTTTCCTGAACCATCAACCTGAACCTTGAAGGGTAGACTGAAGTCTGGTCCCCTCAAGACTGGCTCGCAGCAAAGTTTATCCTTCAGAGTTTCGAACGCCTGTTCTAGCTCTTCCGTCCACAACCCGTTCCGGTGCAGTCTTTTTTGTAAGAGCTGTCAGCGGAGTTGCAACTTCCGCTCGGTTTTGTATGAATTTACTATAATACGCGATGATCCCTAGGAAGGTGCGTACCTCCGATTTGGTGGAAGGCCTTGGAAACTTCCGGATTGCTGCAACTTTGTCGTCCGTTGGCTTTAGCGAGCCGTTACCAACAACGAACCCCAGGTACTTCACCTCCCTGTAAGCCCATTGGCACTTAGCTGGATTGATCGTTAATCCGCTGCCCCGTAATCGCGAGAGGACTTCCTCTAGATGGAGCATATGCTCTTCAAAAGAATTGCTAAAAATCACAATGTCGTCCAGATACGCTACCACATATGACTGGAGCCCTTCCAGTATTTCGTCTATAGTTCGCTGAAACGTAGCGCCCGAGTTCTTCAGCCCAAACGGCATAACAAGAAATTCGTACTGGCCCTCGTGGGTGACGAACGCTGTCTTGGGAATGCTCCCCTCGTCCATCTCGAGTTGCCAGTATCCTTTCGTCCCGTCTAGTGTACTGATAAACTTTGCCTTCGCAACCTTATCTCTAAGATCGTCCCCGCGCGGCATCGGATAAGCGTCGTCCACTGTTTTAGCGTTTAGTTGTCGGTAGTCCACGCAAAACCGTATTGTTCCATCGCGCTTCGGTATTAGGACACTAGGCGACCCGAAAGGACTATTTGCTGGCCGGATTATGCCGTCCTTCAACATCTGGTGGATTTCCGCCGATACTAATTCGCGTTTATGTTGTGGAAGCCGGTAAGGATGCTTTCTCACCGGGTCCGAATCGTTTGTGTGAATTACGTGCGTGGTAACCGAAACCTTGCCGGGTTTTTTGCTTAAAGTTTCCCTGAACTTCTCTAAAATGCGTCGGACCCTTTCAGACTGATCTTCCGTGAGTTCCGGATTGACGGAGCCGTAACCAAAACTATCATTTTCCGGTTCGTACGTTGGGATTTCGGATTCTTCTTCCTTGGCAAAATAAGATCGGTGAAACCTGCGAAGTAAGTTGACTTGTAACACCTTCCGCTTGTTAGTACCGTCGTACGGTTCTACCTCGTAATCCACCGACCCGATTTTCTTAGTTATTCTGGTGGGACCCTGCCACCGTATTTCCAATTTGTTGTCCCCCCGGGGCAACAAAACAAGCACTTCGTCTCCAGGAGAGAATTCGCGCAATCTAGAATTCCGGTCATAGTACAACTTTTGACGCGAAGCACTGATTTTTAGATTTTCTCCGGCAAACTCTGAAAGTTTAGATAGACGCTCTCTCATTTCAACCACGTGGCTGATCACATTTTTCGAGTTAATCTTTGGGCCTTCCCAATCTTCGCGAAGGACATCGAGAGGACCTCTTGGTCGTCTTCCGTACAAGAGTTCAAACGGCGAGAAACCGGTTGATTCTTGCGGCGTTTCGCGATACGCAAACAGCAGACTAGGGATCCATTTATCCCAAGTCTGTGGATCTTCCGATACAAATTTTCGCACCATATTAACAAGCGTTTGGTTGCACCGTTCCGTCAATCCGTCACTTTGCGGGTGGAAAATGGAAGTTTTTACACCTTTAATTTAGAGGCCGGCGAGAAACTTTTTCATTTCTTTCGAAATAAAGTTCGTTCCCTGATCCGTAACTATCTCTTCAGGGTATCCTACCCGTGCGAACAGATCCTCCAGCTTGGGGATGATTTTGGTGGTCGTCACCGAACGCAGAGGAATAGCTTCCGCCCACCTCTTCCCGTAATCCGTGATGACTAACAGAAACCGATTCTTTGATTTACTCGCAACAAGGGGGCCAACGATGTCCATAGCTATTTTCCGGAATGGCTCGACAACAACTGGCAACGGTTGCAGCGGCGCTTTTTCATACGCCCTTTTCCTAGCGATAATTTGACACTCCGCACAACACCGTACGTGTTGGCCAATGTCTTTAGACATCCCGGGCCACCAGAACCGCTGAGCAGTGCGCAGGAAAGTTCTCCGCCTACCCAAATGTCCGCTAAGTGGAATGTCGTGTGCGAGCGCGATTACCCGTTTTCGGCACGGTTTGGGAACTACTAATTGATCGTTCTCGGTCTCTATGTTTGAAAGCTTGTACAGAATTCCATTCCTAATAGTAAACCGATCCGATTGTTTATCAACTTCCCGTATGTACTTCGAAATCGTATCGTCTTTTCCTTGCAGTTCAATTATTTGCTCCCTGCCCAATGAAAACACGTCGCTTTCATTTTCTGCTGAGTTGAGGGTGCTCTGTGCAAAAGAAATCTTATTCTTTCGCCTCTCCCGTCTCGATTTGCACTTTTTCCCGTCGCATCCGAATACTGCTTCATCGAAATCAAAATGACATTCCTCGTCGTTTTCCTCGGAAACGCCACCCTGCCTTTCGCGTCCCCTTGAACGCGTCATCGCCCGCAGTGCGTACGCGTGCACGGACTCGCGGTATTCCTCAAACGAAGGGAAATCTCGTCCTATTAAGGCCCCAAACGGTAAGTTCTCGCATACCCCGACGCGAACGTTATGCCTGACCGGCCCCTTCCCTGGGATCGACAACTCGAACACAACGTATGCGCACTGGTACCGTTTTACGTCACCGTGTACACAAGAAACGTCAATCATGGCATTGTCGTGTAGAATCCCCGACTCGAGTAAATCTTTTCTAACGAGCGTGATATTGCTACCTTGATCGAAAAAGACATCACACGGCATCCCATTTACTCGACACTCGGCCATGAGTTGTTTCTCGGACAAACATTGCGATTCGGCACCTGCAATGTTTTCCTCGGCTCCTTGCAGTCCCGAGCAAGGTTCTGAGCGCTTCCGCACCTGTTTTTCTGTCGCAGATAAATTCGCAAACCATCCGACCCGCAATTTTGTATGAATTGTTCAACGAAAAGTTTTCCGACTAAACCCTTGATAAGTGGCCTTAACTCCGCTACCGTTTTCGCATCGTCGATTTCTGCCAAACGCAACCATCTACGAGCGAAGTGCTCTAATCGAGGCCCGTATTCCGAAAAGGTTTGTTTTTCCGTTTTATTAAAATCGCCAAATTTTTGCCGGTATGCTTCACAGGTTAAATTGTATTTTTGCAGGATTGCATCTTTAACCTGGTTAAAGTCTTGCAATTCGATCGCCCGTAATGAAGCGACTGCTTCCAGGGCTTTTCCGGTTAAAAGCGGTTGAAGTCGTGTGACTTTCTCGTGCTCGTTCCAGTTACACAGTGTAGCTGTGTTCTCAAACATTTGTAAAAAAACTGTCGACATCGTCCTGCTCGGACATTTTTCCTAATGTTGGTTCGCGTGACCTTGCCAGTCTTTCCATAATATTGCGCCTTTCTTGATCGCTTTGAACCGCGGTAGCTGTGCGAGATGCCTCAATTTCTGTTATTTTCTCCAGTAACAGTCCTTGCTGCTTGTGAAACGAATCGATAATTTTAGCAAAACGATTTTCGGCATCTTGGCGGTTTTGCGCGTGTCGTTCTTCCGCCTGTTTCCGATCCTCTATCATCTGTTTTAAAATATCTTTATCCATTTTAGGAGGCTCGTCCAACCCTTGCGATCGCGTTGACCGTCACACATACGAAGACCTGCGCAGCAGCAGTTGATACTGGCAATTTTAATTGTCATTATTACGGGAATCACTCAGGGAGCCATTGGGGAAGCGTCTAGCTCCAGAGTTTTCATTGTTAGCTTTCTCGTAGAACTTACGAAAGAGCACACCTGCAAGCAAGAACTCCGTATTCAGAGCTCTATCTATGCTAGGTAACTCAATCTTGAAACAGGATTAGTCAGATTTGGCCTGAAGCGGCTCACATTTCACTTGACATTTCAGAGCTTTGGACACAAAGTCTCTAACTTGATCAGCAGAAGTATCTGGAGTAAGCCTTGACACAAATACTTCGGAGATCCGAATAGCAGCAACTGATTTGCTAAAGAACAGCGGGTGAGGCCATGCAAACAGGATCGGAGAATGGCTTTGTCAACGAGTTTTGCACAAGAAGGCGCAGAGAATCGATTTCCGATTTGAGACGTCATAAGACGGAATAATCGTCGCGAGATCAAAGTGCGAGATATGCAAAGCAGGTATCTGCTTAAGATCAGCCGCCGTAAAGAGCGGCAGCGTATCAGGATCACACTGGGTCAGCATAAGGTATATTTCAGTAACAACTGGTTTCTTACAAAGTCCAGAACGAGTTTTTACGCAGTCAGGCAAGTCCTTTGACAACTTTGCGACTAAAGTGGCTGGCAAGAAAGTCACCAGTTTAGCCTTCGCACTCAAGATTTCACTTGGCTCATAGAAATCAAACGCACAGTTGCAAAAGGATGTCCTTCGGAGTTCCGCTTTGTATACGCGAAATCATGAAGCATATCAGCTCAAACACAACTTGTGTCCGTCCTCCACTATTACTAGCCATTAAGCCTCAGTGGTAGTTCACAGTATTTTTTTTGGCTTTGCCTTCAACAGCGCAAATATCAAGCTTTGGCAACACTGCGCAGCCGAGAGTTCATTTCCTTTTTGTTAAAAACAAAAACGACCAGGATAGAGACGAGATGGAAGTTTTCAATCTGGATTTTTATCACAGTTAATTCACTGATTTTTTGGGAGTCGATTGATATCAGATTCACACGAAATCAAATGCTTTTGCCGATGAAACAAATATTATTTCACAAGGAATAGCTAAACACGTGGACGCACCAGCGTTGCCACGACACGACTGGCGTCCAGTCGACACGTTGGCGACTGGCGTTGCCACGACATGACACTGCGACATTTTTGATAACACTGTAATCTCATCTAAAATACTTCACGTTTTGCTGACCGTGTGATATTTACGGACCTGTAACCGATGTTTTCCGTGAGAGTGCTGAGAAATATTAATGACCTGACTTGTAGTTCGTCGCAGTAATTCTTGCAGTTTTTAAGATGAATCCCTTATTGCTTTCGGGTGCCTTTTTTCTTGTCCCAGAAAGTATTTTACTTGCTGCAGCATTGGTCCTCTTTCCTTTAAAGCTTGACCGAACAGCCTACTTATTCTTGCGTCATTTAACTGAACACACTGCATGATTTGGCTAATGGTAAGGTATTTTTTTTATTTTTCACTATTTGCTCTAGTATGATGTTCAGAATATCTACGGCCGTCCTCACATCGCCAAATTTTACTATGACCTTGAAAATTTGAATCTGGATACACACGTTCAGTCGCTAGTGTTGAGCTCGCGGAAGGTAGCTAACCTTAGTTTTCGATAATCGTTTTCATCAAACACATAACAAGCGGATAGAGGTACCACAAATCCGACCGGTGAATTCCACTAAACAAAATCGATTATTCAGTGAATACTGGAGCAACAAAGTAACGCATTTTCATCGGTTCTTCGAGCCTCTTTAAGTGAATAAGGGATGGGTAACTAGATCTCTGCCCTTTTCAGTTAAACTTCAAGGAACTCCTGACTCAACAGAAGCTATTAAACATGTCCAGCGCTAGGTATCCACTACAGTCGGTAAGGTGGTATACGGCAGAAAAGTATGTGTGTAATTACAGATTCATTTTGTTATGCACTCACATAGAAGGATTCCTAGTCAAAAGTTCACTGGTATTTGTACTTTTTTGTTTAGATCCTTTAAGCCAGAGGGTTCCTGAAGCTTGCTAACATTTTGAATACGGGTCCAGATGCACTGCTTTCACTTTTACATAATTTCGGCTTATAGTACTTTAGGAGAGGACTCGGGCAGCATAGAGAATAACACTACACCCAACATTTCTCGTTCCTATACCAAAGGATAGTCGAAAACCTTGGCTATCTATTCAGATTACTGTAGTAACCTAGTGTGGCTTGGCGAGTGGTGAGTTTTAACTTTTACTTAATTTCGGAATATACTACTTTAGGGCAGACTGCGGGCAGCATAGAGAATATCTATTCCGATTAATACATTGAACTAGTGTGTCCTGGCGAGATGCGATTTTAACGTATCTGCTTCATCCAACTGAGCAAAGGGTAAATCTTAAAGGTGAAATACGTATATATATAGTCGAGTGGCCATTTTGCGAGTATGGCTGACTGTGCCTACTGGAGTGGAGACTTTTGACATCCCTACTTCCTTTAATCTGACTTGGGCTCTTACCGTGGGAAATTCCGAAACCGCGGCCGCTGAGTTGGTTGATATCTTTTGAGACTGTTCCTCTGAATCTTTTATTTTTGCACACTTGCAAGAAGTTATTTTGTTTACTTCTTTAATTATTTAGTTGGCTAGTTGTCCCTTTAAAAGTTTTTGTTCATGCATTTTTTCAAACAAGTGTTTTGCAGTTGCGGCCGGCGTCTTTAAATCTTTCCGGGTCAGTTTTGAGGTTAATTGCTCCAATATTTAATTTTTTTATATTTTTTTTTTCGATCTCGTGTAACCCTTCGTTAATTTGAGAAGTATTGACGTGAATAATGAGTTTGTAATTTCCGCTCGTCGGGGTCTTTTTCTCTACCTTACGGAAAGCCATGCTGTGTGACACACAACTTTTAGTTCGATCCTTGACAGAGCTGGATGCCCCTGACATAAAAAAGGATGAACCGTACTTTGATTTTTACGGGATCCGAACTGAAGTCTTGTAAATTTGTTGGTCCAAAGCCGTGAATCATCACCCTTGTGAACGGGAACTATTCTAGCTGATTTCAAAGAATCCGATGACAAAGAAAATGCAAAATACTAGGATCTTGCCTTAACTAAATAGGTTGAAGATCCATCCAGAGCATCAGAAAACACATTTTCATTTTAACTATGATATTTTTCAATTCAAGAACAGAAACTGGAGTAAGAAATCAAGATCTATCCATTGTGGGAGGCAGGTGCCGTTTAAATGAGTCGTTCGAAGGGGGTGGGAACCCTGCAGCTGTCTTCTCTCCAATATTAACAAAATGCGCGTTGAGAAGATTCGCAATTCCTTGATGATCCCTAACAGCATTACCTTAACGATCGATTAGCTCATTCGGTGTCGTAGACGATTTTTTTCACATGCGACCAGCACTGAGTACATAGTAAACTTAGGTAATCCCTAACAGCATTACCTTAACGATCGATTCGCTCATTCGGTGTCGTAGACGATTTTTTTTACATGTTACCAGCATTGAGTACACAGTGTTCCGAAACATCATTCATTTAACATGAGAGGATACAACTGGTATAGACAGTTGAGAGGTAGCGCGCAGAAATGTAAGGGCTTTATCTTTAGAATAATTCCTAGATGGAAGACTTAATTCTAACAGGTTCATACTGGAGTAACCCACCAACAGTACTTGTTTGCAATTGCGAGCGGTAACGGACTCTAAGAAAAACTCATAATGATCTAGCAAATCATTTATCGAAGAAGATGATGGGCGGTAAACAAAACGAAGAGTTTTTGTACAAGCCACGGTGAATTCTATACAAAGGGTTTCAAATATCATAGGTTTATTTTGTGTAGAGAGTTGTTCCAGGACAGCAAATTGAATATTCCTGTCTCTAAAACATAGTTCTATTAGAAATAAAACAGAACCCTTCAGTATGCACCGGATTTTCATTACCATCACCTAAAAACCCTGCTAATTAAACCATGGCAATTGAAGAATGCTGATCTAAAATCCTTACCATGATTTGATATCTTAGCAAGCTCACGTTGAAAATAAATTTGAGTGGGCGGGAGGGGAGGTTAATAAATAAGAATCCAATATATTATCCTTATGGGCTTACGGCTTGTGATGTACGACTTATTAGTGGGCATTCGATACCAGTGGGCAAGCGAACCAGATTCTTCGCAAATTTCTTTTACATTAAGCTGACCATCGTGAAGAGATCTAAGTCTATCATTACCAAAATCCACATTAATCATTTATAAAAATGATGAATAAATAACGTAATTGCTACCGCGTGCCTGTGCCTGGCTTGCTCGGAGAATGAAGAAGAAGTATAAATCTCGTAAATACGGAAAGAACATAACTCAGATTTGACTTCCTAGTAATAATAGATGACGAGGGTAGAACTAAAACGAAACCTTTACACCATTCAACAATCACTAGGCATAACAGTGAATAAAACACAAGAAAATGAGCTGCACAGTGACAGCAAGATGAAACACACACATGATTATTGAAACAGTGAATCTGGTTGCATTTGGCTTTCATTCGGTAATCCATGGATTACACAATTTAGTCTCCTGTCTGTTACATCCATATCCAGCAGTTTACCGTCCAACAGCTCACATCTGCCTCAGCTTTTAGCTCCAAGATAGATATTCTGGCATCACGGTCTAATGCTTCATTTTTAAATTTAGTTAGCTCAGCACTAATTGACGTGAGTGTAGTAGAGAAATCCTTGTGTGCGATTAATATAGAGTCAAGCTTTTTCTGAACAGATTTGATTACTTCATCAAAGAATCAGGTAAAGCTGAAATCTGGCACTTCGTTAGCAATGACGTAAAACTTCGGGCCAGATAAACAGAACGACTATGGCGCCTCGTTAGCGACTACCTCGGATGAATGACAGGGCCCGACTGACATCAATCACGAATCCAGAATCTGTGACCTTCAGTTGGCTTCGTTCTGGAATGACTCCATTTACTGGCTTGGCAATGATAGTGACTGGTAAGGACTTCTCCCAGGTTTGACGATGCTTGCTAGTAACCATGGGACTCCGGAGCTTTACGTTTTAGAAAGGGGAGGCTGAACTTCTTTGCCTTCGGTATTGACATGTCAGGGTTAATGTCAATTTCTGCCTCCGTAACGTTTTTCTGGCCAACGTCGTAGGTCGACTGCGTAAACCATCTCCCCTATTTTTTGAACAGTGTCAGCAGTTTCTTTCAGTTCTGATCCAAATGCTCCTGTTCGCCGATCCTAAAAACATCGTAAAAATTCGCATAAGCTGCGCATAAGCATCTGCAGGAAGCTCCTGACCCCTTGATCTAGCACGGCAATCTAAGAGAAACATAGAACGAGGAGGTACGGACGTCTTCTTAGCCAAGGTTATACAATCACGTGCCAAATTCGCAGAACCAAAAAATGAAGAATCTTCCCGATCCGAGAAGGCAACAGATGGACCAATAAACGAAGAGTGATGTTAGTGGACATGTCAAGATAGCAATTCAGATGACGCAAAAGGTCGTATCCTGATATTTATTGAACGATAACCCACGGATTACAAGTACACGGCAGTGGATTGGGCGATATTCTGGTATAGGAATACGCACTTCTGCTTATCCTTACCTTAGATCTAGTGAGTTCTAATTTTCCTGCAGGAAAAACCTTTTGGAACACACCATACTCAATCAATTATCGACTACAACCCGTGTCAGTAAAACAGAGTAAGTCTAAGCTACCGACTTTAACTTCGTGTAGAATGGAAAACCTGAACTCTTGAACTTTCTTTCTTGACGACATACATAACTGACAAAACAAACCTCACTTTTTAAAGGTTTTACTGAGAAAGATGGTTCCACCGTTAGTGCTAACCTGGCGTTCAAGTTTAAAGACCCGTGAAATTCTCCTTGAAACGGACATTCCTACGTTCTGGGCAAACATCTCTCGATAACTATGTTGCCCCCTCATTTGTCCGTGACCTCTTTCAATCTGGAGTTGGGATCATATGGCTATCCAATCTAGGTGAAAGTTAAGGGCACCGCAGTAACTACCGCCCCTATTCGACTCGTTCCTTGCAAAATTCTCTCGGCCTCTAAAATATGGAGTAGACAGCCCTTTTTGATTATAGTGCCCCCTAGGACTAGAATCTTGATTCCATCTGGGACTGTTCTCATGCTGCCTCCCAGGACTGTGCAGATACGCATCCTGTGACTGTTGAAAAGTCAAACGGGGAGCCCTTCTCGCTTGCCCGTAGAGACTTCTGGTGCTATAAATGCTCATTTTCGCGACCCTACCGTCTCAGTGAAGAGCCGTAGGCTAGAATCCCGCTTTCTAAGGCCTAAATAAACCTCACGATCTCTCCGGACACAAGAATTGCTTAACTTTAGAAACCCTCTTAAATTTGGAAGAAAGAATGTTAATTAATTTTGATATTCCTTTAATGTATTGTGGAAGTTGATAGGTCTGAAGAGCCGGTGTTGACTTGACCTTGTGGTTATGATAAGGTATATCTAAAAGAAAACTTACGATAATTTTCTCCTCTAATTCCTAGTCGGGGTCGTGATCTCACTTTCTTCCGAGGGTGCTAACGTCTGATTGGCTGTTGGAAGCGTTATGATCTTATTTAATTGCCTCTTTGACCGTGCGAAATAAGCTTACGTGATTTATTGTTTGAAACTTTAGTTGGGCTAAAAGAACTGTCGAGTAGTAGATGACGTTAAATAGTTAAAAGTATAGACGGTTTGGAAACGCCTCAAAAGAGATCACTGGGATTCTTTCTTCGTCATGAAATAAAGTGTCTAGAAACCTCACACTTTCTAAATCCAAAGGAAATTGCCAATTGCAGGTTATACTAAATCAGACTGTTTAAGCTGTGGCTCCGTGGAAGCGCATCTATTCACTTGCCAGTAAGACCAGCGAACACGACATATTGCCCCAACAAGACAATGTCACAACCAGTGACGAGAAGCACAGCTCTGTGGGAGTCGTTACAAGTTTGGCTGGAAAAAAGGCTGGATTTCTTTTTGCTAACGAATGAATGAACAAAAGAATTTTATCACAAGCAGCCTAATAATAAGGAATTTGCTCAGTAAATAAACGCAAAACAAGAAATACACAATTAAACACGAAAAGAACAATAAATTTACTGCATTAGCTGGCGCATTGGGCAATGGGCAGGAAGGCGGATGAATGATGGTAGAAGAGGTTCACCCATTTTGTTTAACTTGACAGTAGGGTCCAGGGCAAAACACTTTTCCGTGATTCGGTGATCGTGTAATACGGGGGGGGGGGATGGAAGATGGACCCGTAATGTACTGTCACCAATGTAAGGAAGATGTATCCTTCGGACTCGGTCCCGTAATGTAATCGGTAGCGTGGAGGAGGCTCGTGGGGTCTATCTCCTAGGGTTTTATAGAGTCAAACGAACTAGAGTGCGAGTATAGGTTTAATAAACGTTACGGCTTACTTAACACATGGAGAGCGTGCACTTGTAGTTTCACTATAATACTGTTACCTTAAAACTGGCTTAAGATCGACTGACTCCTTACTAAGATATCTTGGTCCTTTTTATATCTGCTTTTCTTGAGGTGTTTCCGTTTTCTGAGAGCTCTCATAGCATGAAGTGCTCAAGATACTTGGCAAGGGAATCGAAGTACAGGAAAAAGAGTTTTTTTTGACACGGAGAAACTTTGCGAGAGTCCCTTGAATCAACCGATGATTCAGGGGACTTTCGCGGTTGTGGGCATCATTTCCTGGGTGCGGGAGCGCGGCGGTTCCTCTCACTACAATTGCGCATTCCACGAGGAAGCTAGAAGAAAACGGAGATATTTGAAAAACATGAATGCATTTGACTGGTTTCTTTTTCACTGAGAATCGGGGACAAACCAACACGGAAAAGCACAGAGGAGGAGCGAAACTTGTTTAGATTGAATTTGTCGACATAAAGAAAGCGTTTTATACAGTTTGTCATAAGATTTTACGGAGAAAACTTGAGAATCACGTCATTCGCCAAATCAAGCAAAAGATCATTGGCAATCTCAAATCTAAATTTCAATAAATCTGCCTTCTGTTCCGGCTCTTGAGTTCTGTTATTATTATTATTGTTTTTATAACCCATCAACTGGCAGAGGCCAAAAAGACGGAGTATGGAAAAGATACAAACATATAAATGAATAGGTGAGTAAACTGAAATACAAAAGAACAACAAAATCCAAATAAGCTTGAGTCAAATCTGTTTCAAGGGACTCCGCATTAGTAGTTTGCCGACCTCGTAAACTCAGTCACTTTCGGACAAAGTAGGCTGCAAGCAGGGTGTTTTGCACTCCCACAATTTTACCACAAAACACTCCCTCACATGAGACTCTCACGGCTGGATTCGTGGCTCCCACCACACTTCGGGCATTTGACGTTGTTCTTGCAGTCAGAGGCTAAGTGACCGAACTCTTGGCACTTGTAACACTGCTTTGGGGCATAGATGTACTTGAATATTCAGAAGCAGTCGTAGTCAATATGAAAGCTCTCTTTGAAATTTCTCTCGAGATCGTCTTGTTTCGAAATAAATTTTGACGGCAAGGGACTTGCCGATCCTTGCTACGCGGGTACAATCAACCACGGCCTGTTGCACTTCAAGTTCTGAAACGGATAAAGGAATTCCTTTACCAACACCGATAAATTTTTCTTCTTGATGGCACAAATCATGCTTTGCGATGATTTGTGCGGATTGTTTGTCTTTGACTTTCATGGTCCATTTGCTATTTAACAATTTTACACGAACCACCGAATCACTCTCGTCGCAGCTGTCAATTAATCTACGTTTTTCTTTCGGACCAGAAACCTGTGGTGGGTTTGCAACAACCACTGTTGTGGACTAATTTCAGCTGCACTTGCAGTGGTTTTGATTGGGGAGTTCTGAGGGGTTTCGAATGAAACGTGCAATACCTCCAGTTTGTGCTCCAACTTTTGAAGGCGCCTAGAAAGGTCCGCGCGCGATTGGAAAGTAGTTTCTGGCACTTATATCATATATGCAAAAGATGATACTTTCGATATGATCGTCTTTCCAAAAAGACCCAAAGGCCTGAGTTAGATCAGATAATAGTTCCTCTTTGGTTCCATCCCTTAGTTTGAATGCATCGGCTAAACATTTTCTCGCGTTAACGAATGACTATGCGATATAGAAATAGCTGCCACGCCCTTTCCCTTTCAGGTCCTTTTCGGTCGTCATATTGGTTTTGACACGGTTTCCCCTTTTAGTGCCATGTTTCAACGATTCCTTCCATTTGCAGTACTTCCAGTAGCTGCACTGAGGTAAAGAAGTTCTCGAATATCGCAGAATGTCCGACGTAATGGGGGATATTTTCAACCATGTGCAGGACAATGCCTCCACCCAGACCAAGAAACTTGAACTCTTCGTGCATCTACCAACAGGTTACGTTCAAGCGAAAGCTCGTGACACCTGTTTCTTACAGAGGCCACCTTCAATAGGCGACTTAAATTCCCGGGCTCGGTGGAATTCTCACAGAAGTGAAGACAGTTTGTGATTCAACTAAATTGCTTACGATCCATTTCTTCTGCAATTCCTTCAATGCGAGTGGCTGCAGCCCAGTATATACTGATTCTTGGATACCTTCTTACACTAATAACGAGATGAATTCCAATGAAAGCTAGTAGCTCTTTTTCTAAAATCCTCAGCTTCCTCATCATCGCTAGAAGCATCTAGAGAGAGATTTTTGGTCACTCACGGTTGACTTTCTGGTCAGGAGTGTGAAAAACGGTCAACTTAGCATAACGGACAGAGGACTGAGGAGACAGGCGATCGAAAACGTGACTACGGATTCAGCATCACTTCTTACCTCTAAATCAGATTTCTAATCAACTATTAATAAAACTTTCACTTTTAAAAATTTTCCAGTTTTGGGCGGATTCGGGATGGCGATCGAAAACGTGACTACGGATTCAGCATCACTTCATCCCTCTAAATCAGATTGCTAATCAACTACTAATATAACTTTCACTTTTAAAAATTTTCCGGTTTTGGGCGGATTCGGGACGAACTACTTGTCCGGGTAATAAATAAAATTCACCTAATCAACATCAGATAAATATTTTACTTTTAACAAACTTTCCTGTTTTTAACGAATTCGGGAAGAACCATTTGTTAGACGAGAAAATGGTTTTCATCATCGTGTTCAGCATGCATTTTTACCCTATAATCGACTACAACATCAGCATTTTAAAAATATTTTGTTTGCCCCTTATTTTGAACCCCCTCCCTCACCACTAAATGTAGGGCTACAAAGCCCATCTACGAACTTGACCGGTCCGATGACCCAAAGAATCCTCACAGGAAGTGTCATCAAAATATCTCATTCCCTTCGAGAGTTATCGTGCTTACAGACGGACAACTTTTGCGATGTCATAGGTATCCCACCACTTACGTTTTGGGATCCCAAAAGCTTGAAAAAAACTCGAGGCATAAAAGACTGTACTGAAATCAGATGAAAGACACTAAGGAACATGCTTGCAGCGGCCCGCTTATGGTCGGACTACAAGTACCACACCACTGTAAAATATTTTGTGGCAAAAATGGCAACGATGATTCGTGGATGTAGTAGAACCGGGAGACGTATATCTCGCAGATCGCGGGTTCAGTTTCACTGATGACTTTCTATTCAGGGATTCGGTCAGAGGACGAACCCGAATGACAAGTGAACCGCGTGAACAAAAGAAATTTCACAAATAAGTATCCACATTGAAAGAGCTCTGGAAGGCCAAGATATTTCAAGATTCTTCTACAGGTTCATGTTTCAGTGTTACCGATGCTGGACAAGATAATGAAGGTGATTACAGGGCTGTGCAACTTGCAAAATATACCAGTCGAATGCACTCGAATGAAATGAAGTTGAGTGAACTGGATTTTGGAATTATTACTTAGTGCATTAGTGTGAATATTAGTTAACTTTTAAACTGAACTATAATGCGATAAACGGACATATCCATTTGTGTGTTCGCAGGAGCTCTTAAGTAGTTTAACTAACTAGTACTGAGCTTTTGTCACAACGATTAGAATAATTAGGACTGTCCAAAGTTAACTAAATCAATCAAGCGGGGATAAAATGGTGTTCGAACATAGGTCCTGCGAAATGTGCCACAACGAATCACCACGTGACACAAAGGACATGTCGTACTAGTGACAGTAATTCATTCTGATTCCATTCTAAATTTGATGATTTTGGTAAGGGTCAACTTCAGGCTCAAGCCGGAAATGAACTTGTGGGAAAGCAATTAAAAATGCTTCTACAAATCTCTGATTTAGTGAACCTTGGTTGGAGTAAAACCGCTTTCATTTTCCATTTTAAAGTAATTCATTAAAATGGTTAAAGCACAATGCTTTAATTTTTATAAAATTCTTCACATATATAGATTTCTGACTTCCACTAGCTAGCGCTAAAAAAAAAGCTTTTTTCTTGCTATCTCTTGTCATTGACTCTTTTGCGTATCGGCGGAGACGATCTCAGAGCATGGTAGGCTATTGCTAGCGAAAATAAGTTCTCGAAGTATCTGCTGATTTCTGAAGTAACATTGTATTCTAGAGGGTGCTAATGTGGTATCATGATTGTTTGATCCCCCCATTGAACTTTAAGTATCTTAAAACAGCTGAGCAGAAACACTAGGTAGCGAAAACTGTTTCTGGAAGAGTTATAACCGAGAGGAGGCAACTTGAACAAGATTTTCGTTTAAATGTCTGATCTGGATTCTATTTGTCAACAAAAGCTTGCTTATATCACCTAATATTCTAAACACGAGGAACGTATCTTGACAGCAATCTAGTCGAATTTCTTCGAGCCACGCTAGCAGTAATTGTCTGTACGTCTATTCTATCAGAAAAGAGCAAATCTTTAAAAGCAAGTGATCGCGGTAGTACCAGGTCAACAATTCTCGTAGGTTTGTTTCGAAGCCCACATCAAAGTTAATAGTTTCCTGCAAACCATGGGCTACGGGCGCGTGGACATGGAAAAACACTTTATCAATGCCTGTGACCCCATCTGCTTTTGGAACTCATAGTAGTATGCGCTATTTCTTTTGAGGCGAACCTTGCCAGTCTCATCTCGGTGTAGTCTGTCGGGTGTGGGATGTTTTCTGAATAACAGAGGCCACAGTCTTCCTTTTTCAAGTTCCTGCGGTTGTTCTTTAGCTTATTTAGACATCGTGTTGCGCCAATTGGCTCGTTCCGTATACCATGTTTAATTGCAGGAAGATGTGCTATATTCGAAGTATCGCAAATCTGCTTTACTATTACATCGTTAACCACGATACTCCTTGCTTTTGCTTTTTCGGTTTTACCGAAAATAATCTTCACCAGCAGCGGTAACCACACATCGCCGGTTGCTTGACCAAGCTTCACTAGAAGACAGCTGCTTGGTACCCGACTCGATTGTCGATTCGACATCGGTTTTTTTTTATCTGTGAAATGAAACGAGTTAAAAACTCATTGCCGTCAGCTAAATATTTACAAGCAAATAGTTGGTTAGCGAAACCACTTGACAGCTCAGATTCTGGGATTTCTTTGAATGCTGGTTTTCTCGCATCTGTAACCTCAGCACAGAAAGCTGCCAACGGGAAGATTTTCTCCCGTTTTGCAATGAACTCAGAAAATTTAATTTGTCATTTGACCGGATTGGCTCATGCGTGATCCTCGTCTGGTTCGTGATTCATGATTAAGTTAGGTCTGGAAAATAAGAAATACGTTTGGCAAGCAAGTCAGCTAAACTTAGGAACAGCAACCAAACCAGGAGTCGGAGAAATGCTAATCTCTGAGGGGCAGAACCCGGGTGGTTATTATAGGAGCCATTTAATAACAAAATCAATGGATATGGCTAATAGAAATAAGACTTCCGCTGTTATTATGGGATTTTTGTAGGACTTCGCTATTTTAAGACCAGTCCAGAACAATTCGGAACAAGCTTAAATTACGAATCCCAATGATCTCATCTACAGGCTACTGATATGTTATAAATAATCTGTAAAGCTTCTTTGTCGCATTCTTCCAACGAAATTTAGTATCATTGCACTATTACCTCTGAAAGCGAGATTAGATGTTAAACATGGTAGAATATAGCTACGATTGTATAGTCTTACTTTTGTGCAGTTTTAGCCAATATTGGGCGTGGAGCAATTACACCGATTTAGCCTACCTGCGGAGTCCAGTTTTGGCCTTTAAAATCGGGATTTCTCTGATCATCTTCGGTGATTCAGTTTTCCAGCGCCCTTTCGTATTCCACTCGCAAGCCTTCAAAGTGGAGCTCATGAGTGCCGCTTCACTGCTTCTCCAGGAATTCCACTTTGAAAAGCGTCGCAGAAACATTGTTGCAGGTTCTTGACAACCTGAAACAAAGTGAAAACAATTACTGTCCATACTGTCAAGCTCACAATATTTGCATTTTTACTTGACTATCATTACCTACCATTCCAAGATTGAAATCAACTACAGGAAAACAGCTATCTGGCAAGCTGGTATACTAACCCCAATTCTAATTCACTTTATTCATGCAAGATTTCTTCATTGCGAAAAATCGCGTAGGAAAATGTCAATAAAAATCCACTAGCATAAAAGTTCTTTTTTTTTTGTTTTTATTGGAAAAACAATCTTTAAAACAAAATCAAATAATTCACCAGGTGTTCTCGCGAATACAACCGACCTTCAAATCACCACGCAACACTATAAACATAAAAAAATAAAATAAAAAATAAACATATTCATCGAGAGCCAAGACTAACATCTCATTTTATTAAACTATTACCTAAACTATACCTCGAGAACTGATTTTCGCTAGCGATAGCCTACCATGCTCTGAAATCATCTCCGCCGATACGGAAAAGACTCAATGACAAGCGGAAGCAAGAAAACAGCTTATTTTTTTTTGCGCTATCTAGTGGAAGTCAAAAATCTATATGTGAAAATTTTTATAAAAATTAAAGCATTCTTAATGCTCATTGTGCCTTAACCATTTTGATGAATTACTTTAAATGGAAAATGAAAGCGGTCGTACTCCAACCAAGTTTCACAAAATCAGATGTTTATGGAAGCATTTTTAATTGTTTTCCCACAAGTTAATTTCCGGCTTGAGCCTGAAGTTGACCCTTACCAAGAAGGGCCGAAATATAGCTCTAATGGAATTTAGCTGACACCCGTTTTGCACCATCAAATTTAAAATCGAAGTAGAATGAATTACTGTGATAAGTACGACGTGTTCTTTATGTTACGTGGTGATTCGTTGTGGCACATTTCGCAGGACCTATGTTCGAACAATGATCATCGGAGTTTAGTATTTTTTTTCCCGAAATTCATGACTAGTTCGTGACGCCTTTCCTTTAACGTTTTAGTTTTTAGGACTTCGAAACTTGCCTGGTACTCTTGACGTATTCGCTTTCCAGAATAATTTTGCAGGCACTGTTCTGGATACATTCAAGTCGGTCACTCTGATCGACAGTAAGAGCAATATGCCAACAGGACAGGCGTATTCGACACTTTGTCTCACATATGTTTGTAGTGTGTCTCTCTTGAGGCTTGAGGCCGTACCTTCTCAGGTACGAAAACGACTTGAGTAATCCTGCTGCTTTGGACTCAATGCCGGCAAAATAGGTACTCTCTCTCAGGTCATCATCGAAATGAACATAAGATTTTTACGGAGCTTGTGCAATGCAGGTATTCAGTAGAAAGGTCTTGCTTAAGGAAAGTGACACGGAAGAGGGTGCTTTTTATGGCACTTGAGCTTACTCAAGTGCCATATAGCGATTGTAATTTCTGTCCGTCAGTCGGTCTGTCGGTCCCGGTTTTGCTAGTTCGGGCACTTCCAGATAAGCTAGGACGATGAAACTTGGCAGGCATATGAGGGACCGGACCAGCTCAACTTAAAATTAATCATTTCTTCAATCCGACTTTCCCCGGATCCGGGAGTCCGGAAACTATAAAGCAAAAGTGGAGCGAAAAGTAGCAAAAAAAAGCGCTGCCCGAAGGCGGGAGCGAACCAGGAACCTCTGAGTTGGAAGTCCAACGCTCTACCAACTGAGCCACGAGTCCATGTATGAGAGACCGAATGCGGGAGAGTGCACAAAGTGGATAATCTAAACAAATTACATTGTTAGGATAATGGAACTTGTCAGGAATATTGGATGTATTAGGGAGCGTATGCGGGAGTATATATTGTTAAAAGATTGACGACCTGATTAACCTGGACATAGTCAAGAAACATAAATAATAGTTTGGGCACTTCCACGCAAGCTAGGACGATGAAACTTCGCAGGCATATCAGGGACCCGACCAGACTAAGTTGGAAATAGTCACTTGCCCGATCCGACCATCGTGGGGGAGGGGGCGGAATCCGGAAAATAGGGACATTCATCACTTTCGAACGGGTGATCGGATCTTAATGAAACTTGATATCTGGAAAGATCTCGTGTCTCAGATGTCTCATTTCGAGACCGGACCGGATCCGATGAATCTTGGGGGTGGGTCTTGAGGGGAGTGGAGGACGGGGAATCCGGAAAAATTTGGAAAAATTGAATATTTTCAGCTTACGAACGGGTCGTCGGATCTTAACGAAACTTGATATATGGAAGGACCTCATGTCTCAGACGCCGGTGACATTGGGGGGAGTTGGAAGGGGAAACCGGAAATCTTGAAAAACGCTCAGAGTGGAGAGATCCGGATGAAACTTGGTAGAAAGAACAAGCACAAGTCCTAGATACCTGACTGACATAACCGGAACGGATCCGCTCACTTTGGGGGAGTTGGGGGGGGGAGTCCTAATTTCTAGTGATCCCGCGAGTTCGATGCTTCCTGATGTGCTAGGACAATGAAAATTGGCAAGCATGCCAAGGACCGGACCAGATTAAATAGGAAATAGTCACTTCCCCGATCCGACCATCTGGGGGGTGGGGGGGGTGGAGGGACGGGGAAGCCAAAATTGAGGTATTTTTAACTTGCGAACGGTTGGTCGGATCTTGATGAAAGTTGATATTTAGCATGACCTCGTGTCTCAGACGTCCCACTTTAAATCCGGACCGGATCCGATGTCACTGGGGGGGGGGGGGAGCTGGTGGAGGGAACCAGAAATCTTGACAAACGCTTAGAGTGCAGCGATCGGGATGGAACTTATTCGGCCACGGTAGGTGGAGATAGAGTGAGTACCGGAAATCGTGTAGCACGTCTAGGGATCAAACAAATGGATTTATTGGGATGAAAGTTTGAACAGTCATGTGCATTTGCTGCAGACAATCGAGACGATGCCGGAACTGCTCAGAAATGAGTGAAACTAAATATCCTATTTCTATTTCCGAACCGCATTTTTGGATGGCGGGTGTATTTTGTGAGGTTCTCATCTACTTTCTTGTACAGCCTACTCGTACAAGTGCCATATGAGCTCGTAGCTCTTGTTCTTTGCTAACATCAAGTTTTACTTTGTTGGCTTCATCCTTGAGCTGTATGAAAAGGGCCTTCACTGGTTCGACAGGGTTGTTGTCAGAGAGGAGGCGGAGCAGGGAAATGGTCTGCGAATTTGTACCGTATTCTCAACTCTCGCTTGAGTCTGTTGATGACGAGTAAGAAGGCTAGCGGCCGAATTTTAGACCCTTGAGTGGTTGCGTAGGAGATTCCAAGAAGTTTAGAAGTTTCACTATCTTCCGAGCTGTGCGCATTGCGGTCTTTCAGAGAGAAAGGTTGCCAGCATTCTGACACCGATTCTACGGGCTCCCATGTCAATTGCCTCTTTGACGACAGTTTCGTGATCCAGGCTTTTACAAAGTCGGCTTTGATACCTCGATGTATGCCCCCTGCTTTTAAGGTAATGTATCCTACTGTGCTGAAACCGGGTCGGAACGCATATAGCGGTGGAATTGTCCAAACCTCGTAAATACAAAATAGCAAATTGTTCAGGAGACGAAAAAAACTGATTTGGGGCCGTCTGATAGAACAGTAAAATCCAAGAAAAATAAATGTTTTTATTAAAAATATGCTGCATTCAGTAAAGCAAAATTTATTCCACTATTTCTGTTCATTCCGTCTGAATGTCTTTTACGAGGTTTGTTCCAGTAGCATATCAAAATGAACGCTACTTTACGAGGTTTTTGCACACCCTTTTTTGTGCTGTAAGGTATTTACGTGGTTTTTACGACATCCAAATTGCTTGAAAGCGATAGAAAATCTACCTTAATTTATTTATTGTTTCAGAAGAACATCATAAAAGTAAAAATAAAATTGAAAAAGATCTTCGAGAATAACCATTTGTACGGAATTTGGTCGTAAAACGCATGGACATCTTTTGGCAGCACAGGCTTTAACTCTTGAAGATCTTGCCACTTTGCTTTTTGTACGGGAAGTTTTTCATCGTGGAGTTTTTAAATATCTGTTCTCAGTTTCTGGGACCTTAGAATCTTTTTCGGGATTTCCTTGTACTCGTTGGACATCTGAACTTTGAAGATAACGCTACAGTAGGGTCTCCTTTTTTCAGACCTGGTCTAAAGTCAGGGTAGAACTTAAGCTTGGAGTAATCAGAAAAAAAGGTGTAGTCAAGCGTCTTGACCTCGTAAGGATTTGGCTTCTTTCTAGCGGACTTGATTTCCGAGCCGTAAGTGCTAGGAATGAAAATTTCTCTGTCTCGGGTCCGGTTCTCTATTTTTGAATGCACTGAATCACATTCCATCTGCGTGTGTCCCTTTTCTAGGTATTTCGGGAAAATAGTAATTCCAGAATGTTGTGCATACCACACCAGAGCATTTGAGAGCACTGCGTTACGGTTTTGGTATCCGCAACCGTCACTCCATAGTACTATAATCTTTACTTCAGAATTCTTCTCTCTGATATCATTCAGCCGGTCAACAATACAGCTAACATATTCTGAAGCATTCAGGCCACCTTCTGTCTCGTCCCAAAGGTAGTTAACCACGTCGTTACCTTTTCCTGCGAAACAGTACCAGTGTTATCTCTGGTTCGTTTTCTGCCATTGTACTCTTTGCCCATGCACGATTAAGGAAATTTTTCTTCCGCTGTACTCGAGAGTTACTGTTCTTTCTCAGCTTTTTCGCAAGGATTGTCTCCGCCGTCTCTCGATCTTCGTCGTCCACTGATGTCGAATCTTCATGTGCGGCAGGTTCACCAGCTTGTATGATTTTGCTGGATCTAGCTTCTAGATTAGGATGTTCTAAGGACTGAGTTGCTTCTTTTGAAGATCCCGTGAACAAGAGAGCCAAAGCAGTTACATTGTCACAAGGAACTACATCGATGTTTGTTTGTTGTTCCACTTCACGAAAGTTGTTTTGGCATTCGATCATTGGCTTTAGGATAGAAACAGTATCAGTTTCGCACTCAATCTGGTCTTCTAAGACATCGCCATCGAATACCGGACCAAAGAATAATGGGGAAGAATTTTCCTTACAAAAATCCATAACGGTGGGTCACTAGCTGTTGTGAGTATCCAGTTGTAGGCAACCAGCTGCGAAGAAGATACGTTCAGCAAACTTTCCAGTGAGTCATCAAGTGACGGAGACACGGCTTCCATACTTGTAGCAGAAGTTGACGGAAGAATAGCCTTGTCTGTACTCCTCGATGTCACAAGGATAGCTTCTTCAGCTTTGTGAGGCTTAAGCCGCGTTCGATTCACCAACAATCATCCATTATTGTTGACGACCAGCTCTTGATACCGTTTTATTCACCTACGGCGTCCGCCTGTTAACGTTTTTTTTACAAGCCGTAGACGTAGTTGTACGAATTCGTCGGATAATATCCAAAATTCACGACGGTTTTGTTTTTGTCGTTCTGCGATTCCCGTCGAAATATCAGCGCGAAATTCAAAGTTGGTCGGCAACATGGCCTATATTCTCGTTTCGAAATCAGAAGAATACTACACATTGCAGACTCCAGTAACTGATCTTCTCTTTTATATGCAAAAATAAGCTTCTTGAGTAACATTCAGACAGTCTTCTACTGAATGCAAACCACACACACTATGTCACCAGTCTGTCAGGGTATCTTTTTGGATCTTAAGTTTTCCTTGAACGACGTTATCTGGTGCAAGTAGTCTTGCACTGGACTGCTAGTACACTGGCACTTTCCAAGCATGGTGCATCTCAGTAGCACTCAGGGATTCTATTTTACAACATCACTTCTGCTCGCTCCCTGCTTCTCTAGCAGAATGGTTGATGTTTGAACTGAAAGGCAATGCCCAAGCAGTAGGACACCGATCGATATTAGTGTAAGGGTTGCATAGTAGCAGATCTGATATTGTAAAATAGAATCCCTCAGTGCCTGGCTGACTCCATCTTACTGTCGTGCTCCGCAAGAGACTTAAGGGTGATCGTCTGAAGGAGGTAATCTCGAATTACAGGTGGTCTAAGTAATTTGGATCACAGACAATAACAGCAGTAAAGAATGGTTTAGAAAACTTTCAGAGGTTACATTTTTGAAGAACCTGATCATACGCATGTCCACCAGCACATTTCTTTGGATCTTGGTGATTTACTGGGGGGCGTTCAACCCTTTAACTGTAGTAGTAACTCTGTTATAAAATTGTAACGATGGTTTGTTTGACCCTTCGAGTACCTATGGTTCTTGGTGTTTTTAGAAAATTTTCTGTTATGTGACTTTTCGCAACTACGCCCGTAATGATACTCAGCTACAGTTGCAAGGGTCGAACACACCCAAGGCTAATCTCAGTGCCCTTGCTTTAACAGAAATATTTTTCAGATGGTGAAACAATGTGTGTCCACGAGGAGGAGGCAGGAACAATGGGGTTAAGTGTCGAAGAGTTGAGGTACCAGTCCCAATTTTTGGAAATTACAAATGAATCTCCCAACACATCAGAGGCACGTATAGAAAAACCTGCAGCTTCTAAACTATCACACAGTGCCTCAAAAACTTGAAATGCTGCTACAGCACTAACGTCTTCAGATTGTGGCCTTGAATCTGCAGTAACGATTAAATCTTCAGCTTCCAGTAGTATCTGGGGTTTATCTGGAAATAAAGATGACGTGCCAGCTACAAGGAAGTTCCTTGAAATTCCTGCAAGACCGGAAATGAAAATAAACCTCAAGTCAAAGGTCAAGAAAGGAGCTACGATCTGGAAGGAAATCTCAGACGAGTTAGTACAGGAGGGTTATGACCTCGGTGATGCGCCTGCTGAGAAGTTCCAAACAAAGTGGTACAATCTTCAGAGGCCGTACAAGGCTTTCGTTGATAATCAGAGGCAAACAGGAGCAGGGGCGATAAGAAAACCACCATTTTTCGATGAAATTCAAAGCATCAAGTCGTGTGATGCGAACATCAACCCCCCATCCGTGGTCGATTCAAATACTGGTGTTGATATTCAACAGGCTAAACGAGTGTTTAAGGCCACAGATAAGAATGCAAGTAAGAGAAATGAAAGTGCTTCCATTGAAGATGACGACTATCCTGAGTTAAGAGTCACCAGCCCCAAAGCGGCGTGCACATGAACGCAGAACTCTCCTGAAAGAAACACTAAAGAAAGTGGAGGACAGTCACGGAAGAAAAGATAGTTTAGAAGCCGAGAAAAAAGAATTTCGTAACCGTACAATGAATCTTCTTGAGGAAGATATGAAGAACAGAAAAGAACATGGCGAAAAGTTCCTGTCTGTTCTGGACAGACTTGTGAAAGCTGAGGAACAAAAAGTGGAACTAGCAAAAAGGCGGAATGACCTCTAAAGTGTTTGCTTTGTATTCTTTGCAAGTGTGTTTTTTTCTTTTTTACTTTTATACGAAGTAGTTTTCTCATTTGAATATATTCGAAATACCAAACATATACAGAATATAAGCACAGAACTCAACATGGTATGGTTTAAAATCAAATCCTGGATGCAATACGATCCCTTTGTTTTTCCTTCATTTGCTGTTGCTGAATTGTCGTGCTATTTGTCACAATGTTTGAGCCGTCATCATCACTATCAGCATCATCAGAATCTGTTGGTATGTAATTCACTACATCATCACTAGCCTGGCATATATTGTGCAAACCTTTCGAAGTCCAAATGCATGTTCAACCACAACTCGTGACTGGGATAGTTTTTTATTGTAACGTAGCTGTTGACCTGTCAAGTTTCCATGATTTTTATATGGAACCATCAACCAGTTGTATAGTGGGTAAGCAGAATCTCCAACTATGTGATACTTTGGATCTGGTACTTTTGGTGTGGCTTGTGCTGACGTTGCAACTCTGAACAGGGAAGAATTTCTGAGTACCCTAGCATCGTGGACAGAGCCAGGAAATCCAACGTATATGTCAGTAAAGTACTTTTCACTGTTCACAACTGCTTGAAGAACGATAGAATGCTTGCTGTTTCTATTGCGGTAAGGATAGGAACATGGCACCCATCTATGGCACCAATGACATTACGGAATCCAGCCCTGTTAGCAAATTTCACTTCTGTGTCATTGAACTCGTCTGTTGACGAAGGCCACTTGATAAATTGGATGCTCATGCAGCAAAGCATTAATGACACGTTGTGAACACTGGTGCCAAAGAGGTTGGCAATTTCTCGCATCGAGTCTTTGTTTGCTAGATACCACAATGTAAGCAAGACAGCCTTTTCCAGTGACACTTGCGGTTTTCCAGGACCATCCCACTGCTGGTTGAAACACTGTTGTAGCGTAACTTCTTTAGGAAAGAACTCACAAATTAATTGTTCTTCATGGCGGAATTTGGTAATGAGCAAATCAAACGTTGATCTTTCCATTCTGAAGTGGTTTTTAAAATGAAAAGAACCAAGTGATAAGACAGTCTTGAAGAAGTTGGTCACTTTAGGGACTGTGACTGGACTCAGCGTTTGAACTATGGAGTCAAGAACCACACTATCATCATTATATTCTTCTTCAGAATCATCTGTTATGGCTTGGAGGACTGCCCAACAGCTACAATCGTTGATTTTATATGTTTGATAAACACTCATTAATTCAGATACTTTCATGTTTATTTTGCTTGATGAAAGCGATGAAAACCGTCCGTCTATTATCGTTTAATTTGTTCGACGAACAAGGAACATTTCCGTTGATAATGACGTCATTATCCGTGAATAAAACGACTTCAGAAAATCGATATATTGGTAATATCTTGGTTGATCTAATGATTAGGAATACTAGGGTATTTAATTTATTTTAATTTTTGTAGGCTTGTTTGCTCCATTGTTTGACAGTCACGGCTCATCGTAGGTTGAAATGCTGTGAAAGCTTTTGTATTATTGTTTTCTTTTGTATTGTACTAACCTCTCTCATCGCTCTAATTCACTTGACTTCCGCCCACATTTTCTTTCCTCTTTCCATCTTCTTCGAAACTTGCTTGTCCTTGTATTCGTAAGTGAATGCGATCTTGTTCGCAAAACACGTAAAATCGATGACTCCCTGCTCCTGCTGGAGCCCAATTCGACATATCAGACCTCGTAAAAACAGTGTCCGAGTAACCGATAGAATTGCAAACCTCGAAAATACGCATAAGTACACATATAATTTTACGTGGTTAGTTTTTCAGAGATTTGACGACAAAGAAAACTAGATAAAAATACAAGGTTTGCACCATTCGATCCGCCATGAAAAATTACATAGGACAGTATCAGAACCTCTTCGTAAAGCCATCCGTAAATAATACTTCGAACACCTTGGACGATGAGGAGGTTTTATAGTATGGCCCTGAGCTCACTTATTGATTTGGTGAGTTTTTTTTTTGGTATATGGGCTATAAAAGCGGTTTTGAATCGTCTGGGAAAAACTCCTTGGAGAAGGCATTGATATACCACAGAAGTGAATGGTGCGGATAGCTCGAACGAACAAAGTTGGATTACCTTTATAGAAGGTTCGCCTGGAAACGAAGCCTTGTTTGGGTCAAGTTTGAAAAATCCTTTCTTATGTCCTTCGATCACAGTAACTACGGCCAGGCCTGGTTACTTGCGGCAAATTTCGACAAAATGCAAGTTGATTGAATCCGCTGACAATTTCACCCCCTCTCTGTCTGTTATTATCAATGGTTTTCTGTTTTTGCCCATGAGTTTTTGAACCTAACCATGAAATTTCTTCCGGTCCAAATCAACCAGTTTTTTCTCAGTTCCCGTGTTCGTCTCGCATTTCACAATTTTCCTGGTATCGCCACTAATATGTTTGCTGTCACGTTCTGGAATGAGTTTTTTAATTTCCTGTGATATCCATGGCTTGAGATTCGACTTTTCGGTTTCCAAATATTGTCAAACGGTCATTCATTCCTATCGCCGCAGTGGTTTCGGGATCACTGTAATATTTCCATGAAGTTGTAAAGATGAGATCAAGTGTTTTTTTCCTCTCTATTTGGGACGTTTACCACTTGGTGCAGCTGGAGCGTTTCTTCGATCGGACGAGCTTTTTACGAAATGGTCCCTTTGGTGGATAATAGACTACTCCGATAATTAGGGATGAAACGCACTTAGGTAGAGATGTAGGTCTTGCACATAACCATAATTCTTCTATGTCTTCGTCTCTAGGTATTAGTCATTCAAACAGATGGTTTGTTATCGCGGTGCGGCTTTGTTGGTGACGTAGCGTACATTTGAAAGGAGAAGTTTTGGGAATGTTGCAATCCATTTTTGTACAGTGCCTTTAGATTCAGATATAGTTTGCACGTCCTTCTTTCTATCTTTTCTTTTATTTTGGTTCGATTGTGGTATATGTCTTGGTGTAGAGTTTAACAAGGTAGTGATAGTAGAGGTGCGTACCGGTTTGTGGAGAACAGCTGAAATGGCAGGGGAGGCATCCACTGTCCCGGAACGAAAGTCTGCTCGGTGTTCCGTCGGTCGTGGTACGAGGGATCTGATGCACCGGTGAGTCCTTGCATTCTTGAGGAAGGTGGTGGTGTGTCTCTATGGCTTACCGCCTTCCGGTTTCCAGTGCTACCAGGTTGGCACATCTGTTCCGAGGCTATTAGTGTAGTTTGTTGACCAGTTGGAAGAGTAGCGGGGACTTTGAATGTTGGTGGTGGAATTCAGAGTTTGGAATTAGCTACAGATAAGGTCTGTGGCAGTGTTTGGACAGATTGGGGGTGAGCTGGTGGATTCCTTCTTCTCGCCCTTCGCGGGATGATAAAAACGGCACTAATTGCCTCTTTTACAACCATTGGTTTTAAGGTGTAAAAAGCAGACGGCTGTCCTGTTAGCGGCGGATGAAGCGGCAATCGTCACCATTTCGGCAATGACCCTTAACGAAGCAACGGCAACTTCCTGGCTAAGGAATCGGGGGAGTGATTTGGACGTGCAGGGAGGCTGACGAAGTTTGCTCGGGGTGGAAGTAGTTGGTTCTTGATCGGGCTGACCGTGTCCTAAGACAAATTTCTCGCACAAGTTGGGATGCATCCCTGGAGAGGTTTTTGAAGGAACCGGTTTCACCATATTCAGGGCAGATGGCAGCACGATCACTAACATGGTGGAAACTATATTTCGACCCTTGCTTACAGTGACCTTTGTTGAAGAATTCACAGGGGTCTCGGTTACTTGCGCCCTTGTTATTTGCTGTTCAGCATTTGCGTGTTGCTTGTTTCTAATTTCCTGTACCGAAGTTACGCTGACATCGGGTTGCTCAGATGCAATAGTGCGGAAGTCCGACAATACCTTTGACGGAAGTCATGCAAACTGCAGGTATCTTCTCAGCTGTGTCGGATGCTCGTTCTAACTTATATCCCATGCTGATGGCGTGCTCCTGGCCTCTATCGTTAGCTGCTTCAGTTCGTACTGATCAGGATTAGTTCGTTAGATAGAGTTTTCGCATCAACATCGATGTCATTAGATGGCAGGGCGATGCCACGGGTCGTGCGGGCCTTTTACTGGGATGCATATATTCGCTGACTCGTTTAGTTTCAACGCTTTGCTTTCCGACGATATTTGAGAAACTGAGTGACGTTCCGTTTCGCAAACTGGGCATTCCCATGTACAAGTCCACTTTTCAAGAGGGATGGAGGAACACTTCTGATGCACCCATTTCAAATCTTTCACAGATGCCGAAATGGATCATTATAATCTCAAGACAAACGCGGATTTTCAGTAGGCATTAGTGGGATTCGTGAAGATAGCTTAGTGCCTGGAAAAAAAAATTATAAATAAGAAATGTGTCTCTTAAGGCATACAACAAAAATACAAGCGCATAGAGGTACCACAAATCATACGGAAATTCCAGTATTTGAAAATTGATTATTCGTGAACAGCGAAGTAACGTATTTTCGGCGGGTCTTCAAGCAAATTTGAGTGACTAAGTGATGGGTAAATAAATTCTCTTTCCCATCCCTGTACAAATCACTTTGAAAAGATGTAGATTTAACCTTGTCCTATTATCTTAGGACCTTGACGTCATGGACGCGTTAACATTTATAACCGTTCTAAGGGCAATCAATTCCGTTAGTAAGTGGAAAAAATAGATAGACGAGCATAGGTTAATTGACTATGGTTTAGTAGACACCTTTGAAAAGGGAAATGTACAAGACCACAGGAGGTGCGTTTTAGCTTATTTGTCGGAGGCTTGGAGTCAGTCTAGAAGAAAATGAAGTATAACGCCTCACAAGCTTATTTTCGTTTGAACACGCTTTGGGCCTATGCTCCTTTTTTTGTACTGCATGACACTTTGACTCAGTGATCGGAGCTTAGTTCCCAAACAAAACAGTTCCAACTATCCTTTCTAGGGTTTGCTGTTTTCTCACTGAAACCTAGCTTGAAACAACAATGCTAAGTTTTCTGTCCAAGGCTGCTTGCATCTTCAACGTCCAGAATTCCTAAGAATTCTTCTTTGACTGCCTGAGTATCAAGGTGTTTGTATTTCACAATAATCACTAAAGATTTGACAGTTCCTCTATCTGTTGTTTCATGAACAACCAGAGAGTAAAACGTTTTGCTCAAGTCACAAGAAAGTCTGCTCCTTTCATATAGGGCAAGTACATTCTTCACAAACCCATTGATCTTCGTTCGTTTCATCTGGACACTTTTATGCCCTGGCCCCACTATAGTCACACCTAGTAATAACGCCGGTAATAAGGCCGTCTTAAGGTCGAAATTGGGAAGAAAAGACGCTGAAAACGGTCGAGATGAAAAATCCATCTCCGCCATTTTGAAACGTATCTTTCGTATGGTTGGACCAATCACAGACCAGAGTCGCTGATTTTAGCCAGTTTTGTTTACGTTTGAGTGATGATGGTAGTAATATATCTTGAATTTCTTCGTTCCAGGCGTAACCAGGATGAAACGTAAACAGTGGATAATGACCAAATTAACGAACCAAATTACGTACAGGTGTGACTGAATGTGGCCCGGGCATTAAGCACTGCAGAGTCCGGCGCACATACTTTCGAAACAGAGATAAGCTTTCACGAAAGGTATGTCTTCTGAGATAAACCATGCTGATAAGCGGATTTCTGCATTCGTTACAGAAATATCTTTCTTCCTAACAACCATCATTACACTGGGTTTACATGCTGTTCCTGCTTCTGTGCACCTTTCAATATGACTCTTCGATTTCGTATGGACCAGAATGTTTTGTTTTCTGGCCAGTTATCTTGGTACATGATATTCACATAACACGGTCCGACCATGGTATCTGAAAAAGTCATCTCACTTTCATCAAATTTGGCAGTTTGGTGGGAAAGAAGTTTGGCACTTAGCGCTGTGACTGAACATCAGTTTTTCTTTTGGGATGACTTCGAAAAGCGCAATTCCGTCAATTGTCGTTTCTGCAGAAAAAACGTATATCAGATACCACGATAACTGCAAAAACGAGTAATTGTAAATCCAGTTACCATGGTAACAGAGACCATGGTATCTGCAAAAACACAACTAATCTTACCATTGCGAGTACCATTTCCCTTGGTTGGTCCTAGACTGCAATAATTTGCCGTAGCTACAACTGTAGCCTGGAAATTTCAAACAATCAGATGACTAGAAATTTCAAACAATGAGAAACCTATAATATGCTTACTGATAGAGTGGTAAACTTTATGATTGTATTCTTAGAGGATCGCTGGTCACAATGACTTGGCTCTGATATGTATTAAGTGCGTCAGGTCTGACAAATGTTCAGGTAAGGCTGGCTGAACATTGCTGCTTCAAAGTTAAGTGAGTCAATCTACTTCCAACCATGCAAGAAAGTTGTCAAAACAATGGTAATGAGTACAAGTGATCGGTACTGAAGCACAACAGACTGCGCTGTACAGTCAAATCCTAGGAACAAATATACTGTACATTCAACTCCTCTTGTCTAATATTAGGAAAAAGATTTTGTTTGGCTTTTAGTTCAATTTATAGAGAATTATTGTTGGTCAGAACCATTTGACTAGGACAGGTGTTATATAACACTTTTTAGATTAACATTTCTGTAGAACAAACGGATAGTAGGAAAAGAATGTACCGTAGAGTTTAAAATCAAAGCTGGAATTAAATGGTGAATGAATGATGAATCAAGATAGGTACCGCAGTAGATGGAGCCTTGCTTGTGCATCTAGCATTTCCTGCTAAACAAGAGCCTGTTTTGGTGCCTAACCTGAGATTCTTGCTACTGGTTGGAAAAAAAAAAGTCAGCTGAAAATAAAAGATCCCTTTGATTTCAACAATGGAACACTTTTTCAAAAAGATTTGATCCTGACAGCGAAAAAAAAATTGCATGAGGGTTATCCAACCTTGAACTTATGTAAACCTCGAACCTGGCCTACAAATCTTACATGGAAACTTCTGTGCAATCCAAAACAGGTTCTAGGTCATCCAGGACTTCCTTCTTCACATTTAGGACCTTGATAGGATATAAATTTTCCTTTCAAACATTTTAGGCCAGTTTCGAGGTTGTACAAGTTCGAGGTATGATACCCCTCCTGTATGTAAATAGAACTTTCAAGAATTAAGTGGGAAAATAACTTCCAATACAAAAATTTACAATAACTTTAGAGGATGCAAGAGAATAACTGAGAGGTTTTTTCAATCGAAGACTCACCAAAAATAATCCAAATGACTACCCCAGGTAGGTAAGCTCTGCTGAAACTTGGACCGTAACCACAAGGTTGAGAGAGACCAGCGACGTGTAATAAAGGTGCCCTGTAATAAAGGTGCCAAGATGTGAATGCCACAACACTGTTCCATGATGAAAGACCATTTTTTGACACACTGAAGCTTGGGATTTCATCAGACATACTTGAGTAGTCCAGCAAGCTACAACACCTGATCGATTTGCAAGACATGGCAATCGATCAGTTTATTTTTGCTTTTCTACACTCGTTGCCCAGAGCTATCATTGTTGAGGCTATCAGAACCCACATAGGCATAAACATAATCCTCTTAATTTACCATACTTAAAGACCTTTTAGTCCTGAACGGAATTGAGTTCATCCAAAGTCGCTATACTTGACGGATTGGATTTTATCAGTGCTTCATGGTAAGTCATCTAATTTTACGTTTGTAACGAATAAGTGGCATTTCGTTTGACTACAACTGAGTCCAAGCAAGTTAAGAAACTGCAAAAACGTGAGTAAATAGCAATTTTAGTGGTTACTCCAGTAAACAAAAAATTGAATTATTTAATTAACAAACGCAACAAAAATTTGCATTACCGAGGTAACGCCCACTGTGACGTCAGTAATGCTGAAAATGTCAGCAAATCTGACAAGGTGTAAATCGTAGTATCGATCACCCTGACCATGTAAAGCGCCCTTAATAAGCAAGTATTACATATCAGTTGATTGGAGGATTGGTTGGAGGGCTAGGAGCATATTCAGGGGCGTCATCGCTGGGGTAGCCCCCCCCCCCCCCAATTTTTGTCTGCCAGTCGGTAAAATTTAGAAGAAGCGCCAAGATTTCTCGTGAAAACAGTCGATTTTTAATCAAAACAAGCAGTTTTTCTCAAAAATAGTAGATTTTTCGCAAACAAATTCTTTAAATTCGTAGAATTTCTTAAAATTCTTCGATTTTTGCCAAAAAATAGTAAATTTTTCTGCAAGAACACTTGGTAAAAATGATCACCAGTCGGTAAATACCTTGCATCTCCCCCCCCCCCCCCTCAAACATTTCGGATAGTTACGCCTCTGGGCACATCAGCGATTTTTTTTGGAAATATTTTTGGATTGCGAGAAGGAATATCTTGAGAGACGATATATTCAAACAAATGCATAAAACGGATACGTCAGCTACGATTTTTTGGCAGCAATATTTCAGCCCTTCCTGGCAAGGGTCCTTGTCAGGCTGTCAAACTTCAGGATCAGCGTTGGGGAAGGAACAAGCATGCACTCGTACCCTGCATATCCGTTTATGCATTGCAATATTTCCCGGTCAGATTGGGCTCCAGGAGAGGCAATAGGTCAGTGGGCAAGAATTTAGCTCTATTATTCCTTTTCTAGCTTTTAACTATTCGGAGTAAACTTGATTGATTGATATTACACTTCCCTACTCAGTAGGCTACTTCCCTGGGATGATCCAAAGCTTAGAGAAAGAAGGTGCATATGTGACCCCCCCCCACTCCTGTCGGTGGTAATAGCACCCCTTTTTTCAAGATTCCGACTCTTAAATCGTTACTCACTTTTTCTTTACAAATGAAACCGTTTTGCTGAAGATTCTGGTGAGAATTCGTACGAGTTACGTTGGTAAAGAAAATTTGTTGCGTAAGTAACGGAGGAAACAAAATCGTAGAAACGAAGCATAATGCTCAATCGTTCAGAATTTCTGCCTTTATAATCCTGAGACTGGTGGTAACTGACGAAAAGAAAAATCAGTTCGCCAAGGGGACATTTTCGCGTGAATAGCTGTTGAGCTCGACAGAAGGTTGCCTTTACGCGAAAATGTCATTGGATGATGCCATCTTCACAACAATTTGTTGAGCTCAACAATCACGCGAAAACACTCATCATCAGAATGGCCGTTCGTATCCAGATAGGAAAAAAACCTTTGCTAGGGTAGCCACTTAATTTTTTTTAATAAAACCTGAGCTTTTGAAGATCAGAAAGTGATTCTCCTATCTTTTAGCTTTGATTTGAGGCCAAAATCACCTCTCTATCTTGTCTCTAAGCATCTTAATCTTCTTTAGAAAACAGTATTTTACATAAGGAAATGCCTATGTTCATCCATTGACTTTAGGGTTTTGTCCATCTAGTGACCGGCTTAGAACTATGTGCTTCAATGAAATTCTATGAAACTGGGTGATTTTGAGCTGGTTTTGAATGCATGGGGAGCCCTAGCAATTGAGTTAGATGAGTAAATATGAATATGATCATCAAGGTTACAGTCCAATAGACCTATTGCTGCTATAGGCTGCTGACTTTTCCTCCTTAGTATCAACATTTTTTTTTAGGCAAGTTCAGCTACTTTTTTTTACATCTAAATTTACATTACCTTAAATTACCTTAAATCGCACTGGCCGGCGAATAAGGTTGGGTGAACATCCTGTAGATTCGCCGGTTGAGTGATAGAGGTGGAAGTGCGTTGTCTAGTTCCGTTGAGTAGATCCACTGGCCTCCCAGTGTAGTTTCCACTCCATCGCTGCCCAGTCTCGATCAATTGCTTTTTTGAAGTTGTCAACAGTTTTGGACTGAACTGTTTCTTCACTAAGGGAATTCCACAGTGGGACAGCACGAGTTGAGAAGAAGTTGGAACGTTCTCTCCGTGAGCTTCTTTGCTGCTGGAGCTTCTTGGTGTGGCCCCGGGTGTGGCTAGAGAGCGACTTATTAAAAATCCCTGGTGTGACCCCATTCTCCAGCAGCTTGTGGGTCAGGATTGCATCTCCGCTCTTCCTCCTGTACGTCAGGGTTGGCAGCTTGAGTTTCTTGAGGCGTTCAGGGTACGAGAGGTTCTTACATTTAGTTGGTAGTTTTGTAGCCCTCCGCTGAACGCTCTCAAGGATCTTCTTGTCCATGACATAGTGAGGAACGGCAAGGGAGACTCCATACTCAAGTTGTGGTCTGACCAATCCTGTATATAGCTTCCTGATTGTCCTGGGAGATCTACTGGTGATATTACGTCTGATGAGACCAAGGGACCTGTTGCCTTTGGCAGCTAGGTATTTGCTGTGACTATGGAATATTTTTTGGAGATGTTTTAGATAGGTAAAACTGATAAGGAAAATTCACAGCAATTTATGGATTCATTACAAAAAAATCGCCAACTTTTGCCACTAGGTGTTTTTGTGGCTACCCTACCTTTGCCAAGAGGAAGGAAATAACTTGATGAAAACTGGAGCAAATTACACTTTGGACAACAAATATTGTACTGTTTTGTTCCTAAAAGTTGATAACCATATTTTTATCATTGACCCCTGTCTTTCAGTGGCATGGCTAAAAACAGAAATTTATAATATACAGTACTGTAGGCAGACTGTAGGTAGGTATAAAAAGATTGACAACGAAAGTCGTTGACTATTTCCCCTACCTGAATTACATGACCTCTAAATTGGCCTTAGAAATATTAAAAGGAAATTTCGGTGCAATGCCATGGTGGATTGATTTTTATTTGGTCATTAAGATTTTGCTTGTTGGACCAGTCTACCACAAACCCCTGATTTTTGGATACTCTATGCCAAACGCTGGGTATACCTAACGTTTGGCATACCCTATGCCTAACGCTGGATACCCTATGCCAAATGCTAGATATGTGTTGGTACCCTAACCCTAACCTACCACACTATAAAAGAACTGTATGCCAAACGCTAGATATACCCCAGATAACGTTTGGCATAGGGTATCCAAAAATCAGGGGTTTGTGGTAGACTGTCTTGGACTGCACAGTATTTTCAGTTATGTTATTTGAGGACCTCGAGGTTGGGTACTGACAAATATTAGGATGTTATTTATTACCTTTAACTTCATATCTGCAGTTTATAACTTTTTAATGGTAGTTTTCTTGCAGGAATGATAACATGGAGATCGAAAAAGCGGTTACTGTTTTTAAGCCTATTTTTGAAGATTTGTTCCTCTCCTCAAGCGAGAGTTCAGACAGTGACAGTGATGAAGAATGTGGATCTGTGGGCAGTATACACACTTCTGTAATTGCTGCAGCATTGACACATCTGCCAGAGGATCACCCAAAACAAGGGGATTATCTGAACCTGATCCATCAGTATTCAGACCGTGACTTTTGGCGTCACTTCCGTGTTACCAGATCGAGTTTTGATGTGATAGTGAATTTCTTGGATTCCAAGAAAGTCAGATCTGAGGTTTGCTACCATGGTGGTTTTGCACCTATGTCTGTAAAAGAAATGACGTATATTACCCTGCAGTACTTAGGAAATCAGGGATCAATACGTCTTTTAGCAGATAAATTTGGCAGAACAGAGTCAAGCATTTGGAAAGCTGTTGACATTGTCTGTCTCTGCTTGTTTGACAACCAAGTGTCATTTATACAATGGCCAGATGATCTTGCTAAAGTGGAAGCAGAGTTTAGAAGTAGGGGTGGCTTCCCAGGAACTGTGGGTGCTATTGATGGGACGCATGTGCGAATCCATGCTCCTGCACATGACCAAAAAGCTTACCTAAACTATAAGAAATTCCACAGCATAGTGCTGATGGCGATTGCACTTCCAGACAAAAGTTTTGCATCAGTTTTCACAGGTTTTCCAGGAAGCAACCATGATTCCTATGTTTTCCAGAGGTCATCTCTGTGTGGAATGCTGACGAGCAATCCAAATGCACTCTTTGATAGTACCAAATATCATATTGTGGGGGATTCAGCATTTCCTCTGCATCCATGGATGCTGACTCCATACAAAAGAGGAAGACAGATATTGTCTGCTTCCCATAAGAGGTACAACAATAAGCATTCAACTACAAGAACAATTGTAGAGCAGACCTTCGGAGATTTGTTTAACAGATTCCGCCGTTGTAATGATATCCAGGCCACAGTGCAGAAATGTGTCAGAATAGTTTCAGCTTCATGTGTGATACATAACCTGTGTATACGGAATGGGGACTTTTGTCAAGAAACTGCCCTGAGTGCTCAGGTTTATACAAGCTTGAACCCGATTCCTAGGGCTGTGCTTCAGAATCCCTCAGTATGCGGTGTTGCCAAGCGTGACAGGGTAAGAGCAGCTTTGTAGGACTAATTTTGCACCAAAGTGTTTGTAACTGTTCTTTTTCATACATAAATGAGCTAAAAGCTTTACTAGTAAGAATACTTTTGCATCTTTTTTATTTGGTTTCCACTTTCTGCCAATGGAAAGTGGAAACCAAACACCAACAACATATATGCTTCAGCTTCGTCGATTTTTTTTCTCCATGTTGACTGGCATAGAAGTGAATCCACTGGTCAATTTCACTTGTACAAAATGTGGTTGACTGATCATATGACAGCAACGAAAACGTGATATTCTCAATTGGGATACTTCGAAATATAGGCCTATTTGACTCCACTAATCGTATAAGTCAGCTGAAATTTATTGTAGCAATAGTTGTGCACTTCTTAAGGCTCAAGCTATAAGAACGAACCTTCAAGCATGGATAGATTGCAAGGACCGAAAAAATACGGGAATGAATCTCAGCCGATTTGTGCATTCAGTGTAGTCAAATGCCATTATTGTTTCTGCAAACTCTTGGTACCACAATTCCTTGTAGTTAGGCTACCTGCCCTCTTTTCCAAGTAAGATCACGTCTGATCCAAAGAATTTAATTTATCTCAACCCATTCTCTCATAAAGCTCTGTTCAAAGGAGAAGGAAACAACATCATCTGCTAATACAGTACTGCAAATGATGGGTACAATTTTTCTCTTTATTAATTTTCAGCTCTAAGCTAATATACAGGGGCGGTTTGAAGTACTTAGGCATGGGGGACGAGGCGACCTCAAAACGTATGACTGGCCTATGCCTGGCAATTATACCGATTAGAAACAGTAGACAACACCACAGGAATTTCAAGAAATACCAACACCATTTTTTAAAAGGTTAGGCAAAAGAAAATAAAGAACAGGAATTCCAGCATGCCGTTCTATTCAGCTTTCACTGGAGAGAGCGAAGTCCTGACCAGCTTCTAACGAATGTACTCGAGACAAACTTAAATCGAGTGCCGCAGGCGAAGTTTTTTTAATCCGCATTTTTTTTTCTGGCAAATTCAACAACTTACCGGACGGATTCCTTCCACTAAATGCAGAATAAGCTACTATGAACGGCGCCGCAGGCGATATTTTTGGAAACCAGAGCCTTTTTTGGGTTAAAAACGAAAGTAAGGGCTGCCTATTATATCACAGATCTGTCCGTCTGTCTGTGACCCCTAACTCCCAAACGGTGTGGCATACTTTGCCCTAAGATGGTACATGGCAGTTCTTCCATCCGACCGTTTCCGAAAACCAGAATAGAATAAAATAGTTACAAAGTAGATTTGTTTTAAAGTTAAAGTGGCAGAAAAGGGTGCATTCATCAGGCCCATCATTATTACGGTGCTTACAAAGCCAATTATGTTCAAACATTAGCCCGCACAGAATTTAGTGTTAAAGCCTTGCAAGTGGTATAAGAAATAGTAAATAAAATGGGTAATAAAATTACAGTACGTAACTAATTCTTTATTCAGGTATATATGGAATGAACACTCTTGAACAAAGCACACACTAAACCACACAAAAAACATGAAAATCAGAAAACTACCTAATCAGACTCACTGCTTGAAGCTCTCTTTCTTTTCTTTGACCCAGATTTGTTGTCCTTAGAAAAAAGGTCTTTCATAAAGGACATATATTCCCTGGCAACTGCCATCTTGTCATCATGTCTTTTCTTTTTGGATTCTTCTTTTTCTAATTCTCTTTTCACTTTTTCTTCATGCATCTTTTTCTTTTCTTCCTGCTCTTCCTTTTTCCCTTTCTCAATTTCTATGATCATGTTCGTGAGCTTTTCAAACTGAGAAGCCTTCGATGGCTTTCTCTTTTGGGAACTACCAGGCTTCATCATGTCTGATGAAGCACTGGTATCCTGATCATCATCTGCAAATTCCGGGGGCAAAATGTCATCATCTTCGACGCGGCTGCTCGTTCTTGGCAAAGGACTAGAAGGCTTGACCTTCTGATTTTTTACGAAATTACCTTTCGTCATTCGTTGGGGCTTCTGTTCCTTCAGCATCGAGTCGCCAATGTAGGTGGGATGCACACTTGCACCTGTGCCTATGATGGCCCTGATTTCTTCGGAAAATGGGGGTTCAGTTTCCAGAATGTCTGCCCCCGAACCTGTTTGTTCACAATCACGCACAAATGCTTTATAGGCGCGGAACATGTTGTGCCACTTGGTTTCGCACTTAGACCCAGGTTTATTGCCCAGATCATAGGTCTCTGAGAGCTCTTGTCCTATTTTGGCCCATAATTCCTTCTTTGTAGTTTTGTCGTCGTTTAGCAGCCCCCAGTTTTCTTTAACTTTCTCCAAAAACACTTTAGTGGCTTGCTCATCAGCGTTTCTCTGAAATGTAGTTTTCCTCCCAGTCCACGGAGTGATTTTTTTTGAACGTCCAGTGGTGTCTGTGCTCTCCTTTGTGGATGTAGACGATGTTCCTTTTCCACCTCCCTTAATGGAAACCGCCCCATCAGAAGGTACTACTGACAGTCCTTCTGCAGCTTCCTTTGTGTAACTGTACACTATCTCATCTGAATCTCCTAGAAAACAAAAGAATTAACACAAAATATCCATGCTATAGCCTAGTTCCAAAATTTCCCCAAACTGTGTATCGTAAATACTCCACCTTTAGGTACAGTTTGTTGGAATAAACCTTTATTTTTTCACTTAACATGAAAGCCTTTAGTTCACACAGAAACGTAAATCTCAGTAAATTAAGCAGTTGGCTGACAGTCCTCTGCAAACTTTGCACCAACCCAATAAGATACTGATGATTTTAGTGAAGTCCAGAAATCAACCAATCAGAATTATTCTACAGTGGGTAGGTCAGGGTAGACCAGTCTAGTACACTAAGCCCTTTTTTATAACCATGCTCGAATGCTGGGGCATGCTTGCAGGGGTGAGCATGGTGCTCACACGTATGTGCGCCCCTTATTCCCTAAGGGATACCAGTATACACCACTTTGGCAATTAGACAAGTCAGCATTTTATTTTGACTTTGACAATGCTGTATACTGATACCCCTCTGGGGAATAAGGGATACACATACGTGTGAGCACCACGCTCACCCCTACCAAGTTTGTGGTGGACTGCTCAGGTGCCCCTAAAATCCCTGAATTATCTACTTTGGCTAACTGGTGTTTGACTTTTTGACACAGCAAGTGGTATGAAATGGCACTGTTCAAAGTTATAACTTCAAAGAAGATACCTCTGCTGTAATGTTGGCTAAACATTACATACCTATCTGGTGATATAGTAGAGTTCCATCTGTATGGTAGTCTCTGAATTTCCAAAGGTTACTCATTTCGAAAAGAATTTGTCTGTGAAAAGTGGTTCCTTTACTTTTTTTCCATCTGAATAATTTGCAGTTTTGTTCAACAGTGCTCCCGGACCACTGTTGAACAAACCGATGGTCTTGAGCTCCACTCTGACGTCACACGTTCAAGGAAGGAAGGTGATACGACGTAGGCTATAGGGTAAACCATATGCTGAATCCATACTCGAATATTTTATAGCGCAAAACGGATATCTCAATATATCTGAACTTGTTGAAATTCAGCTGGCGTATCCGGTTTGCACCATCAAGGCGTATCCGGTTTGCACCGTCAAATGCGATCTTGGTCTTCTCCGATTATTACCATTGGCCCTAACTGTTTGTAGCCTAAGAGTTAAAAGTAAAAATGTTTAAGAAGTCTGTTGAAGACCGGATATCGACAATATCGAATTGTCGGGAGCAAATATTAAAATTTTGGGATCCCATCGGAACCTTTTGGTCTTGTTATTTATTAGAATTTAATACCGGCCAACTAGGGTCGCTATACCTAACAAAAGAACACTTTTGTAAGCTAAGGTACAATTTTAATAGCAAATATAAATAAACCTGGTGTTTCTCAAAAGAATCAGACTTGCCAGTGGCATAAAAAACGACGCTTCACTAATTCTGATGGGTTTGTAAAAATTATTAAAACAATTCTAGCCTAAGGCATTTTAGAGACAAAAAAATTGTAAAACCTAGAATATACCAACTCCCCCCATTTCAGCAAAATGGGAAGAGAGAATAGACAATAGAACGTTCCTGGACTCTCAAGAGTCTATTCTGGAGCGAAAAAGAAGCTGATCTACTGACTTCAGAGTCAGATGGGAGTTTTTCACCAACAAACACAGCCGAGGCACTACACTTCCAGGGAAAACCGTGCAACCACCGGAGGGAGTCGTTGTACAGAACAGCTTTTGCAACCTACAGTTATTTCCGGTAAGCCTTTTGCAGTGGAAGTGCAAAAGTGGAAGCAGAATACGGCGACGCAATTGCAGCAAAGTAAACGGTTGACAGAGAGAATGCCGGAAGCCGTTTCAGATCTCCAGCTGCAAACGTTGATAAGCACGACCTGTCGCGCTGTAGAGGTATCACGAAAATGCCAATTAGAGTCTTCTACAAGAAGCGGACGAGAGCTTCTGTTGATAGGCTTAAGTAAAGATGAGATTTGCTCTTCTGGATCTCGTCATCCGAGTACAGCCCCTGACAGAGGTTCAAAACTACATCCTTCGGAATATAATCCATTTTGTTATGAAGCAAAGAAGTTCATCCAGAATATTCTTGTCCGTTCCCATATTTGGCTGAAAGCGACAAAAACAAAATTGTGGCACTGACTTTCTTAAAGAACAAGGCCTTCTTCCAGCTAACGCAGCTACAAGCAGGATGCAAACAAATCGATTCCAAAATCTATGAACATTCAGCAATTGAACTCAATCACTGACAGGTATTTACCATGTCGAATGAATGAACCTGAATCTGGTTACATACAGAACATTGACTGCAAATTACATCGTAGCCTTTTCGTATCAGAACATCAGATCTCACATTAGCCGATAAGGGAGGAAACGGAGGAAATTTGTTCGTAAGGGTAGCCCATGACCTCCATAGGCGTGTAAACAAGTTTGAGTTGGCTTGATCGATCGCCTACCCTGTGTAGATATCAGCATACAGTTTGATGAGAAGATCCTTAGGTATTCAAGCACCAAGCCGAGCAACAAAGAAGCAACCTAGCTCGTTTATGACAACTTCTGTTATATATGAACTGGCAATAACAGAGAACTAAGTTTTACTCGCAACGGGGTTTTTAAGCCCACACAAACATCATAGGGCAACAGCCAGGTGAACAACATTAATTGAACAGCAGCTGAATACATGACGACAACAGCGGTATAGGATTACGCGGCTCTGATTGTTCACTAGCCAAGTGAAAATAAATAAATGAGAGCTGTGGATACTGTACTAATTAATACTTAACTGTGTGATAAAGAAAATAAATAGTTTTTAAATGGACCACATACTAAACTTACTTGTACTTGTAACGGGACCAGACGATTGCCGCCTCACCCGGCGTCCAAGAGTTCCCGAATGGTGGTGTCCCAGTTGCCTCTATCTTGCGCCAGGTCCTGGGTGAAAGCTAGCCAGCAGTTGTCCCATCTTCTGCCGAAGCGGCGGAAAGAGCGATCGGACAGCCGTTTTATATATGCAAACTTTAGTTTTTGCTTCCCTCCACTCCCCCAAAGTGCCCGAATTGGCTCGGTTATGTCTCTAGTGTTTGCTGGATGTCTTCCCACCAAGTTTCATCTTGATCCCTCGACTCATAGCGTTTACCAAGATTTCCGGTTGCCCCCTCCAGCTCCCCTCGAAAGTCACCAGATCCGGTCCGGATTTCAAGTTGGTCGTCTGAGGCACGAGGTCTTTCCAAATATCAAGTTTCATTAAGATCCGATCACCCGTTCAAAAGTTATAAATACCTCAAGATTCCGGATTCCCCCTCCCTCCACTGCCCCCAACAGTGCCCGAATAGGCTCGGTTATCTTAATGATGTATCTATTGTTTGCTAGGTGTCTTCCCACATAGTTTCATCTCGATCCCACCACTCATAGCGTTTCCAAAGAGTTCCGGTTGCCCCCTCCAACACCCCCGCCCCCCCAGAAAAAAATCACCGGATCCGGTCGGGATTTTAAGTGGGTCGTTTGAGGCATGAGGTCTTTCTAAATATCAAGTTTCAGCGAGATCCGATCACTCGTTCAAAAGTTATAAATACCTCAAGATTCCGGATTCCGCCTCCCTCCAGTCCCCCCACGGTGTATCGTCCTAGCTTTTGTGGAAGTGCCCGAACTAGCAAAACCTGGACAGACCGAGGGTCGGACAGAAATTGCGATCGCTATATGGCACTTGGCCGAAGGGCAAGTGCCATAAAAATGTGTCATAATCGACTTATAGAACGGGACTCCGTCTTTGTTTACAAACTTTGACGCCTTCAAACTCTTACTTCCATGGAATCTCTTTTGAAAAAATAGAATTAGACGGTTAAGAAATAGCAAATGAACATTTCCAGAATGGTGATAAAACGCCGATAATTTAATTTTAAAGTTGAAAGTCCTATGCTTCCTAATGTTAATTTTTTTTTTTTTTTGGTAAAAAAAAACTAACCAGCCAAGTTTTTCTCCAGCCAATGGTAAAAGTGCTAAGAGTACGTTCAGACGCATCGGAAAATTATAAAATACCGTTCGATACCAAGGGAAAACCGATGGGTTTTACGTTTTATCCCATCGGGTTTTGAGCTTGGATTTTTTTCAAGCTTTCCGAGCCAGCCGTCGGTTATCCTATGAAAAGCACTTTTACCGGCAAATCTTTTTAAAAAAGGAAAATCATGGCAATTGTTAACCATCCAAATGTTCAAAACCTCATCGTTCGGGTCGAGGACAGCCCCTATCTCTATGATACTTCAGACCCTTCTTACAAAAACAACAAAAAGAAAGATGACAAATGGAAAGAAATTTCAGTTGCATTGGGTGAAACAGGTTAGTTTCCATTTTGATATTCGAATTTTCTGAGGTGTTTTTTTGACAGCTACGCTCTGCTAGAGCAGTCAACCACAAATCCCTGAGTTTGGATACCCTATGCTATGCCAATTATTGGGTATATCTAGCATTTGGCATACCCTATGCCTAAAGCTGGATACCCTATGCCAAACGCTTGAATCCTTTTGGTAAGCTAACCCTGACGTACTCCAACATAAAAGAATTCTGATTGGTTGAATTTCTGAGCTTCATTTTACTTTATAAAGCATTCACCATTTGGCATAGTGTACTCAGAGTTAGAAGATATACTTGGTTGGATGACAAATTACCGGCTAACAACACTTTATATACGAAGGTCGTCAATATTTGAAGTACCAGCAAATCATAGGTCATTGATACGAATCTTATTTTAAGGCCTAGTGTATGATGAGTGGTTGATAGCCTACTGTGATTTCTGCAAAGTCTGCAAATTTATCAGCGAAAACATTTAGGTCCATTGGGCTGGAAAGATCTATCCTGTATTAGTCCATATGCTCTATTTTGTTTGTCAAGGGAACACATTTTTTTAATTTTGTAGATAAGTGGTGCAAGAGGACCTGGCTGTATTTAAAGCACAGCTCTTACTAGAAATGGTATTGCCACACTATTATGTCCTGGAAATAATGTTTTTCAGAAATACCCATACTTGCCCCGTTAAATTAGGGATTTGGCTGTTAGAGCTTTCCGACGCTGGCCGTAGTAGGCGATCGAAATCTCCGATGTTGTCGCGTGAAATTTAAAACAAGCGCACAACGCGGAAAAAAATCAAGAAAAATCAATGAGTTGTAAAACTATCAGAAAATGCAATCTTCAGGGCTGTGAAAGCACTAATCCTGGTGTTCCAGTGTTCTGTGTACCTCGCAGAGGTTTTGAAGAGTGGAAAAATGTTGTGCATCATTGTTTCAACTCACCAAACTCCCTGTGACAGACATCCTTCACAGTTCCACATGCTGTCCACATGGACAGAGGGCCACAGAGTTTGTGGATTGCACTTCAGAACTTGAAATTCTCAACCACAAATTCTGTGAGAAGCTATTCTCTGCTGACAGGCTGTGTTTTTTTTAAATGTGATGAGGTGTAAAATGTGACGAGGTGGGTAATGCCCTGCCAGCTAGGATATGTGGCCCTCCAGGCATTATCAGTTTTGAATATCTGCATACTATAGGCAAGCTACTTTTTCTAAATTTTTTTAGCGTGGTTGTTACATACTTAGTAACTTGCCGAAAAAATGAAGAAGGACCTGTTATACTTAGAACGCAAATGTAACCTTCTTCCCTGTTGACCCCTGCAACAGCAAATCACAGATTCTCGGAATTGCCATATTTTGCAATTTTTTATACATAAAATGCTGGCTCCTGGTAATCCTTAGATACTTTTAAGCACAAACAACAATCTGCAAAGATGGAACAGCATACTTTGAGGGAGCTGCAAAATTAATTTTAATGCCTTCTGGCTTAAGTGGAAAACATTGAAATTAGCTATACTGGTTCCTTTCCATTTCACAGCAGTTGTAAACTTTGAAGTCCTCATAACAGACAAGAAACATCCTGCTTCCCATAAGATTTTCAGATCATATGCCTGTCGTGAGTTTTCAAACAGCACCTTTCAGGTTTCCGAATGCTCGGTTAGGAAAACTATTTGTTCGAGCAACTAGTTTATCTACGAATTGGGCTTTTCTAAGAAAGAAGATTTGGGTATAGATGCATGACCAACTGGAAGCAGACATTTCACACTACTAGTATTATTATATAGCCAGATTTTGCATAGATATTTACAACCAGATAATGTTATGGTTGGAGGACAAAAATAAGTATGAGGATATTCTGCTGTGTGCAGAGGTTTTTACTACCCAACGTTTGCCTTTTTTGTATTCCAATTGTTTTGAAGTTTAATCTTATATTTTAGAACTACTGGAAGCTTGGATAATGAAGAGGATATCATTACCGTAGAGTGTACTGGGGAAGAATCCGAAAGTGAAAGTGATATTGAACACCTGGTAGACACACCAGAAGCGGCAGGAGGTTACAATCAAGTTCCAGTAACACATGTTGGCCAGTGAAAGAGAAAAAAAAGAACCGAAGTATCAAGGCCCATAGAGAGATTGCACCCTGCCCGATGAAAACGTATATTAGCTACATAATCATCACGGGATCATAACAACAAAATTTAACATTAAGAGGTCTAGGACTTTCAACTTTGAAATTCAATTATAGGCGTTTTATCATGATTCTGAGCCAGGGACTTGCTGGAAAGTTAATCGGGCTATTCCTTTATCGTATTATTCTAATTTTGCAAAAGAGTTTCCATGGAAGTAAGAACTTGAAGGCTTCAAAGTGTGAACAAAAAAAAAGGAGGCTCAAACCTATTGGTCGACGATGACGTAGATCTGAAACAAGAGCTACGCGCTCGTATGGCACTTGTTACGAGTAGGCACGTAGGCAAGAAAGAAGATGAGATCAACAAAATACCCCCTTCAACCTCCGAAGATCGGACCTAGAAATAGGTCCCGTCATCGCCTCGGATCATCTACAGCAAATGTCAGGGCACTATATTTCCGGTACTTGTCCCCCTCGGCCGAATCTGGTCCAGACACATAAAATGATCACCTAAAGCATCTTCTCTTACCGGCTATCATGTTTCGCTTGAGTCTGAGCATTTTTCGCGAAAATACGGTACTCCCCCCCCCCCACCTTGTTCTGATCCGGCCCGGACCCTAAGCTATGTCCTCTAGGGAACATCGTATCTCTACTCTTAAAGCTTCATTCAAATCCCTCCACTCGTTTGACCCCTATGCGAGCTACAAAATTTCCGGGACTCCCCCTACAACTTCCCACACTGTGGCCAAATACGACTAGGACACATAGACGTCGTATCCCTGACATCTCTTCTTCTCACTTCTCCAATCGAAGCATATCTACAAATCTCCGGTTTCCGGTTCATCCTCCTCCTACCCTGGCCGGATCCAGTCTGAACCGTAAACAAGACCAAAGGTTTCGATGGGATCCCAAAAATTCAATATCTGATCCAGACAACTGGGCCTTGTCTTAGTCAGATCCAGTCATCGCCAGACTCCTTGAACATTTTTACGATTAAAATTCAGAAACAGATTAGGGCCAAATAGCTAATCATCTGAGAAAAACTTCCTGCCACTACCACCAATTTCCCGATTTCGGCCAAACTCCAGAACTAATTGTCCGTCGAAAAAAAGAAAGCTAAAAAATGAACTCAGGGTATCTTCTTTCCCCAATAATGAACATCTAATCTACTTCAAATAAAAATTTAACTAATAACAAATTTTCCGACTCCAGCCGGATTCCGGTCGAACTATATGTCTGGTTAAAATATGATTGTCACACATGGATTCAGCATCTCTTCTTACACCTAAATCGGTTATCTAATAAACTAGAAATAAAAAAACTTTAGCTTCTACCAATTTTCCGGTTTTAGCCGGATTCCGGGCAAACTAGATGTCCGGATAGAAAATTGTTTTCACATAAGTGTTCAGCATGCCTTCTTGCCCTAAATCGAACATCTAATCAACTTCAACTTTTAATTTTAACAAACTTTACGGTTTGGGCCGGATTCCGGGCGAACTACTTGTCCGTCGAGAAAATGGTTTTCACCATTGTCTTCAGCATGTCTTCCTACCCCTATATCGAACATCTAATCAACTGAAAATAAAACTTTTACTTTTAACAAACTTTCCGGTTTTCGCCGGATTCCGGGCGAACTACATGGCAAAATGATTCTCACCATCGTGTTCAGCATATCTTCTTACCCCATAATCGACTATCAAATTAGCTGTTTCAAAATATTTTGTTTGCCCCTTAATTTGAAACCCCTCCCCCACCCCTAAATGTATGGCTACAAAGCCCATCTACGAACTTGACTGGTCCAACGACCAAACGAATCCTCACACTAAGTTTCATCAAAATATCTCATTCCGTTATCGTGCTTACAGACGGACGAACGGACAACTTTTCGATGTCATAGGTATCCCTCCACTTACGTTTTGGGATCCCAAAACCAACCTAGGTCTCATAAAATCCGTATTGTCAAAGTTTCATTCCGTTCGGTCAAATCGTTAGGTTTTTGTGCATGTCACCGAGTTTTCCAGACCCTCTCCCCCTCCAACTCCTATAACCATTGCCGCATGTGGTTAAAACATGTCTTGCCTGTCTAGGTCATCAGTTCTTATCACCAGAAAAGTTTTACTCGAGTCGGGCCACCCGTTCAGAACCTACAGAAATCAGTAATCTTCGAATTCCTTTCCCTCGAAAATGGTGGAATAAAAAAAACGAAAGTTTCTCTCAGGCATTGTGTCAGGTCCTAAATTCTATTTGGTTGGGTCGCTAATATGCCTGCCAAGTTTGATTGTCCTTAGCACATCTGAAAGTATCCTTATTCGTGATCACCGAATTCTGGGAAACCCCCTCCAACTCCCCCCAAAGAGCCCCGATATGGTCTAGTTCTGTCAAGAACGTATCTATGGTTTATGTTTGTTCTTCCCGCCAGATTCCATCCCGATCCCTCGACGCTAAGCCTTTCACGAAAATATTCGGTGCCCCCAGCGACTCCCCCCACAGGTATCGGATCCTGTCTGGACTTGACATGGACTATTTGAGAGTCCAGTTTCATCGTCTTATTACATCAGGAAATACCATACTCGTGGGAGTATGGTCGAATCGGTTCGGTTATGTCAACGATGTATCTAGTGTTTGCTTGGTGTCTTCCCACGAAGTTGTATTTTGATCCCTCCACTCATGGCGTTTCCCAAGATTTCCGGTTGCCCCCTATCGCTCCCCCGAACGTCACCGGATCCGGTCCTGATTTCAAGTTGGTCGTCTGAGGCACGAGGTCTTTCCAAATATCATGTTTCATTAAGATCTTATCACCCGTTCAAAAGTTATAAATACCTTAAGATTCCGGATTCCCCCACCCTCCACTCCCCCACTGTGCCCGAATCGGCTCGGTTATGTCAACGATGTATCTAGTGTTTGATGGGTGTCTTCCCACCAAGTTTCATCTTGATCCCTCGACTCATAGCGTTTATCAAGATTTCCGGTTGCCCCCTCCAGCTCCACCCGAAAGTCACCAGATCCGGTCCGGATTTCAAGTTGGTCGTCTGAGGCAGGAGGTCTTTCCGAATATCAAGTTTCATTAAGATCTGATCACCCGTTCAGAAGTTATAAATACCTCAAGATTCCGGATTCCCCCTCACTCCACTGCCCCCACAGCTCCCGAATCGGCTCGGTTATCTCAATGATGTATCTATTGTTTGCTAGGTGTCTTCCCACCAAATTTCATCTCGATCCCTCCACTCAATTTCCGGTTGCCCCCTCCAGCTCCCTCCAAAAGTCACCGGATCCGGTCCGAATTTTAAGTGGGTCGTCTGAGGCATTAGATCTTTCTAAATATCAAGTTTCATCGAGATCCGACCACCCGTTCAAAAGTTTTAAATACCTCAAGATTCCGGATTCCCCCTCCTTCCACTCCCCCCATGGTGCTCGGATGGGGGAAGTGACAATTTCCAACTTGATCATTTGGGGTCCCTGATATACCTGCCAAGTTTTATCATCCTAGCTTTCGTGGAAGTGCTCGAACTAGCAAAACCTGGACAGACCGACGGACGGACAGAAATTGCGATCGCTATATGGCACTTGGCCGAAGGGTAAGTGCCATAAAAATGTGTCATTATCGACTAATAGAACGGGACTCCGTCTTTGTTTACAAACTTTGACGCCTTCAAACTCTTACTTCCATGGAAACTCTTTTGAAAAAATAGAATTATATGGTTAAGAAATAGCAAATGAATATTTCCAGCAGGTCCCTGGTGCAATTACAAAAAAAAAGAAAATCAAATTTTAGTTTGGAGTGGATCCCACCTAATCAGACCACGAGGAATTCAATGGTAAAATTATAATTTTTCTAAGAGGCTTAGTTTCTTAGATCTCACCTAGTATCTACACAAGTTCTCAACTTTATTTTCGGGCTTTTCCTAGTATATACACATTATAAATTTGCATTTTCTCCGAAACTTGGTATCTGCCAAACCTACGCTCCACCAGCAACAAAATCGCCAACATCATCACTTTATTGTTTCCAAAGCTACATTAGTTTGCTGAACGTATACGAAAAAGAAGCAGCTTTAAAAAACAACATTTTCGCGTTTTTCTCGGAAGCTACTCAGGTGCAGATACTAGGTTTTATCGACGGACAGCCGCATAGCCCACGAGCAATCGCTACTTAAATAGTTGAAAAGCACTCCCGATTTCCTTTTCCACACTTCCGCAATGTTCCCATTACCACTTACACCATCTAAACATTCCGCAACAATATTCTTTGAACTAGAAGTACAACGGACCTTAGCCCAAAAATCCCTAACATTTAAAAACGACTTTGCAAGGCTCTCAGCCCTCAATAATATCTCATTCTTTCTGCAAGACTTTAGTCTTTTTTTTAAATTCAACCTCGTAGATTTCATAAGCGCAAATACTGGCCCACAAACCGGTTTATATGCAACCCAACTAAAAAAGCAGACCGAGACAAATTATACAGTTCACTCCAGTGGAAATTCCAACCAGGAATAGGCTTAAAACCTTGTCTGCCCTTGTGCGCTGCTGTAGAAGGTATGGTGGAACGAGCAGGAAAAAGTAATACATTGATAAAGTCGAGACACATATGACTGATACAAACTTGGTGATTGGCAATATTGCAGAACGGGTCTTGACAAGCCATTGCTTAACTTGAAAAATCCAGCTCATCCAGACCTTGTTTAGTAAGAACAAGGTATTGCAGAGGATCCTCTTGGCTTGCCGATATCCAATCTATATGGCTGGTCGCGGGTTCAAACTGAATGGTGGGATGCAGCGTATGTAGGATATTCAGGTGAAACTCAATCAGTAAATGATGAGGACCAAATGCGCACAGAACACTCATATGGTCTACTGAAGCGTTACAAGATTGAGACGTTAAAACCTGATCAAGCCAAGAAGTTACACCTGTTTGCGACTCACCAACGTAAGTGAAAGTGCTTGCAGGCAAATTACAGACATCCGATATAATTAATGTATACGAATTTGCCAAATCACGTAGATCCATGTAATAAGATGAGGAAACAAGCTCGCTGACATTAGCGTTCCAGTCACCCATAATGATCAGATCCGTATACTGTAGACACTCAATAAAAAACAAGAGCTACGAGCTCATATGGCACTTGTTACGAGTAGGCACGGCTCGGTTATGTCAATGATAGATCTAGTGTTTGCTAGGTGTCTTGTTTCATCTAGATCCCTCCACTCATAGCGTTTTCCAATATTTCCGGTTCTCCCCTCCAGCTCCCCCCAAAAGTCACCGGATCCGGTCCGGATTTTAAGTGGGTTGTCTGAGGCATGAGGTCTTTCCAAATATCAAGTTTCATCGAGATCCGGTCACCCGTTCAAAAGTTATAAATACCTCAAGATTCCGGATTCCCCCTCCCTCCACTCCCCCAACAGTGCCCGAACCGGCCCGGTTATGTCAATGATGTATCTTCACACCAAGTTTCATCTCGATCCCTCCACTCACAGCGTTTCCCAAGATTTCCGGTTGCCCCCTCCAGCTCCCCCCAAAAGTCACCGGATCCGGTCCGGATTTTAAGTGGGTCGTCTGAGGCTCGTTCCAAATATCAAGTTTCATCGAGATCCGGTCACCCGTTAAAAAGTTATAAATACCTCAATATTCCGGATTCCCCTCCCTCCACTCCCCCGACAGTGCCCGAATCGGCTCGGTCATGTCAATGATGTATCTAGTGTTTACTAGGTGTCTTCCCACCAAGTTTCATCTCGACCCCTTCACTCATAGCGTTTCCCAAGATTTCCGGTTGCCTCCTCCAGCTCCCTCCAAAAGTCACCGGATCCGGTCCGGATTTTAAGTGGGTCGTCTGAGGCATGAGGTCTTTCCAAATATCAAGTTCCATCGAGATCCGATCACCCGTTCAAAAGTTATAAATACCTCAAGGTTCCGGATTCCCCCTCCCTCCACTCCCCCCCACAGTGCCCGAATCGGCTCGGTTATGTCAATGATGTATCTAGTGTTTGCTATGTGTCTTCCCACCAAGTTTCATCTCGATCCCTCCACTCATAGCGTTTCCCAAGATTTCCGGTTGCCCCCTCCAGCTCCCCCCAAAAGTCACCGGATCCGGTCCAGATTTTAAGTGGGTCGTCTGAGGCATGAGGTCGTTCCAAATATCAGGTTTCATCGAGATCCGATCACCCGTTCAAAAGTTATAAATACCTCAAGATTCCGGATTCCCCCTCCCTCCACTCCCCCCACAGTACCCGAATCGGCTCGGTTATGTCAATGATGTATCTAGTATTTGCTAGGTGTCTTCCCACCAAGTTTCATCTCGATCCCTCCACTCATAGCGTTTCCCAAGATTTCCGGTTGCCCCCTCCAGCTCCCCCCAAAAGTCACCGGATCCGGTCCGGATTTTAAGTACGTCGTCTGAGGCATGAGGTCTTTCCAAATATCAAGTTCCATCGAGATCCGATCACCCGTCCAAAAGTTATAAATACCTCAAGGTTCCGGATTCCCCCTCCCTCCACTCCCCCCACAGTGCCCGATTCGGCTCGGTTGTGTCAATGATGTATCTAGTGTTTGCTAGGTGTCTTCCCACCAAGTTTCATCTCGATCCCTCCACTCATAGCGTTTCCCAAGATTTCCGGTTGCCCCCTCCAGCTCCCCCCAAAAGTCACCGGATCCGGTCCGGATTTTAATTACGTCGTCTGAGGCATGAGGTCTTTCCAAATATCAAGTTCCATCGAGATCCGATCACCCGTTCAAAAGTTATAAATACCTCAAGGTTCCGGATTCCCCCTCCCTCCACTCCCCCCACAGTGCCCAATTCGGCTCGGTTGTGTCAATGATGTATCTAGTGTTTGCTAGGTGTCTTCCCACCAAGTTTCATCTCGATCCCTCCACTCATAGCGTTTCCCAAGATTTCCGGTTGCCCCCTCCAGCTCCCCCCAAAAGTCACCGGATCCGGTCCGGATTTTAAGTACGTCGTCTGAGGCATGAGGTCTTTCCAAATATCAAGTTCCATCGAGATCCGATCACCCGTTCAAAAGTTATAAATACCTCAAGGTTCCGGATTCCCCCTCCCTCCACTCCCCCCACAGTGCCCGATTCGGCTCGGTTGTGTCAATGATGTATCTAGTGTTTGCTAGGTGTCTTCCCACCAAGTTTCATCTCGATCCCTCCACTCATAGCGTTTCCCAAGATTTCCGGTTGCCCCCTCCAGCTCCCCCCAAAAGTCACCGGATCCGGTCCGGATTTTAAGTGGGTCGTCTGAGGCATGAGGTCGTTCCAAATATCAAGTTTCATCGAGATCCGATCACCCGTTCAAAAGTTAAAAATACCTCAAGATTCCAGATTCCCCCTCCCTCCACTCCCCCCACGGTGCTCGGATCGGGGAAGTGGCTATTTCCAACTTAATCATTTGGGGTCCCTGATACGCTTGCCAAGTTTTATCGTCCTAGCTTATCTGGAAGTGCCCGAACTAGCAAAACCTGGACAGACCGACAGACCGACGGACGGACAGAAATTGCGATCGCTATATGGCACTTGGCCGAAGGGCAAGTGCCATAAAAATCATTCCGGCTTGACGACCGGTTACACATAAAGCACATAAGCGCTTGAAAAACGGACACACACTATCTCTGCTCCAAAAGATTTTGAAAGAGTATTTCTGTGGTCAGTTAATTGATTGATTGATTGAAACAAATTTTTAGGATAACGGTAGACCTGTACCTTGGTGGTAAGTCAGACGCTAGTACGGCACAGGTGATATCAGGACACCACTATTTAGATACTTGTGTTGGTATGGGAATTGGAGTGTGGCTCCATCTCAGATTTATTTGAGATCCCTGGAAGATTAAGCCAGCCCTGTGGTTTCGGTATCTAAATGAAGACTCTGACGACATCTTTAAGGTTTGTAAAGTTTTTCGCACAAGTATGTTCGGTAAGTTGGTCGCCGCTCAGACGGAATCTGACCTTATACGATTGACAGTTTTCTCACGGACGAATCCAAGTTGTAACAAGAGCTACGAGCTCATATGGCACTTGTTACGAGTAGGCACGGCTCGGTTATGTCAATGATATATCTAGTGTTTGCTAGGTGTCTTCCCACCAAGTTTCATCTCGATCCCTCCACTCATAGCGTTTTCCAATATTTCCGGTTCTCCCCTCCAGCTCTCCCCAAAAGTCACCGGATCCGGTCCGGATTTTAAGTGGGTCGTCTGAGGCATGAGGTCTTTCCAAATATCAAGTTTCATCGAGATCCGGTCACCCGTTCAAAAGTTATAAATACCTCAAGATTCCGGATTCCCCCTCCCTCCACTCCCCCACAGTGCCCGAATTGGCTCGGTTATGTCAATGATGTATCTTCACACCATGTTTCATCTCGATCCCTCCACTCACAGCGTTTCCCAAGATTTCCGGTTGCCCCCTCCAGCTCCCCCCAAAAGTCACCGGATCCGATCCGGATTTTAAGTGGGTCGTCTGAGGCATGAGGCCGTTCCAAATATCAAGTTCCATCGAGATCCGGTCACCCGTTAAAAAGTTATAAATACCTCAAGATTCCGGATTCCCCTCCCTCCACTCCCCCGACAGTGCCAGAATCGGCTCGGTCATGTCAATGATGTATCTAGTGTTTACTAGGTGTCTTCCCACCAAGTTTCATCTCGATCCCTCCACTCATAGCGTTTCCCAAGATTTCCGGTTGCCCCCTCCGGCTCCCCCCAAAAGTCACCGGATCCGGTCCGGATTTTAAGTACGTCGTCTGAGGCATGAGGTCTTTCCAAATATCAATTTCCATCGAGATCCGATCACCCGTTCAAAAGTTATAAAAACCTCTAGGTTCCGGATTCCCCCTCCCTCCACTGCCCCCCACAGTGCCCGAATCGGCTCGGTTATGTCAATGATGTATCTAGTGTTTGCTAGGTGTCTTCCCACCAAGTTTCATCTCGATCCCTCCACTCATAGCATTTCCCAAGATTTCCGGTTGCCCCCTCCAGCTCCCCCCAAAAGTCACCGGATCCGGTCCGGATTTTAAGTGGGCGTCTGAGGCATGAGGTCGTTCCAAATATCAAGTTTCATCGAGATCCGATCACCCGTTCAAAAGTTATAAATACCTCAAGATTCCGGATTCCCCCTCCCTCCACTCCCCCCCCCCACAGTACCCGAATCGGCTCGGTTATTTTAATGATGTATCTAGTGTTTGCTAGGTGTCTTCCCACCAAGTTTCATCTCGATCCCTCCACTCATAGCGTTTCCCAAGATTTCCGGTTGCCCCCTCCAGCTCCCCCCCAAAAGTCACCGGATCCGGTCCGGATTTTAAGTACGTCGTCTGAGGCATGAGGTCTTTCCAAATATCAAGTTCCATCGAGATCCGATCACCCGTTCAAAAGTTATAAATACCTCAAGGTTCCGGATTCCCCTTCCCTCCACTCCCCCCACAGTGCCCGAATCGGCTCGGTTATGTCAATGATGTATCTAGTGTTTGCTAGGTGTCTTCCCACCAAGTTTCATCTCGATCCCTCCACTCATAGCGTTTCCCAAGATTTCCGGTTGCCCCCTCCAGCTCCCCCCCAAAAGTCACCGGGTCCGGTCCGGATTTTAAGTGGGTCGTCTGAGGCATGAGGTCGTTCCAAATATCAAGTTTCATCGAGATCCGATCACCCGTTCAAAAGTTAAAAATACCTCAAGATTCCGGATTCCCCCTCCCTCCATTCCCCCCACGGTGCTCGGATCGGGGAAGTGACTATTTCCAACTTAATCATTTGGGGTCCCTGATACGCTTGCCAAGTTTTATCGTCCTAGCTTATCTGGAAGTGCCCGAACTAGCAAAACCTGGACAGACCGACAGACCGACGGACGGACAGAAATTGCGATCGCTATATGGCACTTGGCCGAAGGGCAAGTGCCATAACTACAAAAATACACTACTGCCGACCTTTAGTTGCCAACCGTACATCCGATCGTCTTTAAGGTCGACGAAACTAGATTCAGCACCTAGTTTCGTCTTTTTGTATTTGAGCCGTTCATTGACCACAATAGAACGAAGCGATTCTGCAATTGAAAAATAAAGCTTATACTACGTTGAGGGCCGCCGCTTCTACGTGGTAACCGACCATGCTCCGCTGAAATTGTTAAATACCATGAAAAACGGCAACCCACGGGTTACCCGCTGGGACATGACACTCCAGGGCCTAGATACTGTGTTAAGTTCCCGCTTAGGTAGCGACCACGGGAAAGCTGACGCCTTTTCCCGGGCCTACACGGAGATATAGACCTTTTTCTTTGCAGTTCATCTAGCTAAGGAAACATAAGGACGCTACACCCGGCTTTGCGGAAAAGCCTCGACTTCAGTCGCCCTGAACTAGCTCGGACGACCACCAGGATGACAATCGCCTTCAGCCCCAGCTCCGGCGTGGTAGAGTGAAAATAATAAAAAATCATGACATTTCTTTTAAAGTGTCATGAATTAGAAAATTCTTGGAAACATAAGCGTTGACGTAACGTGCAGGTTTTTCTGGACGCGAGCACATGGAGACATTAAGAGTCTCTTGGAATCGTGTGAAGTTTGTAGAAAGCGGTAGGCTCGCGCTACCAATTTAAAGTGGTATCTTTGATGTTTATCTAGTGCTTTGATATTTTGTTTTCTGTGTGGTTGGAGATTGATGTAAAGGAGGGGGCTATGTCATGACGTGTCTCGTGACGTGTCATTCAAGTGCTATATATACCATGTTAGAATGAAAGAGCAGATAATAAAGTCGTCTCTCGGCTAGAGAACATTCAGGTTTCCACATGGTAATAGGCTAAGACAGACACATCTCGTCCTGGCCTCCGATTGCCTTCCTTGCCGATTGCTCCGAGTCTAGAGAACATTAGCTGAGAACAAGAGATAGCAAGCCGTAGTAAAGTGAAATTTAATATTTCTTTTAATTTCATTTCCATTGATTGTGAAGATTTGACCAAAACTCGGTAGAATATTTTCAAAGTTTTCTAGTATTTGAAACAGATAGACCTTGGAAAGGCAGGAGGGATTAACAGTCTGTTTGTAGAGCACCTAAAGTACGCATCTTACGAGAAATTGTCACTCCAAGAAAAAAACTCATCAATGAACTTCATAGGGTGAATGATAAAAGGCAAGGTTGCTGCTATAACCAGTTTTCGATGCGCTGTACGTGAACGTTCGACTAGTGCTTTAAAATGCGAGTTACGTGCACGATAGTTAACGTTCACTTGTTGATGATATATTGCTTATGAGTATAGTCTGCGGGGTACGTCTACGTCATACGTATTGGGCACGTCTGCCGAGGAGTTTGATCTTCTGTCCAATACTACACAAATTTGTCTGTTTTATCCTGTTCAGTACTGTTAACTTGAAATTTTGAAGGCGACTTCGTTCGAATAAAGGAATAAAACAGGGGTGTATAGTATCGCCAAAATTATTCTTTTTGTTTATTAACTCTGTAGTGGAATTTATGGTACATACTTCGGCCACTAATGTGAGGCTTGACATAATATATCTATGTATGTTGCTTTTAGCGGACGGTGTCACATTCTGGCTGACTCTACTAAATCTATAGGAGAAAAAAGTATGAAATTGGAATAGAATGTTAGGAAGACGGAAGTGATGGTTTCTAGGAAAGGTGGTAATGCGAAGAACGGGGATAGGTTAGATTATGCGGGGACGGAAATATAGAGAAAAGACGAATGGTTGTATGTAGGGTGTAAGATAAAACCAAAAGGTGGTTTTTGGGATCCCAAAATGTAAGTGGAGGGATTCCTATGACATCGCAAAAGTTGTCCGTCTGTAAGCACGATAACTCTCTAAGGGAACGAGATATTTTGATGAAACTTGGTGTGAGGATTCGTTGGGTCGTCGGACCAGTCAAGTTCGTAGATAGGCTTTGAAGCCCTAATTTAGGGGTGGGGGAGGGGGTTCAAATTAAGGGGAAAACAAAATATATTGAAACAGCTGATGTGATAGTCGATTATGGGGTAAGAAGACATGCTGAGGACGATGGTGAAAGCTATTTTGTCATCGAACGAGTAGTTCGCCCGGAATCCGGGCAAAACCGGAAAGTTTGTTACAAGTAACCAAAACCGGAAAGTTTGTTAAAATTAGAAGTTTTATTTAGAGTTGAGTAGACGTTCGATTTAGGGCAAGAAGACATGTCGAACATTTATGAGAAATTTTTTTTTACCAGGACGTGTAGTTCGCCCAGAATCCGGCGAAAATCGGAAAGTTGGTTAAAAGTAAAAGTTTAATCTCAAATTGATTAAATGTTTGATTTACCGGTAAGAACACATGCCGAACCACGATGGTGAAAATAATTTTCTCGCTGGACAACTAGTTCGCGCGGAATCCGGCCAAAACCGGAAAATTTGTTAAAAGCAATAGTTCGATTAGATGACAGATTAAGGGGTAAGAAGAGAGGCTGAGTCGGTTTATGACAATTTTTTTTTACCCGGACATATAATTATTCCGGAATCCGGTTGTAACCGGAGTTTTTTTAAGTCAAACTTTTATTCAAAGTTGTTTAGATGTTCTTTATAGGAATAAGGAGATTCGCTGGTTTTGTTTCTGTATTTTTTTGGCTGGATTAGTAGTTCGGTCGGAAATCGGCAGGAAGTCTCAGTTAGTATCGTCAAATTAGATATGGCTTATAGAGGTATTTCTGAACTTGGTTTTCTCTGATGATTAGCCTGTCCAAGGCTGGATCTGGCGAAGACAAGACTCGATTGTCTGAATCATAAGGTAAGTGGAACAGTTTGTAATAAACGGAAAGGCTTGTTCGAACTTAATTGTATAAAGGACTTTATAGGAAATAAGAGATTTTAAGGTTCAGAAAAGAAATTTTTCAATCGAGAGCACTTGCCACTATGCATTATGCTTCTGAGTTGTAGTTCTTCCATAAAAGCTGTAATTTAGAAAAGTTAGGGTAATTTAAAAGAGTGTTTGTTGTTAGTTGTAGGACTAATAGTTTCGTAGTGAAAGGAGACTTCGGACTAAATTCACTAAGAAACTATGGTTTAGTATGGTTATATCTAACCCTAATTAGTATGGTTAGATATTGGGAGAAATTAGTAAACCTGCTTTTGGTGTTAGTTGTAGGACCAGTAGTTTGGTAGTGAAAGGAGACTTAGGACTAAATTCACTAGAAAAGTATGGTTTAGTATGGTTATATCTAACCATAATTAGTATGGTTAGATATTGGGAGACACTAGTAAACCTGCTTAGAGTTGAAAGTGAAAGCGAAAGCAGCGTATCTGGATTCTTAAAGGGATCCGATCCGACAAAAGTATCATGGGCATGGCAGATTAAGAAAATTTTAGATGAGCGTGTTTTAGCGAAAGGTGGAATGAAGGACGGGGCAGGTTGTAGGATTAGGAGTGGTAGCTAAAGAAGTTTGTCAGGTATTGAAGGAGAAGGAAAATACAGAGTTGGCAAGGTTTTGTTCGTAGTTCAGTTTTTACGCAAGGGAAGGACGAGACAACCGGAAGAGGTATATAGGTGGTTTAAATGGGAGAACTGGTCCTTACTTCTGCCGTATGTGTGGAGATATGATGAAGATTTAGTCCATCTGACGTATACGTTTTGCGAGTTGGATAAGTTGAGGCATGAAATTTTTGTTTAGAACGGATGGTGAGAATGTTGAAGGGTGACTGATTTTTGGTGAATAAGAGTTTGGAAAGATTTTTCAAAGGCATGAGGCATCGTGAGAACTTCAGTTAAGGATTGTCGAGTTAATTTGTTTATGTAATGGGGTTTAGCATTTGGTTTCTTTGTTCGTTGTTTTTTTTCGCTGAGTATTTGTCTTGCCATGGTGTCAATCATTTCCTATATTCAAGAAACATCGGGTACCAAAGGTCTTGTCCACAGGAACTCGTTAAATGCGATGTCCTATTCGTCGGGTGATCGCCAGTTTAAGCAAGCATATCGATAGGAATATTCGGGTTCACTTGCAAAGTGTTGAACCGTGTATATTACGCAGATACCATTATCAGTTGTTTGGGACTGCGTTGGTGCATAAAAACTCTGTTCGGGGGCATTAAGGGCTTAACTTTTACTTCCTCCTACGTTTGCAGAAGCTGATCCGATTCGCGAGCATTTCACAGTCACTTGCTCAGAACAGATAGTTCACAAACGAAAAGCTACAGCTTCACTTGTAACTAGGCTACCGATAGACATCGATTAAACTTTTTTACTTTGTTTTTCAGAAAACTTGCAGGACAAATGTCCCGACGATTCGTTCCTCTCCAAGACGAGACCTTCAGAAAGAAAAGCTAAGAAATAGTGCTTTCTACAAGACATGTGCATGTAATTTTAAAGCCTATACAACTGCTATATAAAGACACAGTGATACCGAGAAAAACAAAGCATATGTGCTCACTAGCGTCGTCACTTAAAAAGAAGTCTGTGGGTGCCAAGAAACGTAGTTGCTAGAAAATTTCAGTTCTGATCTACAATCATCGATGATAGGCTGTTTCTTACTTTTTGTTTTCAGTACTGTTTTGCTCTTTGTACGAGTTTCCCTGCTGATGCGATAAATGCGACACTCTCAACAACTGCTATAGCAAACTCTACTGACTCCCGTATCTTTGTAGCGCTTCGGGGATGTTCGCGAATAATCCTATGCATTTGTTCTACGAACAAAAACGTAAAGCACTTCTGTCGCTAAAAAGTCTGCTTTTGAGGTCAGATAACAACCAGATCCAAATTCTTTTAACTTCAATTTTTCAACTCTAAATTCCTTTGTGAAAAAAAAATGCGAGTGACGAACATGTACTTCGTTGATTGTGTTACATATGTTGTTATATTTAATATGTATAGATGATATCTGTGTTCTCGCTGTATATATGGCTACTATGATTGAAGATTAAACAGGACCAACCGAGTTAAAGATATTATTCAAATGTATCTAAACTGTGCTTTTAACATAGTATTGAAATTTATTTACTTTTTCATACATACAAAAGATATGGTTAAGATATGGAGAAGGAATCCGGGAAAAATTTGGTTCGGTAGCCAGGGTTAGCTAAATAACTTGAGTCCTCATATAAAATTACAAGCAAGTACCCAACAAGCTTTTTTCTTTTTATTATCATTTTTTTTTACGAGATATTAAATGTGTTAAGTTTCTTTTAGCCTCAGAACCACTAGTAGGAAGTTCCCACCAGACATTGGTAATCAAGTACATACAGATGAGTTGCAATAATCACTTCATACTAATATTCTAGCATATAAATACGTAATGATGTTCCTAGCTTAAACAGGTGATACCATAACCATAAGAGGATCGAAAACATTAATTTTACTCATAGGAACGAAAAAAAATAGAACTTAACTGAACAATTCGAAACAATTCCAAACTATGCTGTAGGGTTTCAAGGATTTGGTCCTTCTTCTGCGAACTGATTTCTGGCCACTTTTAACTTCCCACTAACGAAAAATCTATGACGATTGGTCCATACGAGTTGTTCGCAGCTTTTCTTCAAATAACTCCATCTTAATTTTCTGGTACTTAACTTGCTTCTCCAGCTCCTCCGCAACAGACTTGACGTCGGCTACCGCATTTACTGCCTAATAATAAATTTCCAACTTAACAGATAAGAAGTATGTAGAGCTTTTCGTCTAATTAAAGGTGGTGTTACGTCGTCCGCCGGTTCCAGTGACAGGTCAATTTCCATACACACTATCACCAAGATATGTCTATTCCGTGCAACCGGCTTAACCGTGACCCAGAACAGTGTAGTCTTCCATTCCGGATGACACACACTTGAGAATTGCCATAATTTGATTAGTTTAGTATCAATGAAACTGACATGATTTAGGTGAACCTTGATCAGAACTTCTGGAAGTGTTGGCTGGACTTCTTTTCCAAATTCTTTGTTTAACTTTACATTCATGTAACAAATTTTCGTAACAACACGACATTATAGGATCTCAATTTAAATTAGCCTGGAAGCCGTCCGACCTCGCAACTGATCGTTTCGTTTCTGCTTACATGGATGCCAGCGTCTTTACAAAATAAGTAAGGTCTCGAACAAAGCCCCACAAATTCGTCACGAATTTTGATACCATGCCCGGATTTCAAAGTAAACTTTTTTCGCTTCCAGGCAAAAAAAGAACTATCGTAAAAGTAGTTTGGCTAGTGTTTAAAACGATGAAGCTGGGGAGACATATTAGAATTTTCTGAATCACGTCTGATTGAGCGAAATGGATAAATCAACTCAGTGCTTTTTTTTCAAATATATTTTGACCCCTCCTTTTAGTTATCTGACTTAATGTGTTTGATTTGTTTATATTATATTACAATTTACATTACAATTTAACTTCTATCAAATATAGGTCCTAAAAGCCTGAGCAGATGCAGGGTACGTCAAACTTTCTCGCTTTATTTAGAAGTAGACATGGATTAAGCCTAACTCGATCGGGTAGAATTCGCAAAGATGCGAAATGTCTCAATTTTCCTAAGCACATGGCGCAAATGCTTCCATCGATTAAACTGGTCCTACAAACTTGTGCAGATGCAGGCTAAGACCGGCTTTCCCGCTTCATTCAGGATTAAGCCTAAATCGACCTGTATAATTCGCAACGATAAGCAATACCTCGATTCTCCTAAGCACATGGTTTAAATAGATCAATCCACTGATCTAGGTAGGAGAAACGTCCTAGGAATAGCCCAAAAACGAAATGATGAGACAACCTACCATCCTCAAAGTCTTCATCTGCCCTGGATACTCCCCGACTCCAAAAGATGCGAACGTCCAAAGGCGCTTCAAAGCCCACTGGTTTGCAGAACATTGAACTTTACTGCGTAAGCTGTCAGAACATTTAACCTTCAAATAAGCAAAAATGTGAGGAATCATGACGACATCTGTACATCTCTCTAAGCTGTCAGAATTTTGATACTAGATAAAAATGTTGCCATGTGGTAAACGGTAGAACGAACATATCCCTCTGATATTTTATCAGTCTTAAAAACGTAACATAACGGTTATTTGTCTCAAAAGCTAACACTTTCAATGGAAAAAAAAGTATGTATTCTCATAAAGTCAAACACGAGTACGTCATTCACATTAGAGGAATTCTTTAAGCAACAGCTTAAAGAATTAGCTTTAAGCTATGGCTTATGCGTGTTCTTTCCTCCAAGTCCCATCCCGATCTCTCGACTCTTAAGCGTTTCACGAGATTTCCGGCACCAGCTCTACCACCCCCCGTTATCGGATTCGTTCCACATTTGAAATTCGGCATCTGAGACACTTGTTCTTGACACTTGTCAAGTCCGATCACCCGTTCTAAAGTTCTGGTAGGCTACATCTGGAAGGTTTCTGGTTTCTGGTTTCCTGGTAGGCTACATCTGGAAGTACACTAACTTGTGATCACAGGAAATCCAGTAACCATCTCCGACACCCTCCACTGCGACACGATCCTTTCCTGTTTTGTCAATAAAGTATCTAGGGTTAATGCTCGTTCTTCCCTTAAGTTCCGTCCCGATCCCACGACACTAAGCGTTTCACAACATTTCCGGTCCCCCCCCCTCTACACCCCACCCGCAGTTTTCGGGTTCGGGTCAATCTTAGACACTTGTTCTTCACACTAATCAAGTTTCATGAATGCCCGATTACCCGTTCCAAAGTTGTTTATGTTTCTAGTTTCCGGATTCCCCATCCCTCCACTCTCCCGTGACGGCTGGATCGGGGAAGTGATTATTTCCATTTAATCTGGTCGGTTCCCTCATCTGCCTTCCAAGTTTTATTGTCCTACCATATGTGGAAGCGTTTCATGAGATTTCCGGTGCCCCCTACCCCAGGTATCGAATCTGGCCAGAATTTGAAACTGAATATCCGAAATGATAGATAGAAATCGAAAGGACAATCGTTCATAGTCTTAACAAACTCACTGCGGAGTTGCACACGCGATTCGTTGCTAGACCATAGCAATATGTTTTTGGGAGTTGTAGCAGTATGAGTGATATTCCGTGGCAATACAAATATTTCGTAGAAATAAATAAACCTGTATACGATTGTCGTACGGTTCGGAACTGTCGAGTTGTTTTTCGTGATCCTACACATGATCGGCTTTCATTACGGTGTAGCTGTAACTTGATAAACTTGCCGCTGTATACAACTTCCACTGCAGAGCTTTTTAGCTGTACTGTTATACACGCAGGAGTGGTTGATTGATGAAATAAACAGAAACCGTAAAAAACCTGGATATACTAGAAATTTATCAGAGCCTCCCACTGTTTTGATAATTCTTTTTTTTTCTGTTAAGTTCAAAATATCTCCTAAACCGTTTGCGCAATTAAACTCTCTCATCTAACAGTAGAGCACTACCACGCAAATTTGTAGTGCCTGCCCTTAGGAATGATGAAATTAATATTTAACCAAAGCGAGTTATACGGATTAAAATCAGAGGCGTCATTTCGCTGAAAACTAATTGGGGTGAAACGGCGGGTCCCGGGACTTCTTCGGGGCCCCGTAACAGGCGGTTTGAAGTGGGTGCAAGGATAAATAAGGGAAGAATTAAGAAGTCAAGTAACCTCGATGTCAGCATGGTTGATCTCTTTTCCTCCGATCTTATGTATCGGGGGTGGAGCTTCTAGTTTTACCTCTTGCAGTATTCAGTGTTACCTCCAGAGCAAAAGTGATGAAGCAGTCAGAAAAGGCGGGAAGTTCAAACAGTGCTGATTCTGAAGGATTGTACAAGCGGAAACGACTTTTCAATATCGGGTCAGATTGGCAACCCTTCACAGAGACCGTGAAGCCCAAGGGAATGCGGCATTGGATGACTTAGGGGAGCAATTACGCACCTTGAACGTGGAAGCATAGACCTAACACGCATGTCTTTCGTTCAGATTCAAAAGGTTCCGTGTGAACATTAGTAATTTTATTTTGGTCTTCTCAGGACTGTAAAGAATCGCTTACAGAAAAGGTAATAAGCCTTGGAAAATTTAAGGTATTTAGCTGTTGAAATGTACTCAATGAGTTATTATGTTTTGTTTTTAAGTTGTACTCTCTACACAAAATTTAGTTCATACCATTTTCTCGTGTAGTTGCGAAAAACAGTAGGCTGTATTTCCTAATTATAAATTAATGATTGCTGATTGTAAGGTATCTTTCAAGACGTCACAATTTGTGATAACTTATTATTCTTGGTAAAAAATGTATATCTTTATCTCGTATAGTTGCACTTTACATCTGGCTAAATTTTGTCATTGCCTATGCTACTAACGCTTTTTCATCATAATTTTCTTTTCATTATCATGTGTTACATCATTTAAATTCGAATTTTGGGCATAGCTGGTGAAATGGACACAAAGAGTTCATATGTTTTGTTTTTAATTGCAGTATATACACAAAATTTAGTTCTTAGAATTTCTCGGATAGTTGCGAGAAATGTGATTCAAGCAAACAGGCTTGAAGTATTTTCTCATTTTAAGTTATCGGTATCATTCAAAACGTCTACATTTGAGATAATTTATTAATTTTGGTCAAAATGTATATCATTATCTCGGGTAGTTGGCTAAATGTTTCATTATTTATCCTGTTAATAGTCTTTCTTTATCACTAAGAATCTCTCATGGATATTTTAACTGACTTTCTAAGCCTATAGTAAAATCATTTGGAAGCATGTCCCTTCACCGATCCCAATCTTTAACAACCTACGAACAACGCTTACCCCCCAGATCAGCAGCTTTTTCAACAGTTTCCTCTCTGTGATATTTCAGAGCGTAATTTTCTGGGCCAGTACATGCTCAATTTATTGGTCATTGCTGGGAGTTTTTGAATTTCCTGCCACGACATCTCAGCTCCTAAGATTTGGATCGCCGAAATGCCAGAGAGATAAAGACAAGGGATAACAAGAAACGGCCGATTTTCGTAGTGCCTTCTAAAGGAAGTCGGAAATGAAGCATCTAATACAAAGTAAAGCATTAGAAGTGTCCATTGTGCTTTAAACTTATAGTGTTCAGTCCAAATCGGTCCTTTTCTGCCTTTATTTTCGTCATCTTTGAATCTAGGATTGCATGACTTTCATCATCTCATTGTACTTTAGCGCCATATCTCGTCTTTTAAAACTAGTGGTAGCTGCAGTGGAAAAGGGCAAAATGTTGTCCTCTTTCTGTTTAATTTGAATTCGGCGCACTTTCTTGTCGTGAAGAACTGCGATCAGAAGAACACGCGCTAATAATTACTCTGTGGTCGGGACAGGCGCCGAGTAGGCTTCACCCCCGATACTTGAGCATCGGGGAAAAAAAGACGTCGCATGATTCAGGTCTTCTCAATCCTTCCCTTATTTATTCTTGGTGCGTGGGTGGGGGGGGGGTGTACTTGTCGTAAATACAACTCGTCTGAGGAGACAAGTGGTTAGAAACAATAAACAAAAACATACAGCACCACACCCAAAACTAAACAAATTTCAAGAAACCAGTTTGTGAAAGGTAAATGTAAAAGTAAATAACAGGGGCGAGACCTCGCGGCAGCTTCTAACGACTGTGTATCCGTTGCCTATTTTTATTTATTAATGACCCGTCATTTAAAAAAGGAAAAAGGATGGAGTACAAAACAGGAAAAGAAAAAGAAGACACACAGAAAACAGTACGCTTTCGTAGGAAAAAAATCAATAAAATTCTCACTGAATACTTTAACCGACTTTAACCATGACTTTTTATTAGACCCAATCCGCCCAGTGACTTCCAACTTATACTACGGCTGGCGATAGGACAATGAAATTGAATGTGCCTGTAGACTTTAAGGCTGGATAGATAATTCGGAGTTTCAAAACCGACACTCTCTCCGTTCATGGGAAACATGGCCCTGATTGCACAAGAATAAAGTAAGTGACCTGTGACAGGTGTCAAGTTGAAACTTGGTATGAATTGTGGCCTGAAGCCTTTGGATGTCAAAGCACAAATACCTACTCGGTAGGTAAATTGGAGCACGCTCAACGAATTCTTAACTTGACAATAGCTGGAGATTAATTGAGCTTTGCAGACCTTAAGATTGGGAATCTTTACGCATCGAACTACCCCCACCCTCTACTGTGCCAAGGTTCCCCGCGAGTTAGGATTGCGAACAATGATACCCACCGGTATCAACCTCAAATCAGCTACACTTGTTGATATATCTGTCTTCCTGTCCATTTTCATGGGTCTAAGACCGCCCTTTTCCACCCCGTCCATGGGGAACTGAACCCTGAATTCCCATTACCGTCGTGAGAGTTCTCGAGCTCACATTTTGGTATACTTTCAGACATCAGATATCGGTAAACTAGGCGGAAACCAAGGCCCCGTTCGACCTGTCGCAGTGATCTTTACTTTAAAAGTGACAAACCATAAAGGATTGACGGAAAAGGTGAAACAATAAACTTGGTGTTGAATCTTCGGCCCAGTTACCAGATGATGGGGTGGACAACCCATCACATCTCCAACTTTTTCAAACCAGTTCACCCACCCGTCACAAGACCCAAAAAATACTCGTCGATTCACCCACCCACTGATTGGAGTGATTGGCCAACCCGTTGATTCTCCTACCGTCGACTCGAAGCGTCGATTCGCCCATACATAAAAACCGACTATTCATCCACTCTTGAAATCCGTCGATTCGCCCACCCATCATATGGTCCGATAAATCATGACGTTATGTAAGTGTAACTGGGCGGACACGCAATAAGAATTAAGGAATACCGGTGATCGCGAGTTAAGGTACTTCCAGATTATCTAGGACGATGAAACTTGGCCTGAAAAATATGGCTTGTCATGATTGGTTTACAAATAGTCAGTTCCCAGACTCGACCATCGACTCGGTTGGAAGAACATGCACACACCATAGATACATCAGTGACAAAATCGGACCGGAGTTTGTGGGGTTCAAGGTTCAAGGTTCTTTTAATATAACCAATATATACATAGTATTAGGTAACTCAAGGCTGAGAGTACAACTCGAATGCAATTGAGCTACCGTTAAGCAACACCAAATATGCACAAAAATTTAAAATAAATAGTTCTCTTATCCAAAAAAAAAAAAAAAAAAACAGACGGATTAACCAATCTTGGCAGAAATAAATAAAAAACAAATCCCGTGCCGTACGATACCATTTCCATCCTCCGCGCACCATTTTGAGACACAATTAATTTTACAACTTAAAACCAAGTGAGTCATAAGACATCTGGAGGCCTCATGGGCGAACCCCGGAGACCAACCCAATACTTAAAAAAAAAAAAAACCATCCTTAAAAAAAAAAAAAAACATTTGTTCATATTATTTAGATTTATAACTTTCAATCAGCACTCTTTTCAACTTCCGTCTTATAGCATCTATGCTTACATTAAAATCAATCTCATTTTTCAGTCTTTCCCAATGTAGACTACATTGGGAAAGATTGAAAAATGAGATTGATTTTAGGAATCAAATACCTCAGGCAAAAACGCGACCTCTCCGTAACTACGTTAGGAGTCCGCAGATTATATTTACCACGGGTTTCAACTTGTGAAGATGAAGGAGAAGAAATAAGACCCATCGATGCAAAATATCTGGGGAGCTTTTCTCGTTCAAGCTTAATCTTAAACATAACACTTAAAAATTGGATACTTTGCCGAACAGGAAGAATATTATGAAGTAAAAAAAGGGTCTCTGTTGTGGATTTTAAGGGGAAGTTTGATGGGGATGGCAGAAAAGGTTTAAGGATACGAATTGCTTTATTTTGGATAATCTGTAAAGGGGTAAAATTTCAAAATGGGATTGCACAAGGGAAAAGTAAAGGGATTTAAGAGCGCAATATGGAAGAAGGTTTTTCAGTCTGCACATTATACCAACTCCACGCGCAGACTTTGCTCTAACCTGATTAATTTGCTCTTTCCATGACAAATTCTCATCAAACACAACTCCCGAATATCTTATCGATACAACCCTTTCAATAACAGACTCAGGTTCATTCGCAGAAAGGGAAACTGATTCTATATCTGGTAACTTGTGACCCGTTCTGCTGTAAACAATAAACTTCGTCTTCTTTCTGTTCAGAAGTAGTCTATTATCAGAGAGCCAAGTAGACAATCTATCATATGTGGATGTTAAATTGACCACTAGCTCTTCACGAGATTTACCAGAAACGGTTGCTGCAGTGTCGTCAGCAAACTGAGTGTCTATAGAAGAAATTCCAGTAGCTGAGCACAAATCATTAATGTAAACTAGGAAAAGCAGAGGTCCTAATACGGATCCCTGGGGAACACCAACCTTATCTGACTGCTGTAAAGAATCAGATCTAACATTATTATATATAAGTATCTGCTGCCTCCCATGAAGATACGATTCAAGTAACCTAAGGCAATTACAACGAATACCAGCATTCGAAAGCTTATACAAAAGAATTTGATGAGAAATGGAATCAAAAGCTTTCTGTATGTCTAAAAATTTAGTATATAAAAATATAGGCGTTTCGCCACGGTCAAGACAATCACTAATATGTTGGACAATAATAGCCATAGGATGATCAGTGCAGTGCTCTTTTCTAAATCCAAACTGAAGTTTAGAAATGTAATCAAATTTCTCAAAAAAAGAATAGATTCTGTTATACAGTGCTCGCTCTACAACCTTCGAAAAAGCAGAGAGTATCGATATAGGACGATAATTAGCAGGAAGCCTCGGGTCATCACCTTTATGTAGGGCCACAATTCTTGCTGATTTAAATGTTGAAGGATAGACACCAGTTACAAATATAAGATTAATAATGTGGCATAACACCGGTGATATAACTGGGAATATTTCTTTGACCAAATTAGTCGAAGATCCATCAAGGGCTTCAGATGAACCGTTCTTCATTTTAGATATGATGAGTTTTAGTTCAATTTCAGTGACCGGGGAAAGGAATATGCTTTTATCAGAGATCATTATTATTATTATTTGGAGAAACATGAGATGCATTAGCTGTTTTTTCACCGATGCTTACAAAATGAGCATTGAGCAAGTTCACTATTTCCTGCTCATCGGAAGAAAAAGTACCATCACCACGTAACATTTCATTCGGAAATGAAGATTTCTGAGACCTTCCCAACAGAGAGTTAATAAGTCTCCAAGTGTGTTTTTGATCCCCACGAACTTCTACAAATGATTTTTCAAAATATCTAGCTTTTGCTTTCTGAATTAACTGTGTCAGGACATTTTTATACTTTTTAAACTCTTCTTTATTTTTAGTAGATGGGAGTGACATAGATATTTTAAATAGCTTATTTTTTATTGAAATAGAGTGTAGAAGCCCGCGTGAGATCCATGGTATTTTAGGGAGTGTGTATTTTTTTATTTTAATGCGCCTCAATGGACATGCTTCATCCAAGCACTCACGAAAATATTTTAAAAACAGAGCCGTAGAAATGTCAGGGCATTCACATTCTAGAATTGCAGTCCATTCATTTAAATACAAAAGGTTCCTCAATTTATCCATTCCTTCTTTATCAATTTTTCGAGTTTGTTTAAATTCCGAAAATTTTGGTCTGTGATTAATTCCAACATCGGCAACTACCACACAATGGTCAGAAACATCTGTAAATATAATAAGCGAAAGAGTAACGGGGATAGTAGAACGGGGGTGGGCTGAATAGCTGTGATCGTGAATTAAGGTACTTCCAGATGTGCTAGGAAGATAAAACTTGGTTTGGTATTAGATACTTGACAATATTGGCTTGGAAATTGTTTATTCTCAGATCCGACCATCCCTTAAAGTGCTAATCCTAGCCGCAATGTACGAAAAATACTTTCAAGCAAAACATACATTTTCATCATCCACATGAGCCCATGATAATTTTTGCCACAACGAGTTCTGCTCAAAAATTAATATTGAGCACACTTTAAGTGACTTAACCGAATTCACATATTCATGATCCCAAAGGCCCGTGATCAGACCCATTTTCATAATCCCAAAGGGTTTACTATTAGTGCTTCAAGAGTGTTCATTACGGATGAATCAGTAGTGACCCTGAAGTGCGCATCATCACAGCCAAGTACGAAAAAAAAAAAAATTTTACGAACGATACATTCTCGTGATTTTCAAGGACCCATGAATTGGCGAATTCTTATTTTCATCCTCTGGCCCGGCCTTGCAAGTGCCATGAAACCTCTTGTTAATCCTTCCGTCAAGCCCAAAGAGCTGAGTCGTCTAAACTAGCCGCTGCTTAAGCGGGTATTTCGGTCCCGTATAAACATGCTATTAGGGAACAAAGAAGATAATTCTTGCGGCTAGGAAGCAGCTGAGAGAGTTCAGCCGTCTCGGCAACCATGTAGCGTAAACATATTGGAAAATTTGTAAAATAAGGGTCTCTTCAGGACCGAGCCATTAAAACAAAAATCATCGTAACGAAGACAAAAGGGCGTAACTGCTTATTTCATGTCACTCAGAACTTCGCAAACACTCAAACATGGAGTGTAAAGCAAACTTTTATCATAGCATCATAAATACAGTCGTCCTTCAACCGGAAGTGTGTGTGTGTGTGTGTATGGGTTGGGTCGCAATGGTTGACATGGGCTCAATTGGTCGTGGGCTGCTTGGTTAATTATATCAAGCATTACAAATTTCACCTTGATACCAACCATAAGGTGCCTGTTAATGAAGTGGGCCCGACCAGTTGCCGCTAAATCGGTATAGTGCCCCCCCCCCCCAAATAAGGATCTACTAAATATAGACCTGGTCTAAAGTCGTAGACCCAATAGACAAATCTAGCCCCGTTGTCGGGTCTTGAGTTTAATCACACTGCTGAATTTGAGTTCAGTTAGCCGTTGACCGTTTGGAAAATATTAACAAGCATTCCAAATTTCACCGTAAGACTAATCAACCTAATTCACCTAAAAACTGGGCCCGCGCTGGATCAGAGGTAGGTTCGGAGAAGTGGGCGAGCTGTCGGAAAAACAGGGGATTGTGACGGATTTGTTGGGCGATAAGACGGGTGGGCGAATCGACGGATTATATGACTGGGCGAATCTACGTTTAAGCGACAAGACGTTGGGTGGATCGACGGTTGCGTGAATCGACGGATTGGTGAATCGACGGATTTTAGGAGTGGACGTATTGATTGACGGGTGGAGTTAGTGACGGGTGTAAGTTTAAAATCCCAGCGTAAAATCTGAAGTAATGTTATGTAGACTTACCCCAATGCACTGTAGCTCACGTCGAAGACGGTCTTTAATAGAAGCAAAGTTGTTGCACTCGGGATGAAGAAGACAGAAGCCTTGAATCTTGGCGACCGATACATCCTGAGGCGCACAGAATTCGAGGTCCGTCTTTGGCTAGAAATTAAATTCGAAATCACTCAAATAAAAATTAAAACACGTATCGAGCACACCGATGTTTATTATGATACTATTTTCTCGTTGTAACTGTTGGTAACTTCAAACAAAAAGAATTTAGAAAGTAAAACTCTCAAAACCAAGAATTTAAAATACTGTTCAAAAAAAATCTTCTGCTAAAAAAGCTAGATCTTCTGACTTGACTATTTATCGGGCTCGCATTTGGGAGTCTACTAACCTATACAGATCTAGAAAAAAAAATTAAATTCCATATAACCGATACATTTTAAAAGTTGATTGAGTTTGAACAATATATCTCGATTCGTTTTCTTTGGATCAATTCGGAGTATGGGGCTGGACCTTGGTGATAATTAATATTCATAATCACTGTTGTGGTTTTTATATTTGTTTGATTATTATTTTGTTATAAAACTCATTAGTTGTGTTTTTGCTGATACCATGGTATCCGTTACCACGGTAACTTGATCTGCAATTAGTCGTTTTTGAAGTTATCGAGGAATCTGATACACGGTGCTCTGCAAAAACGACTATTGCCGAAGTTACACTTTTCGCAGTCATCCCACAAGAAAAGATATCCAGTTATATCACAAAGTGCTAAACTTCTTTCTCACCAATCTGAAAAATGGTATCAGCAAAAACGCAACTATTGCGTAATGAGGGAAGTTGTTGAATTTCGTTAGCTGATATGAAGGCATTTTTTACCATGATTCAATTAAAAATAGCTTCCTCCTTGAAAATTTACCCAAAGCCAGTTTATATTTGCACCTGTTAACTGAATATGCCAGATCAGGGTACCTGTGATGGGTGGTTAAAATGTTTTACTCTCAACTCGGTGAGAATATGAGAGGGTTTCCCACGATTCTAGTATAACATTGAATGGAGGAAAGCAGAATAACATAACAGTTTTCGCACCACCCGGAATCATCTCGAACTGAGCGAGGTACACCGTGTGAACTGTGAAAAGGCGACTCTCAAAATTGCTTTCCCCAATAGCAGGGAAAGCTGTGAAAGCAGCACAAATTTTTCAGTTACAAGATAGCTGGAAAAACAAGTTAGGATTGACATTCATTGAAAATATTTTAAATTTTCATTTGTTTCAACAGCATATGCATGCTACTATATCCAGACTTAGTTGCTGCGACTTCTATGCATTTCTATGCCCCCCTTCGGCGTACCTCAGAGATAACCTGTATGAAGTAGTTATTCAGTGTGAAAAAATCTTACGAAAATGTTGCATTGAAGTTACATAAAACTTCACCCGCGTAGTTGAATCATACAAGCTGCAAACACTGAACATTTTTGTCGTGTCTGGAGTGTGGACAGCGACCGGACAGCAAACTCTATAGTCTTGTATGAAACAGAAAAGTTAAAATTAAATCTTGGCATGAGACTAAGAAATTATGGAATTGCCATAAAAGAAACGTCGTCTATAAAACTACATAATTAAGAAGATAAAGACTGTTAATAAGCTCTAGGGAAGAGATTCTAGGCCAAATTACTCGGAAGTTGGTTGGAAAAGTAGTGTGTTTGCAAATATCGAATAAAAAAGACTTAAGACCATACAGAGAAACCCCTAGTTATACGGGTGAACAGAAGTAACAATGATAATATTTGAACAAATCGCCATTGCTCTTCAAATAAAAATACAAATTTAATTTCTCCAACACTATTAATTTTTAACCCTCATTATCATTATGACAGAAAAGCAAAAGAAAGGGAAAAATCTAAAAATCCCCCACGAGACGGCTATGACGATTTGCTCACTGCTGAAATCAAATCCCCCTCGGGTAGTTGTCAAGAAAACCCTAACAAAAACACAAACAAAGACTTACCTGTTTCGAACAAAGCTCGGCCAGGCGGAACGTTGCATCTTCTTTTGATAACTGATGCTGCTGGATTATACTTTCTTCTGAATCTGAACGTCTAAGATGGGTTAATTTGGCGAACCACTTCATACGGACCTTGCAGAAATATGGAGAACAAAAAAGGTCGGGAGACTGCGATGAGTCAGTGTACGACATCCACAAACTAGAGAACTTTGAGTTCATAATTTGCAACACACATGAACGTAGGTTTGGGTATGCAACAGGAGAAACTTCTTTGCAGAAAATTCTATAGCCATCGTTGCATAGCAATATAAAGTAAGATCCATTAGTGGTGCTGATCAATTTTGAAATGCATCTCCAAGTTCCATAGACCCGCTGGTACCAGGCAGAAGCACTGAAGACATCATCAAAGCACCTACGATCTTCACTTGAAAAATTTGTAACAGCTTGCACTTTCCAAGTATCATCGATACCTCTAACCTTCGACAAGGTACATGAAACATCGCCAACGTTAGTAATCGTAGCAATAAACACATCACTACCAGTTGTCGTACTCGGTATTCTAGCTAAATTCAGAATATCCACCTTTTTGCTATAGGCATGATCAAAATCAGAATTCCCACTAAGGTCAATTGTTTCAAGGGCATACAGACCGTGATATTTCTCAAGCATCGAGGCTTTGACATCGCACGTCACAGGTCCAAAAAAAACAAGGCTGGGTAACATTGGAAAGAAGAACGCAAAAATTAGAACATCCCGATCAATCTCAAGCACTTCACTGGCGGGCACATGAGACAGACCAGATACAAACTTATGGAACTCTGAAGATATCGTGAATGACAAGTTATCTTTCTGAGCCAGTCGGATGTCGAATACAAGCCATGACAGTGTACCAATCATGCTGGGTGCGTGACGCCAAGCTGAGACGAGCTGCCGTTTTAAATCTTCAAACCCGCTAAGAAACATCTGTTTCGTTAGAAAATCACTATCTCTCAGAAACAAACGGGGTTTGGCAGCTTGCAAACAACCCTTCAGCTCTATCAGGCCAGAAACGATGGTGGCACGACACATACCCCCTTCCCTATTCTTCCACTGACAACTAACACACAAAACAGAGCCAAACGAACTCTGATCATCACATGCAAACAAAAAAGATGGGGTAAAAAACAAACGTAGGCTAGCTGGTAAAAAACAATAATCATCATGACTACTATCCCGTCGAATGCTAATTGTCTCGCCATGATCGAAGAGAACAAATTTCTGACAAAAATACGAAAGGAATACTGTTTGTTTACCAGGTTTACAAGTATGAACATTCAGCTGAATCTTGCCAGCCCAAAACCAGTCGATCAAGATCTTAAGCGACACGACTGTAAGATGATGATTTACATTCAACAAGTCTGCTGGCTTCTCGAAAACATTTCTACGTGAAAACATCGACGGAAGTTTCTGTGGGCATCTTTGTAAAATGTTTGATACATCCAAATCTAATGTTGTGCACGGGCAAACCGCTTTAGAGGGCTGCAGGTTAGGAGTTTTGTTGGTTAGTAATTTCGAAGGAAGAGAAGTCTTTTTCTGAAGCAATATCATAGGTATCAGTAGCTTAACGGGGTATTTCCCAAATCGTTTCAGATTTGTAGCCAGAATCTGTTCTGTTTCATCGAGATAAGACAATAATGCCCGAACCGAGCCTGAAACGCCTGCTGAAGGGTCTAGCAAGAACGAAACATCTGAACGTACTTCAGTAATAACGGGTCCATTCGAAAGAGAGGTCTTGCAGCCAAAAGTGCTGTCCAAAGTCTTTTCAAGGGAAGAAGTTTTACTGGCAATAATGTTCTCTGGTTCAAAACCAAGAAACGGTCCAGGTTTGACATCATTCAAAGATATTGTCCGTGCAAGGCCTTCATTTGCCATTAAAACTTCATTTCTGGTTTGAGAAATGTCGTTTGAGTTGTCTGCTTCAGAATCAGATAAGACCAAATGCGGCTGAAAAACTGTTTTTGTTAAAGCCTCTTGTTGGTTCTCAGCTATATCCAATGGGTCAGGTTGTAATAGTGGTAGTGTACTTCTGGATGAACAAACATAACTAAACACTTCTGGGGCGGAGAAATTCACAGATATACGCTCATGTTCAGAACTCAAATTTAAACAGTCTGGGACATCCATCGGACCAAAATCTTCTGTCAAGTCTCGGTTTGGCTGCACTTGATGCATAACCGCTTCTTCAAGAAGAGGTACGTTCACACTGTCATCCGAAAACAGTATCTGATTTAAGATGTCAGTGGAATGTCGATCAGTACAAGATTCTACTGAGCAGACATCGATTTCTTCCTCGACCAAAGTGTTGGAAACCTCCGCATAATTTCTTCTGAATTTGTTGTTCGACGAACGACAGCAAAAACAGGAATGTGTTCTATGTACAAGGCAAAAAACAGAAACAGTTTCGGGGAGATTCAGTCTTTGCAGTTTTACCGAACAAGAGGTGGCAGAAACAGTTTCGGGGAGGTTTAGTCTTTGCCGTTTCACCAAACATGAGGTTTCACTTTTTTCGACTGATTTATTCGACGACTGCGGAGAACGCCTAATCGAACGTTTCCTTTTCCGACGCCTGCGAACTTGGCAGAAACACTTAAACATACATTCTAATCGCCCGCAATGGTCTCTTACGAAGGTATTGTTACTTAGCGACATGCAAACACATCCAAGCCTACAGTACTCCCTGGAACACTCACTAGCACTTATGAAAGAAGGTTTGGACTCATTAGCACCCAAAAAAGATATGGCTCTAGGAACAACAATCTCCCGGTAGCGATGACTGGATTCTCTGAAACTACCACGGACTCTAATCATTTTTGCGTTCTGCGCCACATAAATGTAATTGGCATCAGTCAAAATAGATCCATTCCTGGGTTCCTTTGAATTTTGTCCAGTGGAAAACATTTGGTTGTTGGTATGCTCTACCAAACACTCTGATACTTTGCCAACTACCTCTGGTGAGACTAGAGTTTCACATTCGTTCATTCTATATGAAGGATAGTCGAAATCTTTAATCTCAAGACTGGTCAGCTTCTTCAAACCTCCAATACAGTTATCGCTCTTCTCCCGGAACTGCGAGCAGTTCTCGTACAAAGATACGGACATGTCAGCAACTACATCAAGGTAGTTATCTAATCTACTGCTTGTGAATGCGTCATGTTCTGCCTGAATGCAGCGAGGCTCAGCCATCCCCAGGAGCCGAGATACGTCCGTACATGAAACTCGAACTTGGTATAAAAATGAGTCCATCAACTTCACCAATGTGCTTCTCTGAAACATTTGGCACCTCGCAAGCTCGGTATCACAATCGAAATCCATCTGTAAATAATTCAAAATTAACTCTGGACAGTCAAATGTAGGAAAGGGAAGGTACAAGAATAAATATTTGCATAGACAAATGGTTTCCTTTCTTATGAAGCGGGTAGCGGGGACAGGGCGAACTAGTTCTTGTTTGAGCGTGGAGCAGGTCAGTCGCAATAGATCGGGTAATATTCAAAATGTTCGAGTTGGAAGACAAAAGTATTGTATTGGGTGTTTTCAAAGGAAAGCCGATTGATGATACGGATAAACAAGCAGCGTTATCGACAGCTTTAGAAGTGGCGAACTCCGAGGATAGAATGCTGAAAGCATAGATGAATGAGAAGGCATTATCTCCAGACACGTTGGAGCTCTTCGTACATTTTGCTATGGAAGAAGGTCTGGTAGAGGAAGAACCGAGAGAAGAGCAAGGACAGGTTAAAAACCAGAGATTGTTAACGTCGTGTTATGGGTTGGGTAAAGGGGAATTTAAGAAGTATTTCCTTTTGGAATTTAACGACTCCAGTTTGGCAAAAACTACGCCAGAAGGCTTCGTGTTATGTATTTATATGTTTTATTTAGTCTAGGGGTCTATTTGGTAAGTTTTCGTCGGGAAACGAAGATAACTAAATAAATAAGACATGAGTTGAGGGGACGAGGGGGAAGTTTAAGCCATGAGAGCTGTTTAAAATGTCTCAATTTGGAGCCACAAGGTGTCCTTGGTGGGACTTTATTATATGATGGCGAATGTCGAAGAACAGAGGATTGAGAAGTTTAACAGAAGTGAGGTAGTTAGTTGGTGATTCGTACACGGGTATCTGGTAGCTGCCGGGTGTGTTTTCACCAGTACAACAAGTTAGGTTGTACCTGTAATTTGACCCAAAGCATCCTCCCACCAAGTTCCATCAAAATATCTCAATCCCTTCGAGAGTTATCGTGCGGACAGACGGACAACTTCTGCGATGTCATAGGAATCCCTCCACTTACGTTCTGGGATCCCAAAAAAATATTAAGAATATTGGTGATAAGAATGTGTAGTTGTCATTGAGTACAAGATTAATTTTAAAGGAACGGTGATTATTAGATAGTTATTCACGATCCACTGAGCTGTCTGTTAATGGGTGTGTATCATTGATTCTTTTCCATTGATTGATTTACCACTGATTCTTGCTAATGACTTGACCCCGAATAGATTGAAATCAGGTAAGCTCCTGTGGGACGGGGAACTTGTTTGGATCATTATAGTAAAATAAGGGAAGTTAAGGGTTGACATTTTGTTTCCGTATATACGGACTTAAACATGGGGGACGGGGGAGGGGATTATTAGTTTGTAAAAAAAAGGTTGTAACAATAACAGTCATAATATTTAAAATATTTATTCAAATAATTAATTTTCTTTGGGGCGAAAAAGCTGATTTATCCTTTACCTTGAGTGAGGATTTCATAATAGTAATACAATAGTCCGGTTCGTTAGAGGTCGGACGAGTGTACCCGAGGTCGGATGAGTTAACACGAGGTTGGGTGAGTACGGTCAGGTGTGTGCGCCCGGGGTCAGGTAGGCTCATCCGTGGTCGGATGCGTGTTTCAAAAGACGTAGGACGTGTAGTGTCTCAAGATGTTGAGTATGACGTGAAACTGGGGAGTTCTGTTCGTAGAAGTTAGGCAGGAGTTTGGTTGACTTGAATAATAGGTTTTAAATTCAGAGAAATGACTGGTTTCGTCTGTTCCAGGTGGCCGAAGAGAGTTCCTGAAAGGGATCAGGAAATCTGGGTTTTCGATTCAGGAAGCGAAGGTGGGGCTGTTGGAATTGGCTAGAAAACTCAGAGAGGAGTCAGAAGACCGAGAACCTACGGCGATCGTCCGAGGGCTTCCAAGCTGAGGGTCTGGCAGAAAAAGTGAAGCGGGAGGTAGGCGACACTGGCACGCAGGAATATTCTTTTAAAGCAGAAATGATTCGTCGCCATAAAGAGAGGAGGTGCTAACTTTCCTGGCGATGAAAATTTACGGAACCGAACTCGATATAGACTTGTTTGAGGCGGAGGAGAAATGTCGTAAAATCTTAGGGCCTTCTAAACGATTTGGTGGCCAGTCACCGGGTTTCAATAACCAGTCTCGCGGTCACGATCACACCGATTGGAAAAAAGTCGTTGATTAGGACTGTTTTGAGAATAAAAAAAGAAAGCCTAGAGAGAACGCGCCAAATTCCAGGGCGCCATTAGACAGAAAGGATACATAGTGACATATGGAATGAGAGTTTGATGACAGTTTTAATCTTACTTTTGAAGATTTATAATAAATTGGTATCCTTATTTGCTAGAAGAAAGTAGGACGGCAGCAACAGGGAGTTTCGGGTATCATTTATAATACAAGGGGATGGTAATATATCTTGGTATCGGAATTAATATATTAGACCCCCTAGATTAAGAGGAGGACTAGAAATTGCCGTTTAACACTGGAATGCCTCAAGCAAATGAAACTAATAGTGGAGTAGTTATGGTGGCTTTACAATTCAAAGGAGGTCTCGGGTTGCAATCATGCGTGACTTTCAAGTAAACTAAGAGTCTAGTTTGGTTTTGCCTAGAAAAGGGATACTTTTCGTATGTAAAACGATCCCATTCGGTAGGAAACTATGGGCGTTCGTATATCAAGCGATTGGTAATCTTCCGCTTCGGGCAATAAGAAACGCGGCGTATTTCCGGATCAGATACCTCGACGGCACGGGCGAAGGAGCAAAAGCTCGCGAAGAAGCTAATGCGGCGGCCAGAAAGAAGGCAGAACTTCTAACATAAGTCGGATATTTCTTATCAGAGAAGTCGGAATTTACACCTAGCCAAAATATGAAGTTTTTTTTTTAGTGATTATCAACACAAAGGAGTTAGCGTTCATAATCCTTGATGAGAAAATAGTAGAGGTGACAGAGTTGACAAAAAAAAAAATGCTCGGTGATACTAAGGTTAAGATCCGTGAATTACGATGAATTATGGGGAAATGTATGTCATTTTAGCCAACTTTCCCTCACAGTAGTGTTCAGAGGAGATCGTGGGGGCAAAGGGGGCAGGGAAAGTAGATATGACTTCCGACTAGAGGAAAGAGCCGAGTTTCTTTCTAGTCTTAAAAGACTGACCCCGAAAAAACACGGAGCAGATACACGTCAGGGTGAATATTAACACGTCATAACTCGTGTGGGGAGGATACCTAGAACTACCCGGGAATGACGGCAACTTGGGATTTAGGGATTTCCGGGCAGAGGTAGACATGCCTGAGAAAAAAGACGCGACGGCGCTGTCAAATTCTTTCGAGTGCCATTAAAGATAGGGTGAGGAATAAGCGGGTAGTTACAAGAGTCGACAACCTTGCGGTGGTCGGGAAAAGGACACTTGCAACATCAGCACCTCACAGTATTGGGCCGAGGCTTCGTCGAGAGAAATGAATAATACAGACAAGCAACTTCCAAATACATCAATGGAACCTGGTACGGACTTCTGGTGGTAAGATCACGGGAGCATACCCGTGATCTTGTGTGTTGGGATTCGAACGACAAGAAGGATAGAAAGGAATCACCCTTACTCATTTCATTCCGACTCCAAACAGAAGCAGACCTATTTGAGCAGAATATCCCTGAAGGAAATTCATGCCTTGCCTCCCCTCCCCCCCCCGGCACCCCATTGACGCAAGTATTGGCGTACGTGGACGAAAAGGCAGTAGAATCTTATACGCTGGTCTTTCCCATCGTATCATCACCACCATTTTGGGGGCAAATGGTTAAGCACGGAAGTTATAGTACATCTATAATCCAAAGCCCATTTAACCGCGATATCCTCGCCCCTAAGTTTGTCCCTCACGAAGTCTTCGTTAAGCTGCCGAACCTGTGCCTCGTTTAGAGCCGGTGGTAGCTTTGTGAACGAGATATGCTCAGAGTTCCCTAAACGTTTGAACGTTTATTTGTATATTCTTTATATTTTTTTAGTTGTAATCTATTCTGTTCAAGACCATATTCATTTTAAGACACAGGTGGAAATATCGCAAAGTTATATATAAATGTTGGTTGTTATGTTATAAAGTTACGTTTTACAAAGCAACCCATCGCCTTGTCCGTTTTGTGTGCTTAGATTATACTGAACTGATTCATCAAGCTTAAGTCGAATCTGAGAACTTCCAGACTCCACATTAATCTCCCACACTGAGGTCTATCAGGTCAAAAACTCAAATGGCACACCGAGGGCCCATGTTCTTTTTACCGTACATCCGAATTGACCGACAAAGATAAAGAAGTCTAACTAAATTTGGTTGAGCCACGACTGAATTCTTCACTTGAACTTCGCAGGCGAGAAGATGAATGTAAATCCTTTAGAGTATATTTTCTCCGGAACTAGTTGACTGGCGGGCAGACTGGTACAGTCGTGGTTAAATAACTCAACAATACCCTGGTTAACCTCACATCTTCTGTCGTCGGTGCTTGCAGCTTCGACACAGACCAGAGATGGACCAGGCCACCCACGGCCAGAATCACTTTAAACGACCATCTATAGTTGCTCACCGTGGACCCTCGAAAGAGAAGAATTGTTGTAAAAGTTCCATATGGTTTATCTGCTTTTAAACTGTCATGACTAACTTTGATACCTACAGCAGTGTTTCACTTCTCACAATTTTACACGAGATCTGATCTTGGTTTCTAATCTCATCTGATTTTCGTGACTTTCGTTTTTTTTAGTATAAACAATGTATTTTATTTTAATCAGAAATTTCATGAAACTGTTCAGATGGCTTTCAGTCGGTACAGTATTTCTTTAGGTGACAGGGTCCGTTTGCATTCTACAACGGCATACTGAACATAAATACTTTCGAAATAAATTTTTCAACGGCGCCTCTAGTAACAGGCGGTTCACTGATTATGGGGCTCAGGTTTCGCAACTTAGCATCTTAGCAACATAGAATATGGGAGGCAATTGAGGCGATTACGTTAATTTTGTCTAGGGCACAGTGATCGCTGCCGGGGCAAGCAGAATTGACGGACCTATTCGCACTGTTGTTATGCAAGACCCTTTGTCTTATCTCGTAAAAATTCTTTAGAAATGGCTCATGAAATAAGTCTGTATTGCAGTTCTACATTTCAAACTCATAGTTTCTATGGCGACCATCATGAATAGCCAGGGGGAATCGCTACTGCGGAATAACTAGACACTTCCCTCAAGCTAGCATAAAAGGAAAAGACACTACCAAAAGTTAAATGAAGGCTTAGATCTGTATCAGAAAGACTGAATAACCAAACAAAATTTACAACATGGTTGAGGAAATCACCAAAATCATCTTCTACGTTCTAAAACGGCACACTGATCATAAATACTTTCGAAAGAGAAGTGTCAACAGCTTCTCTAGTAGCAGGGCGGTTCAATTCATTATGGGGCTTAGGTTCAGCAGCTTAGCCAGCTAGTATATGGGGGGGGGGGGGGGGGGGGGGGGTTGAGGGGTTTACGTTAATTTTGTCTTGGGTACAGTGACTGCTACCGGGGCAGGCAGAAATGATAGACCTTTTTGCACTGTTGTTATACAAGACCTTTTGTCTTATCTGTTAAAAATTCATATTAAAGGAACCGTCTTACCTATAATACTAATGCAAACTATTTCGATAGTCACTCTGTACATTTCTAGACCCGGAAACCCCAATTTCGTACGGTATATTTTCAACCCTCTAACAGAATCACGCTGATTTTCTCACTTACAGTGTTTTGCTACTTTCGATGTGTGTCACGCTGGCAACAGTTGTCTGCGAGAAGTTGTTTCATTATACCCTGTTTTCGCGACAAGTCAGCGGGTCTCGGAATAGGCTTAAAACAGCCAAAACCGTGGGTTGTTTGTTGACAGCGCAACCGAGGGGCACTCATAAGAAAAGTGCATACACTAACTCATAAAAGTGTAGCTACTCCAAAATTTCCCATGACCACCCACCCACCCCTCGATAAGAAAAGTGAAACCCCCTTTTTTCACCTAAGCGACCACCCCACAGCTTCGGTAAGAAAAGTGAAGCAAGTCCAAATAAGTATGTACACCACCCCCCGGCATCAAAAAGATTTTTGCAGACATAATTTTTTTTTGGAGACCACCTATGTTTTCAGTTAAAAAGTTGAAAATGGGAATCATAGGAAATTAAAAGGCAAACAACATACGTCAGTGACTTGAGTTTCCAAAGCTGTTCTGAAGTATGAAACGATTATCCTTCCGCATCTTCCAACCTCGATTTTGAGTATTCAAAAGCTCTGCGTCAAAATTTGTGGATCCTGGATCACAAATTTGAAAATCACGGAATTTATTTACTGAGGGATATTTTGACTTTGATCTGTGGCAGAGATTTCAAAAAGTGACTTCCATGCGTATATGCACGCCATGATGAGGGATGAGGAAAGAATAAAGGTATTTACTTTCACCTAATTCAGCACCTGAGGTTCGCCAGAGGCATGAAGTCATGTCAGAATGAAAAGAGCTGTCTTGAGATATGAGAACTGGTAAAAGCTGTGTAAAAGTTCATTGTAAGTCACCACTCAAGTTCAGCCATTTCTAAATAGATTTTGATGATCCTTTTGATGTATCCATATTCTATATGGCAGTTGAGCTTAGGCCAGCCTCTTCAGGTGAGGACAATCTGGAACACTCAGTCTAGTACACTAGCCCCTATTCAAGCATGGTGCATGAATGTCTGGGTACACTGAGGTTTCATGCACCGTGCATCGGAACCACAGCACAGTGCATAAACGTCTAGACCCAGGCAGGATATTCAGCATTTGAGAGCACTGGAGTCTCCCTGTAGCTCCCTGCTTGAGTGCTCAGACATTCAGGCACTATGCTTTTTTCGAATGCATTGTGCATGAACGTCTAGGACGTCTAGGCACCCAACTCAGACGTTGGTGGACCGGGACTGAAAAAGAAGTGTAATGTACTAGACTGGGTACACTGGCCCTTTTCAATGCACCATACAACTTTTATAGGGTAAATGTTAAAGCTGAATAGTGTATGTACAGTAGGGTCGCTGTAGCTCGACGGGATAAAACCTTGACGCAGACGTTAAAAGCATATTCCAGTTGTCTAACCGGTTCTAGTTCGTTGTACGCCCATCTTAAGCTATTTCTAGAACAATTCTGCTGCTTCTTTTGATGTACCTGTATTCTACTCATGAATTAAGCCTAGCCCCACTTCATTACAAACTGAAACTTCAATCTTTATTTCTCTCTAGCAGACAGTCCTGCCATCTTGTCATTCACTAATAAAAGAAGCCTACACCAGAGGGCGCTAGTGAAAAGAATCATCCAAATCAATCTAGAAATAGCTTAACTGGAGTTGGGCATATAACGAACTAGTACCGTCTAACCTTTCATCTCTGACCTCAGTCCAGCTCCAAAACTTGGAACTATTGACGTTCAGCCAGAAAAAAATGAAATTGCTCCTTCTTCTTCTTTTGTAAAGTTAATGGCATCACAGCTGGGGAAGGGCCTGGTCAAGTTTAGGGATCTGAAATTACCTCCGCGGCCACATTCTTTCTTAGTTAAATATAAATAGTGCATGTGTGCCTCGACATCCGGTCTTCTATGTGTTTTGGGAGTAGCGTTGATCTCATGACAAATAAAATGTTCAGTTGTTTTGAATAAATATCTCAAGAACTGGTACATTTACAATTTTGATAGACCCACCATAAGAAAGGTCAGCATTCTGGCTACAAGCTCCATACTGACACGACTGACATACAGTATTTTGAAATTTCCTTCAGTAGTAAAATTACAATCTGCCAAACCGGGTCTTACTAAAACAGCTTTTGAGGTCGAGCTACGGCGACCCTCCTGTATACACATTTCCACACACAAAAACTGCAGCAGAAATGGAAGCAGAAGTTGTTTTTATGCATGAAAATGCATGTACCCTATTCAGCTTATACAAACACCCTTTATGGGAAAAGGTATTAGGATCCAGTGGGGTGTGTGCATGCACAGATGTCTGTGTATCGTGCTTGGAAATGGGCTAGTGTACTAGACATACAAACTTCACTACTTGCTTCTCTCTACCAGACAGTGATGCTATCTGGTGGTTCAGTAACAGCTTTTAGCTTTTCCAAGCTAAAAGTACTACTGGTGCAATTTCGGGACTGATAACAAGTAGAAGATGAAATTTCCAAAAGTATTGCCCAAATCTGCTTGAAATGGCTGAATTTGAGTGTGGCTGAAAATCAACTTTTACTGAAAATTAACATATACCGCATATACAACTGGGGGGGACTGATGGACTGAACAGAGAACTGGTCTGGAATTGACTAAAATCAAAATAACCGCACCTGAAGTATCTGACCAGCCTCTAAAATTGTGCTGGGAGGTAACTTCCAAAAAACAATCATTGTGAAGTATTTATTGTCACTTTCTGGTTGGATTCATAGCTTTATCTCATTATTTACTTTATTCTAGGGCATGGACGTCATGGACGACCCAGAAATTCTTTGCTCTGTCTGCCACAAGAATCTGACCAGCCTTAACATTACAAATGCTACACGGCACCGTGAGAAATGTGAAAAGCTGAAAAGCAAAGAAAAGAACACAAGTGAAGTAAATGTAAAACAGAAAACTATATCGAGTTTTTTCAAGTCGACAACTGCTTTCTGTAAGAAGATTCAAGGCATTGCTCGGTCAAGTGAAGCAGCATTGGTCAACCATGAAGGCCCTGTATTAGAAACTCAGGTGGATGGGATTCTGATTGTAAGCGCAGATCAAGTAGCTGAAATTCCGCCAGTAGAAATTATTGAAGAAGCAGGCTGCAGTAGTGCAGTTTCATCTTCAGATTGCAATTTCTCAGCTGTAATACCGAATTCTGAGAGTGTTAGCCGAGTTACTGTCGAGGTTGCTGTAGCTGCTGAGCAAGTACAAAAAGAAGTTGCAAGCTTTGACGGCTTTGATGTAAGTATTAAGCTTTCCAGCATTCAGTTTCCAAGTGACTCCAGCAATAGTCCATGAAACCAGGTATCTAACGCGTGGTAATAGTCACTGAACCTAAATATAGAATTGCCATGTTCGGAATCGTTGAAATTGCAAAACAGTTGTACTTTTTTCTTCAAAATTTATCAGGATGGATGGGTGGTACCATTTGTAGCTACAACAAAGATGTTCGTAAGCCTTGCTCGACAAAGTGTTTTGTTTCTTTGATGGAATTTCAGTGCATTTCGATATCATAAAGAAAATTCTGCTTATTCGGCAACGTTTTTAACAGGCTAGGCGTAGGATAGATAAATGTTTGCATAGAGCGAAACTTACCGTCCCCAGAGATCCTGTGATGTAATTTAAGAATGGAGTATCGTTTACGGTTAGAACAAATTGCGAAAAAACGAGATTGTTTTCGAGGTAACCAGAGTTAGCTATAGCTGATAGTACTGGGGACTGTCAAATTGGACAAGGGCTTTTGAGATGTACTTTAAAACATGGGGTTTCCGGATTTTCACAATTTAATGACCGACGAAAAATATGTATGGCTAAAAGCTCATCTTGCACTTGCTCAAAGCTGCAGGTTCTTGAGGAATTGTCCGATCTGGCTTAAACCCCAGAGGATAGACAGGGCACCATGTAAAGAATTTAGAACCCTTCCCTCGCAGTGGTTGAATTAGGTCTATAAGATCATAAAGCAAAACGAGGATTCTGACTCTTACTTCCCACCAAGTTAGGTTGAGATCCTACCATCCCTTCTAGTAGATATGAAGAAAAGGATCCAGGGACCAGCTCTCTCCCCCACAGAGGTAGGACCGGTTTGGACTACCAAAATACAGAACTAGGATCCCCTTCTTCGCCGCCAAGCTTGGTTCGGATCCGACGATCCTTTCTGAAAAACAATCTAAGAATCAGGAAAACCCCTTCCCTCCACTAGCTACGACTTGGATCACCACCGCACCTCTTTCAGTGTAATCAAGGACTGAAGCTTTACGCGTGTACCAGTTAAATTTCAGCGTTCTGGCTTACCAGGAAGTACCCTAACTAGATAATCCTCGAGACAGACCAGACGATTGACTGACAGACTTTTTGCGGTCGGTATATTGCGCAAGTGCCTTAAAACCCCTGGGGATGACAGATAGATCTTCCGAAATACTTTTTGCCATCGGTATATGGCATTTCAACCCATGCCCGTAGGTGCCTTAAAAGCTAATTGTGCCTTAGTCTCTCTCTTCTGAACAGTTTTGGCTCCAATTTCCATTAGACGCTAAAACAACCTACTTCTTCTTCCTCTCCCATTTCGAACGCCTAAGGAGTACTTTCTAATTAATGTCCCCTAATTTTAGTGTCTTGATTGATTCCTTTCAACCTGTTCTGGGTGAGGTAGGTCAGTTGTTGATCTAGCTATTCTCTTCCAGGACGAGAGCCGCAAGAGCCGGAGGCTACGATGCCTCGGGTACACCGTTAAACTACCTGGAAATTTTTACTGGCACTATCCGACTCAGTTACACCACTCAAGTCTCAACTTGGACTTCGTTCCCTTCGCCGAGGAAGGCGTTGTCCGGCACAAGGAATGTTGCATCCCGGACCAGATGTCCATGGTTTGTAATCAGTGCGAGAAATTGAAATTTTCCCAGACCTTGAAAAAAATAGAAGAACGTAGCCAGCAAGCACACGAAGGAACCCCCTATATCTATTTGACATACGAACAATTGGCCACAAAGCTCAGGAAAGCTAATGAGTCTTTGGCTAACTATAGGTTCAGGGAGTTGACCATGGAAAGGAAGCTGAACCATCGCATAAATCAGCTGAAAATGTATAAACGTTTCCTTGTCGCAGTGTCAGAAAATCGAATTGCCAGGCTTCACCAGCTGGTGAAGGTCTGTCTTAGTCAGGAGAGAGGCATAGGCTACATTTTGCAGAAAGTATCTGAAGCTATCAAAGGTGTTTATCACGCAAGGGGCTATGATGAAGATGATTACGATCTGGCATTGTTGATTTTGCGATTTGGAGGACCAAGAGCCTTGACGATACTTCAAACTCTGGGACTTCCTAGTGTTAGCTCCACCCGTAAAGTCTGGTCAACGCAGTCAATAGAAATGATGGATTATAGCCCGCTTGTTCCTGCAAGGGATATGATTTCAGCTAATACCAAGAAAGCCCTCCAGTCTACGAACGACTGCGTAGCCTTTAGCATCAGTTGCGACGAGATACATTTGAAGCCTAGACTTAGATGGTGCAGCCGTACTGGGACTGTTCGAGGGTTATGTACTGCACACACAGATTCGATATATTACCGTTTGGAAAAGGAGAGCGATATAGAGAAACTCCGCCTGGCTCTACATAACAAGGAACTTCACTTAGCAGATCAGTGTCTTGTCCTGGTCTTCAGTGGGACACAACGAAATGGGAACCAGGTCGCCATCCCGATTTCAGCTCATCCAACTTGTAAGAGCAAATTGTTGGATTTTCAAGTCAGAACTTTTGCTGCACTTCAAGAAGAAACAACAGCCATAACTGCCGACCATGGACCTGTACAGCTGAATATCGGCACGGATGGTGAAGTCAGTCGGCGACAAGTCCTCCACACAATGAAGATGAACACAAAAAAGCGACTGCAAAATCCGAGAACTGCTTCGATGAAAGGCTTTGACGACCATGTGATGCAGAACTTAGCAACGGTGAATAAGGATGGCAGGCATTTGGTCAAGCGTCTGCGGAATTGGATGCTGAAGTCTTTTGATATTGGCAACTCTACGTTCACGCCGTCTGTGATTAGAGCAGTCCTTCAGTTACTTGCGAAAGAGAGCAACATTGACTCCTTGATGAATACTGATGACAAGCAAAATGTTCCAGCTGCTGTCCGATTTCTGTCGTCTATGATCCTAGCCTCAAAAGTAGCCAGAGAAAGTTATCCAGACGAAGCAGTCGAGTTGCTTCACTTTTACAGTGAACTGACATTGCTAGGAAGCTTCCTAGAAGGTGCGCTATCGCTCTTTGCTCTGCCGTCATTGTCACTTGAAGAAATTCTACAGAAGCTCAGTCGAACTGCCTTCATCATGTGTGCCATCTTCAAGAAAAATAAGGGCAAGTTCCTACCTGCCGTCTTGTATCACGACATCATTGCCACTGTACATGACATCTACATTTCCGTCCTGAAAATGAAAGATGCAGCTCCCGATACACCTTTTTTCGTCTCTGAGCAGGGGTCCGATGCCAACGAGAGACTGTTCGCTAACCTGCGTACGGCAAGTCATGACCGTGACGTTGACAGTCTGCAACTGACAGAGAGATTGGAAAGCATGATTAAAATAGACACTGTCTTGGCACGCCATCCCGAATGGAAATCTTCAAGAACCAGACGACTTGACGAATCAAAAGGTATTGATAGAACGCAGCACTCGCATTGGGACGAGACACGTCTGATCCCGAGGGATGTTGATGTCGAAGAATGTTGGGAAAAGGGAAGAAACCAGGCAAAGGGCACTTTGTCATACACATCTTGGTTTCTGAAGAACCATATAAAGGTTCAATCGCTGTTCATGCCGGACGGTGTTTTCGTCGGAGTACGGTCCCTCGAGCAAAAGGCAGTCTCTTCTCAGCATGTAGTGAACGATGCGAATGATGAGATCGACGGATCTGACGAGGAAGATATTCTCGATGCCGTCACTGACAGTGAAGAAAGTAGCGGATGTTCCAGGGATGTTGAAGATGCGTTCGAAGATTGTCCGCAGTCGACATCGACATGTAGTTTCATGGAAGTTGGCGGATCAGTCGTACACAAAGCTTCAATTTTGAGGCTCATTTCTGAAGATTTCAAATCTCCTGTGCCCATCACCAAAGAAAGGCTCATGGTAGTCAGAGGTTTCAGCCGGAAGATCTTTCGGCAATCTATAATTGGACGCAATCGCAGCAATGATGTTGCGCAGCCCTTAGTTGAGCAAACAGAGACTCCTCTGAAAGAAACCTGCGTGGTTGTTGGTGATCCTGTACTTTTCGTAGTGAGGAAAGGTGAAAATTTAATTTACGCGGTAGGACAGGTTGCAGAAAGCACCGATTCAGAGAACAGTAACGAGATTGACGTCCAACTCTTGCACCTCTCCCACCCTTCTGAAAGGCAGATCACCAAGTTCGTATCAACCGGTGTTTGCACAAAGAAATTCAAGACGTCGTCGTACATCGCCCTCAATCCGGATTTGAAAAACCTGAATGGAGCATTTATCTCACAATACGAACTACAGGATTTGGTGTCAGCTGGAACATTGGCTGTGGAACAGGCTAAAAAAGATCAGAACTGCGATTCGTTGCAGTTGCTAAGGCTTCCCATTTTACTTACTTGCCTTTGCCCTATGTCTGAGAACAGTTCCTGTCTTCCATATTTTGAAACACTAACCGTAAAAGCTGATCCTATTGTTGTGCCACCAGCAGTTAGCACTTCTAAAAGGAAGTGGACCTGTTATGTGGATGATTGTTCAACCGAAGTGGAGCCGAAAAAGATGAGATTGCACATTGGATCCCATATTCTCAAGGGGGAAATAGCTGCCTCGGTGTGTGGATTTTGCGGAAGGGCAGGCAAGGAAGCTTCTGCGACCCCTCAAAACGATCATGAATGCCAGAACTCTGGTCCAGATCAAACTAAAGGTTGGTTGGATTATATTCTCAAGCGTTTTTTCTTTCCATCGTAGTTCCAGTAGATGGATTTTATGCATAGTCCCGTGGGCGCCGTGGGTATGGTTCAGTCTTCGCTGGATAAACCTCTTTCCTCACGAGTGAGGTCAGAGCGAAAATTGTATTATTGCTTATATTTTCGACAGCTGTTGCATTTAGCTGTTTGGGGAGTCTCAATCTTTCTCGGCTCATGAGTAGATTCTAATTTTCAGTCAACGCTCTAGCAAAAGAAAATATAACAGTCCCATCTGAACATGCGATACGTTTAAAATGCATCTGAACGGCTTCTATCTGCTGTTGTATTTTCATATTGGACCTGAGTTGTCATTCCCCCCCCCCAAAAAAAAGGAACCCAGACAAATCAAAAGACGGTTTTTTTCTTGATTCGATGTTTTTAGAATTAGATACCTTCGGATACACTATCTACGAGTCTCAGTTTCAGTATTTTTGGATTCACACTGCCTATTTCAGTGTGCAGCCTGTGCCAAGGTGCCATCGGTGCCATGATAGTATTGCTGAACGAAAAGTTTGCTTATGGTAAAAACAACTTGGGATAAAAAGAGTGTTTTTGAATTGAATTTGCTGATATTCTTAGAGAATGTTTAGTTAAGTTAGACGAAGGCTTTTCAGATTTGCTTTAAGCGCATCCTTGTTGCAAACCTTTTTTTTACTGACGCATTTCCTCTTCTAGGTTGCCAAGTATCAATTGTACCAACATCTGGTGCGGGCAAAGGAATATCATACGGACTGAGCTCCGTGTGCTCTTATATGATGGATTTTTCTTACGGTGCTGCCAAGCGCTATAGTGTTCGGAACCCCTGTACAAATGTGCCGTACTGGTGTCCAGTCTGCCAAGAAACTGTGTGGAAGTATAATCTTGCGTCCCACTTCAGCAAAGTCCATGCTGACATACAGTTTCCAGCAGACCTCGACCTCCAAGTCAGTGAAGCCGAGCGCGTAGCCGTTCTTTCCAACGGAAAGAACGGAAAGCGAAACAGAGGGTTTTACCAAGCGAAAAAGAGGGCTTTACCTCGCGTGATTGAAGAAGTTATGTTATGTTAAGTATTTTGTTCCCGTGCCGCCCCTGTGTTCAAGGGACGAGTTCGATCTAGTTTTTTTTATCACTAGTCTTATGCTGAGCGTATGATGCTAATCACATACGTACCTGATTTTTTACAAGATGATATATGATTGATCTCTGGCTAATAAAGCAATTTTAATTATTCGCAGTTGCTTATATCGGATTATTCGTTGTATCTACACCCAGATATGTCTATATATATTACTGTCGTAGTAACAGTCCAAGGCCGGTTGGACCGGATAAGACTCCTGTTCAGCAATATCCTGGGATTCCTGAAACAGAAAGGGAAGCAAGCTGGAGGTTACGCACACTCTTTTGTTCTATGCCACGCGGTTGTGATATAAACTTTTCGCATTTCACTTCCTATTCTCCATCAAATTCTATTAAGCAGTGACAGTGGGAGATTCCAGAGGGAGAGAGCCATTTCTAGAAACCTTGACTTCAAAGTCGTTATTTGCGATTTCTCTTGCTCTGTCTGGCTCAGCCATTTTGTCTTCGAACTTCCGAGAGGAATTTTTCTTTAATTCTCCGATCAGAAGTTAACATAAATGGATCGAATTCATTCAAGCGAAAGTTCGCACAGAACGAGTCGAAAAGACATAGAGGAGCTAAAAGTTCGCACAAAGCCTCTGAAACGTTTGAAACACAAATGGACGAACCAAGCGCAACAAAAAAAGCAATGGAAAACAGTTATAAACAGTGGGGGGGAATCGGAGGTTTTTTTAGCCATGGCGGAACCTTGCAGTACAAGAGAAGAAAAGTATGCCAGAAGGATAGGAAAAAGAAACGAACCGTGACGACGGCGTGAAAGTAAATTTCCTGCAAAGCAACGAAATTGAAACCCACCGAGCTTCCAGTTTCGAAGAGAACGCGCGTAATCGTAAAAAGCAGCGACCCGAGCGCTTCTACTCTATAACGGATTTGTTATTACGCTGGTTACGCACTTCATTTCTTTTGGACACACTCGCCCATGGAGCGGGGCAGTACCTTACTTCTCTTGCACTGTAAGCGCTGTACTGTAATGTAAGTAAAAACCTCTTTGGCAGAATTCAAACGTTGGTCCTCGTGTGCTGGGGATCTACTACTGCCTGGATGAGATGACTGTTTGCTTGTAGAAATTTGTTGGTGGGTAAGTCTCTTGATGATTGATAATTTATCTTGGTTCATGTATGTTGGCTATAATGCACTTTTACCGATGATTGTGGTATTGTATTGAGGCATTATTGACATGGTTAAACTGCTGTAGTTTAAAATATCATTTTGACAACCCCCCACCTTCGCGATAAGAAAACTGTTGTAGTCATTTTGACACCCCCCCACCCCCACCACCCCCACGATAAGAAAACCGTTGTAGTCCAAAATATCATTTTGGCACCCCACACCTTCGCGAAGAAAACTGTTGTAGTCGTTTTTACACCCCCCCACCCCCACGATAAGAAAACTGTTGTAGTCCAAAATATCATTTTGACACCCCCCACCCTCGCGATAAGAAAATTGTCATCAAGGTGGATTTACACCCACCCCCACCGAGTTGGTGTATGCACTTTTCTTATGAGTGCCCCTCGGCGCAACCTAGTTTTAAAGCTTTCAAATATTGAATAATACTGTAAGTTGGAGAGTAAATAGTGCGAGGGGTTCTTTAATGGATAGTTAAATAAATGCAATTATCCGAATTTAAGTTCTATTTCGAACCCACTGTAGAACCCCAATGTAGCTCTTGAACCTAAACGTAGTTTCCAGGACGTCCACCCCACTTTTAAATTTTTTCTGGAATCTCTGCATTAGTTGAATCAGGTCCATCTCCTCTGAGCAGTGTTGTTGTCCATCCCAATGAAGACGCTTCTACTCAGTATGACCAGTCTGGTCATGGTCGTGGATACAAAATATGGATCCGGCCTGTTCCAAACTAGCCAGAGGCATCTCTGCGGCAGAAGTACTAGACATACACCTCTAAGACTCCCAAGACAGCTAGCATATACGCGAAAGATATCACCAAAAGTTCAATGAAATGACTGAACAACCCCAAAAAATCACCTAATACGTTCTGGATTTTGAAAGACGAGACTGGCTCAACCTGGACTATAAAACAATATACAGGAGTTTCTTTAAGAAAGAAAGGGTGGCGATCGTGGCCAGCAGCGTGCAGAAGTGCCGCATCAAGTTGTAAATTTTCCTAAAGAGGTTCAAGACGTATCACTACGAGTTTTCAAACGTCTCTTTGTTGAAACAATGTTGAATACAGCTGTGGCAGGCCTGACAACAATGCGTGCCAAAACTTGGCAAAGCCGCCCATCAAAGCCGCCAACAACTCGAACGGAGGTTTGACCGCAAAAAAAAATCAATTGACCATCTTGTCGTGAACGGGTTGAAGAAGTTTCCTCGATGTTTAAACTCGCAGATAATATGGATACACTTGCAGATGATTGTCTTCTGTCATAGGGCTGTTTATGGCTTTTTAGCTTCTGTTGTGCTGGGCTATCGTCGAGCAGTATCTGCAAGTATGCCGGAGGGAGAATTTCCTAGAGCAGATTGAAGTGAAGGCACCGCAACTATCTTGCTCAAGAAAGACAAGACAGGCACAGTTTTTCCAGCAACCATTTCATTCTCAGACACAGAGAACCGTCTCGATTTGTATTATGGCAAGGCCGGACGTCTATACCTTTCTACAGGTATGGCTGAACCTAGTTCAAACACGACTTAGACGATGTTCGACCAATTACCCTCACGCCGGTTTTCGACAAGGTCTACGAGGGTTGCGTTGCTGCTTGGCTCAAACAAGAGATGATTCACCAGATTGACCGACGCAAGTTCGGAAACCTACCAAAGACTATCAGTCACTATCCTACCAGCCTTATCGATTACATCCTAAAAAAAACTAGATGAACCTGGAAAGTAGATCAACATCATACCGATAGGGTTACGCAGAGGTTTTGACCTGATAAACGATAATATTCTGCTCCAAAAACTGTATTGCGAGTTTTTTCTCCAAAATAAGCAAAAGAAACCTAAATACAAGGATGTATACTTTGAATCATCACCAGTTTTCTGAGGGAAAAGCCAGGCTTCACCTTCCAGATTGCCAGACGTCCGAGGCTTCCGCATAGCCAAACCAACCCTTCCAGATTTTCATGATAATAATGATATCCCATTTTGCTATTCTTCAACATTTCCTAGATATCCCTTTCGCATCCCAGTCACAACTGTCAATCACTTTCCCTTTCCTTCCTAAATGTGCATATGTGTTATGTCTCTCGAATGAACTGCCTCTATGGTACCTTCCAGACATCCGGAATCTGGGGTGTCCAACACCCCGGACTTCCAGAAGTTTTTGGCCTGGCTTCACCTTCCACGACAAAACCGGCTGTCTGGAATCCGGAAGAAAAATCTGGAAGGTGAAGCCTCGCTTTAATACTTGATCCCCTCCTTTTGTTTGTGATGATCCAATATTGCAGTATCTGCTACTGGGATGAATCTTGTCTCTAAAAAGATAATCTTATCTCTAATACGGATTAACCTTATCTCAGTAGAGATAAGATTAATCCCAGTGGCAAATACTGCAGTTAATTTTAATCCTTACTCGGAGAAACTTTTAAAAGTGCAGTCCCGAGCTAAAACCAACCGGTACTGGGAGAATTTTATCCCAATGTGCGTTGAGATTCACAATTTATCATCAAGATGTTAAGTAGCTATTGTATATTCTTTTCATTTTATTTTTACGTTGGTTTGTTTTTAGGGGTTTTGTTAGTTCGACGATAAATGATGATATTATTTTTGTCTGTTCTTTGGCGTGTCCACTATTTGGGTACGTATAAAAAAAACTAATACTCTTCTTCTTTTACGGTCCTGGACAAAAATTCGCGGGAGAGGTATTCGTCGCGTCCGTGGATACTCCGTTGGGTAACGCCAACTAAACGGTTTCTAGGCTCGTCCACCGGTTTTTAGAAGATTAGCTGTTTATCAGCTCTTCTTTTGAAGTGGGCGATAAAAATAGCGGAACACAAAGATGATGGAGGATCTTCAAACTTGGTTCTAGGGCTTGAATTATTAGTAACTAATGTCTCCTTTCAGTCTGTTCTCGAACGTTAGCAAAATGCTTATTTAATACCTTCGCTACACTAGGTCAGTCCGACACCAGTTCGTGACCATAATTTATAGCTTCTGGAAATTCAGAAATTCTGAATCCTTTTCAAAATGATTAGTTTACGATTTTTTGAATCATAAAGACTGAATCATAACTTTCGTAATTCGTCATCACGATTTTTTATGATTTCCCAGGTCACAAAACTTACATCACTACGATCTTCCATGATTTGTAAGATCACGACGGCTTAAAGCATCACAAAAATGATTTTTTAATGATTTTTCAAAATCATTAATGTTCCAATTATGATCTTTTCAAGATTTTTTTAAGTCAAGAAGACTAAATCACAAATGCCTAACTCCTGTTCATGGTTCATTATGATTTGGAGAAATCATAAATATAAAATATCGTGATTTTACTCAGGAAAACCACATCCTACTTACCGAGATACCGGAGAAACACTGACTAAAATATATCAGCAAAGCGCTCGATTATCTGGATTACGCAAAGGGATTATTTATTTTCCAATACAGCCGTCCCCACAGCGCAAATTCTACTACGACACGAAGATGAATACTTAGTGAATACTGCTGAGTGCATAAACACGAATTTTTCATAAATCTGTTTCGTCAAGCATAAAACACAGGTTGAAGCACATAGAGGGACCAGAAATCTGACTAGGAAAGCCAACTATTCAAAGATCAAATATACATGAATAGCGGAGCAACGAGCAAACACATTTTTATCGGATTTTCAAGCTTACTCAATTTAATAGAGTTATTATAGTTCCCGATCAGCGCTCATACCGTTCCCGATCAGCATTCATTCAGAGCACATCAACTCGCTTGTGATTAAACGCTTCTGGCGAACTTGACTACCAATTGGATTATTCTCACGGCATCTATGTCATTTGATAAAGGAATAAGCCCCCCTTGCGAGTAAGTCTCATTTCATGGGATCTTAAGCGAATTCAACAGCTATTATAGCAAGAATGGCTATTATAGCAAAGATTGTCAAGGATGCCGTCGCGAAACTTGAATCCAGACTTTCTGCAATCTCGGTGACTCAAGACCGCAAATAAAGATCAGCTATCTGCAGAAATGATGTCACAATTCAATCAGTTGAAATCGGAAATCGGAAACCTGAAATCGAGATTGAAGAGAAAGACATCAAAATTGCTGCCCTTTAGTCTAAACTAGATGCTCAAGTAAAACCTACAGAATCGACCAACCAGAGACTACATGAACTATGCGGATTTGCACTGACCTACCGCGCGATCTCAACACGAGAAGAAATCAATTACTGGCAAAAGCCAAAGAAATGAGGGAGTCAAAAACTTATGAATTTGTTCGGCTTAAGCAAAATGGGTCGTCTAAAGCTGGAAGTGCGGAACTCTGATCAGGCTCAATGGATTGCTTACGACGACTATGCTTCGGATTAAAGTAGTAAACGAAGTAGTAAAAAGGAAATAAACATTGAAATGGGTGCTCCAGTTGAACTAAGTGTGTGCTTTATTCTAGGCCTAGTAGTAGATGTAGAAAAGAGTAGAGAAGTTCCTCTTCTATCGTCGTTTTTATTTTTTCAGTGTCACTTGTTTTTGTATCTGGTACGAAGTCTCGTGTAAGTAACTATCCATCAAGATTCAAACTCCCAGATTCTTCGGTAAGTCATTCCATTTAGTAATTAGAATGAGTTGGGAGATGCTGCAAGTAGACAATTCCCTCTCCAAGAAAGCCCCCTGGATATTGCTAAGTATTTTTCGTAGCTGGGAATTCACAACAGAGATGATCGTGATTTTCTTATAGAAAACCTTCCAGAAAAGAATTACTTGTTACCGGAAAACGATCCTAAATATCGACCTCCTTTTCGAAGTTTAAGAAGTGCTCCCTTAAACTGTAGAGGATTACTGAAGAGCCTTGATCAACTATCGTCTTTCCTTGCGCATAGAGGAATTGATATGTTTGGGGTTTGTGAGACCTTCCTTTCGGAGTCGTCTGCTCCCCTTGCTCGTGTGGATGGATATCAACATTTATTTAAGAATAGAAAACGCGGAAACATGGTGGCCTTAGTTTATTTGTTAAACATGAATTGGGAACTAAAATAATTACGGATTTTGATAACTTTTTAGAAGAAATGAATGTTGAATTTATCCTTGTGGAAATTGAAAGAAAAAGCGAAACTCTGCTTTGTTATGTTTTATATAAGCCACCATGTTGATCACCAACAACATTTTTGGAATAAATTAATTATCTTTAGTGTCAACTCGGTATAAAACAAGACCAAAGGTTTCGATGGGATCCCAAAAATTCAATATCTGATTCAGACAACTGGGTCTCGTCTTAGCCAGATCCAGTCTTCGCCAGACTCCTTGAACATTTTTACCATTAAAATTCAGAAACAGATTAAGGCAAAATAGCTAATCACCTGAGAAAACCAAGTTCAGATTTGGATTCAGCATGTGTGTTTACCCCTATAAGTCATATCTGTTTTGACGAAAACTTCCTGCCACTTCTGCCAATTTCCCGGTTCCGGCCAAACTCCAGAACTACTTGTCCGGCGAAAAAAAGAAAGACGAAATCAGGGTATCTTCTTTCCCCAGTAATGAACATCTAATCAACTTCAAATACAAATTTTGCTTATAATTTCCGATTCCAGCTGAACTATATGTCCGGGTAAAATACGATTGTCATACAGGGTAAGAAGATCTCTTCTTACCCCTAAATCGCTTATCTAATCAACTAGAAATAAAACTTTGACTTCCAACAGTTTTCCGGTTTTGGCCGGATTCCGGACGAACTACATGTCCGGGTAGAAACTTGTTTTCACATAAGTGTTCAGCATGTCTTCTTGCCATAAATCGAACATCTAATCAACTGCAAATAAAACTTTTAATTTTGACAAACTTTCGGGTTTGGGCCGGATTCCGGTCGAAATACTTGTGCGTCGAGAAAATAGTTTTCACCATCGTCTTCAGCATGTCTTCCTGCCTCTAAATCGAACATTTAATAAACTTCAAATAAAACTTTTACTTTCAACAAACTTTCCGGTTTGGGCCGGATTCCGGGCGAAATACTTGTCCGTCGAGAAAATAATTTTCACCATCGTATTCAGCATGTCTTCCTACCCCTAAATCGAACATTTAATCCACTTCAAATAAAACTTTTACTTTCAACAAACTTTCCGGTTTTGGCCGGATTCCGGGCGAACTACTTGTCCGATGACAAAATGGTTTTCACCATCGTCTTCAGCATGTCTTGCTACCTCTAAATCAAACATTTAATCAACTTCAAATAAAACTTTTACTTTCAACAAACTTTCCGGTTTGGGCCGGATTCCGGGCGAAATACTTGTCCGTCGAGAAAATAGTTTTCAACATCGTCTTCAGCATGTCTTCCTACCTCTAAATCGAACATCTAATCAATTTCAAATAAAACTTTTACTTTCAACAAACTTTCCGGTTTGTGCCGGATTCCGGGCGAAATACTTGTCCGTCGAGAAAATAATTTTCACCATCGTATTCAGCATGTCTTCCTACCCCTAAATCGAACATCTAATCAACTTCAAATAAAACTTTTACTTTCAACAAACTTTCCGGTTTTGGCCGGATTCCGGGCGAACTACTTGTCCGATGACAAAATGGTTTTCACCATGGTGTTCAGCATGTCTTCTTACCCCATAATCGACTATCACATTAGCTGTTTCAAAATATTTTGTTTGTCCCTTAATTTGAATCCCCTCCCCCACCCCTAAATGTAGAGCTACAAAGCCCATCTACGAACTTGACTGGTCCGACGACCCAACGAACCCTCACACCAAGTTTCATCAAAATATCTCATTCCCTTCGAGAGTTATCGTGCTTACAGACGGACGGACAGACGGACGGACGGACAGACGGACAACTTTTGCGATGTCATAGGTATCCCTCCACTTACGTTTTGGGATCCCAAAAACTAGTATTCATGGGAGATTTTAACATCGACCTTTTTACATCGACCTTTTTTCTCCAAAACAAGTTGAAAGTATTTCCAGTTCAGCAAATGAATTGTCATCTTCATTCCTTAGTACTGGAATGCTGGAATACTCCAAGCGTGCCGTATCCCTACTACCACAGATACGACCGCGTCGTGATTGACAAGATAGTCACAAACCTGGACCTGAAGACATGTGATGTGGTGATCTACGATGATTCTGATCACTTCTTAATCTTATCAGACGTTACACTGGCTAAGAAAAAATTAGAACATCCTGAACGTAAAAATCGAAAGCTTGATGGAGAAGCCTGTTGCGGATTGCCAACTAGCGGCCAAATCGTAACGACGAACATATGCGTTTTTCTGTCCCACAAACCTAACAGATGACGTCAAAACAATGACGAAATTTTCCTATCCGATTTGCAGCCGTCCAGTTGGACAATCTTCAATGAAATGCAGTGTGTGTACTTGCTGGGTTCACAGAAAATGCGCTGACACTCGTTTTGCTGACTATCATGACGACTGGATATGTCCCAAGTGTTTAAGCAAGCTCTAGGTAACGGACAAGTAGCTTTGGAGCCAAAAACTCAAGAAGCGAGTTTCACTGAGTAAACCATGCCAGAAACTGCGACTGCAAACAAGAATGTTCTTAATCTTGACGGTTGTCGTATAGCGTCACTGATAAAATTTACTTCCTCCAATAAAGTTTTTTTAGAGCGCTTAACATGCGTTACTCCATGTTCAAGTGTATCGCAAGAACAGGATCGATCTGGGTCAGAATCAGGAAATATCGAAGGTGATCTGAACTGAACCTTTAGCTCCGTTTCAATTTCGAGCCCAGGAGTGCACGAATCTCTCTTTTGGGACAGAAAGGCTTAACCCCTTACCTTTCTACACCGCTAATGTCTACACCCAAACATACCTCCACCCCGATAAGCGAAGGACTGCACTTGAAAGTCGAAAACTAACAGAAATCAATCGACGCGCAGAGCCTAGTGATTGAAGAGCTGCGTAAGACTATCGAGTCCTACAGACAGGTATTAGCTTTGAAAGACGTTCTAAAGACCCAAAGTGATAGTGACAAGCAGGAGCAATCGACAACTCACAATTTTACGCCGGATAGCCGTGAAGTGGACAATGCACTTCTGCAAATTCCTCTGCAAACTGGACCACCACCACGTGCAAGCAGACAAAAACCTCATAGCAATCCCCCCAGCCTTGCAGTGACGAACAGGTTGGAAAGTCAGTAGTTAAGCTCAAGTGCTTCACTTTTGTCACGACTGGTTTCAGCAGATTAGGTGATAAGTGTAGCCACGCCCATTACACACTCAGAACATCCCGGGAAAGTTAACTCGGTTAAAGTTAACTAGAAAAGTTAAAGTTGTGGAAAAAGAAGTTACGGGTGATTTTTACCATTTCCCACCAGTACTTTACTGTAATGCTGAAAGTGTTAACTCGGAAAAAACAGAAGAGCTGGAAACCTTTTCTAGTCTTCTGCACCCCAAGATAATAGCCGTCACTGAAGTAGAGCTCACCCACTAGGAAAAAAAAGTCGATGGTTGACAATAATGCGTCAACCATCGCCTTTCGATTTCGTGAGATCGAAATTCCACACCTTGACGAAAATGATGAGATCCTATGTGTTCTAATGAAGCACAAAAGACTCCCGCGAAGTGTCACAAATATTGCAGTTTGTGTTTTTTATTATTCGCCAGGACAAACATCGCCGACAAAATGACAATTTATTGAAAAACTTAACCTTAGTTTAAATTACGTAACAACTAAAAAAAAACATGTTGGTCTAACTGTGACAGGTGACATAAATGGACTAAAAATGGATAATAAAATAATAAAGTTGGAAAAATTGGATAAACAAACTAAAACAGGTTATACATTTTCCAATATATAAAAGAGCTTAGCCTATACAACGCAAAATGAGCCTTTTTCGCCAGGGAAAAAGAGAAGAGGCAAATAAGCTACGCAACAAGATTCGAAAAATGACAAGAGAAGCAGCTGCTGCCCATTATTCAAAAGCAGTAACTAATCTTTTTACGACGAAAAAAGTCGTTGGTTTAAGGAAGTGAAAAAGATTTGTGGTAAAGCTGAATCACCCTTAAAGTTTGACTCCGATCAAAGTGATTTCCAAATTGCTAATGACCTAAAAACATCCACCTTGCAAAAATTATAAAATCCATATCAAAAATAAATACTTTCGATATGGTTCCCCCTAATGACAATAATAAGGAATGACCGAAAATTACCGAAAGTGAGGTACTCGTAAAATTAAATAGATTAAAAAGCAGTAGTGTGACACCAGTAGACATCCCTGTTGATTTAATCAAAGCATTCCTCGATAAGCTTGTTAAACCCCTTACAAATATTTTCAATACTATTTCTTCAACTTCAGAGTACCCAGCTATTTAGAAAGTTGGCTATGTAACACCAATACCCCAAAAGGATACAAAAACTGATTTTGACGGAGTGCTCCCCATTTCGCTAACCCCAATCTTCAGTAAAGCGTATGAAATGAAATTTTTCTGCTTCTGGATCCAAAACAGTTTGGAAATCGACCTAAAACGTCAACCAGCCATTATCTGGTAAATCTTTTAATTTTATTTTTAAAAACATTGACAAACCCTCCGAATGCATCAATTTCATCGCGATTGATTTTAGAAAAAAGTGTTGACCTTATAAGCCATAATATTCTAATAGATAAACTTTTGAATAAATTTAATGTTAACCCCAATGTTGCAAAAATTATTGTAGGATATTTTAGTGATAGGTCCCAAATTCTAAAATAATGAAATTTGGATGATATAGGCATATCAGGGAGTCGATCAGACTGCCTTGAGAATAGTTGTTTCCCCGATCCTACCATCGTGGGGGCGTGGAGGGATGGGGAATCCAGAATCTAGTGGCATGCCTAACTTTTGAACGGGTGATCGGATTTGAATGAAACTTGGCAAATGGAAAGAGCAATCGTCTCAGATGTTCCACGCGAAGCCCGGACCCGATCCGATACTTGTGGGGGGTGTTGGATGGGGCCACCGGAAATCTCGCGAAACTTTAGAGTCGAGGGATCGGGGAAAGAATTAAGCCTTGTAGACACGTTCTTGACAGAACCAGATATTACCGGGGCTCTTTGGGGGAAGTTGGAGGAAGTTTCCCGGAATTCCACTTGACAGAACCAGATCTTACCGGGGCTCTTTGGGAGAAGTTGGAGGAGGATTCCCGGAATTCCAGTGATCGCCAGTTACGACAATTCCAGATGTTCCAAGGACGATAAGACTTGGCGGGCATATCACTGACCCGACCAAAGACTTAAGAACCCGACATGATGCCCTAAGAAAACTTCCGTTCCTGGATCTGACCATTTTTGAGGGAGCTAAGTGAATGGGAATCCGGAAATTACTGACTTCCCTAGGTTGCGAACAGGTGGTCCGATTCGAGTGAAACTTTATGGGTGATAAGATCTTATTACCTAGATATGCAAGACAGCTAGATATCCTATTTCTTGGTCCGAACCTAGGGACGTTGAATGTGGTATTTTGTGACATTCTCATCTACTTTCTTGCATCACCTACTCGTAACAAGTGCCATATGAGCTCGTAGCTCTTGTTAATTATGTAGCAGTTTCAACTACAGTTTCTATCGATCTTGGTGCTTCCGGGTGGGTCTAATGCCCTACAGAGAGTTTCGTGGGTTCATTATAATCTGGATTCTAAAATATAGTTGCAAGAAAATGAGTTTTATTGCATTTCAAATAGCCTGTAACAACTGACGTTGGCATTCGATGGCCAAACCAATACTACCGTTAGACTCGGGGTCAAAAATTTGGCATAGAAACATGTCTCGCACTACCATTTTTCAGAAAAGAATAGTAGGCCTACAGATAAGTAATTAGCTTATAACAATCTAATTTGATGATTGGTTGAAAAGTTGACACCACTAGTTTGCAAAAATATATTTTCGCATACGTTTTTGGCCTATACTTTTTCAAAACATTCTGTGCGGCTTCACTTAGAGAGTCAGATATACGGCAATGTGAAGCTCAGTACCCAAGGTAAATTCTGGTAAAGTACAAAAATTCTTAGAAATGTATTAAGCTACGAAATACGTGCTTTACCTGGAAATAAATCTTTGAACTTTCAGATTTTCAGGGAAACTGTATGAATTCACACTCAGAAATTCTCACATGCGGCTATCTCTTCCCATTTGGCTGAAATGGAGGAGTTTCTGAATTGTGGTTTCGGCTCAACTTAGTGTGCAAAGTGTTGATTGTGTTTATTTATGGCCCTAGTTGGCCGGTATTAGACTCAAATAAAGAGTAAGTGTTTAAATATATTTTAATCGTTTGGTAGCCCTAGGTAATTTCAGATATTTAGGATCAAAAATAGAACCTGATTCCCCCAACGATGGTCGGACAGGTGAAGGGACTATGTTCAAGTCAATATGTTAAGAGTCCCTAATTGGCCTGCCAAGTTTCATGGTCCTAGCACATCTGGAAGCACCCTAGCTCGAGATCACCGAAATTCCAGGAAACCCCCTCCACTTCCCCCGCCGTTACACGATCCGGTCCTGTTTTGTCAGGAATGCATCTAGGGTTTACGCTTGCTGTTCCAACCAAGTCCAACTCCGATGCCTCGGCTTTAAGCGATTCACGAGATTACCGGTGCCCCTCCAGCTTCCCCTCCCAGTGATCAGATCCGGTCCAGACTTAAAACTGAAAATCCAAGACATTTGTTCTTAAAATTTACTAAGTTTAATGCACGTCCGATCACCCATTCCAAAGTTGTGAATGTCACTAGATTCGGGATTCCCCACCCCTCTACTCCCCCCACGACGATCGGATCGGGGAAGGGACAATTTGCAAGTCAATATGGTAGAATTACTAAAACGACTGCCAAGTTTCATGAACCTAGCACATCTGGAAGTACCCTAACTCGAGATCACCGGAATTCCGGTAAGCCCCCTCCAACTCCCCCCACCGTGACATGATACAGTCCTATTTTGTCAGTAATGGGTCTAGGGTTTGAGCTTGTTCTCCGGACCAAGTTCCATCCCGATCCCTCGAATCTGCGCCTTTCAGGCCCTTGTTCAGCATCTGAGGCACTTGTTCTTGACACTTGTCAAGTTTCATGCACGTCCGATTACCCCTTCCAAAGTTATGTATGTTACTGATTCCCGGATTCCCAATCACTCCATTCCCCCTACGATGATCAGATCGGAGAAACGACTATTCTAAGGAAGTCTGTTCGGGTCCCTGATATACTTACCAAATTTCATCGACCTACTACCGAACTCACGGGATGATCAAGTCTCCGCCCCCCTCCCCCCGAACTCCCCCTACAGTGCCCGAATCCGGTCCGATTATGTCAATCATGTATCTAGGACTTGGTCTTGTTCTTCCCACCAAGTTTCGTCCCCATTCCCTCCACTTTAAGCGTTTCCCAAGATTTCCGGTTCCCCCCTCCAGCTCTCCCTAAAGTCACCGGATCCGGTCCGCATTTTAAGTGGGTCGTCAGAGACACGAGATCTCTCCAGATATCAAATTGCATTGCTATCCGTTTACCTGTTCAAAAGTTATAAATTCCTCAAAAATCCGGATTCCCCCTCCCTCCACTCCCCCAACGATGGTCGGATGGGGGAAATGACTATTTCCAACTTAATAATTTGGGGTCCCTGATATGCCTGCCAAGTTTCATCGTCCTAGCTTCTGTAAATCCCGGACCGACCGACGGACAGAAATTGCGATCGCTATATGGCACTCGGCCGAAGGGTAAGTGCCATAAAACAAGAGCTACGAGCTCATATGGCACTTCTACGAGTAGGCTGTACAAGAAAGTAGATGAGAACGTCACAAAATACACCCGCCATCCAAAAATGCGGTTCGGAAATAGAAATAGGATATTTAGTTTCACTCATTTCTGAGCAGTTCCGGCATCGTCTCGATTGTCTGTAGCAAATGCACATGACTGTTCAAACTTTCATCCAAATAAATCCATTTGTTTGATCCCTAGACGTGCTACACGATTTCCGGTACTCACTCTATCTCCACCTACCGTGGCCGAATCTGGTTCGGAATAAAAAAAAATCGACCACCTAAAGCATCTTCGTTTCTACCATTTATCAAGTTTCACTCGAATCTGAGCATTTTTGGAAAGTTCCGGTACCCCCCCCCCCCCTCCCACCAACGTTGTCGGAGCCTGTTTGGGCTCAATCTCCTAATTCCCTGTTCCTGTCCATCAAGTTTTACTGAAATTGGAGCATAGCCTATCTGCAAGTTTCCACTACCTTGGCATTTATACATCCACTAATAAACAAGAGCTACGAGCTCATATGGCACTTGTACAAGTAGGCTGTACAAGAAAGTAGATGAGAACGTCACAAAATACACCCGCCATCCAAAAATGCGGTTCGGAAATAGAAATAGGATATTTAGTTTCACTCATTTCTGAGCAGTTCCGGCATCGTCTCGATTGTCTGTAGCAAATGCACATGACTGTTCAAACTTTCATCCCAATAAATCCATTTGTTTGATCCCTAGACGTGCTACACGATTTCCGGTACCCACTCTATCTCGACCTACCGTGGCCGAACCTGGTTCGGGATATAAAAAATCGACCACCTAAAGCATCTTCTTTTATACCATCTATCAAGTTTCACTCGAATCTGAGCATTTTTGGAAAGTTCCGGTACCCCCCCCCCCTACCTTGGCGGAATTCGGCCCGGACGCCAAATAACAAATCTAGGCCGCATAAACTCGGCACTGTCGAATTTGCATCTCATTCGGTCCATCCATTTGGTTTTTGTGCATGTCAAAAGTCCCCCCACCCCCAATTCCCCTCATCGTGGTCGCATATGGTTCGAAAGCATGTTTTACATGTCGAGGCCATCGATTCGTATCACCCATTAAGTTTCACTCGAATCAGACCACTCGTTTGCAATTTATAGAAGTCAATTTCCATATTTCTCTTCTCGTGCTCCCCAAAAAATGCTCGGATCTAGGAACGGAAGTTTCCGGGGGTATATTGTGTCAGGTTCTTAAGTCAAGATAATTCGGGTCGTTAATATGCCTGCAAAGTTTCGTTGTCGTTTTACATCTGGAACTATTCTAACTCACGACTACCGGAATTCCAGGAAACCCCTCCAACTCCCCCCACAGAGCCCCGAAACCATCTGGCTCCTTCAATTTCATCTAGGCCTAATGCTTGTTCCATCCATTAAGTTTCGTCCCAATCCATCTGCTTTTAGAGTTTCTCGAGTTCCCCCCCCCCCCTCCATCCCCACAGGTATCGGACCCGACCCGGATGTGACACTGAACGTCCGAGGCGATAGCTCACCAGACATGTTTCATTCAAATCCGATCACCCGTTCAAAAGTTATGCACGCCACTAGATTCCGGACTCCCCATCCACCCGCTCCCCCCACGATGGTCGGGTCGGACCCGACCCGGACGTGACACTGAACGTCCGAGGCGATAGCTCACCAGACATGTTTCATTCAAATCCGATCAACCGTTCAAAAGTTATGCACGCCACTAGATTCCGGACTCCCTATCCACCCACTCCCCCCACGATGGTCGGGTCGGAGAAACCGCTGTTCTCAACTCAATATGTTCGGATCCCTGACATACCTGCCAAGTTTCATCGCCCTAGGACATCAGGAAGTATGCCGAACTCGCGGGATCGCTAGAAATCCGGACCCCGACCCCAACTCCCCCACAGTGCCCTGATCCGGTCCGGTTATGTCAATGACGTGTCTAGGACTTGTGCTTGTTTTTCCCACCAAGTTTCATCCCGATCCCTCCACTCTAAGCGTTTCTCAAAATTTCCGGTTCCCTCCTCCAACTCCCCCCAGTGTCATCGGATCCGGCCCGGATTTAATGTGAGATGTCTGAGACACGAGGTCATCCTAAATATAAAATTTCATCAAGATCCGATCACCCGTTCAAAAGTTATACACGCCACTAGATTCCGGACTCCCCATCCATCCACTCCCCCCAGTATGGTCGGACTGGGGAAACGGCTGTTCTCAAGTGAACCTGTTCGGGTCCCTGACATACCTGCCAAGTTTCATCGCCCTAGCACATCAGGAAGTATGCCGAACTCGCGGGATCGCTAGAAATCCGGACCCCCCCCCCCCAACTCCCCCAGAGTGCCTGGATCTGGTCCGCTTATATCAATGACGTATCTAGGACTTGTGCTTGTTCTTTCCACCAAGTTTCATCCCGATCCCTCTACTCTAAGCGTTTCTCAAGATTTCCGGTTCCCTCCTCCAACTCCCCCCAGTGTCATCGGATCCGGTCCGGATTTATAGTGGGACGTCTGAGACACGAGGTCATCCTAAGTATAAAATTTCATCAAGATTCGATGACTCGTTCGCAAGATAAAAATACCTCAAATTTTGGCTTCCCCCTCCCTCCACTCCCCCCCCCCCCCCCAGATGGTCGAATCGGGGAATTGACGATTTCCTGTTTAATCTGGTCGGGTCCCAGAGATGCCTGTCAATTTCCATCGTCCCAGCACATCAGGAAGCACGGAACTCGCGGGATCACTACAAATTCGGACTTCTACCCCCCCCCCCCCAACTCCCCCAAAGTGAGCGGACCTCTTCCGGTTATATCAGCTATGTATCTAGGACTTGTGCTTGTACTTTCCACCAAGTTTCATCCGGATCCCTCCACTCTAAGTGTTTTTCAAGATTTCCGGTTTCCCCCTCCAACTCCCCCCAATGTCACCGGATCCGGTTTGGATTAAAAATGGAGGGTCTGAGACATGAGTTCCTTCCATATATCAAGTTTCATTAAGATCCGACAACCCGTTCGTAAGCTAAAAATATCTCATTTTTCCTCATTTTTCCAGATTCCCCCTCCCTCCACTCCCCTCCAGATGGTAGGATCGGGGATGCGAGTATTTCTAATTTAATCTGGTCCAGTTCCTGATATGCCTGCCAAGTTTCATCGTCCTAGCTTATCTGGAAGTGCCCGAACTAGCAAAACCGGGACCGACAGACCGACAGACCGACTGACGGACAGAAATAACAATCGCTATATGGCACTTGAGTAAGCTCAAGTGCCATAAAAACAGGATCGGCAGGGGTTCGTATCCGGAAGACGGAAATTGTAATCGAACTTGACGAAAGTCAGAAATAACCTACCTTTAACTCCTCCGTAGATTAAAGCTTCAGCGACCTAATGAGCTATTTCTCGACTCCACCCCTCCCCCTAGTAGATCTGCTTTCATCCGAAACCTTTTATGATAAAAAATCCTTTATCTCGAAGTTAGCGGTCTTCGACCATTTTTCACGGTGATCGTGAGATTGCCAGTGTTTCCAAGTTGCTACTCGAATTTCTACGTTGCCGCTACGTATGTTTCAGAGAACTTTGCCGTTGGTGCGTGGCAATATTCAAAATATCGAAGTGCTGTATCTAGTTGGCTCTGTACACGAGAGGCGACGTAAATCAACAACAACAGTTGGCTCTGTAAGTAAGTAATTTGTTTATGAACCGCCATTTTGAAAAGGCGGAGTGTTTTGAGTGTGCTTCCCACTTCTACTTATTTTGGCAGTAGGATACTTATTTTCAGCCTTTTCTACTTACCAAATTTTGTATTTACTTACCTAGCCTACTTGTTCTTTGGGTCTACTACTTATTATCCTATTTAATCTTTATTCAAAAGCTCTATTTTTGTCTCCAGTTCTCTCTATTATAGCTGAAAAGCAGGTTGATTTTCAAAAAAATTCTGCGGGGCATGGTTTGACATAAATCGGCTTTGTCACTATTGGCTTTCAGAGTAGATGCACAAGTGACACTATGATTTCACGGTTGGCCCTTGCTTTCATTTGGGATGCTTTGGAAAGGGGAAACTGGATGCTTGGGAAACTGCAACGGATTTCATAATATTCTCTATTAGAAGGTGCCTTTAGAAGGGGATCTGAGAAACATTCGTTCAAGAACCTGTCCTGGAAATGGTTAAATATTGGCAGAAAAATGCTTGAAGCTGCTGTTAAGGTTTCACCCTCTCCGTTCTTGATAATTCTGAAAGTTCTTGGGTCTTAATGTTTGATCCACATTAAAAGCTCGGATTTGCATGGGAAGCAGTTGAGTTCGGCAGAAAAAGAAAATGCAAATATCAGAACTTCGCCTGCAGCGGTCAGTTGAATTTGGTCTTGGGTTTGGTAGTTGAAGCTGAAGTGAAATCGGCCGCAGCAATAGGCATGTACTGTCCAAGTGTTCTTCGCAAAAGCGACGCCTAGTAGCTGCATAATCAGCTGCCGAGCTGCTCTTTTTAATTAGTTGTACTTACAAAATCTTATTTTTGAATTTTAACATTTTAAAGCAACTTAAAACTGGTTTAAAAACTTAAAACAATCTAGCCTAAACCTCAAATTGTCATTAAATTGCTGGTGAAAGTTTTGACTGTGTATCCTCCCTATCGAAAATGCAGTGCTGGAGCACTGCAATTGTACCAGGCGCTCCTCAACTTCTCGAGGTATAGGAGGGGTATCCAACCTCAGATAAGTCTTTCCTTCAGAATAATTTATCTGGTTTAAAAAGGAACCAATAAATATGACAAACACACTAGACTGAAGCTAACTGAATGATTTACATATTGGATAAATAAATATTGGTTCAATCTTATTGTTACAAATATTTTTCTTTTCAAACATGATCCCTTCATTCTAACCTTACCTCGATACTAGAAAATGATGAAAAGGTAGCAAAGTCAATAGCTAGAAAATCCCGTTTCAAAACAGCTTGAAAACAAAGAAAAGGCACAGAATTTGAATATTTGAGGACACATGACTGTTCAAAAAGTCATATTTTGCCTCTTGACTGTCAGGACAGCATGTACATTTCATTTTAACATTTTCGCGGCAAAAATCGAGGTAGTATAAAAACGAGGTCAGGTATCCGTCCTGTACAAGAAGGGTTGAGCCGGCATGTCCACCACTAAAAAATGACGAAGATGCCTCAAACTGGTATGTGCGTGATAGCTTACTGTAGTCTAGGTAACTAGGTAAACAAAAGAGACTCCAGTTCAGGCTGATTAGGTCTGACATACAGACAACAAAACCAATTATGGTAAGGTAGGTTGCACAAAAAGCTTGAGTAACATGAGAAATTATTGATTGTTCGAGTAAATAAAAATATTTGCATCAGGTCAGGGTCCCCAGACTTGTCACAAACTATAACCTTGTTTTAGAATCACATTTGTGCGACATTCTCTGACCAGAAAATTCTTGCTGACATAACCTGACAGACAGACAACCGACTGGTTAACTCCAACTTGGGTAAAGTTTTGAGAATAGTTTTGAGAATAGCATAAATGTGAATTGTGGGATAGCAATGAAGAAGCTTAAAAACTACAATACAAAACAATATTGGAGGGTTGAGTAAAATCATTTACAACAAACTTTTTTTCTAGCTGTTCAGGATCCCAATACAACTCTCAAACGTTGACTACGGTGATTTAGTCTGACAGACAGTCGGACCATTTATTTGAGATCCTATGATTGTCTCAGAATTAAACCAGGACTAATAATCGTCAACATACGAAAAAAAAAAAAATACTTTCAGTTTATAAGTATTTCTTCAGCCTAAGGTTTAGCTATCTAGAAATCATGTTCGACTCTCCTTGAAATTCAGTCAGACTGTTTCTTTATGTGCTATAAAGCTAAGACTATAGTGTAGCGCACTGAAATACTTCTACGCTGCTTGAAATGCTCTAATTTTTTACAGGTGCAAATTCAGAAAACGTGACGTCTGGCCAATAGATGCACATAATTCCTAATGGTATCTACCAAGTAAAGCCCAGGATTCTGACCTGTAGTACACCTGTGCATCACAGCATTGTGTCTAGATGTGTAGACTCACAGCTACAGCCATGTTTGCTAAACCTCGCTGACTGGTTCCACAGAGAGCTTTAGTAAATAGGTGAGTGTTTATCCTGGAAATACATTTTTCACCAACTAATTCTAGGTGATAGGTTTACTGAGACCACGAAACCATTAACACTGAAAAACTGCAGATACTCTCCATTTCTTTGGATTTTTACTTGCAACTGTCTAGCCCCTCTGCTCACCACCTAGATGCGGTTCGGTGACGCCGGGATACAGAGATAATGAATCATCACTGAATAATTATCAGTTTATATATCATACTACAATGATTTCATCCTATTTTCAGTGTCTCATTTTATCTTTTTTCAACTTCAAATTGGTTGCTATTTAGCACAAGGATGTTTCATGCCCCTAATCTTGGCTGGTATTGATGATTACCTACAATTGAAAGGGTAGAAACCAGATTTCAAGGAAGAGTTGAAGGATAGATTAAGACTAGGTTTATCCAGTTTTCACACAGACTTTGCAGTGATTTACATGCTGGTCTGCTGCTTTTGGCTGCAAGTATCGTGAATTTGAGCAAGACCAAAGGTTTCGACTGGATCCCAAAATTTCATATTTGATCCAGACAACTGGATCTTCTAGATATCTGGTCTTCGCCAGACTCCTTGTAAATATGTACTATTGAATGTTTACTTGTTGCTGAGATTCTTACACTGATAAATATACACCATGGTAACTGATGCCACGGTAACTGATATCATTGTAGCTGATACCTTGGTAACTGACACGATTGTAACTGATACATTGGTAACTCATACCAGTGTAACTGTTACCATGGTTGCCGAATTGCACTTTTACTCTGCGACAGACTGCCGATATGCCTAGTGCCTACCGCCATGTAAACCCAGAGCGCTGGGTATAAGATATGACGTCATCGACGCAGAGCTTTCGCTTTTATGGATAAAGGGCAGGGTCGAGACTCGAACATCGGTCAAATTTTGTTATTAAACTTTTACCAGATCCTTGCCGGATGCACTCTGACTTTTCGAACCAGCAAATGCCGTTTGGCAGATTAGTAGACTGATCGCATACACATTTTTGTTTATCATTAGTATGATCGAAAGTTGCAACAGTATATCTTCTCAATATGTATCGCTTAGTTTAAAACTTCATGTTAAATTCCCAGATTCAGCGCGAACTACATATCCGGCGTGAAAATAATTTTCATATTCAGAATTCAGCATGTGCTGAATCAAACATCTAATCAACTTCAGATACAACTCTTACTTTTCCCAAAATATCCGCTTTTTGCCTGATTCCAAGTAAACTACTTGTCCAGCAAAACTATTTTCATATTTGGATTCAGCATGTCTCCTCACCTCTGAATCAACTAGCTTGAAACATATTTTTCGTCCTCCCTTAATTTGAAACCCCTGCCCCACCCATAAATATAGCACTACAGAGCCCACCTTCGAACTATACTTTGACCAAAGAGTCATCGTGTCAAATTTTAACAAAATATCTCAACCCTTTCCAGAGTCATCATGCTAACAGACGGACAATTTTTGCGATGCCATAGGCATCCCTCACTTGCATTTCGGGATCCCAAACTCAGTTCGTCTGTATAGTTGCAAACTTCAGCCACCCTGAAGAGCCCCTTTAACCAAATGGTGATGGTGTTGACAAGCATGAAACAAACGCTCTGAGGACAAGAAAACGAACAGGCATACACAACTTTCTGTCTGTGGAATTGTGACTTAGATAGACACGTCATATGTTTTTTTTTCTTTCTAGGCAAAAGCTACATTGGCATCACGAGTTTTTCCAGCTTCAGCACTCCCAGGGAAAAGGAATAGTTTTGACATTTTGTATTGATTAAAAGGTCAAAAATTATCGAATGATTGTGATTTACACAAGTTTATTTTTACATAGCCTACTCTGAAAAAAACTTTGTCTGTGATAATCGAAGTTACTGTGTAGAGCTCATTGTTTCATCTAGACCATAGAAGCAACATACAACAAGACCAAAGGTTTCGATGGGATCCCAAAAATTCAATATTTGATCCAGACAATTGGGTCTTCTTTTCGCCAGATCCTGTCTTCGCCAGACTCCTTGAACATTTTTACTATTAAATCAGAAACAGGTTAAGGCAAAAAAGCTAATCATCTGAGAAAACCAAGTTCAGATATGGATTCAGCATGTTTGTGTTTACCCCTATAAGTAATATCTGTTTTGACAAAAACTTCCTGCCTTACTTCTGCCAATTTCCCGGTTTCGGCCGAATTCCGGAACCGCCTGTCCGGCAAAAAAAAAAGCTAAAAAACGAACTCAGCGTATCTTCTTTCCGCTATATCGAACATCTAATCAACTTCAAATTAAAATTTAACTTATAACAAGTTTTCCGGTTCCAGCCGGATTCCGGGCGAACTATATGTCCAGTAAAAAATGATTGTCATACACGGATTCAGCATCTCTTTTTACCCCTAAATCCGATGTCTGAATGAATGAATGAATGAATATTTTTATTTACCCACTTCTATAAAATAGAAATAGTGGAGTACATAAAGAAAAGAAAGAAACACAACTTAAAAATTAGGATACAACTTTACACATCGAACAGATTACACTTCAAACAAACGGACAAGACCGTGATGTGGAGAAAATGCAGCGACCGACAGATTCCTATGCAGCTCGTCAAGTTTAACAGTTATATTAGTTACTGAAAATTTAGTTATCATTTTTCGATTTTTATACCAAATTGGCAAGTAGAGGAGGAATTTACAGTAGCGGAAGTATGCTATTCGAATAGCTGCTACATCCTTCTTCTTCAGCAGGGGGTAGAGTCCCGAAAGGTAAAGGACCGAGTGGTCGCAGTAAGTGGCGTAGAGCTTAGCAAGAGCTCTGCGGTTATATTTTCCGCGGTTGGCAACGATTTTGGCATATCCAGACTGAATTTTGTTTTTAGTGTCAAGAACTGCTTGCTGTCGAAAATTTGACATTTTTTCTGTAATGGAAATACCGAGCCAACGGATTTTTGATACACAAGGGATAGAAAAATTAAAACAGTTTAGGAGTTTATTGTTAGTAGAAGACGAATTAAAAGGGAGGAATTCACATTTATCCACGTTTAGAGACAGACCGATTTGAGAGAAAGACAATGAAACTTTTGAAACCATCCGAGAAAGAGTGAGTTTAGATCTTGAAATTAGTAACAAATCGTCAGCATATGCAATGTAAGAAATATCAGAAAAACCCATGAAACAGGTTGAGGTTATATTTGACAGGATATGGGAAATGCAAATTTTGAAAATACTCGGAGAGAGTACACCCCCCTGCCATCAACTACAGATATTTTTAACAATTTTTCCGGTTTTGGCCGGATTTCGGACTAAATACTTGCCCGGCGAGAAAATGGTTTTCACCATCGTGTTCAGCATGTCTTCCTACCCCTAAACCCAACATCTAATAAACTTCAAATTAAAATTTAACTTATAGGGGAGACTGGGGTGAGTTCGGACTGGGGCGAGTCCGGACGTTGAGCATCTGTGCCAAACGCTTGTTACTATTTTCCCCCTAAAATTACCACTAGATCGCACGCCAGTAGCGCACATTCGGCGGGCAGTTCGAAAATTCTAAGGCAAACAGGACGGACCAAAAGGTAAAAACTAAATTTTCTATGGATTTTAGAAATATTTTTAGTAACAGGAATGGACAGATATGTTAGGAAAAAAAATCTGGATAAAATCGCCATTTCACTGGTGCTTAGAAGGGTCTCTTACAAAGGATTACTGCAAGCTACGAGTTATTTTGTTCAGCCATTTATTTTTGGCGGCCATTTTTTCCGAATCAGTCCACGTGGGGTGACTCCGGACGTTTTTAATGGGGCGAGTTCGGACAGTAATTTAGGGTGTCCGAACTCACCCCAATAAAGAAAGGAAAGATTTAAAAACTAGTTTCGGGCTTGTTAGAGTATTTTCAGTGATTTATTCTTATTTATCTATTGCAGATGGTGCGCACCTACATACGCGTAAGAGAAGATGCTCCACCTGACCCTGAAAACATAGCGAAAGGAGTAAAGGCTGTGGTGGAGGATGGTTCGTCTTTCCGCACCGTTGCTGAGAGGTTCAATATTAAAAGGTCGACATTGCTGGATGCTGTCAAAAAGTATAAAGCCAATTTACAACAACAAAGAGAGGCCCAAACCAGCAACGACCCTGGACGTAGTGCTGAACCATTACTATCGGCGTCTCCACAAATCGAACAACCTGGTGGTGGGAAGACAGTTTTTACCCAACAACAGGAACGACAGCTTGCAGAATATCTTACGACGTGCTCAAGAATGAATCATGGCCTCACCCCAAAGGCCACAAGAAAACTCGCATGTGACTGGGCCAAAATGATGAAACTTAAAGTTCCTCGGACATGGGAAAGTGAAAAGATAGCAGGACTGGAATGGCTGTATGCATTCATGAAAAGAAATCCTGACTTGTCAATAAGAAAGCCTGAGAATACTAGCCAAGCGAGGGCAACGGGGTTTAATAGGGTTGTGGTTGATCGGTTCTATGACAACCTTTTGAGCCTATATCAGAGACACCAGTATCCTCCAACCCGTATATGGAACTGTGACGAAACCGGTGTTCCAACAGTTCTTCCTGCACCCCGTGTAATCGCAAAGAAAGGATCAAAGCAAGTTGCCCAGACTGTGTCTGCTGAGAGAGGAGAGAACACGACAATTCTCTGTTTTGCTTCAGCTAGTGGACAGACTATTCCCCCCGTTTTCGTGTTTCCCAGGGTAAAAATGAATGATCGAATGATTCGCCTTGGGCCACCCGGGTCACTTGGACTCGCACATAAAAGTGGATGGATGACCAGAGAGAATTTTATTCTTTCCATACAGCACTTTAAAAAGGAAGTTAGACCAAGCAAGGAAGCCCCTGTTCTGCTATTGCTTGACAACCACGACACCCATATCTCAGTTGAGTTGATATGCTATTGCAAAGAAAATGGTATTCACCTTTTAACATTCCCGCCCCACTGCTCACACCGTCTACAACCTCTTGATGTGTCTATTTATGGACCCTTGAAAGCTGCACTTCGCCATTCTTTTGACGACTGGCTGCAGCTCAATCCTGGGCAGCGTATTTCTGTTCATGAAATAGCTGAGCTTTGCCGAGCACCTTACCTAGAGAAACTAAACCCTTCGAACATCACGTCTGGCTTCTCAAAACCGGGAATTTGGCCATTCAATCGAAACGTTTTTTCCGATGTGGACTTTATGCCTGCCGATGTCACAGAAAGACCTGATCCAAGCAATGTTCGAACACCCAACAGTCCACCATCAACTGAGATGTATGTCCACCTGTCGTCTCCTTCAACGAGCACAGCAGGAGTACCACCATCCTCCAATTCTGTAGCCCTCACGCCGGAGCATATCAGACCATTTCCGAAATCAACGAAGGAACGGCGAGTTCAGCAGGGGCGGAAGCAAGGGAAGACCAGGATCTTAACCGACACACCCGAAAAAGAAGCTTTGGAGGCAGAAGCTGCAGCAAGATTGGCTAAGAAAAAGAAAGTGCCTGTTCCTCGCAAACCTGTTCTTAAAAAAGCCAAGACAGCCCAAGCAGTTGTTGATGACTTTGCAGAGAGCAGCAGTGATGAGTCTTTTGTCCTTCAAGATGTTTCAGACGATGAGTCTCTGCATCTAGGCAGTGAAGATGATGGCCAAGAGATAGCCGAATATGAAGCAGGGAACTTTGTTTTGGTTAAGTTTTGCCTAAAAAAATCGTCTGTGTTCTATGTTGGTGAGATATTGAGCGTTGACCAGTGTAACAAGGCCATGATCAATTACCTGCGTAAGGTTAAGGACAAGTTTGTGTTTCCAGAGGAGACTGATTGCGTGGAAACAAGTTTGGAAGACGTGGTGATGAAGCTGCCAGTCCCATCAGCTGTTGGTGGCACAGGCCGGGCTGTTAAAGGTCTTGTCTTCGGCTGTGACCTCTCGGGCTATTCAGTGAAATAGACATCATGCTAAACCCTACACCGGAAAACGGATTTTCTGTTTGTTTTATGCTCCAGAAGTTGAACCTACTAGTTGTGTGAATAATTTTTGTAAAGTAACTGAATAAAGCACTGAACTTGCCTTTGTTATAAATACTGTCCGAAGTCGCCCCATGTATGTCCGAAGTCACCCCATATATGGGGTGACTTCGGACACTTGACCAGGGTCAGCTTTAAGTGAATTTTCCAAAAAACTAAAAAAGGAGGGAGTCTGAAAAAAAATCAGGGTTATAGCTGAATGCTTTAGCTTCCTTTTAATGTAAAAACGAAAGCTGTTATGTTAAAAATGTGACTCACACAGACCATGAAGTCAAAAACGTCCGGACTCGCCCCAGTCTCCCCTACCAAATTTTCCGGTTCCAGCCGGATTCCGGGCGAACTGTATGTCCGGGTAAAAAATGATTGTCATACATGGATTAAGCATCTCCTCTTACCCTTAAATCGGATATCTAATCAACTACAAATACTTTTAACAATTTTCCGGTTTTGGCCGGATTCCGAGCGAACTAATTGCCCGGCGAGAAAATGGTTTTCACCATCGTGTTCAGCACCCCTAAACCGAACATCTAATCAACTTCAAATAAAACCTTTACTTTTAACAGACTTTCCGGTTTGTGCCGGATTCCGGGCTAACTACTTGTCCGGCGAAAAAATGGTTTTCACCATCGTGTTCAGCATGTCTTCTTACTCCTAGATCGAGCATCCAATCAACTTCAAATAAAACTTTTACTTTTAACAAACTTTCCGGTTTTGGCCGGATTCCAGGCGAAATACTCGTCCGGCGAGAAAATGGTTTTCACCATCATGTTCAGCATGTCTTCTTACCTCATAATCGACTGTCTCATTAGCTATTTGAAAATGTTTTGCTTGCCCCTGAAACCACCTCCCCCACCCCTAAATATAGGGCTACAAAGCCTATCAACAAACTCGACCTTACCATTGACCCAACGAACCCCTACACCAAGTTTCATCAAAATATCTCATTCCCTTCGAGAGTTATTGTGCTTACAGACGGACGGACCGACAACTTTGGCCATGTCATAGGTATCCCTCCACTTACGTTCTGGGATCCCAAAAAACCCTCAAACTTTACCCTCAACTTTAGAACAATCCATGGAGCAATTAGCTGCCTTGGGCACTTCGAACAGTGTTACGCCCATTCATGCTGCGGTACACTTCATCTAGTATTACCAGGGGCGTCACGACTGGGGAGGGGGGGGGCCCCCCCCCCCAATGCTGTCGTCCAGTCGGAAAAAATAACCGAGTCGTCATTTTTCGTCAAACCAGTTGATTTTTTTCATGAAAACAGTTGGTTTTTCTGAAATTGGTCAATTTTTCGTCAAAATTCGATTTTTCTCAGTCGATTTTTTTCAAAAACTGTCATTTTTTGTTGTTGAAAACGGTTGTTTTCTGCAGAAACAGTCGGTAAAAGTTACCAGCCAGTCGGTAAATGCCTCGTCACCCCCCCCCCCCCCCAAACATTTTGGCTAGTAACGCCTCTGAGTATTACAATGAAGTAAACGATCAAAAACGAAATGTAGGAGCTAAGTCCATGCTGGCCAAGATTTGCTGTGGATTATAGTGATTTTGTCCCAACAGTGATATTTTTTACGATCGAACTAGCCCCCGGACATTCCAACAGATGTCCCGCATCTGGTTTCAACATATGGGAAGGGCCTGCACTACTGACAGAATAGAAAGATATAACCTATATTTTAGTGATGCACTTAAAACTGCATACGGTATGGTAAAAGGTAAATTACAGTAAACCAAGCAATTTCTCTGCTGCAATCCAGCCCTCTTCTTCTACTTCTGTTACATCTGCAGGAATATTCAAGTTCTGGGAGCTGTTGAATATTCAAGTTCTGAAGTTCTGGGAGCTGTTCACGCACTTCTACTTCTGTTACATCTGCAGGAATATTCAAGTTCTGGGAGCTGTCCAAGCACAGTATAGAAAGTATAGAAGTATAGAAATTGCATTTATTTTTATTTTTTTTAGTTTTGAATCTGAGTTCGGGGTTCTTTTCTAAGATAGGATCCCAAAGCTCCAGAAACTGAATATGTGTGCTGCCACAAATCTATGATTTTAGGATATGCTTTCTCTTAAATTAGGATACGCCCCAAGGTATGAGCACTGGTGCTCAAGGTTGGGGCACAATGACTTAGAAAAAGAGCATGCCAAATGAATGATATACCCAGTATATGATATGGGACATACAAAATCAAGTTTTTTTTTCAGACTGGTAGGCTTTTGTGCCCTTGCTCCACCATACCAGTGCTCATATCATGACGCATCATCCCCAAAAACTGTAGATATGCTTCTTAAAACTCTAACTGTAGAATTTATTGACAATTTGACTGAAATCCACAGAAAAATCATTCAAAATTAATTGTAGTCAATAGTGCTAGCCAGCACAGGTTAAAGGAGTAGGCAGAGGATATTTGAAGCTGATGGTATACCCCAATTTGCCTATGATCATGCATCTGTGGCAGATAGACCACCCCAGCGCTGACATATACCCAATGAAAAATTTACAGACTGCAAAGTTACATGATAGCTTTATAAAAAAGTTGAATGTATTTATATGTAATAGTAAATAATGCTATGATTTCAGACTGGGCCAATCTTAAGCAGTAGTATCTAGCATCCTGTCTTACTATAGTAGCATCCAGTCTTGCTAGTTGTAGCATAAAGTAGAATGCAGTGACAACTGACAAGGTAGCCTTGACATATAAATATGTAGTAGCATCAGTTCGTACTGCATGCTACTTTTCTGTACAACTTCTTACTACTATTTTGAACAGGTGATTTACTACTTACTATTTACTACAGGTGAAAGATTACACAGGTTTGATGACACATTACCGCCAATTTTTACCGAGATTAAGCAAAAGGTTGTTCACAACAGCAATGTCACCAAGCAGGTCCTTCATTTCAGCTTTCTCCTCAGTGACACCCAAGCAGCTTGATACTACTGCACTCAAGACGAATGTAACCCGAGTGCCTCGGCAACTAATTTTTTTTCAACTTGCATTTTTCGGCAAACTTCAACTTCCTCCCACCCAAATTTTAGATTTTAGTGTGCCACACATTGATTGTGTGCCACACAGACGAGCCACAAGTTGAAACTCACGGACAAGCCGTATGGACTATTTTTTGGGCGGTAAATTTCAGATCTCTGAAAATAAAAGTATAATTCAGAAAAATCTCAATAAATAGAAATTCAGGCTTCCATCCTTGCCATTCTGTGCAAAAAGGATCCTAAGTTTTAAATCTGCAGGAGGGGTACCTGACCTAATTTTTACACTACCTTCATTTTTGCCAGGAAAATGTTAAAATGAAATGTACATGCTGTCCTGACAGTCAAGAGTCAAAATATGACTCTTTCGAACAGTCATGTGTCCAAAATGTTCAAAATCTGTGCCTTTTCTTTGTTTAGAAGCTGCTTTGAAAAGGGATTTGGTGATTGACTTTGCTAACTCTACCTCTTTATCATTTTCTAGTCAATCGAGGTAAAGTTAGAATGAAGGGATCTTGTTTGACAAGAAAAATATATTTAACTAGAAATATTGAAGCAATATTTCTTTATCCAATGCGGAAGTCATCGATTAGCTTCAATCTAGTATGTTTGTCATATTAGTTGGTTCCTTTTTAAGCCAGACAGATTATTCTGAAGAAAAGACTTCTCCGCAAATTTGGAATCTTGTCTGAGGTTGGATACCCCTCCTGTACATGCTTGAGAAAGTAGCTAATTTTGTTGTTTTGACATTAGTTTGCTGCTAAATTTGAAATTCGGACCAGAAATAATCCACAACATTAGGGTAGAAAAAATAACTTTCACATTCTGAGCTTTTGGTAATTGGACTCCTGAACTTTAGCATTGGTTTGAGTTCAATAATACCTCACTAACTTTCTGCTAAGTACCCCAATTCTCAATTAGAAAACATTCATTCCTATGGGAGGTTGCCGGCAGCATGGTGTTAAAAATCACATAATTTGGTGCCATAAATATTCTGAGAATGATGACATCACACAACGGACGATGGCCAATTTAATGCTGGCCGCCATCTTGTCTTGTAATGTTTATTTAAACTGGATGTTAGTTTTTATCATTGGGAGTAGCTGCTCATGGATTACAAGAGAAACTGGGAATATGATGATCAAGTTTGAAGAATAAGCTATTTACTAAAGTAAAACATATTGGATATTCAGTCCTTGGTATCAATAAATTCTTTCTAGCTAAGTTCAGGTACTTTTTTGTATAGGGGAGCTCGGAGTTGGATCGGACACAGGGTTGGTCTCGACACCCGTGAAACAAAAATTACAAGTTATCGCTAAAATCTGAAAAAAATACGTAACATCTGCCTTCTAGCAAACTAACTTTGTACCAAACTTTCGTTGTAATTGATTTTATGGTTTGGACAAAAAGCTGAAAAATTTGTTTACTTGAGGTAAAGTTTTCAGCTCATGGTAGGTTAAAAAGCTGTACCGCAAAGATTGGTGGTAACTGGAAGGCGATTAATCGGTAAGATATAGCTTAGTAACCAGGGTTTATGGCCTGCTTAGTATTTTCGAGATAGATCATTTAATTTTCCAGTGGTACGCCGTATTGTTATTTTAGTCAGGGTGGGGTTGGTTCGGACAGTTTTTTAGGGGTTGGTTCGGAGAGTCTTTGCCTGAAATCATACAAATCGAAACTGAGTTGGAAAAATACAAAAGATAATATCAGAATTGTTTTCGTGTTATTTGTTAACAGAATTAATTATCAAAATCAGGAAAAATGACAGCTTAAAATGAGCAGGCCACAACCAAAAAAATTGGCTAGTAGAATTGTTTACAATAAATTAAAAAATTTAAAAAAAATTTTGAGGAGGAAAAAAAACACGAATTCGTCCTTGTGAAGATAAATTTGGAAAAGGTCAAATCAATGTTTCTTATGTGGGAAAGTCGAACAAAAAGGGAGGTTCGTTGAAAGAAAACCCGTAAAGGGCTTGCATATATTCTTTCTGCACAAGAGTGGGACTAAGATTGTCTTTCTGTAGAATCTTTACTGATATAAGTTTGAAATTACCCGCCCCTGGAATTGCTAGGTTAACTGAAAGTACACATGAAGGATTTTCATTTTAATGCAACTTCTGCTTTTGAAATATGAGTTTTCTTTAGTTTTGAACATACATTTGAGGTGCTATATTATCAGTTTCACTTTTTGAAATGTTTGAATAAAGTCGACTAAAAAATAGTATATTAAAAATAATGTCCGAACCAGCCCCAGGCCTGTCCGGATCAATCCCCTGGGAACGGGATTGGTTCGGACAAACTGAAAAACAGAAAGTGTTTACTAAAAAACCTGTTGTCGAAAAAAACTGAAAAACTAATAGCTATTCTCCCAGACATTCTATACGTTTGACAACAAAAACCAAGAAGTGGGCCAAGAAGCGCCAAGAAGTGGCGGCCCAGCAACAAAAGGAAAATTAGTGTCCGGGTCAACCCCGAGCTCCCCGACCTGAACTTCCATGCAATTATTAATATGATAATAAAAGCTAGCTAGGACAATTACCACAGGCCATATTAAATAAAGAATTTTTACTGAATACAGTGGTATATTTGAAATATTTTTGTCAGCTGTTTTTGACTGAAGAAATTGAAAAAAAAATATGATAAATTCGCAGCAATTAATTCTTCATTATAAGAAAATCAGCAAATCAGCCCAACCGCCAGTAGGACTTTGTGTTGCTACCCTAACAAAATTGACAATCACCTTGGCAGTTGTTTGTCAAATTTGACATTTTCTTGGTTACAGAAACACACTTGTCGGCAGCACAAAACAATCTTTTTCAGCCACAATCAACACACAAACTGTTAGTGGGAGCATGGAAAAACTCCTTTAGATAGAAGAAACTGAAGAGAACAGTCCCAAAACAAATAAAAAATGTGTTGAAAAGATTGCCAACTTAGAAAGGTATTAAATTTTTAACGAGTATTTTCAAGTAACCTTGTTTTGTTACAGCATTTCCTTTGGTGACAGTTCATCTGTTGGGCACAAAAAAAATTAAGCATACCTCCACTTTACTTCTCCTCTACAAGACACTAGGCCTACATGCTACTAACAAGAAACTTACCTTATTAAAAAACCGGTATATTCTGAAGGTACTGTCTGTTCAACCCTCCGCAATATTCTTTTCCAAATATCCAGTTTTCTTTGGGGTAAAGTACAGGTGTCGACTCAATTGTAGCGGAATTCCGCAGAAGCATGACGTCACGTCACTAGAGTCGAGAAGTTAGCAGACGAGCAACTGGCAAAAAGAAAAATTTCTTACTTTGGCAGAAAATTCAAATTCGTGAACCGGTCTGGCTTCGCTTTAATTCGTTCATCATCGCAAAATGGGGACTCCGACTAGATATTCATAAAGCATAGAATGGTTACTACAAGCATGAACAGTGAGCCACTGATATTACCACAGAAAAATATCAATGATCATAGTTCGACGGTGCTTCAAAAATTTGAATTTAAGTCTTGAGCAGTATCTGTTGAAGCATGGTAAGTATAAGCTTGAACATTTTTTAATCAGGTAGAGTCAGGGTAGAGGTATGCTTATGTGAACGTTTGTTGACAGTCTAGTACACTAGCCCCTTTTCAGGCACGGTGCTCAAACGACTAGCACCATGCCTGGGAGCTAGCAGGGTGCTAGACGTTCAAGCACTGTACCTTGGATTTCATGTATGGTGCATGGATTTCAGTATAAAGTGCATACATCAAAAACACAGTTTCTGTCATACAAGCTGAGCACCAGCTTGGACGGGGCTGGAATTACTACCATGAATTAGAGAAATCAAAGACAATCCCTTATACATTTTTCACAACAAAAACAAAAGGGCTCGGCTGACGACAGATGTGAAAAACTTCATTTCCTTTTCTAGATAGTCAAGGGTTTTGCATGCAAAGTGTCCTGTGCCTCAGCTTTTTCTACCTAGCAGCCAACCAGAATATTGGCTCTTGGGGAATAGATAGGGAAAATACATGGAAAATAGATAGGGTGCTGTTAGGTTTTTCATCTCCATCATCATGAGAGCCCTTTTGTTTTTGTTGTGAAAAATATATAAAGGATTGTCTTTGATTTCTCTAATTCATAGTAGTAATTTCAGCTCTGTCCGAGCTGGTGCTCAGTTGTGATGACAGAAACTGTGTTTTTTCTGTATGCACTGTATACTGAAATCCATGCACCATACATGAAATCCAAAGTACAGTGCTTGAACGTCTAGCACCCAGGCATGGTGCTAGACGTTTGAGCACCGTGCCTGAAATGGGGCTAGTGTACTAGACTGGTTTGTTGACTTCGGACGTTGCCATTTTCGTGCACTTGCTGTGTCTAAAGCTAACTACCAGCCAAACTAACTAGCCAAAGCAGGTATCAGTACAGTATCTTGGATCTTCAGACTACAGTTTAGCCCATAATTGCAGTGTTCACATTATTGAAGTAACTGTTCACATAAGAATACCTCTACTGTAGTTAGAACTTGAGCAGGTTCTTGACTACTACTGCCAATTTACGGTAGAGGTATGTTTATGTGAATGTTTGTTGATATTGGGCTTTCGGATTTCGAAGCACTTGTTGCGTCTAAATCTAACTACCAGTTGGCCATAGTCTGTTAGAGTAGGTAATTAATGGTAAATCTAACTACCACTTAGCCATAGTCAGGTAAAGTAGGTAATTAATGGCACCCCTAAACACCTGAATAGCCAATACAGTAGGTATTTTCGGATCTTCATTCTATCTTTACTTTAGCCCAAAACTGCACTGTTCACAATAAAGTAACTGTTCACATAGGGTAAACATACCTCCACTGTGAACAGTGCAGTTTTGGGGCTGAATGGTAGAATGAAGATCCAGAATATTTACCCAGGTGTTTGCAGAGGTCCTTAATTACCTACTTTGCCAACCTTAGCTAACTGGTAGTTAACTTCAGCAAGTGAATGGAAATGACATAATCCAATGTCAACAAACATGTTGACATGTTCTAACATGTTGACATGTTTGTTGACATACTGTTTGGGGGGAGAAGGTATTTAACGACTGGTTGGTCATTTGACCCTCTAGTTGTTATGATTTTATACAGAAGTGCAATTAAAACCTTGAACCTTTTGCATTTCTACCTTTCTGCTGCACTCAGTAGTACTCAGGCATACCTCTGTAATACTTTTCTTCTTACAGTAAAGTAAGAATGGTCTTAGGCCAGATCCTTTTTTCCCCTCTTCTATTTTTCCTTTGCATTTCTACCTTTTTTCTGCACTCTTTGCCCTTTTTTTCTGTGTGCAATAACTATTTTTGTTTTAGAACCAATAAAATTTCATCTTGACTGGTTCTGCGGTTGGGACCACTGGCGGTGGAGTCTCTAGGATCATTTGGACTCTCCTGGATCGGTAATAGCTAGCTCCAGTACCAGTTTGTGGAGGTAATCTGCATATCCTTTGGATTAGAAGAAAATGGATTATATTATCTGTTGAGTAGGTTGGAGTAGACCCCGGCGCCGCGCCGAATACTAAAATCAGCTGCGTCGCCGAAAATTTTTCGGCGGCGGCGCCGCCGATACGAAATCGGCGCCGCCGCCGGCAGAGGTCGGCGCCGCCGCCGGCAGAGGTCGGCGCCGCCGCCGGCAGAGGTCGGCGCCGCCGCCGGCAGAGGTCGGCGCCGCCGCCGGCAGAGGTCGGCGCCGCCGCCGGCAGAGGTCGGCGCCGCCGCCGGCAGAGGTCGGCGCCGCCGCCGGCAGAGGTCGGCGTTTCCGAAAATAAATGCGACCAATATAGAAAAACACTAAAAAATGGTAAATTTTGGTCGTGTTAGAATACTGGTTCTTCCGGAACGCGCAGCTTCACTTACGAACGAATAGCCACACCATAAGTGCCATCTCTAAGTACGTAAGCCCGAGAAGGTGTACGTAAGCCCGAGAAAGTCTGAAGAAGTGTGTTATTTTTGCTAATAAAATTTCTTTGTAACTAGCTAGATCCTGAGGTTATACTGTCCTTGCCATCTTGGGAATTGCAGTGCCTAGGATATTCTAGAAAAGGCATTTTTTTTCTTATTTTTTAATCAACTAAAATGGGCAATCTCTGCAAAGTGACCAAATAAATATTGACACTGATGTACTATCGCCGACACAAAAAACTGACACTTGAAATTCCATAAGGAGGAAATTGGCTCTCGTTAACACTATTGTGTATGCCTTTTCGGAACTTACAAAGATATCGTTTATGCATACAGACCAGTTCGCTTATTGTTTACCTGTTTTCCCAAACAGGTAAACTCTGAGGTTCTGAGAGCATTTTCAAGGAGATTTACTTTTTCCTTGTGGGATTTCAAGTGTCCGTTTTTTATGGCGGCGACAGTACTACCCCACGAGATCAACAAACAAAGTCTGCCAACGCACAGGTCTGAAGTTCTGAAAAACAAATATCTCCTGAAACAGAAGAGCCTGACTGTAAATTATGATAGCACACGGGTTTCGTGTGTGAGAGTTCGTGAGTTGAACAGACATTCGTTCGTTTCATACTTTTCCGTTCGAGCCTATGAGATGTTTGAGCTAATCTTAATAATCGCTCTGACTTCGAAGGTAAGTAAAACAAAGAAAAAAGGAATCGACTTCGATTCTACAGATAGCAACTCGACTCTCAACCCCGCGTCCGGACGTGCCCATTCGCAATTTGGGTCCAAAAAGAAACAAAAACTAAAAGTAACCTTTGCTGTAAAACTGACAAACTAGAAAACTTATTCAGCTTCAACTACGCGGTAGTGGCTTACACACAAAAGCTCAAATCAAGCCCCAGATTCATTCAGGGCCAAAGACTATTACTACTGATCACAATGATACCATCACAGTGCACAAGATCCAGATTGCACAAATCAGACTGACCAAAAATCAACACAAAAAAAAGCCCTCGACTTTAGTTCTGTGGCAATGGTAAGTGAGTAAGGAAATATTCAGATCATCGATCGGATCCCTTCACGGAGAAGGATCGCGGTTTTCACAGATAGCTACGGTATTTGAGGATCTTCGAGCGATTTGCAGAGATCATAATTATCATGTACAAACTGGATGAAATTGACCCTGTGAGGAGCAATCATCGCTCGTTTATGACTCAAAATGATGCCCGTGATTGAAAAAGATCTTTCCGCACTGGCACTTGTGGCAGAAAGGGACAACTTTTTGCGAGCTAGTGCGGCAATCCAAGGGATTTGGCCAGAGTATGTCCTCCAAAATTCGAGTGCGCTCCAGGGTTTGCTTCTTGCGCTTTCACTTGCAAGCGTCAGGTACAGATCGATTCGGCGCCGAATTATTTCATCATGAGCGTCGGAGTCAGACGACGCAGCTGACGCAAACCTCTTGGCAAGGGTTCTTACCCTACTCTGTCGTGGTTTCTTGGAACAGGGGTCATCAGTTTCAGAGGCGCAATCTTCGTCACTATTCGGTTCAACATTGGCAACTACAACTTGTTTGGCTTCAGGACTTTCGTCACAGAACACAGCAATATCACAGGCTTTAACATTATTTTTCACAGCATGGTAGAGGAACTCTCGCTTCGAGATATCTTTCACACTAAGATGTTCATCTATTTCTTTAATCTGAAACACCTGAAAGTCTAGAAGAGCGGCTAAAACCATGTCATCGTCACGCGGCATTCGGTATTCATATTTTGTCGCTAAACATCTTTTCAGCTCCTGGATAGGAAAGCTGTCGTCATCGGAAATCTCGAGCTTTTCTCTAAGTACAGCCCTGAACAGAAGAGCAAGACTAAGCGTTGGATACTGCTCACCTTCCAGAGTTTCAACCGCTTCAGCAAAGCTGCCTAGCAGCTTGTTGAGTTCTGTGAGAAGGTTAAGTTCGTCGTCGTCAAATATTAGCTCGCGTTTTCCCAATCTACCAAGGAGGATGTTGACAGCAGATATGTGGCTTTTCAAGCTTTTCAGCATCAGGTAAGTGGCACTCCAACGTGTTGGCAAATCACGGGACAAACTTCGCGGCTGAATGCTTTTGAGGCGGTGTGCTTTGAAGCTCAGACGCTACCTGATAAACTGGGATGCTTTCGTCAGCTTCTAAAATCTCTGCAACTTGCGAAATAGATTCAACTACAAAAAAGTCTTCTGACCTCAAATCAGCAATCTCTTTTCCAAGTTCTGCTCCTCTGTACACAAGGCTTTTGACGATTTCTCGACTTTTGATTACAAGGTTCTGAACCTCCGCAACCTTGGAAATCCCATCCACTGTTATAAGGTTGTGGAGACCATGGGCCAAACAATCCCTCGAACCTGACTCGCTTCTGTCAAGGTAGCATGCCTTCACAATATTTGCACCTCTGTCGTGAACCAGAGTAAGATGCTTGCCTGCAGAAAAAACATAAAAATAAAATAAACAATGCTGATCCCCGCTAGTTATGGTCTCTCTTTAATAGTTTTTCGACCTTTGCAGAATTACAGAAGAACTGCAACTAGCTTACTGCTAGTGATTTACTGTCAAATAGCCAGAAGAAAAACAACAACTCAAAACTGCAGGCAAAATGTTGCGCCTCTCTAGATGAAGAGGAGACAGGTAGAGACAGATACCACAAACAGTATGTCCCAGACTCCCGGTTACTGTACTGTGCCGAAGACTTCACAAAAAGCTGAAAATCTACATTCTGTTTATCAAAATATAACACAATTCTATATAATACATTGTACAGATTAGGTTGTTCTGTACAAGTTTTAGCTTAGCCTCCCATGTGTTAACTACCTGATGGGCTAAGAAAAGGATTAGGCGACAGTTTTGTTATAAATAAAGACCCTTGAAACTTAAATATTTTCTGGTTCTGATTCTGAAAAATCTTTGTAGAGGTGCTTGAGGCAATCTGACATGTGCATGAAGCAGGTGCAGAGGTAGAAGCTCATCTGAATTTAACATGGGCTTTCATGGTTAAACTGGTATGCTCACCCCATTACTTTCCAGATTGCCTCAAGCACTTGAACTAACTAGTTATGCCCTGGTTTTTTCACTTTGTCTAAGAAGAACAGGTAAGCGAATCCTTTAGGCTATTAACTCAAAATCAATCATTAACTGATGATCAAGTGATGTGATAAGCTCTGGATTAACTAATATGATACTTTTGTAGTTTTTTTTTTCAGAAAAAGTTCAGCTAAAATGGCAGAGCTTGTGTATTCAGAATTACAAATAAAATATGAGTACATACCTTCTATTCCGAAAAGCTTCATGCATGCTCTGAATTCTTTTCTAATATTTTCTGCTGTATGTTTCTCTGCATTCAGACATGATGTTGTCAGAGTCACACCTTTCATTTGAAACTTCGAATCCAGGTACACAAGTCTGTGACATTGGTATCCAAGGCGCCTGTGGCCATCAGTCCAAATATCAATAGCTAAAGTTCCTGCTCCATCCATGATCTCTTTGGGATCAGTAACCAGATTTTTAATCAGAGAGAAAGATTTATCATAAATGTCCTGTAGGGCACTTTTCGCCAGTGTTCTTTCAGATGGAATATCATTTTTGCCATTTCCGATAACATCATATTTCTGAAGAAAATCTCTGAAGCCAGGCTGGTTGACTATCCCAAATGGCTGCAGATCCCTACAGCAAAAAAGAGCAATATCTCGTCCAAAGAGGTGCTTTTCAGATGTAGACATCTGAAGAGAAGAGCGTTGCCTCTTTTTTGGAACAAAAAAATCAGACACTTTTGAATTCTCTGTCTTAGCTGGGACTTTGCTTCCACTCTCTTTGTCTTTAACTTGAGCTGCTTGCTCCTTTTCCAGGTAAAAAGTTTTCTGGACTGTCTCTTCGTTGGCATGGGCAGCTTTTAGATGCAAAACCATATTTGTTGTGCTGACAGAGTTTTTGTAACGTATGATACACGAATACACTTTTTTAAGGGGAGCATTTTTGTCCACTTTTTGCGACTGATGGAGACACAGTTTGCAATATACAAAGCCAGAGTCAACTACCTTGAGTTCTGCGCCCACACTGCACTGCAGATCTCCAAAAAATTTCCATGCATGGCTTTTCCTTGCACTGTTTGTACTGACTTTGAACTTTTCAATTGGCTGATGCCCGAAATCCTTCACAGAAAAGCTCATATCCACTTGATCTAAACTGTGTCTGAATGAAACTAAGCCACAGGTGGGAGAACTTTTGAATTTTAGCGAGAAACAGTCTTTCAACATGAAGCTTTATCCCTACTGTATGTTCTCAAATCCCTAAAACCCGAACTCGGAAGTAAAAAAAAAAAAGCTATACGCCGATAAAGCTGTCGGCGGCGTAGTCACGCCGACACCGCGGCGGCGTGTTCGGCGCGCCACTGGATTTTCGGCGGCGGGGCCGCCGGGGTCAAATCGGCGGCGTCGCGGTCGTTTTCGGCGCGGCGCCGGGGTCTAGGTTGGAGATAGTTTTGCTGAAAAAAGTGACACACTCATAGTGCAAGTAATTCAACCTACAAAAAGGCTTCCAGTGGTGGAGCTGTTAGTGATACCCTGCTGACTACTAGTGAATTAGAAGATTGGGTGGAGTATGTCACAGATAGCTTTGGTGAAAAAGCTACACAGTCATAGTGCAAGTGGTCCAACCTACAAAAAGGCTTCCAGTAGTGTAGCTACTAGTGATACCCTGTAGCCTACTAATCAATTAGGAGATTGGGTATTATCTGTGGAGTATGTCAGAGATAGCTTTGCTGAAAGAAAGCGACACAGTCATAGAGCAAGTGATCCAACCTAAAAATAGGCTTCCAGTGGTGTAGCTACCAGCGATACCCTCTAGCCTACTAGTGAATTAGAGAATTGGGTAGCTATTATCTGTCGAGTTTGTTGGAAATAGCTTCGCTGAAAAAAGCGATAAAAACAAAGTGCAAGTGATTCAACATACAAAAAGGCTTGGTTATACCCTGTATGGGTGATGAAGGAATAATGACCAAAATCCTTATGATGATTGTGAGAAATGTCTACCACCAGGAAAATCTGGCATGGAAACAAAAAATAAAAGTGACTGGAAAATAAGATTGAAATGGCTTGCTTTCATGGTAAGAATACTTCTTGGAAGGTTGTGCACTGGTTAGTATTCTCTGCTGCCCTTTGATCTAATGGCATTTTGACCTCATTTATGCTGATGTAGGGGTTCGTGAACTAATTTTCTCTGCTGCCTGTAATAACAGTTAAAAGTATCTGTAAGCTATTGATGGGACTAAATATTTATGGGACTTCACCGCAAGAGCGTGTGGAGCTCCGACATTTGCCTTCGAGCAGTATGAGATATCCATCAGAATCTACTTGTTGATCCTCCGGGCAGTTCTTGTTTTGATGATCCTGTGATGTAAATATTTGAAAGTTTCTATGGCTGGGCCTACCAGGAGTCATCTGTCTGTCGGCTTGTTTTTGGGGTCCCAAAACGCAAGTGGAGGGAAACCTGTGACATTGCAAAAGTTGTCCGTCTGTCTGTGAGCACAATTAATTCTCGAAGGGAATGAGATATTTTGATGAAACTTGGTGTGAGGATTCTTTGGGTCAAGGGTAAGGTCAAGTTCGTAGATAGGCTATGTAGCCCCACATTTAGGGGTGGGGATCAAATTAAGGGACAAACAAAATATTTTTAAACAGCTAATGTGATACTCAGTTATGGGGTAAGAAGACATGTTGAACACTTCTGTGAAAAGCATATTTTACCTGGACCAGAAGTTAGCCCGGAATCCGGACAAAACCGGAGAATTTGTTAGAAGCAAAAGTGTTATTTGAAGTTGATTAGATGACAGACTTAGGGGTAAGAAGAGACGCTGAGCCTGTATATGGCAATCATTTTTTATCTGGACAAATAATTTGTCTGGAATCCGGTTGTAACCGGATTTTTTTAGAAGTTTATTTTAAGTTGATTAGATGTTCTCTATAGGGAGGATATATGCTGAAGTCGTTTCTGAATTTTCTTTTCTTGCTGGACAGTTAGTTCCCTCGAAATTCGGCCAAAATCGGAAATTTTGCAGAAGTAAAGCAGGAAGTTTCGGTCAATAAATCTGAACTTGGTCTTCTCTGGTGATTAGCCTGGCGAAGAGTGGGTCCGGCGAAGACGAGACCCATTTGTCTGGATCAAATATTAGATTTTTGGGATCCCATCGAAACCTTTGGTCTTGTTGGAAAAGGGGTGATTTTTCAAGGTGCATATTATAAAGAAATTTGAGTCTTCCTTCACAGGCTGTAATAACAGTTGAACAACTGGTAGCCAGGTGTTTTAACACCAGTAGTCTTTAGTTATTAGGGGTATATGAGGGTGGGATTTGTCTACTTTTGCTTGCCAACTAAAAATAACCCAAGGCCAGCAATGTTTGAGAGAAACATACAAGAAATGAAATATAGTAGCATTCCTGCCGTTTATTCCTTTGTATGAGTAGCCGTCGTCTTTGCTTGCAAAGGTATTAAATTTGAATGTTAGGACTCGAGACCTCATGTATTGCCTCCTCTCCTTGAGAGCATACCGACCGCATCGTGTTTAGGACCAATTTTTCCAGCTCAACAGCAGGAAGGGTGTGTGGCTGAATATACTTAGTCTTTAGAGGGCCATGGATGCACTTAGGGAATGCAGGGTTGGGTGTCGGTGAATTCCCTGGATGAGGTTGACTATACTATGGAACCTAACCACAGCCTCTTCCTGACTGTTTGAATACTTGGCACACCAGTAAATGTTCTATATGCTACCAGTAATGTGCAGTCTATTGCTTAAAGCACACCTTGTACTATTTAATGTTTATGCTCTAGTATCTTAAACTATCTGAGTACTACAAAGCTAAGCTCTGTTTTTAACGACTTATCGGCGGCCTTGGCTGTTTCTAGCCTTTTGCCAGGCCCATTGACGTCTAAAAAAATATCTGCAAAATTCAGAAAACCGGTTAATAATTAATAGTGTTAACACGTCAACACTTGTCGGAATCATAATGCGCATGGAAACTAGTGAATAGCGGCAAGTGCAAAGAGTAGTGAGGTGTCTTTAGAAGGTTCCATTGACATTATAGGTACGACGGGTCCTTTAACGTAAGTTTGTCGTCACTACACTGATTGTCTTCTTCCCTGATCAGCAGGGATGATCAAACGACTTGAGAGACTGTTCCACCCTCGTACCAGTAGTAACTATTAGTTGCTATTTCCGTTCCAACCTCACATAAAGTTACTACCCTGACCGTTCCAACCTTCTTGAAATAGTAACTAACAGTAACTATTTGCTTACTACGCTCGGGAGCGTAGTAACTACGGATCTCTTATACGTGATTGGTCGGATTCGCCCGTGGCATGATATTCTGCGGGAAAATAGAAAAATCGTTCCAGCCTTGACGGCAAAAATCCAGAATTCGTGACGTCATACGTAGTAACTACGGTAAGTGCGATGGAACACGCTCTGAATAGCTTTTGGGGATACGCGCACTGTAAGTCATATTTATTTGTTCAAAGTTGAATTTTATTAGAGGTATATTTCGGCCCTTCTTGGCGAGGGTCGGCTTCAGGCTCAAGCGGAAAAATGAGAATGAACAACAAGGACAGAAAAATGGACTAATAAAATTCTGTTGACGTATACTCTCATCGTACTAATGGTATATGCTGAATTGTATAATATTAATACTATAGTACATAATTGTGTACTGTGTAATATCAAGAACAGATAATCTGACAGAACCTCCGTCTCCTTATCTCTATAATATGACTGTGTGGAGTTGAATATTTCCCCATACCCTGTCCACTACGAACGAGCAAAATTTAGTAGCTTTGCGCCACATCACGTTTCATTAGATCTACAAATTGCTAAATGGCTTTGAAGCCGCCGGTGAGGAGAAGTAAAAGTCAAATCTGATTGGTTCTTATGGACGCGCTCCCTCCTGCACTATTTTTCTGCAATGAGCAACGGCTAAGATGGAAGAAGATGAGTAAACGGGTATCAACATCAGCACAAAGCTAGAGGAAATACCTCTAGGTCCACTTCTCAGGGTATTCATAGTCTCTGCATGGGACTAAAGACAGAAGTTCTATCTGATTATTTGTTTTTGTTACGATCTGGTCTACCAATATTTTTCATGAATATGCTTCTTTTTTTATTTATTTATATGGTGTTGTCACTTGATGTATGTTATGTTTGATTTTGATGTTGAACTGTTGTAGTCACAAATAAATGTTAGCAACCACTGAGTAATGAAATACTGGAAGGTAAGACAGAGTAAGCGATGCAACACTGTACTCCTGTTTATGGAGAATAACAGTAAAACCAACATATAAATCTAGTAGTCCTTCAACGCAAATGCCAGCTTGGTTCTGTAAAAAAAGACTTGAGCCAGCAAGCTGTCAAATCAACTAACAAGCCGAAGTCCCTTGGTTCAGAGCCGTTTGGCAACGTCTTTTGACAGACCGGATTGAGATGGAGTGAGAATTGGGATGTTGAAGCAGAAAGTACATATCCAAAAAAACAAGCATAGCCTATTCTGCCGAGTTATATAAACAACAGAGATGAGTACACATGTAATCCGAGTATGTTGTGCTTCAAAAAGGAATTCAGTGGAAAATGGCAGCAGTGTGTAAGACTTACCTTGGCAGGGGACTCGACTTGGGAGAAGTTTGGTAAGGAAACTATGGGTCAGGGACTCCACCAGCTGTCATTTCTACCACATCCTATACCTCTTGATGAAAAGTAACAATCCCTAACTGCTGCTTCTCCCCAGATGTTCATGGAAAGAGCAGTCTGTTTTCTTCAGAAAGATAATAGTTAATTAACACAGGTTCACATCCAAATGCATTGCATCACCAGCAGAGGGGATAGGGACTACTGCTGATTTGTTTGCTTTAAGTTCTAGTATTATTCAGTTTGATGACCATTGTGGTACATCATCATGCACAAAGACATAGTTATTATAAAGATAAAATAAAAACACGACCCAAACGTCAGAAACAGAAATCATACGTTGAACAATTGTACAAGGCACATTATACAATAAAAATGTGAGGAATAATACTAGAATAATACGGTGTAGTGCTCCTACGTTTCCATTACTTCAGGTTCGGGCAGTACTTTTTGAAGAAAGCTCAAGCAACTATCTTTATCACACCGGTATAAATGAAACTTCAATTTCTCTTGGGAAGGGGAATTTAGAAAGTGTGCAGAGTAAAACTAACACTGGGTCTATGTTCTATGCCATTATGTCTTCGTTTTTTATTCCTGTCCCATATATTATCCATCCAGCAGGGCTCTCTTATAGAAAACGCACCACATAAGTAGATAGAACTGTCCTACAGAAGCTTGAAAGGAAACTTGTTGAAGGATGCAATGCAAACCTGGATAACTGTCATAGTAATCTATCATATATGACCACATGACTGAGACAAAATCGCAGTATTGATGGCATCTCTTGCCAAGAAGCTTGGAAAGCTCATCTTGACATTCTTTTCAAGGTTCTGGACCAAAACATCCTTTGTCTTGAAATGTAGACTTTAATATAGACAGCAGAGAAAATGGGATGTTGAGAGCTGAAATTTGCTAATGAGCTTGGTGGACATAGTCTCTGCTCACCAGATCCTTGCACAAAGACAACTTTCTGGGTCACACGCAATAGTAGGACAGAACTGGCTTTGCAGTCTGGGATTGATCAGAATCAAACCTGAACTTCATTTGGCCATTGTAAAGCCACGCTTGTGTTCAGATTCAAAATTTTCCACTTAGTTAGGAGAAATTTCGTTCTGGTGACCGCCGTAGACAGATAGTGGAAAATCCAAAAATCCCTTAGCAGAATCCAAATGATTCAGTGTATTCAGCTAAATGATCCAAAGATAATTTTGCTTTTCAGTTAAACTTTAATGTGAACAGTGCAGTTTTGGGCTAAAGTAAAGATAGAATGAAGATCCGAAAATACCTACTGTATTGGCTATTCAGGTGTTTTGGGGTGCCATTAATTACCTACTTTACCGGACTATGGCTAACTGGTAGTTAGATTTACCATTAATTACCTACTTTAACTGACTATGGCCAACTGGTAGTTAGATTTAGACGCAACAAGTGCTTCGAAATCCCAAAGCCCAATATCAACAAACATTCACATAAACATACCTCTACCGTAAATTGGCAGTAGTAGTCAAGAACCTGCTCAAGTTCTAACTACAGTAGAGGTATGCTTATGTGAACAGTTACTTCAATAATGTGGACACTGCAATTATGGGCTAAACTGTAGTCTGAAGATCCAAGATACTGTACTGATACCTGCTTTGGCTAACTGGTAGTTAGCTTTAGACACAGCAAGTGCACGAAAATGGCAAAGTCCGAAGTCATCAAACCAGTCTAGTACACTAGCCCCATTTCAGGCACGGTGCTCAAACGTCTAGCACCATGCCTGGGTGCTAGACGTTCAACCACTGTACTTTGGATTTCATGTATTGTGCATGGATTTCAGTATACAGTGCATACAGAAAAAACACAGTTTCTGTCATCACAACTGAGCACCGGCTCGGACAGAGCTGAAATTACTACTATGAATTAGAGAAATCAAAGACAATCCTTTATATATTTTTCACAACAAAAACAAAAGGGCTCTCATGATGATGGAGATGAAAAACCTAACAGCACCCTATCTATTTTCCATGTATTTTCCCTATCTATTCCCCAAGAGCCAATATTCTGGTTGGCTGCTAGGTAGAAAAAGCTGAGGCACAGGACACTTTGCATGCAAAACCCTTGACTATTTAGAAAAGGAAATGAAGTTTTTCACATCTGTCGTCAGCTGAGCCCTTTTGTTTTTGTTGTGAAAAATATATAAAGGATTGTCTTTGATTTCTCTAGTTCATGGTAGTAATTTCAGCCCTGTCCGAGCTGGTGCTCAGTTTGTATGACAGAAACTGTGTTTTTGATGTATGCACTTTATACTGAAATCCATGCACCATACATGAAATCCAAGGTACAGTGCTTGAACGTCTAGCACCCTGCTAGCACCCAGGCATGGTGCTAGTCGTTTGAGCACCGTGCCTGAAAAGGGGCTAGTGTACTAGACTGTCAACAAACGTTCACATAAGCATACCTCTACCCTGCCTCTACCTGATTAAAAAATGTTGAAGCTTATACTTACCATGCTTCAACAGATACTGCTCAAGACTTAAATTCAAATATTTGAAGCACCGTCGAACTATGATCAATGATATTTTTCTGAGGTAATATCAGTGGCTCACTGTTCATGCTTGTAGTAACCATTCTCTGCTTTATGAATATCTAGTCGGAGTCCCCGACTAGTCCCCATTTTGCGATGATGAACGAATTAAAGCGAAGCCAGACCGGTTCACGAATTTGAATTTTCTGCCAAAGTAAGAAATTTTTCTTTTTGCCAGTTGCTCGTCTGCTAACTTCTCGACTCTAGTGACGTCACTGTGACGTCATGCTTCTGCGGAATTCCGCTACAATTGAGTCGACACCAAAGGGCCTGTTTCGGTGCCAACCAATGTACTTCGGTTCAGAGTAACCAGTGTTTTCGCGACTTTCGGTTCTGATGAACCGGTGTTTTTGCGTCGACCAGAATTTGGTTCGAAGATCGGTTCCCATCTTCGGTCAGGAAATTTTGGAACGGTTGTCGTTACCGTTCACGATTCTTGGTTCTGATTCAGTTTCACCGTCATCAACTAGAAAATAAAAACAAAGGCGGAACAGCAAATAGAAAAATGTTCTAAAGTTAAAATAAGAACTTACATAGTCCAAAATATAAATTGAATATTTTATTGTTAAATTTTATATTTAATTTTAATTTTTAATTTTAATTTTAAATTTTAACTTTTAATTTTAATTTTTAAGTTTAATTTTATTTTTAATTTTTAGTTTCAATTTTAATTTTAATTTTGATCTACAATTTTCTATTTTCAGTTTTTAATTTGTAATAATAATAAGAAATAATAGTAAAAAAAAAAAAATTAAGAAAAAAACTGAAAATTCAAAACTGAAAATTGTAATTAAAAATAAAAATTAAAAATAAAAAATTAAAAGTAAATATTCCTTCAGCCCAAGCTGACTGCGAGTCTGATCGTAATTATCGTTTTTCCAACTTAAGTGGCTTTGACCCTGAACAGGACCCTTGCCAAGAAGGGCCGAAATATAGCTCTGATAAAATTCAGCTGAAGTATCCGTTTCTCACTGTCAAATATGATCACACTCAGCTTGAGCTGAAGGAATGTTTAATTTAAATTTTAAATTTTTATTCTTAATTTTAATTTTTAATTAAAATTTCCAGTTTTTAATTTTTCAGTTTTACCTTTAATTTTTTCTTTTGCTATTATTACTACGATTTTATATTATCGTGACAGATACAGCCTAACACAAAACCCAGTCAGCTGCTGATGTAGATCCAGTTGCAGCTACAAATTCTTCCTCCATCTTTATTATCAAATATCTTTCTTCATGACGTCATCGTCTTCAAATTTGAAACGTGTTTTCGCGTAATTTCCAATGTTTTGGGAGAACCGATTTTTGGTTACGATAAAAAACTGTTTTCACGACAACCGGTTACCGGTTTCCGCTGAACATCGGTTGGCGCCGAAACACACCCAAAGTACACTGGGGTATTTGGTGGAGCTTCTTCTTAATTTCTTCTTTGATACTAGTTTTGGGCGATACTCGATATTGATAACGATATATCGGACCAAATATCGATATCGAAACGTAAGTATCGATATCGAAAACGATATTTTTTCACTCTTAATTATTGTAAATAATCCAACATAACCTACATTAACATATCCGAAATTGGAGCAATATGTTTTCTGCAATTCAGTTCTTATTTATCCGGAGTTTAGATGATGCAAGATGCTTTTTAACGACAATTTCTTTAGTAAATTTGGGCGAAACGAGACATAAGTCGCGTTTTTTGCAATCGCTTGGAAAGAAAGTTGCCGTTTTTTGCGATCGACTGTCGACTGGAGGTCCAGTCGATCCGTTTTTTGTCGCTTGACTGGAGATCGACTGGGAACAAAGTCAACAGTCGATCCGATGCACCTTTCTCTTGGAGGTCCAGTCAAACTTGGTGCCAAATTTTGAAAACTGAAACATGTGGACCCAAAAACGTACAATTTACACCTCAGGAAGCGCCAGTACTGCAGCAGTTTCAGAGACTGCCGAGGGAAGAGTTGTGGGGATGGACTGATTTATTGACTGATTTAGACCGTTTTCGAAGGCTTGTTCTCGCTCCCCTATCAAGCGACAAAAAACGGTCAACTGGATGAACCCGGGAACAAGTCCCAATCGCCAGTCGATCTGTAAAAACGCGACTATATCCTCTAGCGAAACATCCTGAAGAAATATCGATATCGAACATCGCAAGTGAAAATATCCTACGGCCTGTGACGTAAAATACGTCATGAAAATCTGGGAGAAAATCGAGTAGCTAGCAAAACAAACAGCAACTGGGTCGCGCAGAACATTCAAGAAGAAGGAAACAGTAGCGCGAAGTTCAACAAATCAAAATAAAAATCTTCTTGAGTAAATTGCTTTGTGCCCAGCAAAGACTGAAAATTTAACATTGGGCTGTGGTGAGGTGACTAGAAATGATTTTGACTATAGATATTTAAACATCAGTGTGAACGTGAAGACTATACAGGGATTGCAAGATTATTTATTCAAACAATTGTTTACAACGGATACGTCCAGGGACTCAAATTCAGAGACTCAAATTTCTGACATCTAGCCTCGGAAATGGCACTTTTCGAGGAGGGGGGTACCCACCACCCAATTTAAATTTGGACAATCAAATTTTGTAAAAAGACCACCCAATTTAAATTTAAATCTCGCCGTTCCCCGAGGACTCCTCCGGGAATCAAAGGGAACGGCGAGAATAGAGGAGTCACTCCACGTGGACTCCGCGGACAGAAACAGCGAGAACACGGGGAATGCTTCCAGCTCGGATTTTGTTTGAAGAATAGATATGAAGTTGACGAAATTAGTCTGGAGCCACTTTATTTTTGGTTTTGTTTATTCTGATTATTTTTAATTAATTTTACATTGCACCACCACCAGCAAAATTGATTCCCCTCCGAATCTGAAAGGGAGTCCTTTTTGATGATGGTGATAATAATCAGAGCATTCCCCGTCCGTGGGGACTCGCTGGAATACGGGGAGTGAGTCCCCGGGACAAACAAAAACGCGGGGACTCAGCAAGTGGAGTCCGCGGGGAACGGCGAGAGTACGCCTTTAGTTTTCTGAATTTGACCACCCAATTAAAATTTGGCAATATTCGTAAGCAAACAGAGACCACCCAAAAATAAATAGAAAAACGAAGTTTACATTTTTTATTGCAGAAATTTTGCTTATATAGGATAAATAGAGATAGAAAAAATCATTTACATGTTTTTTCAACATTTTTTTTTGAAGATTCTGCCTACAGGAGTGGTTCTCAACCTCAAATTTGTATAACCTCGAACTTGACCTGAAAATACTACGAGCTCTGCACAGTCCTAAATTTATCCTAGGTCATTCAGGGTGTCTTTCTTGACAGTTAAGACTACACTGATCTTTCCTCTTAAGCATTGTCCTAATTGGTGTAATAAGGTGTATTACCGCGTATAAGACTTATTACAGATTCCTCTTTTCCTCGGAGCGCGCTGTAATAAGGTGAATAACGAGAATAGACTAGCGTTCTATTCTGGCTTATGCAGGGCCAATCAGATCGCTTGGTTGGTTCGCCAGCGGGCCGAGGAGAGGCGCAGCGTCGTCAGGGTTGCCAAGGAAAGCACAACAGTTCTACTTTGTTGGAAGCTAAAGAAACAACTTTTCTTAACAAAAACACGTTTTTGTTCTATTACGACGGCTTTTCGTCAGTTCGAGGACCAATGCTGTCCATCCGTTATTTTAATAGTTTTTTTACAGTATAATTTGCGTTATATTGTACTCGTGTACTTCAAGTAGTACCAAGAACCTTTTCGGATATTCTTAGAGCTCGAAAAATTGTATTACCTTGGCAACACCGGAAGCCGCATTGATAAGAACCTCTTGGGTTGTATTTGAACAGGCGTGTGTGTTAAGACGTAGACATCGCGTATAGCGCTATTCACCTTATTACACCTATTAGGACAATACTTTAACCTTTTTAGGCACAAGTTCGAGGTTGTGAAAATTCGAGGTTAGGTACCCCTCGTTTAGATTTACAACAAGGTAATCTGGAAAAGCATCAAGCAAGCACAGTGTTTGGTAGTGCAGGCAGGATGCCAGGAAGTATGAGAGCAGTAATGGTTATCAAAAAGTGCAGTAATGCACAGAAGGCCCAACTTCCATTTTCCCCTCCCCTAACTGATAGGCTGATTAGCTGTGAGTCAAGAGTTTCTAGAATGTCTCAAAAAGAAAAGTTAAGTAATAACAATGGAGAAATTTGAATATCAGTATGCCTTAATTATTATAATTGGAGGCTATTGACTTGGCTGTGGCCCACTCATACATAAATCTTGAATTCTTGGGCGTAGTGCCCCAAAGTCTGAGTATGCCCCAACGTATTGGCATGGTGCTTGTATGTTTGGGCACCATGTCCTGCAGCAATGCCATGATACCCTCTTAAAATCTATTTGAATAGCTAATTTCTACTTCAGATTTTCAATTCAAGAGACTTTCATGGGGTATCATGCCATTCCTGCAGGGCATACCCCCAAAGTATGAGCATCATGCCCATACGTTGGGACATGCCTAGACGCTGGGACACCATGCCATACAAAAATGAGGATTTGTGTGTGACTGCCCTGGCCCCTGCACTTGAAGTTCACTTGCTTCATTCGAGCTTGGCAAAGCAAAGGAATTAAAGCTTGATTTCTGCTGTTTATCATCATAAGCCTGTCTACTAGGCTAGAGGAAATTGGCTGTAGTCGTATCATAAAAAAAAACAAACAAAAACAAAATGTACTCCTAAGGAAAGTCAACATTCAGTCAGTTTAAAAGTAGTTGCACTTCCATAAGCTTGCCATAAGCTAGCTTGATAAGTTTGCAGATCTCGAAGGATCTGCAAAGGTTAACATAGCTTTTGTCAGTTTGTCGAGTCCACAGTTGTGTGATAATTTTTATTTTAGTTAGGAATGTGTCAAATTGTTATGGCATCCACTGGGAATATTTCTTGTATTTGTCTGCCAAGTAGCCTACCTGAAGCCCAAACCGGGGCTATCTGGCACTATCTTATCTAGGTATTCTAAATATTCTTTGAGCCGAAGCTGACTTTGAAACATTTACTCAAACAATGTTTACAACGGATACGTCAGCTACAATTCTTTATTAGCAATATTTCGGCCCTTCTTGGCAAGGGTAATCGTCAGGCTGTCAATCCTCTGGTTCAACTTCGGGGAAGGAAACAAACCTGTAATAAATAACTGAAGCTTCTACCGACGATAAATATCTTATTAAAGTAAATTATCTTCGATTACCACTATAATGAAAAAACTAGTCCTGAGATTTAATTTTTAACACGGACGCTGTTTTTGCTGCACGATTGCAGCAAAACTTGATATTTGGTGATAGTTTCACGATGAAACTTGATATTTGGAAAGGCCTCATGTCTCAGACAACCCACTTAAAATCCGGACCGGATCCGGTGATTTTTGGGGGAGCTGGAGGGGGCAACCGGAAATCTTGGGAAACGCTATGAGTGGAGGGATCAAGATGAAACTTGGTGGGGAGACACCTAGCAAACACTAGATACATCATTGACATGACCGAGCCGATTCAGGCACTGTCGGGGGAGTGGAGGGAGGGGGAATCCGGAATCTTGAGGTATTTATAACTTTTGAACGGGTGACCGGATCTCGATGAAACTTGATATTTGGAAAGATCTCATGCCTCAGACGACCCACTTAAAATCCGGACCGGATCCGGTGACTTTTGGGGGGGAGCTGGAGGGGAGAACCGGAAATATTGGAAAGCGCTATGAGTGGAGGGATCGAGATGAAACTTGGTGGGAAGACACCTAGCAAACACTAGATATATCATTGACATAACCGAGCCGTGCCTACTCGTAACAAGTGCCATATGAGCTCGTAGCTCTTGTTTTTATTAATAAGGGGCTGAAAACTTAAATATTATTTTATTAATGACCTCGTTCTACGTTTATATTATGAATACTATTTTGAATACTGCAAGGTGGACGTGGAAGGTGCATATTACAAATAGGACTTACAAAACCTTGGAACTGGAACTCGTAAATGTCTAAATTTAATAGGAAAAATCAGCCAAGAATAAACCAACAAAATAAACATTCAGCTTGGATTCAGTATTATGAACGTAAAATTTTCTTTCTGTTTGACTATTTCCTAGCTGGAAAAGCGTTGTTCAGGAAATACAGGGCGTGAGTTTTTCGTCAGTAAATCATGACTAGGAAATCCTGCCATTGAGCTATGGCTTGAGGAATGTCTGATGAAGCATGGCAAGGAGTCGCCTGGGCGTCGCTTTTGTAAATTTTCAAACTCTTGCAACCTTTAAAAAGTATCCCTTATGAGATTTTTGAAATCTTCGCTTTTCGCCACGATTTTCTGTACCGCAACTTTTAACGCTTTTTGGGCCTAGCCGAGTTTCGAAAACCACGCAGAATCCTGTATCAGAATCCTAAATAAGCTATCGGTACACATCTATTCGGTACAATGATCGGGATTCGGTATAATTGCCAGTATTCGGTTAACTATTCTTTCAGCCCAAGCTGACTTTGAAACATTTATTCAAACAATGTTTACAACGGATACGTCAGCCATGATTCTCCACCAGCGATATTTCGGCCTTTCTCGGCAAGGGTCCTCGTCAGGCTGTCAATCCTCTGGTTCAACTTCGGGGAAGGAAAAAACCTGTAATCCCGATTACGACGAGGCCAGAAAAGCCACAATTCCTACAAAAGCCCAATTCCTACGCGGAGAAGCAGGGGTAACCACTATCGAGCTCCGAAGACAGATACTCATGGCACGACAGCTGACAAAACTTAAAACCATGTCCCACCACATCCTACATAGACCTACACGAGCAAGCCACCAGCCGCGAACATCTATGCTGCCGAATTTCGGACCCATCAAAACACACTCCCAACCGCAGAATCATCGCTGACCCCAAATATAGAAGACAGAGCACCATGGACGCGGCAATTCCCGATCGTCAGAACCACCTTCCTACCGACTAAAAAGGGTGACCTCCTCCCTCACTTGGTAACAACCCACTTCCACCACATATCATCCACCATCTACCAAAACCATATCCCAATAAATGTAGACGGATCAAAATCTGAAGTTGGTACCACTGGAGCAGCCGCATACCTCCCTACTCAGAAACTTTTAGCAACAGAAAAGCTACCGAAAGAGTCGAGCATCCTAAGTGCTGAAATATTAGCAATCAACATCGCACTTGAGCTAATCATAGGGTTGAAACTGTCAAAGACAGATCTTGTCATATATTCAGACTCAAAATCTGCCCTGTCCCTCATCGAACGGTCCACCTTCCCATCTGAAGACATAGATCTGTACCACACAGCAAGCCTCCTCAAGCATGTCCATGAACAAGGAAACAAACCTACTTTCCAGTATATTCCAAGTCTTATGGGGATCCATGGAAACGAACTTGTCGATACAGCAGCCAAAAAGGCGCCGTCGAACCCGGTGGAAAGTGGAAGACCACTCCCTATCAGAGATGTAATGAGATGTTGAACAAATAGAATTCGGGGACCCCATCAAGAACCACACCTGTCACCTTTCCGATCCCGACATCTGACAGCATTCTACCACCGTATACGAGCAAACACCAACAACCTGAACCACCAAGCGCACCACTACAAAATCCCCAATGCAGATGGAACTGTACCAACATCGCCACTCTGCCGCCTCTGCTCGAGAAAGGACGAGACTATTGACCACCTGCTCTTCGAATGTACCAGCATACCCACAAGAAATGAGAGACAACAGATCCAAAGAATATTCGCATCACTCCGACTTCAGAAAACCACCTTCTCCCTCATCAAACAACCACCACCACCAAAAGAAGAAAAGTATGCCATACTAGCAATCCATTCATACCTCCGATGCATGGAACTTGACCACCTAGTATCACCAAAATTAAAACCCAATGAAGACTACTACAGTTACTCTACCAATCACCACAACAGAAGAAGAAAACCCTTGGAAGACCATTGCAGTCCTGAGCAGTCATATTGCAAGGCCGCACAAAGGAAGAGGCCTAAATGGAGCGTCACGCCGTCCAAAGAGGCCTATCATAAAGAAGAAGAAGCCGTCCATAGCCTAATGGACGGCTCAGACGGCGTTCGTAAAGTGCGTAAAGTCGTTCGCAAAGTTCATAAAGTTGCTCCGTTAACCTTCCGTAAACCTTTACGAGAGGGCACTGTCTAGGGAACCGGGAGTCGTACTTTATGTCCTACGGGCTACGGAACCGGTAGTTCTCACGGAAACCAAACCATATGAGCTGCGATTCCGGGATCTGACGTCATTAACTAACGGAAACTTGTACGTGCAGGCTCCCGTTCCGGTAGTAATTGGAAATAGCTCACGGAAACTTCATCGCACCAGCTTCTCGTCCGGTAGCCTCACGGAATTGTGTACCCAGAAGCTAGGGAGACGGTAGTTGATACCGGAAACTGTATAATTGGAGCTTCTGTTCCGGTAGTGTCTACGTGGAATATAAAACTCACGGAATAGTTTGGATGAGAGCTAGGATGCCGGGATTTTCACGGACTTAGAGAAAATAACATTGGACAAAATTCACTACCGGAACCCATATATTGAGAGCTAAGGTACCGGTAGCAACTACTATTTGCTTGAAAATGACCAGCTCACGGACACAGGTGACTATGGGCTAGGGTTCCGGTAGTGACGAAAATGAAAAAAAATAGGACTCACGGACCCATGTCAGTGTAGACTAGGAAACCGGAAGTGAATATTTTTTACTCACGGAACCCAGCTCTTGCGAGCTGCGGTTCCGGTAGTGCCAAAAAATAAAATTAAAAACTCATGGACGGGTGTCAATATGGACTTTGAGTCCGGTACAGCTCACTGAATCCAGTTATACATCTTATTTTTTTTTGCCCTACCGGAACCCCAGCCAGCAGAAGTTGGGTTCCGTTAGTTAAAAATATTTGCTTCCGGTTTCCTAGTCTGCACTGACATGGGTACGTGAGTTCAATTTTTTTTTTCCATCACTACCGGAACCCTAGCCCATAGCCATCTGTGTCCGTGAGCTGGTCATTTTCATAGCTTGTTCACACGGGACTGAAATAAGCGCGTAAACAGCGGCTGATCTGTTCAGGCGACAAATCAACTGTTTGGGGTTGACGGGAGAATTAAAAAGAAAAACCTAATTCCGAATATTCTTTTTGTTTGTAACAAAATATATAAAATTAACACAAACACCTTGTGAGTTTGTCAAAGTCAAATGTAGTTGATTTGTAGTCTTTAGAGTAGATAAAAGCCACAAATCGAATATTGACAGATTTTAGGCGAATCGGTAAATTTCAAGTTAAAAAGCAAATAAAATTAATTTACATATTGTTGTTTTTAAAACTGAACATCAAATATAACTAATAGTAAATATAAATAATACAAGAAGGCAATGCAATCATTTGGCGTTGTTCAGTCACTTTTCAGTGAAGGTTGAATGGGAAAATTATTCAAATTATTGTTTTATCTAAGAAAAACATTGAAAAAGTATCAGACATAAACAGAACATATGCTATTGAAATTAGAAACTTATTCTACCTTTTTTTCGAAATCATCCTTGTATACTCAATGTAAAAATCATGTTATGTTCACATTGCTCTGACAGAATTTGAACTGGATTGACCTAAAATTCGCCAAGCCTTGACTAATTCCCCTAATTACAGTCTGTTTACTGTCCCTAGAGTCATAAAAGGTCACATTCCAAAGGATTTAGTTTATCCCGACCGGTGACCGCGGCGAAAATAAGCGCCTATTTGGAAAATCAGCGGCTGATTTTTGGAATTTTTTCAACCGCTATTTACGCGCGTAAATCAGCCGCTGATCGAGAATCGGCCGCTGTTTCAGCCCCGTGTGAACAAGCTATCAAGCAAATAGTAGTTTCTACCGGTACCTTAGCTCTCAATATATGGGTTCCGGTAGTGAATTTTTTCCCATGTTATTTTCTCTAAGTCCGTGAAAATCCCGGCATCCTAGCTCTCATCCAAACTATTCCTAGCTCTCATCCAAACTATCCTAACAAGAAGTTAAACTTTAGTTAACTTTTTTCGTAAAGTTCATAAAGTTGGCCAATAGGAAAAGAGTTCCAGAGCAAAAGTTTTACTTTTAATCAGATTTGGAAATGTGGAATCAGGAAACTGAAGATATGTTGAATTCTCTTGTCCGAGACAAACCTGTTATATATCAGTCTTCTCAAGGAAAACACAGAGACAGATCTGCATAGAGAATATATTCAAAGAGATCAGCACTGTTATGTGCCATCATTTTGACGATCAGTTCACAGGTGAGTTGAGCACTGCTTTTGTTGTTTGGTCGGACTTTCTACAGCCCAGTCAACCACTAATCCCTGATTTTTGGATACCCTATGCCAAACGCTGGAGTTGTCTAGCATTTGGCATCATGCCTAACGCCGGATAGGTTGATTGTTGATTTGAGAGAAGCCAAAAAATCAACCAATCAGAACTCCTTTACATTGAGGTAGGTTACCAACAGGTTCCAGCGTTTGGCATAGGATATCCGAAAATCAGGGATTTGAGGTAGACTGCTCCAGCCCTTTCTACCTATTTGCCAGCTGGTTTTGTTCACCACTGAATGGAATGCTCTCTCATTCAAGCAGGCGAAGTCAGTCTACACAAAAACCCCTATAGTTTTCGGTACCGTATGCCAAACATTATTTTCAGGCTTGATAGTTACTACTACTTGGCATATTGCCTCGCTACTTTTAATTTGGGCTCACCCTTTGCTGAACAGTAGACCAGAGACCACCACAGATCAGAGACATGGCACAGATGCCTGTATATAAATAAATTATTTTTAGTATTTGGCATACCCCATGCATCATATTTATAGCGCATGGGATACCCTATGCCTTCGCTTGATAGTGCCAAACGTAGAATAACAAATATTGGTTTATTTCAGTAAAATTCAGAAACTAACCCATGAGGATTCAGTGATATGGCAGCAGGGCAGGGTTAGAGTGCCAACAAACTAACCCATGAGGATTCACTTTAGACTGGCTGGGCAGTCTGAACCTGGTCTTTACTAAAGTCTCTCATTGTTTCAGTTTCTAGGTTCACTCATATCCCAATATTTGATTGCATATTAGTTCAGCATATGACATACTTCAGCCAAGATTGTTCATTTTAGTTCAGCATATGACATAGTTCTGATAGTTCATGCAGCATTATTCAGAGGGTGTGCAAATGCTACACACACAACAACAAGCATTTTACACAGGAACTGAGGGGTTTGCGGTTGATTGGCTGAAATTGAGGTGTCTGTGAACATGCTGGCTGACCCTTTTCTGCGGCATTCAGTCCTCTAATAGTGTGAGGATACATCTAGTATACAAATATATCTTGATCAAAGCTTATTCAACAAGCTCTATCCTCAACTCTCTCTATTTCCGACTAGCTCTAACGCCCACGCTTTTCTCCGACGGAGAGAGTTTATTTCCTTTTCTCCAATCAAAGAACTCTTTTCCCCATCAAGAACCTAGACAAACTCACTCCATTGGTCACCAACCCTTTCATACTGTATAAAGATTTGCTAGGACGTACGAACAGTAACACTATTCGTTATAGCACTCTGTAGTCATTTCCAAGGGCTTAAAAGGACCAACTTCGCAGTTCGGAAGCCAGTTCAATTCGGATCTCAGTTCGACTTGGGAGTTCGACCTGGGCTCTGTTCTCAGTTCAGTTGACCTCTGAGCAAATTAAGTGACAAGTGTTAACCAACCTATCTTCAATGTAAGTACGAACCTTAATAAATGTGTTTTAGTTATTGACCTACGAACTGAGTATCGCCTTCGAAAAGACTCGGGGTATAACGGTGTATTCGCACCACAAACCAGTCGCCAATATTACCATGCTCGCACGCCACACGCTGCTATCATAAATAAACCCCATCTACACACTTTTTATGTTTATCATAATAGATAGAGTAATAGTAGTCGTGTACTGTGTTGAGAAGAAAAAAGCTCGTGTAGCTGCAGCACATTTTGAACCAGCAAATTTCAAGTACATTGTTGAAAATTATTGGCGAAAGAAATGTGGACTTCTTTTAATGGGCTATAACGCAAAGCAAAAAATGTATACCATACCCCGCATTTTTGTCTGCTGTATTCAGATTTGGTTATAGGGGAAAACTCAGTGAGATTGTCTAACAATGACAAAAAAGTGACAGTTCTAAATTGACTCCAGAACATTGAATTCTTCATTGAATTCCAGAACATTGAACGGGGAAGGAAAGAAACCTGTAAACCTGTAATGATTACAGGTTTGTTTCCTTTCCCAAAGTTGATCCAGAGGATTGACAGCCTGACGAGGACCCTTGACAAGAAGGGCCGAAATATCGCTGATGAAAAATCATAGCTGACGTATCCGTTGTAAACATTGTTTGACTAAATACTACCATACTACTACGCAGGCTACACATTTTTCATTGGGTCGTTGATTGTACAAGTCCCTGGTTCTGGGAAAGCCTATGCCAAACGCTGGGTGTAATTTGCGTTTGGTATACCCTATGCCAAACGCTGGATACACTGTGCCAAATGCTGGACACTGCTAGGCATATCAAGTGTTTGGCATAGGGTATCCGAAAATCAGGGGTTTGTGGTTGACTGTCCTTTTGTAGCCTACTCTGGACAGATTTTTTTATTTTTAAAAGACATTCAGGACTAGTTGATTTATTGTGAAAGCTTGTATCTTCAGCATAGAACCACCACGACCTTGCTAACATTTATTTGTCTTTTAGCTCAGTCGTGTGAAGAGCATTGGAAAAGGCTGAGGGAGACATATTACCGTCACAAGCGCAGCCTGAAGAAGCCTTCAGGGGCTAAAGGTGGGGAAATGAAACCAGTTGCCTGGCCGTATTTCCTTTCGATAGATGCGTTTTGCTCGGACCAAGTTAAATTCCGCCAGCCAAGAGCTGGCGTGACTAATTATACCCAGACACCTGGTGGAAGTGGCAACAGCCACAGTGAACATCAAACAGTGACGATCAACCTGTCCCCAGAAGCTGAAGATAGCCCAGCTGATGAGGTACCACAGGACTCCTCAGAACAAACTAATGCAGAAAAACCGGGTCCGAAGTCTGAGAGGTAATTTCCTTCTCATTTATGCAGTGTATTCAGAATAGTAATGGCCTATTGGAAGTCCAGACTACATTGGTATCACTGGATTTGATCACTATTTTGAATCGTTTTCAGTCGTTTGAGAACAATTGATGGAGTGCGTTTGTATGAGAATAAATCCCGAGCACCAACTTGGTTAGTGGCCTACTGTAAGAGGAAAAAGAAATTTTATTGATCGAGTTTTAACCCAGTATTCCTTGGGCCCCAGGAATCCCATGATACGTCAATCTTTACATATTAAAAGCTAATAAGCATATCCAGAGGCGTTACTGGCCAAAATGTTCGGGAGGGGGGGGGGCGAGGCATTTACCGACTGGCTGGTAATTTTTACCGACTGTTTTTGCAGAAAAAACGACTGTTTTCAACCCAAAACCCGCGCCGACTCGGCTATTTTTCAGTCCGACAACATTGGGGGGGGGGGGCATCCCCCCCTCCCCCCTCTTGACGCCCCTGAGCATATCTTTCTATCTTTCGAACGGGTTATCGGATCTTAATGAAACTTGATATATTGAAGGACCTCGTGTCTCAGACGTTCCGTTTTAGATCCAGACCGGATTCGGTGACATTGGGGGGAGTTGGAGGGGGAAACCGGAAATCTAGGAAAACGCTTGGAGTGGAGAGATCCGAATGAAACTTGGTGGAAAGAACAAGCACAAGTCCTAGATACGCGACTGACATAACCGGAAAGGATCCACTAATTTTTGGGAGTTGGGGGGATCCAAATTTCTAGTGATCCAGCGAGCTTGGTGCTTCCTGATGTGCTAGGACGAAGAAAATTGGCAGGCATTTCAGGGACCCGAACAGATTAAATAGGAAATAGTCACTCCCCGATCCGACCATCTGGGGTGTGGGGTGGAGGGAGGGGGGAGCCAAAAATTTAGGTATTTTTAACTTAACGGATGATCGGATCTTGGTGAAAGTTGATATTTTGGATGACCTCGTGTCTCAAACGTCCCATTGGGAATCCGGACCGGATCCGGTGACACTGGTGGAGGGGGAGTTGGAGGAGGATGGGAGGATGCACAAAAGTGCATTCTAACTTTTAAGGACGTATTGGCAAAATTCGTTTAAAGGACACCTGAATGAAGAGTACCAAGTCTTATCCCTATCTGTATGACTTCCGTTAATATTGCCTGCAGAAAACGTAATCCAAATACGAAATAGTGTTTCCAAGCTATGATTTTTGCTCCATTTTGCATCTGTCCTTATTTCAGTACCGAACAATTTTAGAAATTAACAAATGTCTCCAATCAACCCTTCTTCTGGAATGTTTTTCAACCAGTTAAGCCCAAACGTATATCTAGAAGAAATTCCAATACGATCCGGCCAGCACTGTACAAGATTTGAATGAATTGCACTTTTCGTCTTGGAGTCTGCATGTGCAAACCTCAAGAAACGAACGTCCCTATTTTGCAAACGTCACGCTCAGGAGAAGAATGCTCTCCGTGGCCATGTCTGTAAATGTATTCTCCATGGTGTGGTCAAGTATGGTTTCATCATTCATTGTGTCGTTTAAGTAGATTGTTTTATGAATTTTCAGGTGTACATTCCGCCCTTGTACTAGTCAGACTCAGCTTTGGTTGAAAATAATTCAAGGGTGTAAAATCCTTCTCCATGTGTGACAGAGGGAAGAATGACTTTACAGCATCAAACCAATCCCAAAGAAAACGCAGCCTAGGCCCATGGAAACTTAATGCTATAGAGTGAAAAGCCATAATAACTACGAAAAACTTGTTAAGGGACGTCTCTTATAATACCATTTTAACTTCAGACAGTACATATTTAAAAGCTAAAAAGTATTCTGAGATTCATGTAGTCAGTCACCAATTATGCATGGTGTTTACAGTATAACCAGTCCTAACTATGTACAGTCTAAGCGGTAATATAATCCAACACAAGGCTTGAACAATTACTGTCTATTTACGATTTCATTCTGCCAAGGTACTTTTCCCACACCATTCAGGTAAACGCATAGGGTATCACGAAGTTTTTTTTACCTCTACAGTATAGTTATTTGCCCCAAGCCTTCTTACTCTGTCCCATGTATCAGTTGGGGCTGGGACATTCCTCCACTGGCCATTATTTTCGTCACCTTGGTCCACATCTCCAACATTAATGTATCTTGCATTAGTCGCTGTCACTCCATCCCTAACTCTCAGGAAATTATGCAGGCAAATGCATGACATAACTATCAGGTTCACTTTTTCAAGTGAAGCGTGAATCGGTGTAAAAAAGATTCGCCACTTGTTTGCAAGGATACCAAAGCAGTTTTCAATTATTCTTCTGGCTCGTGACAATCTGTAGTTGAATATCCGTTTTTGCTGGTCCAAATATTGTCCAGGGTAAGGCCTCATGATGTAGCTTTTTAAGGGAAAAGCTTCATCCCCCACAATAAAGTTAGGAAACAGTATTGTTGATCCTGGTAGAATGGCATCAGGTGGTAGGCGGAAAGCACCACTGTCAAGGTCTTTGGCAAACTGAGTATCCGAGAAATCACAAACTGCCATTAGGACAATGCTGAAGAAATTCTTGTAGTTGTAGTACGTACTCCCAGACTTATATGGAGCAACCATGCAAATATGTTTGCCATCGATTGCACCACAGCAGTTTGGTAGATTCCAGTGGGAGTAAAAGTAGCTAGCAACTTCCTTCATGTCCTGGGTTGACACGTTTGGCAAATACTCATTCTTCAGTGCATCAATAATGGCAGCCATGGTTTCTGTCGTAATCCCAACAATTGTGCTATGCCCGTGACGGTGCTCAAAAGTCAAAGACTTTTGGGTTCTCCCATCTGCCAAGTAGCGAATTGTAACACACAATCGTTCAGCGGGAGATATGGGTTTTCTCATATTTTTTGTAGTCTTTTCCAACTTATGGAAGACCTTGCTAAGAAGGTAATTCCAACTTTCCGGAGTCATTCTGACATAATTGGCAAACAAAACCACATCATTTGAGATGATCAGCTCTTTCAGCAAGTTATGGCCCTGGTCTATCCTTTTTGAAACATCGAAGATCTGTTTAACCCACACACTTCTTTTTGTTTTTCTGGTTTTCTTTTTCTTCTTCAAAAGAAGCAGCTGCAGCAACTGTAGGTTCAAAAGCAGTAGCAATTCATCTTCCATCTTGGCCTGGAAATGAAAAAAAGATAAGCTGGGGTTGGCTTAAGGCTAAACAAGCTTGAATATTTTCCAGAAATAAGATTGACTAGCTTCTATGGTTTCATTAGAAAAAAGAAGGACAGTAACCAGATAAGAAAATTGAATGAACTCTCCCAGATTCTGGGATCTGACATTGCTTGTGTTCCAATGATAAGCCTTTTTTGTCAAGAGAAAGTTGATGGTTACGAGGATGGCTTAACAAGACTAGGAGGAATAACACGGAGTGTATGCAGTTATTCTGTAGTATGACAAAGTGTAGCATAATTGCAGTAGTTTCTAGTTTACTTTTTCTTCTTCAAAAGAAGCAGCAACCGCATGTGCAAATTTAATAACATGTACTCTTCCATCTTGGCCTGGAAAGGAAAAAAAGATACGCTGGGGTTGGGTTAAGGCTAAACAAGCTTCAAGATTTTCCAGAAATAACATCGAGTAGCTTTTATGGTGATAACCCTTTTTTGTCAAGATCAAATTAAAGATTCCGAGGATGGCTTAACAAGACTTAAGCATTGTCCTAATAGGTGTAATAAGGTGAATAGCGCTATACGCGATGTCTACGTCTTAACACACACGCCTGTTCAAATACAACCCAAGAGGTTCTTATCAATGCGGCTTCCGGTGTTGCCAAGGTAATACAATTTTTCGAGCTCTAAAAATATCCGAAAAGGTTCTTGGTACTACTTGAAGTACACGAGTACAATATAACGCAAACCATACTATAAAAAAGCTATTAAAATAACGGATGGACAGCATTTGATCCTCGAACTGATGAAAAGCCGTCGTAATAGAACAAAAACGTGTTTTTCTAAGAAAAGTTGTTTCTTTAGCTTCTAACAAAGTATAACTGTTGTGCTTTCTTTGGCAACCCTGACGACGCTGCGCCTCTCCTCGGCCCGCTGGCGGAACCAACCAAGCGATCTGATTGGCCCTGCATAAGCCAGAATAGAACGCTAGTCTATTCTCCTTATTACAGCGCGCTCCGAGGAAAAGAAGAATCTGTAACAAGTCTTATACGCGGTAATACATCTTATTACACCTATTAGGACAATGCTTTAAGCATTGTCCTAATAGGTGTAATAAGGTGTATTACAACGTATGAGACTTATTACAGATTCCTCTTTTCCTCGGAGCGCGCTGTAATAACGTGAATAAGGAGAATAGACTAGCGTTCTATTCTGGCTTATACAGGGCCAATCAGATCGCTTGGTTGGTTCAGCCAGCGGGCCGAGGAAAGGAGCAGCGTCGTCAGGGTTGCCACGGGAAGCAGTAAACTTATACTTTGTTGGAAGCTGAAGAAACAACTTTTCTTCAAAATAACACGTTTTGTTCTGTTGCGACTGCTTAATGCTACTTCGAAGACCAATGCTGCCCATCCGTAGATTTAACTGCTTTTTACAATGTATTGGGCGTCAAATTGTACTGGTGTACTTCAAGTAACACTAAGAACACTTTTCTTATCTTCAGAAACTCGAAACACTGTATGACCTTGGCAACACTGCTCGCTGCATTGATAAGAGCCTCTCGGGTTCGCATTTGAACGGGCGTGTGTATTAAGACGTAAACATCGCGTATAGCGTTATCCAGCTTATTACACCTATTAGGACAATGCTTTAGAGGAACAGTAGGGAGTGTATGCAGTTCTCCTGTGGTGGCAAAGTGTAGCATAACTGTAGTAGATTGGTGGTTACCAAAATAATATAATTTCAATATTCTGCGCTAAAGTAGGCTAATACCACACCTCAGGAATATATTTAGAGTTGGGCGCTAGATGACTCAATTCCTGCCAGGTTTTTTGACAGCAATGTCAACTTCACAGAGAAAAGTGCAAAAGTTAGAAAACCAAGGAAATCTTGATATGATAGATCCTGAAGAACATAAATGAAGCCCTTATACTATACTGTATACTTACTCCCCCAAGCCTCCTTGTTTCTTCAAGACTTTATCTCCTGTTTATTAGGAATATGAACCAATCCAATCAAACAAAAACGTACTTCAGAAATGTGAATACTTTGCTACTCAAAATGCTCGTAAAGCATTGTCCTAATAGGTGTTGTAAGGTGTATTACCGCGTATAAAGCTTATTACAGATTCCTCTTTTCCTCGGGGCGCGCTGTAATAAGGCGAATAAGGAAAATAGAGCTCGGTTCCATTCTTCCTTATGCAGAGCCAATCAGATCGCTTGGTTGGTTCCGCCAGTGGGCCGACGAGAGGCGCAGCGTCGCCAGTGTTGCCAAAGAAAGCACAACAGTTCTACTTTGCTGGAAGCTGAAGAAACAACTTTTCTTAAAAAAATATGATTTTTTTCTATTCCGACTGCTTTTCGTCAGTTCGAGGATCAATGCAGTCCATCCCTTACTTTAGTGGCATTTTTACATTATAATTTGCGTTATATTGTACTCGTGTATTTCAAGTAGTACTAAGAACCTTTTCGGATATTTTTAGAGCTAAACAAATTGTATTACCTTGGCAACACCGAACGCTGCATTTATAAGAACCTCTTGGGTTGTATTTGAACAGGCGTGTGTATTAAGACGTAAACATCGCGTATAGCGCTATTCACCTTATTACACCTATTAGGACAATGCTTAAAGTAAAAGGCAATATGAGCGGAGAGCAACTTTACGGAAACACACTTTACGAACATTGCGAACGACTTTGTGAACTTTACGGACGCCGTCTGAGCCCTCTTTAAGCATAGAGAAGAAATTCTGGAAGCTCCAATAAACAACACAAAACAAACAACTATTAATTTCATAGTCATAGCCTACTATTAATTTCATCATTGAAACATTTAGTGATAATCAGGTGTGGGACGCTTGAGAGACATTAGTTGCGTTTTTGCCTCTGGTACCTGTTCTGTGCTCTCTGTTCACAGTTGTCTGGTTTGGGTATAAAACAGTGTTTTGTCGACGCTGTTCCGTGTTTCATGTTTTGTCACTGTTCTAAAGCATTGTCCTAATAAGCATATCTTAAGCGGAAAATCTGTTAAATTGAAAATTTTATTCCAAAAACGACCATATAGGCTACTTTAGGATCCAGCTTTATCCTCCAAACTTCTGCAATTCTTTATTTTCTAACTGTGAATCTCTCTGCCCCCCCCCCCCCAAAAAAAAAACATTTTGGATAGTAACGCCTCTGGCAGTAAGTTGTATCAATTAACTTATATTATCACTGGCGAGTCTTCACAGGCAAGGAATGCTCCAATTATCATTACCATCACCCAAAGAGGACCCCTTTCAGCTTCGGTGGGGAATCAATGTCTTTTGGAAAAAACAGATATTGTTAGGGACGATTAAAAAGAATTTCTGCAATCAAGTTTGAGTTGAGTTTATGATTTGAAACTGATTTGGAGAAAAATAAGTCGATTTCACTGTGAATACAATTTTTTTTTCATAAGTACAGTAGAGGTACAGTACCAGTAGAGCCATGTCTATGTAAACAGTTATGTCAATGTGAACAGTGCACTTTTGGGCTAAATGGTAGAATGAAGATCCTAAGTACCTGTTCAGGTGTTTTCTGCCTTATTTGAACAGTAAATTAATTGGGAACAGTGCAGTTTTGGGCTTAATAGTAGAATGAAGATCCGAAATACAGGAGCGGTACCTGACCTCATTTTTACACTACCTAGATTTTTGCAGCAAAAATATTAAAAAATGAAATGTACATGCTGCCCTGACAGTCAGCATGGAAAAATATGATTTTTTGAACAGTCGTGTGTCCAAAAATTTTAAAATTCTATGCCTTTTCTTTGTTTTGAAGCTGCTTTGAAAAGGGATTTTCAGGCTATTGACTTTGCTAACTCTACCTTTTTTTTATCATTTTGTAGTCAATTGACGTAAAGTTAGAATGAAGGGATCTTGCCTGAAAAGAAAAATATGTATAAATAAAAATATTGAAGCAATATTTGTATTCAGTATGTAAACCATTCAATTAGCTTCAGTCTAGTATGTTTGTCATATTTCTTGGTTCCTTTTTAAGCCAGATAGGTGATTATGAAGGAAAGACTTCTCAGGAAATTTAAAATCTTGTCTGAGTTTGGATACCCCTCCTGTAGCCTACCTATTCAGGTGTTTTTCGAGTCCATTGATTACCTTCTTTCGCTAACTGGTAGGGTACCACAGCAGGTGCCTGAAAATGGCACAGTTAAACATCCACATAAGCATATCTCTACTGTATCAGTAATGTTAAATTAATTAGAAACAAACAGAATAAAGAACACCAAAGCCAAAGTGGATCCCAACTAATTTCGTCAACTGCATATTTATTTTCGAACAGAATCCATTTTGGAAGCATGGAGTTAGTTCCTTTATTCTCCCCATTCTTCTTGAGTTCCCGAGGAGTCCCAATGGAAAGAATAAACCTAAAACTCTGTTTTGGATATAATGCTGAGAAGCTGGGGCATTTTGTGGCAGTGGTGTGGTGGGCTACCTGTACAGTACAGCTTTTCGCAATGCTGTAACCTTTGATGAGAGAAAATTCCATTCAAAGGTTGGCAAAATTTTAGTTTTCAACTGTCCAGGAACGGTTCCGTACATAAAGTAATAAATTGCTGTGAAAAGGCCAAAGTCTTTGTTGAACAGGGTTAAAGTTTAACTGAAAAGGGCTGCGATGGAAGAATCTAGTTGCCCATCACATATTTACCTAAACCTAATTACCTTTACCTTACCTTTACCGAAGACCTGCTGAAAATGCGCTACTTCGTTGTTCCGTGATTCACAAGTAATCAATTTTCAAATAGTTGAATTTCCATGTGATTGTTGTACCTCTATGCGCTTGTAATTTTGTTGTATGAATTACAGGAAAGATTTTTTATTTATTTTTTGTCAGGCAGGAAGCATTCTTCACCGATCTCAGCACTGCCCGTTGAAAAGCCACTGCGTTTGTGTTGAGAATAAAATCTTCTGCTTCATAGTACAATTTACGCTGTGGGGGCAGCTGCAGATATGCTGAATGTCATAACTAGAGAAGATAGTGGAAAATAGAAAAATCTCTTTGCAGAATCCAGATAATTCAGTGTATTAAATGACACAAATGACTCAACCGGCGAATCTACAGGATGATCACCCAACCGTTCATCGGCCAGTGCGATTTAAGGTAAAAATAAGTTGGCTTTTCAGTTCAACTTTAGCATATTAAAGTCGTTGAAATAGTAAACATCACACTGGTTCCCAAATTTCTGGCAAAGACTTGTTCAAATACATATGTTAAATGTAATGTTTACCCGTGTAATTCTGTTCGGAGAACTGGATTGCATCTGTTTGTGACCAAAAGCAGATTGAACAATTATTTTACCATTTGTGTTTTGTGTTACACTGGTGAATAACTGATAGCTGTCCCAGATGGTTATTCCATTTTCGAGTATGAAAACAGAATGGCACCCCTTCGACGCCAGAAATATTTTATTTACTTTACAAAAGGAAGTTCTGGGCCTGCCAAGAAAACATGGGATTTTCTGCTCTATCATCCAACCTAATTCACTAAGTTTAAAGGATAAAAAGAACATAAATATCTATCAGAATTTCAATGTTTTACCTTATTATGCTTAGGGTCTTCTTCTGGCCTAAATCCAGTCAATCACAAATCCCTGGTTTTTGGACACCTATGCCAAACGCTGGGTATATCTACCGGTTTGCATACGCTATGCCTAATGCCAGATAGCATGTGCTGGATACTGGATACCTGTTTATAACGTAACCCTGACCTGCTCTACTGTAGTTGAGTTCTGATGGTTGATTTCTGAGCTTCACTTAGACCATCAATATTAGATTGGGTTTAAAGCATAATGTAGCATAGCGTATCCATCTTTGTTGTCAGCATAGTGTACCGTACCCAACATTAGGCATAGGATATGAAAGCTGGAAGTCTTGAGCTTGAAGAAGGCCCTAGTCAAGAAGAGGCCAAAGCATCCCTAATAAAATGCAGCTTCTCTAATAATATGGTTCACAGTCTTCATTTTCTTCATCTGAATTTTTAGTAGTGTTCCTTGGAACAATCCACTATTGCGAGCGCTGTAGCAGCTTTCGATTTTCGGTTTCCGGTTTTCACCATATTTTGAGGAGCTGATAACTCATGAACCAACAGGAGATAAGGGGATGGAATTCCTTTGTCCTTTTGGATCGTAGGGGCTGGGGATGTATATGTGGAGTTGAACCACCCTCCCTCATCCCCCCAGTTCATGGGCAAGTGGCCCGACTTGCCCATGAAAAAGTTTTTGACCCATGACTGGAATCAAACTTTAAGCTGGTATACTTAAGGAAAAAGAGGTGTGAATACGCATTTTGATGTGTCCTGACCCACTCACCCTCGCGTTCATGGCAGCTGGGCCCAGATTTCGCATGAATTAAGTTCGTCTGTGACAGGTCTCAAGTTAAACTCTTGCATAATTGGGAGATGTATCTATGGATGAGGATTTTGGTTTAACAGCAACAAATAATACGACGCTGCATACTTTAATCTTTAATGAACAGTTGGATACTGGACTGTTTTGTCATATGATCGATGATATGCCGTTCTTAATGAATTGTGACAAATGGGATATTAGGCTGCTACGATTTGGTTTATTGCACTTGTTATAACCTTGCTAATGGAAAAGAGGTTTAGAGGGTCGTACTGGCTGGCAGAATCATTGTTGGAACCCAAGCTATTCGGGCAAGATCCTCAATATTTCTTGGAATTTAAACTTGCGGTTTGTTTGCATTTAAAGCGTATAAAGTGGGATGATTACAAATTAGGTTACTTCAGTACTTGTTTGGTTATTGGGGATGTGAAATCTCTTGGTTCTAAAGCTGTTTTTATATAAATGTGATAAACATTTTAGTTTCAAACTCCCACGTCTGACCGATTAAACACTTGTTTGTGATTAAGATCATTTTGGGAGATTAGTTGCAAGGGTTGCAGCCTAGTCGGTTGGTCTGTCTTTTTGTTTTTCAGGTGAAATCCAGAGGAGTCAACCATGGTCGCCGAAGCGGCTGATCGCAATGTTTTGGGCTTTCATAGATGCCTTTTGCTCTTGTAAGTAGACTCTTTGCTGAAGATGTTAGTTTTCGTGAATCATATTAAGCTATCTGCCATGCAAGGGATTCGACTGTTGTAAGACTGCTAAATACTCTCCATGACAGCAAGACCAAGTGTAGAGTCCAAAGGTGAATTTTTGTTCGAGTTTCTGATGCAGGTGATCTGGTGTATATATTACATATATTGAAGTACCCATGATCTGACATATAATATGACCCAATTCAGTTCACTGTTATTTTCGAAGAAGAATTTACAATATCTTGTCATTAAAAATTTTATAGATACTAATTTTCGCTTCATGGGTTTTGCCTGTAGATTAATTCTCCTCGATTGTCTAGTGTTCTTAAGCTGTGCATCTTTACCTCACTGTGAAACATACTTTCGCGGTTCCCGAAGACGACAATTTTGTAGGGTGAAATGTCCTGATGTTCGGTTACCCAGTGTAAGGTTGCGGACTGTGGTGACAGTTAGAGTACTGTGGCAGACATCTTGTAACACACTTAGTTAGGATCAGGACGGAACTTGACGGACAGTACGATCATTTGCTTGGGGGAGTTGAATGGGGGCTTAAGACGAGTCATGCGACCTCGACAGCGCGAACCAGAGCTAATATACGGGCCACCTTCCCATGCAAGTGTTATATGAGCTTAGAGCTCTTGTTTTTTCTTGTTCTGTTCTTGTGAGCACTCCTTTGATTGCACGGATTCCTTACATGAGCACCTCAAGCTGAGCAGCTGACGATTCGAAAGATAAGTTGGCTGATTGTCTTTCGAAAATATAGTGACGGACTGCTGGAATCCCGTAATGCCTTCAAGATTCCCGCGGATAATCTAGACTACGAAATATGTTAGATCAACTTTGAAGATGCCTATGGCCTTTTCTTTGCTTTGTAATATTATTATTATGAAAGATAACCTATAACGTGACCTTCCTTTGGTTTCAGCTTCCAGACAATGTTCAACCCCAATACATCTCGAAGAGGAGCGCAGTATGCCAGTGACTACAGAAGACCAGGGTACGTAACCATCAAGTTTTCTGTCTTGACTTCGTTTGCTCTGTTCAGTGATGTTCATACCGTTCGCAGTTACATTCTGTTTCTTTACGTCCTAACTAGACAAATAAGGCATCGCAACCAATGATTGTATGTTAAACAGAAGTGAATCCATGAAGTAACTTACTGGAAAGCTTAGATGGACTTCAGCACTTCTTATGAATAGGCTAGACGTATGATGGCCTTCGGTCAAGCAGATTAAATTTGGATCAGAAGGCGTAGACGAAATTTATCGTCGACTATGGCTCTTTATGGGCTGATTATTTGTATAATGTTGCACAACTCTGCCTAGAAATGGCTCTTGCCATGATGAAATGGCTTAGAAAACCGTTCTTGAAAATACCATAACATTCCGACGTACCGGCATGACGCAAAACGTTTGAAAACTGAACGCACTAAGGTAAAAGTAGGAATCAAGCAAAATAAAAGCAGGCCAAAACAGAAGACAGATATGATAGCCTACCAGGTCTTACAAAAGGAAAAACAACCCTTTGAAGCTTCTCATGTCGTCATCTGTGAATGAGTTGTCTTCTGACTGAAGCTTTTGGCTAAGTTTGCGTTGGGTGACTGACGAAACTCCGTCTCGGCCTAAAAAGCGGTAAAAAGTTATATCTGTTTTTGAAACGAAAAAATGGCGAAAGTTATAATTCCATTAGGTAGCTAGTGATAACATAAGAGGCAGGCTGGGCAAGAGGACCCTTAAAGTTTAACTGAACAGGCAACTTATTTTTATATCTTTGATTCAAACACATTGAATTATTACAACACCTATTAGGGATTTTCATTATGTCCACAGTAGTCTTCAGTAGGGACGTTGGGAATGTGGACGCTTTCCCAATGCGAATCCGTCCACAATTCGCCCGCGAAAATTTAAAATGTCGACCAAACGTGATTTTTCAAGCTCATATTGTGGTCGAGGTCAGATATGGCAAATATCAGTCGTTGCTCAATCCTTGATTATAAAAACAACTCAGAAGACTGCCTACTGACAAGGGTAACAACCAGAACACTTGCCCTGTCACGGAAATCTTCCAGTGTTCTTCAACGGAGTGGAGTCAATGGAGAAATTTTTATGAAGTCGCATGGTCCTCTTGGAACGACGGGTCGACAGAATCTTTACAGGTTTGTAGAATTCTTTTATATCAATTTTCCGTAAGCATCTTTAAATAATACTGAAGAAACAGGACAAACTAATGATGGACCTAAACTGGCTAAAAATTAACTAGACTTTAACGAGGCGAAGTCAAGTCGTCTGCAAATAAGCCACTTTTTATCCCAGTAAATTGCGCACTCAGGGTTCCTCAAAGAGTTGCAAAGAAGAAAGCCTTTTTTACCCTTGTGCTTTTCAAAAAAATAAGGTAAAAAAAATGAATAAATAGAACTAAAGCCGAGCAAATACACCACATATGTAGTACCACATACCTATTAATTCAAATTAGTCCTTTGGCTTCTCACAACCTAAAAAGACCAAGTTCATATCATGTCTCAATATACTACGACAAGAATGACCTCTCTCTAGCTTGTGAAAAAAAGTCATGAAGAATGGAAAGCCATACAGCCTGGAACATACTCAGCCTTAGGTCCTTGCTGCACAAACAGTATACCAACATAGATCAAGCAGAAGCAGAATTTCAACGTGCAGAATCGCAATTCATGGGTAACTATTGAATATTTCCTTGATAAAAAAAAACCCAATAATAATCGCTCTGTAGTAGGCCATCAAAATATACATGACATATGTCAGGTTTTTATGAGAAAAAAACTAGCAGTGGTTGGTTTACAAGGAGGTAATCAAGACTCTCAACCATACAAACAACAGGGATGACTTTGTTATGTATATCTGGTACCATGCTGATTCGCCGCTCCCTGATTGAGACCAAACCAATGTCTTACTGCTTGAGACTTTTGGATAGCATATAAAAACATGGTCTGGCTCTTCAAAGAAACTATCTGGTCATACTTCTTGGTGAGGTCACATATAAATGTTTGGAGGAACTGTGACAAGATAACTACACTGTAAAAGTCTCTCCTACATCGGACTTTGGTTGTTGCACATCATCAATTTTATTCCGAATTCGGAGAGTTAAAATCTGAATTTGTAGAGTTAAATCCGAATTTTGAGAGTTAGAATCTGATACAGGATTAAAACGCTAGAATGCAAAATACTGCATATTAGGATAACTTAATCTGCAGTATTTTGCATTCTAGCGTTTCAATCCTGTATCGGATTTTAACTCCCCGAATTCGGATTTAACTCTACTAATTCAAATTTTAACTCTCCGAATTCGGAATAAGCAACCTTTAAAGTCCGATGTAGGAGAGACTTTTTACAGTGTAATTGACTTAGAAATTCCATCCTTTGAAAACTGTTTCTATTTTAGGTTGAAGTGCAGTCGAGCCTTGAGAAATTCAGAACACCCTTCCAAGATCAACCCATAGTTACTACCACCCAGCAATCAGAGGACACAGGTGACTAAAGGCAATCACTTTTCTGCGCCGCATCTATAGAAGCTTTGTTGGTAACAGCTGGTTTGAATCAACTTGATGAAGAAGAGGATCACATTGGGTAGGTTTCTAGCTTTTCAGTTGTAGATCTTGCATTGGGATTTGTGACAAAGGTATTAGGATTCTTTTTCTTTTTTTTAGGTATTCTGCGGGTGCTAGCAGGGGGACAAATAAAATGGGAGGATAGTCAAACAGGCCAATACTGTTGGCTCATTGGTGCGAAAACTGGTTATGCAAATTTTGCCGAGTTTGCCATCCATGGTGAGGGGCTGTAAGGAGAGGCCAAGAAAAGCTACAGCCTTGTGTAATTTTCTGTAAGGAAAGCTAAGTTGTAAAGTAGTCAAATATCCCAAAACAGCAGAAACACTCTGTAGTGCGATGTGTCCTTTAAGACATAATAAGGGAATATATGAGAAGCATGCAAAATGAGTTTTTTGTTTGTGTCAGTGGTTAAAAATGCAACCCCTGTTACAAATGAAACTTCAGTATTCGGAAATTCGCCATATTCCGGTTCAACGCTTCTAAGCGGACTAGTTTCTGTAAAACCCCCTATACCTCACCATTGCAATTGTGTCAGACATAGTAAAATAGATCCACAGGTTCATGAGTAGAAAACCTGCAATCTGAGTCCCTAATGGAGGTTTTGCTTATGTTTCAGTAGCAGAAACTGAAAGTTACCCACTTCCTTATGGATCCGACTGCTTAGTGTGTCTATACGAGACAATGGGGGATTGGCAGAATCTAGTCCACTTGGAGCGCTGAACTGGTGTAAGGCGAATTGCGAGTTGAGTTTTCACACCACAGAAGCTAACTTACAAGGGCTTGGATGTTCAAAAAGCCCTTATTCACCTACGTGTTTGCAGATGGTAATTATCGTGCCGGTAGCTAATGGCAAGAATTTGTTAGCTAGGATTGAATCTTTGAAGCTTGCTAATTAGCATAGCCCCTCTCCCCTCCCAGGATGTTAGTTACGCCCCTGTCAAGGTGTAAGTCGAAATTAACTCCCCTTCATCCTCACGAAAATCATACATTTCTTCATATTACCTTTCTTGCCCAAAACTAGTATCTACTTGGAAAGCAAATATTTTACACCTGAAACGTTGTATTTTGGTTCAAGATGACCAGGTTTGCTTCGTCCTTACCAAAATTATGTAATACTTCTTTCACTTTTACTCCCTTTCTTGCTCTTCCTGGCAATGCTTATTATGCATAATATTTCACCCATAACGAGTTTCAAACACAACAGATTACATCCAAGGTGTTGTCTGTTGAGTGTTCTCCATTGAACCTGAGCATCCTTGTGTTATCTTTTATGAAACTACTAACAGTGTTCAGTATTTTGAAAATAATATAATCTATACACCAATAAACGGGGTATTTTGGGGGGTTAATTAACTATGTGAGGCCTGCTCACTTGCTCAGACAGCTGTGTCTTTGAAGAAAAAGACGGGGAAGCCATAGGGAAACGGTAGCATGAAGCCTTATATTCAAACATAAACTTGCATTCTAATTTTATTATTATTTTCAGGATAATATGGACCTGGGGATTTCAGCCTTGGAGGCTTGTCTTCAATTTATTCAATTTTCAGTTTAATTAATAATAAAGCAAAACATATCTCTCGTGGGCAGAGCCCAAATACGATGTTTTTGTAGTCATAAACAGAGATAAAATAAGTTGTCAACAAATAATTAAAAGAAAATAAGAATAACAAGGCAGATAATGCTAAAGATCATTATACTGCTTTACGAAGCTAGGAACAAAGCTTCTACTGTAGCGCATAGTGTTACAGTAGATTGGGGTCAGTTTGGGAACCTTTTCAGCCACTTCTCGGGGGGGACGAGATCTTACAGGAACAAAGGGTGGGGGAAGGAATGAGCGGTACATGGGGTGCTGGAGAAGGGAGGAGCCAAAGTTGCGGCATAGTTTTCCGCGGCGGGAAGAAAGGGATTCAATTTTAAATTCTTTGAGGTAAAAAGAGTATGGTAGGGGGGAACCACCATAGATAATTTGCAGCGATCTCTTCTGAACTCGCTCTATTGTATCAGTTTCACCTTGGGTAAGAGCAAAGTGCCAAACCGGACAAGCATATTCGACTAACGGTCGAATGAAACAGCAAAACATTAGCTTTAGCTTGTCCTTAGGAACCCGAAACTTTTTCAGTGTTTTCAGCATTTGAATTGCGCTGTTAGCTTTCTTTACAATTGTCTTTGTATTTTCGTGCCATGAAAGGTCAGAAGAGATCACTACACCTAGTAGCGTTGTTTTATCACTGATAAGCCCGGGGTCGATAGGAGGTTCGAAAGACGGGCGAGTTTTTCTAAGAAAAGAAAAGGTCGTAACCGAGCACCTATCTTTATTCACGGCCATATTCATTTCAATCGCTTCTGAGGTAACCTGGTCGATGAAGCCGGCAGCGTTACTTTTCAAACCCTCAGATACGACTTCCGCTAGGGACAAATCGTCAACGTATTTCCATCTGTCCTCCAGCCCAGCCGCAATTTAATTTATCATGAGGAGGACAAAAAACAAAAAACTCCACAAAAAACTGGTAAAGAAGTTGAAAAATGGCCTTTATACTTTACAGTTTGCTCTCTATTTGTCAAGAAGCTCTTGATGATTTTGACGATAAAATCTGGTATATTTTTTCCGCCATTTTTTCCAAAAGAATTTGATGGTCAACAAGGTCAAATGCCTTTTTAAAATCAATTGCAATTAAATTTATCCATTTGCCAGGTTCATCTAGATGTTTTAAAATAAAATCAATCAAATTAACTAGGTAATCTACTGTAGAACACTTAGGAATGCTACCAAACTGCTTTCGATCAGTTACCTTTAAAAGATATTCTTTAAGCCATGTGGCAACGAAACTTTCGTAAATTCTGCTGAAAATTGATGTAACTGTGATCGGCCGTACACCAGAGAAATCATTAGGTGCTCCTTTCTTTGGAATAGGGGTGATAAAACCTTTCTTCCATTTCTTTGGATAGTAACCTGTTCGCGTTATGTTATTGTAGATAATCTGAAGGGGGAAAGCTAATTCTTTAGCAAATGCTTTAACGAGAACAACTGGAATATCAAAAGGAGCAACAGAAGTGCGTTTTAACTTAGAAAGTTTACGGGTTACACTTGACAAAGAAATATCAGGCATTAAATTATCGTTTGAAGGAGCAGTTAAATTTTGTGGAGGGTCTTCAGGTGGAAGAGGTGGGTAAGACTGCACAACTGCAGCGAAATGGGCATTTAAATCATTCGCAGTTTTCTCTGGTGGCTCCTCCTTCATGAAGTCAACCGGTTGAGAACTTTTTCCAGATAGACTTTTAACTTTACTGAAGAACTGCGAAGGCTTGGAGTCCAAAAGATGATCCACCTCATTTTTGTAATAATTAGCCTGTGCTTCTTTTATTTTCCACTTAATTTCATTTGCCAATTTTTTTTGCTTGCTCTTTTTGATCATTTCGAATAAGGTGTAATTTACGCTTAATTAGTCGCTTTATTTTTGAATTTACATACGGTTTATCACTAGAACAAAATTTGGTTTTACGCTCAGGGAAGCACTCAAGATATTTTTCGTTAATTTTACCATGAAATTCCTCAACTTGGGAATCCAAGTCCTTCGCTGCAGAAACCAAAGTCCAGTTCTTCTCCGTAATCCAGTTTCCGAACTGCAACAGACCAGGGTCTGTGATTGGTCTAGAAGTAACCTCAGTTACCGAGTATTGAATCTTTATTCTCTCAAAAGGGTTCCACTGGAGCATATAGTGGTAACTACCACCAAGTGGTGCTAGTTTACTCGGATTTTGATAATAGTTAGAAAGGTTTGTCAGGATCACATCCAGAGAAGTTTCACCTTTGGTCGTCGGGAAATTAACCACGCTTTTAAGACTAAGTGACCTGGCTAGCGATTTAGTATCCAGCTCATTACCATCTCCTAGTATAACTGTTCCAAAATATGGATGTGTTCTCTGGATGTAACCCGTGTATTCCTGCAGCTTCTCCCAAAACGCCTTTCTTGTGGCAGCGGGCTGACCAGGTGAATAGTAGAAAACGCACACCGTTACCGCAGAGAACGGCCTAGGGAGTCGCTTAGGTTGTACTTTCACCCAAATAATCTCATCTTTTTCATCAACAAAAGGTACAGTTAAAAGCTGAGGTTTCAAATCTTCATGTACAAGGGTCATAACTCCTCCTCCTTTCTTCCCAAGGGGATGGTCATCTGGGCGAAGTTTAACAAAAGAAGAGAATTTTGGAACTTTTAATAAATTTAAATCTTGTCGATGAACCTCGGTTACACAAATAACGGAAGAACGAAGCATTTGGGCCGTGGTCTCAAGTTCAGTTAATTTTTCTAGGTTTATACTTTCCGCATTGCTGTAGAGGAAGGAAGGAAACACGTAACGCATATCATTAAATTCACGGGATATTGCTTTATATTTAAATTTCTTGCCTCCCACCGATCCCAAGGCAGCATCATGGGGGAGAGGGAGAGGAAGGGGAGAGACTGATGTCGGTTCCGAGACTGACTCCAATCTTTGATCCATACTTTGGTCCGACACGAGCGGCAACCCTATGTTAAGATTGTTGGGAAGCCCAAGCTCGGTCTTTTTTTCCAGATTCGAAAAACGATTACCAACTGGAATACTATGTCTTCCGTCAAAAATTTGCGTACGATAATTAAAAGCACTAAAAATAGTAGGAGTACCAGTACTTACATCAGTCTGAACACGGTTTGTGCAATCGGAGCAAGATTTGGAGGTGGAGTACGAAACGGAGGGGCTAGTTGAAGGGACGGAAAGGGAAATAACGGAGGGATTGTTGGGGGTCTTGTGGATAAAAAATCAGCTGTCAAAACGCTGGGGATTCGTTTCGAGGGATGGGGGGGAGTGAAGGGTGTACTGATAGGAGGCGTACGGTAATGGCGGTAGTTTGATTTATGTGCCAGGCCTCGTTCAAACTGGTTTAAAACATCATTTGAAAAAACACTCGAAAACTGGTTGGCGTAACGTACGTCTAACAGTTTGCAGTTTGGTTGCAGGCAGCAACCACTGTTGAATTTTTGACAGATATCACGTGCGCTCGAAACATGCTGGAATTTGCAGGCACTACCACGATTGCACTTGCCCGACGGAAAAAATTTGCACGCGACTGGTTTCACATTTGGGCGTTGATTAGGCTTTGGTGGGTCCCGTTTATATTTGTCCAGCCAAACTTGGTCATGCCGGAAACTGCAGCGAACGCCGAAGGCGCAATAACCAGAGGCAAAGAATCGACACGAGCGATTTTTCTTGTCCTCTCTAATTCTCTTACGCGAATCGCTAGTACGAACCGCAGTATTTTTATTTTCACACCCGAAAAAAAACGAGCAAACTTCACACGAGCACGCAACTCCAGCATGATCAGAAGCAGACGGCAAACACTCACGCTGCGGGGCTTCGTTTTCAGTAGAATTGACCACATTTGCACTGACTGCTGGTGACGCATTATCAGTAACCGACTGAGGGCTCGGAGTACCGAGTGTCGAGGTCGCGATACGTACACATTCACCTACAGCAGATGACGCAGCTTTTGGATTTATTTCAGAACCGGTACGATTTGCTTTCAAAGCTTGCGTCGAGGGGCTTGAGGTTTCTTGTGATGGTGTAGGTGTGGAGCATTCAGATGGAGCGGGAATATTCACTGGAGACACAGGGGAAATGGATACAGATTTCTGAAGGTCACTTTGAAGTTCGAGATGCGGGGCTTCGATTTCAGTACATTCAACCACACTTGCACTGACTGCTGGTGATGTAACATCGTAATCCGACTGAGGGCTCGGAGTACCGAGTGTCAAGGTCGAGATAGGTACACATTCACTGACAGCAGACGGATCAGCTCTAGGATTTATTTCAGAGCCGGTAGGACTTTCTTTCAAAGTCTGCGTCGAGGAGCTGGAGGCTTTTTGTGATGGTGTAGATCTGGAGTATTTAGATGGAGCGAGAATGTTCACTTGAGCCATAGGGGAAATGGAGGCAGACTTTTGAAGGTCAGATATAAGGAATTCCTGAAGTTCAAGATGCTCTTTGAGAGTAGAGTTGAGAGCAAGTGCAGTATTTAGGCTCTTTTTGAGTTCACTATTTTCACTTTTTAAAGAATTTATCGTGTCTCTTAACGCAGCAACATTATCATCGGCGGAAGCGGGTGCGTATTCGGTTTGAGTGGGGGCATCAACTTTCCCATTTTGGGGATAAGTAACCGGCTTGGAAGACGATTTGGTTTTTGACTTCGGGGTAATTTCGATTTGGAACGTTTGGGGTTGCAGGGGCACAGGAGCGGGACTTCGGGTAGAATGGCGGGTAGGCAGTTAAGTGCGCAGAGTGGTTGTTGGCGCAGAAACAGCGGGTTTGGGCTTGGTGGCTTTAGTCGTGCACTCAATGCACAACCACTGGTCTGTATAATCGTTCGTGTTTATGCCCGCGCACCTACTCTTCCCGGCATGGTACCACCTGTTGCAACCCGCCCGACATTGTACAGCATTTGTAGTCACTTGATAACGGCATTCAGGACAGTAGTGTTTTCGCTTTGTTGGTACAGACATAACACTGCTATTAGGTAGGGGTGGTGGTATACTCAGGTATCAGGTCGATTATCTCTATTCAAAAACATCAATACATCTCACCACACTCCCTATGCTACGACATCGTCAGGTGCGAAAAATCCAAAATCAGCTGAACAGTTGTTCATCGCACGGACGCACGGGAGATCTATCAAACTTTCTGCCGGACACTTTTTGTTGAACGGAACCGGAATGAATAATTGTTGTGTCTGCGCTCGGGCGCGACTGAATGACGACTGAAAAGTCTTGTGCCAGTCACATTGAACAGCTGTGTTGGTCATCATCAGTCAAAACTGCACCTGATTTGATGGAATTTAGTGAAGCATAATGGGCTTTACAATGTTTTGAAACTCATGAAGCTAAAGAGATATACGGTTTTATTCTCAGTGCTTCATGGTTTTTTTGGCATAAAATAGTAAAAAAAATAGACTGGTCTTTATTCTGAGCAGCTGCATTTCAGTAGTTTGGCCTTATAAATGTGCTACTTGTCTGGACAAACATAGTTTGTAGACTGATACAATTTTTTAGCATCTTGTCAGGGTTGGGACACAGTGGATGGAAGGCAAACTGAGGTAAGCTGAAACCTGGAATGTGCTTAGAATGGTGGGTGCTAAAGGTGCTAAAACATTGTTCAGGTAAGGTGCGCTAAATATTGGTCCTTAACCACAAGGTTGAGAGACACCAGCGGTTCAAACCAAATATCAATCCTGCACCCAACGTAAAAAAAGTGCCAAAATGCTAGTATATGTACTAATTGCTAGGCCTCGAAGCAAACCAGAATGTAGGATGAAACATTGTACAATATATGTATGCTTATTTGAATGTAAGTTTGCAGAAATACCTAGGTTTCATCCAAGACTTCAACAGTTTAGGCTCTGTTCCCCCTCTCTCTGTTTCTTCATTCAAGGTTCCAAGCTTTCACAAAACAACACAACAGTCTGAAACTCGACATATTTTTGTCAATAGGTAACAAGCATGTACATACTTTATCAGATTTTTTTTCCTTCATAGATACTTCAAGCACTCAAACTCATTCAATTTTTTGTTTTGTTTACCTCACTTTTTGTTTACCTCACTGTTGGGCGATTTGAACCAGCAAATTAAAGAAGGGAAAATTTAAATTCAAAGAATGTACGTAAAAACAACTTTTCATTTTGTGACAGGAAAATTGCTGGTCGAGTTCGTAGATGGGCTCTGTAACCCGATATTTGGGGATGGGGGAGGGGGTTCAATTTAATGGACAAACACAAATTTTTAAACAGCTAATGTGATAGTCGATTATGGGGTAAGAAGACATGCTGAACACGATGGTGACAATAATTTTCTCGCCGGACAAGTAGTTCGTCCGGAATCCGGCAAAAAACGGAAAGTTTGTTAAAAGTAAAAGTTTCATTTGAAGTTGTTTAAATGTTTGATTTAGGGGTAAGAAGACATGCTGAGCAAGATGTTTTCTCGCTGGACGAGTAGTTCGTCCGGGATCCGGCAAAAACCGGAAAGTTGGTTAAAAGTAAAAGTTTCATTTGAAGTTGATTAAATGTTTGATTAAGGGGTAAGAAGACATGCTGAGCATGATGGTGAAAAACATTTGCCGCCGGACACGCAGTTCCCCCGGAATCCGGCCAAAACGGAAAGTTGGTTAAAAGGAACAGTTTCATTTGAAGTTGATTAGATTTCTTTATAGGGATAAAGAGATACGCCGGATTCATGTAAAGCTTTACAACTCCGTCAAACAGATCATGTCCGAGACAGCATAGTAGACCAGGGTTACAAACATGGAAATAAAGCAACTCATTAAATATGCTACCTTTACCATTTACCATCTCCTCTGTAAGTGTTGCCTGTCTTGCATCCCTTTCGTAGCTGTCATGATCACGCAAAGCAACATCGCATTTCCACCAATCTGAAGAGTTTTTCCGATCCGGAGTTGACGGACAAAACCGACAGCACTGTTTCGAGACAGAAAAACTACACGAGAAACCACCGAGAACATTACTACCTTTATTTTCACCAAGGATGAAAAGAAGTGGAACATTTACTATTGTGCCATCATCCATTTCAACACGACTAAACGGATGAAAATCTCGTCCTCTCCATATTCCTACATAGTAAAACCAAACGAATTTGATCACTGGACATTCGTTTATGTTTGGGGATGCAACAAATACACAGCAAGTGTTTTAATTCAGGTGCCGATGATGATTCGATGATTTCCGGCATTGAATTCGTCCTGATAGATGATTATAGGTACAGCCTTTGGGTTTTCTTTGAAATACTCGTGGTTGCGATAAAATTCACCATCATAAACATCTCAAATGATGTCATCCTTGCTTACTTCTGGACGGATATGGAAATGATCTGTTAGCGACCTGTCTTTGTATATCTGCTTAATTGTCTCTTTGATTGGCACATAGTGGTGCTCTTCAACTTCCCCAAATCGTCCCTTCCAAGCTCAGCTGAAACTGGGCCTACAGGACAAAAGTAAGTCTGAAAAAACTTGCGCCTAAGGTGAGGTGTTCGAAGTAACCCGTAGTGGCCAAAGGCATAGTTCAGTTTATCATCAGCAATGCACGAACTGATGATATCTGAAAGATCAGAATGAAGTGAAGCATCAGTTTTTTCTGAAATTCTCTTGAGAAGTTCCTATTCAAGAATACCTGACGAAATCCTTTGCAAATTCATCAGCTCTTTTAAGATGAAGTCAAGAGTACTGGATGGTATATGTAACTTGACTATAATTGGCGCCAAAACGTGACAGGCACATCAGAAGATCATGCTCACTGACTTCAGTAGTACCACAATCTTCCATGAACATTTCCTGATTTGAAGACAAAACGAAGGTAGCAGCAGTAGCAGCGGCATGACCATCAACAAGATCAATCGTGGTTGGAGAATGTTCTGGCATTTCTTGGTCATGATTTACAGGTCTTTGAGGAGTTGCTGCTGCCTGCTCAGAAAGAGAATATCTTCGCAAATGGCTGGATATCTCTCTGGAATCCCCACGAAGCTACATGGCATTTATACGAGTTCAGAAGGTCATAGTCTCTCTTACACTGGCTTCGTTACCAATGCTCTTCCAGTCACAGTGTTGGCAGACATACCACTCAGTCTGTGCTACATGTTCTGTCACCTGATTTTGGGTACTGTTCCCATGCTCGACTGTAAGGTAGCATTTTAGCATTTTTCAAGACTGACCCTCCATGACCTTTCAAATGTTCACCAAACTGTGATATGACAGTAAATCTTCGCGGACAAGCAGGGCAACTAAAGCATTTGGAACTGCGTGATATAACAGCATCCATGGTTGATTAAATTAAGCTTGAACCTAGAATTTTGCAAAATTTACACATTATGAAAAAAATGGCTAGTAAGAACACCAAAAGTAAATAAACACAGTTGAACAACTGATACAGAAAATCTAAATTAAGCAGAAGGATTTGGGCAAAGGCAATAAGAGCAACAAATGTTATAGTGGTTAGATCATGTTATAGATCATGTTATAGTGGAAGATTCTGCTACTTGTGAAGTTGGTGAGCATTTTCTTTTTATATGTAGATCACTCTAACATGCTAGATCAGCATGTTAGAGTGCATATTGTCTTCAGGTTACATATACCATATGCTGTGTAGATGAATTCACTAAGTATTTCGTTCTGCACACATTTTTGGCTTGGAAGTTGGAAAATGGAATAGTACCACATAAATAACAATGTTCGAGTCCGAAAAACCGCTCCAGTAATTCCCACCCCTATTTTTATTAGGCATCTACCTTATTGGTGTTTATAAGGCAACTACACTGCCAGAAACAGATGGCATACAGGAGAGGTACCCAACCTCAAAGAAGATCTAAAATTTCCAGAGAAGTCTTTCCTTTAGACAAATCTATGTGGCTTGAAAAGGAACAAAAAAATATGACAAAAATACTAGATTAAAGCTAATAGAATGGTTTATATACTGGAGGAATCAATTTTGCTTCAGTATTTCTAGTTAAACACATTTTTAATCTCAAAGAATACCTCCTCATTGTTACTTGAGCTCGTATTCCTTGCCGTGATTTAAGAAAGTGATGAAAAAGGTAGAGCTAACAAAGTTAATAACCAGAAATCTGTTTCTAAAGAAGGTTTCAAACAAAGAAAAGGCGTATAATCTGAATATTTTGGACAAATGACTGTTGAAAAACATCAGATTTTGTCTCTTGACTGTCAGGACAGCATAAAAATTTCATTTTAACATTTTCGAGGTTGTGTAAAAACAGGGTCAGGTACCCGGGGTACCTCTCCTGTATGCAATCTCAAATATCTTTTAACTTTCTACAAAGTAGGCTATAAGTTTACCTATCCTAGACACTGACAAACTTCACAGACTGCAATCAGTCCGAGAAGTTGAACCAAAATAGCTCATGACAGGTGGGAAATACAGAGGCTCGTGTTCTTTTCTACCAACTTGAAACAGTTAGTATCTAGCAAATTCCAGGACTGCATGTCAGTTCCAAAAATCACCTTTAACACCCTCCACCTCAGGCAATCTACCACCAGAAGATGGAAAATGAAGCAAAGCCTTCAAGGAAAACTTGAACTGGAGAAGGAAAATCTAGCAGAGCTGCAAAGCCTTCATTAGAACTCGAACAGAAACCTTGTCAAAATATAACAAGACCAGATGTTTCGATGAGATCGCAAAAATCTAACATTTGATCCACACAATTGCGAATGAACTACCATACTTGTCCAGAAAAAGAAGGTCAGAAACGAATTCAGTATATCACCGTATAAAGAACATCTAATCAACTTCAAGTAAAAGTTCAACTTTTACAGAAAATCCGTTTTCAACCGGATTCCAAACGAACTGTGTGTCCAGGTAAAAAAAAAGATTGTCATATACAGATTCAGCGTGTTTTCTTACCCCTAAATCTGTCATCTAATCAACTTCAAGTAAAACTTTTGCTTTTAACAAATTTTCCGGTTTGGCCTGATTCCGGCCGAAAAAGTTGTCCTGGTAGAAAATACTGTTCCCGTAAGGGTTCAGCATGTCTTCTTACCCCTTAATCGAACATCTAATGAAATTAAAACAAAACTTTTACTTTGAACAAACTTTTCGGTTTTGGCCGAATTCCGGGCTAACTACTTGCCCGGCGAGAAAATGGTTTTCACCATCGTGTTCAGCACGTCTTCTTATCCCTAAATCGAACATCTAATACACTTCAAATAAAACTTTTACTTTTAACAGATTTTCCGGTTTTGGCCGGATTCCGGGCTAACTACTTGCCCGGCGAACAATTCAATCAATCAATCAAGTTTAATCCGAATAGCTAAAAGCTAGAAAAGGAATACAAATTATAAAATACACAGACACACAAGAAACAATTTAACTAATACACTTACAAGAAATTACCAGAAATAAATGATGGAATGAAACTACGTAAAAATTGAGTAGACGAATTAGCGGGATATGGGGTAAACTTATAGCCAGTATTCCTCTCGGACCGACACGCACGGAAGACGGGAGGGGAGGGGGAATAGATGGGTCATCTGGGGACAACACGTTATCTTAGCTCCAAATTTGTTTGAAAGAGTATTTCTAAGTACAGATAATTTAGGAATGGCAAGTTTAATGAGAGCCTCTTCGTATGTAATGTTATGATCACCCAGAATGATTCTCATGGCTCTCTTTTGGTCATTTTCCAGGCGATCAGAGAGCTCTGCAGAAAGAGAAGAATGCCAAACCGGTGAACCATATTCTAAATGAGGACGGATATAAGTTTTAAAATAACAGAGGAGGCATTTAGTATCCAAACAGAAAGATTTAAGGGTAGAAAGGGATTTAATTAAAAAGTTGGTTTTACGGATAATATTGTCAACATGAGAATTCTATTTCAGATCATCATCAATTATTACCCCAAGCAATTTAACAGATTCAAGCTGCCTGAATGACGATGGATATTCAGCAGTTTCTCTTCTTAGTCTGCTAAACCGCATAACCGAAGACTTACTGTCATTAATTTGCATTTTCTTGCTTAACAGTTGAGTTTTAAGGGAAGTGATGGAGTCTTGTACCGGATTTGAATTGTTCGGAAGTGTGAAAGAAAGCTTAGAAATAACGAGAAGTGAGAGATGATCTGCAAATTTGTACCTATGAAGGAAATCTTTAGCAACATTATTTACAGAACAAAGAAAAATCAGAGGACCCAACTTAGTACCTTGGGGGGTACCGCAAGCTATTGTTTAAACTGCGGAGACGGAAGCATTCAGTTTAACAACTTGGCTCCGGTCTGAGAGAAAACTGGCAATCATACACTAGGAAAATTGACTTGCACCCATTTCAGAAATGGCTTCCAAAGCAACCGCGTGATCCAGGAGATCGAAAGCTTTTTTTAGTTCAGCGAGGATTAGGTCAATAAACGAGTCATCTTCCTCAAGAGCAGTTAGTATATCGTGAATCAGGCTAACCAAGTAATGGGAGATGCTAATACCTTGCCTAAAACGAAACTGATAAGGGTCAAAATTGTCACATACTTCAGAAAGAAGCCAATCATACATAAAACTTTCTAGTAGCTTGGCCAATGCAGAAGTTAGATATAGTTTCGGTATTGGAGTAACCTCAGCAATTTTGAAACACTTAGGAAATATACATTGAAGAAGACATTGATTAAATACTGCTGCAATGGGTCTAGAGATTAGAAGTGCGCATTGTATCAGTAACCTAATTGGAATCTCATTGTTAACATTGTTAACAATTGTGTTTCACCATCATGTTCAGCATGTCTTCTTATCCCTAAATCGAACATCTAATCAACTTCAAATAAAACTTTTACTTTTAATAAACTTTCCGGTTTTGGCCGGATTCCGGGTGAACTACTTACCCGGCGAGAAAATGGTTTTCACCATCGTGTTCAGCACGTCTTCTTATTCCTAAATCGAACATCTAATGAAATTAAAACAAAACTTTTACTTTGAACAAACTTTTCGGTTTTGGCCGAATTCCGGGCTAACTACTTGCCCGGCGAGAAAATGGTTTTCACCATCGTGTTCAGCACGTCTTCTTATCCCTAAATCGAACATCTAATCAACTTCAAATAAAACTTTTACTTTTAACAAACTTTCCGGTTTTGGCCGGATTCCGGGCGAACTACTTGTCCGACGACAAAATGGTTTACACCATCGTGTTCAGCATGTCTTTCTACCGCATAATCGACTATCACATTATATGTTTAAAAATATTTCATTTGCCCCTTAAATTAAACCCCCTCCCCCACCCCTAAATGTAGGGCTACAGAGTCCATCTACGAACTTGACCTTACTCTTGACCCAAGCAATCCTCACTCTATGTTTCATCAAAATATCTCATTCCCTTCGAGAGTTATAGTGCTTACAGACGGACAACTTTTGTGATGGCATAGGTATCTCTCCACTTACGTTTTGGGATCCCAAAAGCCATCAACGAAAACTTGATCAGAAATCCGGTCAATATCTGTACAAGAGTTTAGTAAGCTGGGCCTTGGCCTAAAGGCCCTTAGTATAATTTCTTCAGTTGGTAGCCTACTTCAGCTTAGGCATGACTTATGTACCGTACATTCTTCATTATTCCACAACAAAACAGACATTATATGGGTATAACATATATATCATATCTCACCATGCCTGAAACTTTCCAATATCTTCTTTGGGTATGTTGGTTCGAAGATCGTTCCAGAATTTTCTTTTCTTCTCTGTGTATTGCGCGATCTAAGAAAAAGCCGAAAATTTATGCTAGGTAACACTGCAGTAGGTGCTAGGATTCCGATTTCGGAGCGAAACTCTCCGTTAGAAAGTCACATACGGCTGATCAGTGAAATTGGTAAATTCAGCTAAGGTTCTTTTAAGCTTTTCGTATAGATCAGGAATAGATGGGGCAGACAAAAACTCATCAGCAAATAAAAGAATACCAGCTTCTGATAGGAAATATTTAACCGTGTCAAAAAAGGAATGGACCTAAAATCGAACCCTCTGACACTCCGCAGTGGATTGCACATTGCTATGATGTGAAATTACCGTTCACGATTACTTGTTTCCTTCCAAATAAATATGACCGAAGCCAATCTAATGCTTTACCCCCTATTTCAATAGACTGAAAAGAATTTTTGTAGTTCATCATGGTCAACAGTATCAAATGCTTTTTTTTAAGTCCAGAAATATTGCAGGTGGAATCAAACCATTTTCAAAAGCTTGGTTAATCCAATCTACTAGTGTTATTTTTAGCTTACGAACGGGTGATTGAATCTTTATGAAACTTGACATATCGAAGGAACTCGCGTCTCAGACGTTCCATTTTAAATCGAGACTGCATCCGGTGATATTGGGGGGAGTTGAAGGGGGAAACCGGAAATTTTGAAAAAAAACTTTGAGCGGAGAGATTGGGATGAAACTTGGTGGAAAGAACAAGCACAAGTCCTAGATACGTGATTGACATAACCGGAACGGATCCGCTCACTTCGGGGGAGATGGGGGGGGACCCGAATTTCTAGTGATCCCGCCAGTTAGGTGCTTCCTGATATGCTAGAGCGATGAAAATTGGTAGGCATTTCAGGGACCCGACCACATTAAATAAGAAATAGTCACTTCCCCGATCCGACCATCTGGGGGGGGGGGGGGTTCGAGGGAGAGGGAAGCCGAAAAATTGAGGTATCTTTAACTCGCGAACACGGGGTCTGATATTGATGAAAGTTAATATTTAGGATGTCCTTGTGTATCAGACGCCCCACTTTAAATCCAGACCGGATCAGATGACATTGGTTGGGGCTCGAGGAGGGAACCGGAAATCTTTCGAAACGCTTAGAGTGGAGGGATCGGGATGAAACTTGGTGATAAGAACAACCACAAGTCCTAGATACGTCATTAACATAACCGAACAGGATCTGGGCACTGTGGGGGAGTTGGGGGGGGGGTCCGGGTTTCTAGTGATCCCGCGAGTTCGGTATACTTCCTGATTTGCTAGGACGATGAAACTTGGCAGGTATGTCAGGGATCCGAACACAATGACTTGAGATTAGTCGTTTCGTCGAACCGACCATCGTGGGGAGGCGATGGATGGTGAATCCGGAATCTAGTGGCATGCATAACTTTTGAACGCGTTATCGGATTTGAATGAAACTTTTCAGGTGGAAAGAGGTATCGCCTCTCATGTTCTGTGTCAAGTATGGGTCGGGTCCTATACCAGTGGGGGGACCGGAAAACTCAAGAAACGCTTAAAGCAGAGGGATTGGTTCGGAGCTTAGTGTAGAGAACAAGAATTGGGCCTAGATACGAAATTGACGGAGCCAGATGGTCTCGAGGCTCTGTGGGGGAGTTGGAGGGGTTTTCTCGGAATTCCGGTAGTCGCGAGTTAGAATAGATGTACTAAGATAGATGTACTAAGACAACGAAATTTTGCAGGCATATTAGTGCTCAATTTAAATGAAACTGAGAATGTAGAGATACCATATACCCTAGATGACATATTTTAGGGTCCGAAACGGATCCGACAGAGGTGGTGGGGGGGGTTACTTGACTTTTCCAAAAATTCTCAGATTCGAGTGAAACTTGACAGATGGTATAAAAGGAGATGCTTTAGATGATCCATTTTTGAGCCCGAATCAGATTCGTCCACGGTAGAGTGGATTTATTGAGCTAAAACTTGTAAACAGTTGTTTCCAATCGAGTAAACAGTTGTTAACGATTTTATTTTTACGATTGAAACCGATTGTTTACAATCGTAATTTTACAATCGCAAACGACTGGAAACAATCGGAATCAACCGTTTACAATCGTAAACAGCTGTTTCCAGTCCTAAACAACTGTTTCCAATCGTAACAAAACGACTGTTCGTAACAAAACGACTGTTTACGATCGTTTCCAATTGTTTACTTGGAACAATGTCCCATAATACGATGACTTGAAATATTTCCATAGGGGTTGCTACAGATAATCCGAGGGAATGCCGGAATTACTCAGATCTGAGTAAAACTAAATATCCTACTTCTATTTCCGAACCGCATTTTTGGATGGCGGGTCTATTTTATGACGTTCTCATCTACTTTCTTGTACCGCCTACTCGTAACAAGTGCCATGTGAGCTCGTAGCTTTTGTTACTTAAAAGATTTATGTTGAAATCCCCCATTATTATTTTACTTTTGTTTTAATCGTTTACCCGTTCCAGTACATTCCCTAATTCCTGGAGAAATTCTTTATTATAGTAATAAAGGACTTTATACACTAAACCAAGGATCAAGTTTTTTCCACGAGTATTCTTAATTTCAATAAACATTGTTTCAAGTCTACCTTCAAGCCACAGGGAATGATTACCCAATACGAAATGTCATATTTTATTAGCAAAGCAAAGCCGCCTTTTTCCATGAAGGATCGTTAGTGACGTTCACATTTGTAACCGGGAAAACAAAAATCCCAAGGCATCGACACGAAAGTCTCACAAAAACCAATTACTGAAGGTACGCGAATTAGTGACGATAATCTGTCACATAAAGATGAATATGCAGTTCGCAAGCCTTGGCAATTCCACAACCCAAAAATCATACCATTGTCTGAAGTATTCGGCCATTCATTTGAATTTGAACATCCAAGAGAAATGTATTTGCGCGGGCGAGGGTGATCAGTTACCAGTTTTGAAATACAGTCATCGTCACCAGCAATAGGCAATCCAAGAACACTATCAGGTGAAAACGGGTTGTTTTCAAATTCATTGTAAAGCACGTCGTCTTACTGATTTGAATATGCGGGGAAATTGGAAGCACTAAGCATATCTTAACAAATAAAGAAATATGTTAATGCACGAGGTTATTACTACTAAGAGATATCGTCAAGGGACCAAAGCCTGCGCGTCGTAGTATCACCTGGGATCCGAACGTACACACGACCACGGCTAGGCCACACGTTCTTATTACTGTACTGGCCTTAACCAGCCTGCAGAATGTCACGCCTTCGGTTGGTGAGATTCTCTGATAGAAAGAGTCCTGTTTTCGCAAGTTTTCCTTTTGCTTTCAACACTTTTTCCGCCAGTTCTTTGGATACGAATCTCACGAGTACAGGGTCTATCTTATCAGAGGACTAGGGTCAGGAACCAGTGGAAACCGCGAAACTGCAATGACGTTACTATTCGCTAGTCCAGTTAGGCTTAACTGATTCTAAATAACACCAGTAACTACAGTTTTCAATTATGCTCCTTGATCTTGTTTAACTCCGAGAAATAACAAAGAGTATAGGCTTGCCTCTTGCTCGTGATCGTCCAGCTTTGTTTCTATTTTTACGATCCTTGCTTCCAGCAGATAAACTTTGTGTTTTAGCGATTTAAGATGCTTTTCAACGGCTTCAAATTTTGGCGAGAACTGAAGAGCTATGGCGTTGTATATATCGTTTGTAACAGTTTCTGTAGAAATGGGTGTGACTGTCGAGGCAATGGCTTTTTGAACCTTCTCATTTATAGCCGCTTTCAAACTTTCTTTAGTTATGGTGACTTCCTGCTCCGCCGTGTAAATCCGCTTCAGTAGATCTGAAGTCACAGCCTTATTTCATTCAAAATCTCGAAGTTGGGATTCTTTGACTCTGCATCTATCATGGCTTCTGTAGCAGAAAACGCTGTACTGCAAACATTCGTGATGTAGCTTTGATCGCACGTAGGATACGCACTGACCATAAAGGATAACCGGCAAAACTGGCCAACGCCAAATCACCTTGATGATACTGTACCTTTTAGATTTCCGGATGATTAACATGTAATAGTACTAGTTGACTTACTTCCCCGGGGCCTTCTTGTCCCCATCGGCGAAACGACGCTTCTGAAATATCCAATATGTTTGCAAATACCGCAGCAAACTTGACTTTCTCCGGAAAGCGATAATTTGTCAGCAAAAAAGTCAAAATACTTGCACTTGGCACAAGCATTGCGATGCTGAGCATTGAATTGTGTACTGTCTGACTGTCTCGTTCAGATTTCTTGCCGGACAGGTTTTGTATAGTTCTCTCTCACTCTGTTACAGGAGTATAACTCTCTGCTCTCGGGCGCGACTGAATGGCGACTGAACTAGTTCGCCCGGAATCCGGACAAAACCGGAAAATCTGTTAAAAGCAGAAGTTTAATTTTAAGTTGATTAGATGACAGATTTAGGTGTAAGAAAAGCGCTGAATCCGTATATGACAATCATTTTTTTTTACCCGGACATTTAGTTCCGGAACATTTGTTTTCCATTTGCGACCCGAGGATAAGTGTTCATAAGCACTTCATAAGTTTATTCTTTACAGTGATAAGGAGAGACGCTGAGTTCGCTTCTTAACTTTTTGTTTGCTGGACAAGTAGTTCACTCGGAATTAGGCCGAAATCGGAATATTGGCAGAAGTGAAGCACGATGTTTAGGTCAGTTTCGTCAAAATAGATATTTCTCATAGAGGTATGTCTGGACTTGGTTGGGCCCCACTCAGGGCCTTACCGTGTGAAAAACAAATTGTGGAATAACTCGTCTTTCCAACTCGAGCTTATTTGAGCCTTGGCTCATCTGGAAGTTTTCTAACTCGCGGTCAACTCCCCCCAGAGAGTCCGATACGACCTGGTTCTGTCAAGAGCGTATCTAGACCTAATGCTTGTTCTTCCCACCAAATTCCATCCCAATCCTTGGACTCTAAGCGTTTCACAAGATTTCCGGTGTCCCCTCCAATCCCCCCACACGTGCCGGATTTGGTCCGGACTTGACGCGGAACATCTCGACGAACATCCCAGAACCATCTTCAAGTCCAAATAAAAAAGTTGTCTGATCAGGCCAGCAAAGTTTCTTATTCCCTGACAGCTCAGTTTATTCAAACTTTCGAGCGGGCTAGTCGTTCTAGGACTTCTAGAATCAGCCCCCAAGTTCCTTGGTCTTGTGGGCGGTATGTTGCTGCATCCATGGGTGCGACATTTTCGTTTCTCCACCAGCTAAACCTGTCTTCAGCCAATGGCAGCTTCGACTCCGTCTCCATAGGTAACGTCTTGTTTGGAGTGGGAAGCTGGCCAAGGACCTTTGCTCCTAGCTTTTATAGAGGCTCAGCCCCACATATGATATCTAGTATCAGATGAAATGTTTCTCGCTTTTCCATTAACGCTGCTTGTCTCATGAACTCGACGAAGAGCTGCACCTCTTTCTCGTGTTTACTCAACGTTTTTCCTTTTCTGCGGGATGGCATCCCCGCCCTTTTTTTCAAAACCAAGCAGTATTCTGATGCTTTTTGCTTGCTGCATGGCGAAATACATACATACACCGGCCATTTTCGCTCCGTTTTCAAGTTCTGGGTGCTAGTTCGTTGTCAGCTCTAAACTTTCATCAGAGGGACAGCATAGTCCTGCTCCCTCATCCCACACATTGCCACCCTTGCCACTATACACCACTTCTGAGTTATGTGGTTATAAGTTGCAGTATTATACTGATACTGAAATTCGGCGGAAAAATACACTCAGCTAGCATCAATAACTGTAGCCGATTCGAGAAGATAGCGATCTTCTTGTCTTGAGTGTTCATCGTAGAAGTTGTGGTAGATAGGATAGAATTATGTCCCTGATCTTGTACTTCACTTCCTGAGGGTTTGGCGGGTAACTGAATCGAAATTCAAGATGAAATTTCTGGCAGACATGCCACCTGTTCTCATACCGTATTTCGAGTATGAAATATTTGTTTCATCTAATGCTGTGACTTCCATGTATGCAGGATCATTGTCGTGCCTGCTGCTCTTCCTAGAGAAAGGTCACTGGGCTACGGGGTAGTGTGTCTGATTTTTCAAGAAGACTTTTGATGCCCTCATGACCGAGTGCGCGATAGTTCGAGAAATACCCACGTGGATAAAAAAAATTAGTCGCAGCTATTGCGCTGAACTAGGGAATATTTATTTCTCTGTAATGGAAGAGTGTCCTGGATCTTTTGTCCTAGCTTAGGTACCTGGTGGCATGCTGATTAGTCCTGAGTGAAGAGGGCTCATACAGAAAGGTATTATTTGTATATAATAATTCTTGTGCATGAATGAAGAGTTGTGTTGTGTCAAAGATGCAGCCATTGACAATTTGTTAGTTGTCTTGTGGTTTTTCGGCATGCACCCGATAAAAATCTACAGAATTTGATTTTTTATGTGAAAAAAGAACCTGATGTGCCGACGAGAATACCGACGCCCTACAAAACCATCGAGCATTTGAATTTTTTTTTCTATGTTTTGCTCCACTAAACTGTCCAGAACTTGATTTCTTATGAGTAAAATTAATGCCTTAGACCGATAAGACTTGAACTTCCCGGGTGCACCCGACAAAGTTTGCAGGATTCGCGTTGATGAAACGCGAATGATGAAAACCTGATGTGCTGACGAGTTGACCGACAAAAACCTATAAATAATATTTCTTCTGGATTACCAAGGTACAATAAAAGCATGCAGAATTTGATTTATTCATTGTTTTGACCGACAAATGTTTGCAGGATTTTCTTTCTTGCGGATAAATAGAACCCGATGTGGCGACGAGTCAACCATCGCCCGACAAAATATTAAAAAATTACTTCTTCGGGATTACTGAGGCACGACAAACCATGCCGAATTTGATTTATTCGTTTGACTGACAAATTTTTGCAGGATTTCCTTTCTTGCGCACAAAAAGAACACTATGTGCCGACGAGTCGACTATCCCCCGACAAAACTGTACAAAATTATTTCTTCGGGATTACTGAGGTACGACAAAAGCATTCAGAATTTGATTTATTCATTTCACCGACGGATGTTTTCAAATTTCCTTTCTGGCATATATAAAGAACCCAATGTGGCGGAGAGTCGACCATCGCCCGACAAAACATTAAAAATTATTTCTTCGGGATTACTGAGGCACGACAAAATTATGCAGAATTTGATTTATTCATTTGACCGACAAATGTTTGCAGGATTTCTTTTCTTCCGCATAAAAAGAACACCATGTGCCGACGAGTCGACCATCGCCCGACAAAACATTACAAAATTATTTCTTCGGGATTACTGAGGTACAACAAAAGCATGCAGAATTTGATTTATTCATTTAACCGACAGATGTTTGCAGGATTTCCTTTCTTGCATATATAAAGAACACAATATGCCGTAGAGTCGACCATCGCCCGACAAAACATTAAAAATTATTTCTTCGGAATTACTGAGGCACGACAAAAGCATGCAGAATTTGATTCATTGATTTGACCGACAAATGTTTGCAGGATTTCCTTTCTTGCGCATAAAAAGAAAACCATGTGCCGACGAGTCGACCAAGGCACGACACAAGCATGCAGAATTTGATTTATTCAATTGACCGACAAATGTTTGCAGGATTTCCCTTCTTGCGTATAAAAAGAACACGATTTGTCAACGAGCCGACCAACGCCCAACAAAAACATGAATAAATTATTACTTCTGGATTACCGAGGCATGATAAAAGCATGCACAATTTTCTTTCTTGCGTATAAAAAGAACCCGATTTACTAACGAGTCAACCAACGCGAGAAAAAACATCAACACAAATATTTCTTCTGGATTAGTGGGGAGCAACAAAAGCATGCAGAAATCGATTTCTTCTGTGTTTTGCCCGAAAAATGTTCGCAGGATTTCATTTCGTGCCTATAAAAAGAAAGAACCCAATTTGTCGACGGCTTTTGTGTTCTTTGAAACTTGTGGGACCAAATTTTTTCTATCTGAGCAAGAACGGCGATTCGACCCAAGCGAAGTTAGCTGTGGCTCGGGCAACATAGAAGCATAGGAAATGACTGACCCCCCTGAAAGGAAACTTAACAGAAAATGTATGGGTCCCTGGTTGAAATAATATAAGAACAGACACTTGAAAGTAAATGCATGGGCAATTAAACAAAAAAAAGTCAGTGATTACCCGGGGAAAACGTACGGCTCTTAGACTTAATTAAGCTATTTTTTCAATCAGTAGCTTATTTTCAGATGCCAATAATTTAGCAGCCATGGTTCACTGTTGAAATTAGATAAAATCTTTTTAGAATATAGATACTCTGTACAATCTACTCTGACAAACCTCCAAATCCATGGCAATCGTCGGGATATGGTATTTGGAATAAATGGCATATGGCTATCCCCTGCTCCCCAGTGCTGGCAAAAAGCATGCGGTTTTTTTGCGGGAAAGAAAAAAAAAAAAAAAAAGATTAGGTCATATCATTTTCAAAGGCCAAGAACTGATCTACCTTTTTCCGAAACAAATCGTTGTAATCCTAGGATGACAGAACTCAAAATATCTTCTGAGTAAACCTGTTTTGAACTAAATGACCCATAGGGTTTGACTGAAAATTTCCTAATAGGGGGTGGTCTTCAGAGGGGTGATATCCCAGCGTCTTCAGCGGCCTTTGCAGAATAATCTCGACGAAAGTGTTAATTTTCTTTGTTTGATTGATGCTACGGTCATTTAACGTAGGCTGGACTTGGCCCAGCCGGAAGGGAACTCCGTCAGTGTGAATAGGCTACTTAAGTAAGAAACTTAAGCCGTAACTTAAGTAACGTAAGGTCTTACGTATTCAATGTGAAGGGGGCTCAATATGCGACAAACGGCCGCAAGATGACATCTTTTAATCCTTCACAAACAACAGCGGGAGTAAAGAAAAATCTCTCATATCCTTTTTCTAATCCGACCACTCTCCTGTAATCTACAACAGGAAGACATAGCGAAGTAATATCAAATCAGCAGTATTGCTTCTAATCGTTCGTAGACAGCAAAAGGCGGGGTCTTTTCTTCGCCATTCAGTCTTCGTCAGATTCCTTTAAGATTTTTAGAGTTAAAAAAAGTTAAAAAATGTAATCAGCATGTCTCCCTGTACCGATACAGAATCTCTAATCGACTTCAGAAACAACCTTCAGCTTCAAGCAAGTTTCCAGTCTCGGCTGAATTCGTAATGAATCATTTGTCCAGCAAGAAAAGGAAGTTCAGATATAGAACTGTATGTTTCTCTAATGAAATACAAAACCTTATCTTTACCTAAATGGTACAAACATTAATAAGCCAGGATTTCTCGCTACTCTCACACTTCATCTACTAATCCAATTACCAAACCTTTCAATTGGACGCGCACAGGTATAACCGAGCACTAGGGTTACGAGTACTAAGGGGGTCTGTAAACCAAACAAACGAAAATATTCAATTTAACCCCAATTTCAGTTTAAATAAGAAATGTTTTAAGCGTAACTTTAATCCAAATACATAAATCATCCCTTTCCTTCTACCTTAGTTGGTCCTATATAAAAAACGCCAACCCACCTTGTTGGATATTTGTAAGTGGGTGTGATTTCATTTTTATTTTTATTTGATTTGATTACATATTACACGATTACACGTATATTACAGTTCCACTGGGCAATGCACGTGAACTATGCCGTCTCCATTTCTGTGCATATATCGTAATATTTACCGTTTCTGGCTGCTTCACATCAAACCCTGTCAAATCATGTGTTATTTTTTCGTCGCATAAATCACATTCAAGAAGTAAATTTAGGTTGAAAAGGAAAAGAAAATTGACAACAATAATCTGAAAACACCTTTTCTGCTATTTCCTTGTTACGAAACTTCACTGCTAGCGGAGCTACCTTATCGTGTCGGGATGGATCTGGATTTGGGTGAAAACGATACACCACTAAGATGTCACTACCGTCAAGATCTGGAAGTCCCATGATGGGGTCGATAACTTGAGTCCTGAAATCTCTTCCAGGGGACTATTTTATTCCGTTGGATGACGGGGTATGAAGCGTGGATATTGATTTGTGTTGTCTAGCTTTCAGTTCTCTCGATTCTGTCTTCAACTGACCGTTCACATCAACTGTCGCAAATGCCGGTTAACTTTTTGCTTGTGAAACCATTGAAAGTGGTTACTGAAAGTGCGTTTATGGAATGGCGGCGCGTGAAGGCAATGACGAGATGTCAGTTAGTCTGGTTTAACAGCCATTTCTGATTTTTTTTTTTTTTTCAGAAAAGTCTTGACTCGGAAGTTGATACAAATTTGACTGTTGTTGTTAGTAATATCCCGTCGGATCTTCTTAACATTGATTCCAGGACGCAACACATTGACACCGTTTGAAGTTAACGAAGGGATTACTAATGCCAGAGCGAATACTTAAGTGCTTCTTGTGCAGAGGTTGTTGCGAGGTCAATCACCAAGGATTTGCCGGAAGGTACTGCTGCCAAAGTTATCTCTCCTAAATTTTTGGGTGTTGTCAGGAATGTTCCAGTCACCATTACGGCCGACGCCTTGGAAGGCCCTGATTCCTGATTCTGGTGAAGTCGTGCCTATTTCGGGCTCTCGTTCTCTCAAAATCGGGTTCAAAAGTCAAGTTGGTCTTCTTACAGCTATGAAAATCGGGGTAAAAATCGGGTATGAAGTTTTTCGTGTTCATGAGTTCCACCGAATGCCCAAGAGCTGCTTTCGCTGTCAATCCCCAAACCACGGTGTAGCCAAATGCCCGCATCCGTCTGATTCTCCAAAATGCTCTCGTTGTGCTGGTTGCCACAGTTATAGTAAAGACTCCCCTTGCCCACTGCCTCCAAAGTGTGCCAATTGCGACGGCTGCCATGTCTCTTTTAGCCTCAGATGCAGCGTTATGAGGAACGCCGTGGGTCTTGGCAAATAATGTTTTTACAGTAAAAGAAACTGCGCTGTGTGTCATTAAATATAAATGGCACAAAGGACAAAGATCTTCTACTTGATGATTTGCTAGGCTGCTCGGACATCCTTTGTCTTCAAGAGCATCTGCTATCCGCCCCTAGTAGCGAAAAATTGCTCCGATCTCCTGAGCACTTTGTGTTCATCCAGCTGGCAATGAAAACTAGAGGTCATCCTTCGGTGGGCTAGCCATTTTTCTTCGAGCCAGCGAGTTTTTAGCACCACCAAAACTGTTCCAGTCTTGGCGTTATGCTCTTGCCGTTCAGTTGGACAATATTTTTCTTGTTAATGTATATTTACCTTGCGATCGGCGGAACATTGCATCACATAGTTCATTTGCTAAGGCTTGTCAGAAAATCAGAACACTTCAATCAGACATTTCAAGGAAAGGAATGGTCTATTGTTGGGGATATCAACACTGATCTTCTAACTTCTTCTGCACGGACTGACTTATTTTTCGATTCTTTACCGGTAGCTCACAGTCTCATTGAGAAGTCTCTATCCTTTTCATATGTACATAATCGTGGCGCTAATGTTTCCAACCTAGATCATTTGATTGTTTCTGAAACAAGTCTCATTGACGGTATTGTTGAGGTTTATGAGGAGAAAATTGAGGACGACCATCTGCCTCGGTGTCTTTCTTGCTGGTTTTCCCTGTTTCTCGAATCGGTTGTCCAAATCCCAAGAAGGCCTGGATCCTAAAGCGTAACTGAAATTGTATAAATGCTGTGCTCTACATTTCTACGTTAACTAATCTTCTCTCGCCTTTAAAAGTTCCTTTTCACCTTCTTCAGACTGGTATAGCAGCTACTACTTCGTCAGTTGATATTAATAGTTATTATAACTATTATAAACTGTTATTATAAATTGAGTGTCCAGCTTTAACACAGCACCTTCAGCTGCTATTTCAAATTTGTTAATCCCAGGGTTTGGTTCCGAATAGTTTCCTCTTGGGTACTATAACATCGGTGATTAAGCGAGGGAAAGACGCGGACTTTTGCAAAAGCTATCAGCCAATTACAGTTTCTTGTACAATAAGCAAACCCTGCAATACGTCCTTCTTCCAGAAATAGTTGAAAAATGTAGCTTTGGTTCAATGCAGTTTGCATTCCGTTCGAGCGCCAGTTGTGCGCACGCTCGTCACATATTGACAAAAAAGAAGAAACAGTCTCCCCGGACAAGTCTTCTATACATATATGTTCTATAGATATAGCTGGTGCTTTTGACAATATTACGCATTCTCAGGCCCTATTTTCTCTCATTACTTCGGGCGTGAATCTGTCTGTTGTCTATCTGTTAAAATTTTGGTATGGTCATTCTTCAGTAAAGTTCAAATGGCAAGCTAGCTTGTCAGAGATTATTCCTGTCCGGACTGCCAAGTTGGAGTCTTACTCCCTACATCTTCAAATCGGCCATATCTTGTTGTCTCGATTCTTTGCATCCTGCTTACTTCTACAAAGAGTATGCCTTCAGCTACATAGCCGACGCGGACGACTTGCTCTTAGTAAGCCGTAGCCGATCCACACTCACAAGCAATGTAAGTAAGCTGTCGTCGGAACTTCTCAAAATTGGCCTTGAAGTTAACCTGTCAACCCTTCGTCAAATAGTCCGAGTTTATCTAAAGCTTATATATATCTTGGATCGTTCATCGTCAAATCAACAGGCTCGCTACGGTGGCTTGGCATAACATTCAAATCTTCATTGTCAAAATTTTGCTCTTCGGTTGTTCAAGAAGTTTGTAAGTCAATCCGTAATGCCTATGGGAACCTCGTCCCCAACCGGGGCGCTAGAATCGTAAAGCTTTGGGAAATCTGTACAGCACCTTCTGCGCTCCTTCTATACTATTCCGTTCTGGCGTCACTCATGTTCTGCGAAAAAAGGAGATGGAACAGATGAGATAAAGATGAGATCATGATATGCTCCAGTTGTCGAAATTATGTCATAGCCATACATTGACGGAGAAATTCAGAATTCCAGATGCAAGTTTTACTCTTCTGGATGTTTCGTCATCGCTTTCAAAAATCATAGACAACAAGGCCCAACCAACACACGTCGTCGTCCACTGCTTCCTGACCGAAGATTAAAAATTAAGTATCTATTTCTGTGTGTATATGTGTGTATATATGTTTTGTTTATTTTCTTCATTTACTCCGCCTTTTCAAAATGGCGGGTCATAAATAAATTACTTACTTACTTACTGTTCTTTAGTATCTTGACCTGATTTCGCAGCAACTGTTATTCCTTACCCATTCGCTCAAATTTGTGGCTTAAATCTAGCAATAACGATTCTTAAATCTTGCTGACAATCATATGCGGAACCGTGGTCAGTGTTGAGGTAGACACGATTTTTCCAATTTTTCGCTAACTGCTTTTTCGCTTAGTTTTTCTTAAGTTCCAGTCAGCTCTGCTTCAGTGTCTGCGAATTAGTTGCACATTCTGTGTCCACAAGGAACTGTCTAAAGATTTTGTCGACTGAGCTCGATTCAGATCGCACACTCTGCCTCCTATGTCTCACATTTCTTGATTAGGGAGACATTGATCTCAGCTGTTGGATTACCGAGGAACCAGCTGACGCCATTGCAAACTAAATAGGTGGTGCTGTAGTGCTTGGGAATTAAGTTGGAGGAGTTACTGCTAGGGATTTACTTAGCACCTTATGGTGAACTGTAGGTGCGGCGAAGATCTGTAGACGCCTTCGACTATAAGCCGCAGACGAAGAACTGTAGGGGCCTTGCGCCTAGGAAGGAGATGAGGTGGAGGTTGTTAACAACGAAAGGAGATCCTTGGTTGCTGCGTGACGCCGAAAAATCGGCGTTTTTGTTATTTTAGTAATTTTTCAGTATCATTTTCAGTTTTCTTATGAATTTTTGCTGCTGATCTTTAGCGTTTTCACACTATTTACAATCCCCGAGGTGTCTTGCTTTCATCAACACTTGGTTAAATATTATATCTTGTCCGATTGTTTAAGCAGTGTTTATAGGCTATGAGACATTTACATTTCAGTTTTCAGAGTGGGGGGATCTCACCGAACAACAGTGCGGGGATCTGTGGTGCCGTGCGATGAATCATGCTCTGGCAAATCCCCAGATGACCCAACTACATATAACAGTTCGTTGTTCGATTCTTCTGTTGTGCTTTTTCTGGTTCTCAAGATTCGTTTTACTACTGCTGGATTTCATGTGTCGCTGCTGTGCCAGGTCGCTGATCTTTGTGGTTGGTATGTGGCTGTTAAAATAAGGCCGATGCGGTCATCCCCGCTACCATTTGACCGCGGATAACCCCGGCCTCACCGTTACCTCTCTGTCAGCTGGGGGTTAAGTTGACTGGGGTGGGCCCAACCAGTCCCGCTAGTTCTCCCGGCTCGGTTTTTGTTTTCGGTCACACCAACCTCACTGGCTACTCCCGCCCTCCTCCGGATGTTGGTGGTCAGTTGTTCTCGTCTGGTAGAGGGGCGTGACCCTTACTGCTTGACTGATGATTTCCAGGCCCACCGTATGGTAACATCTTTCGATACAACTATTCGGCTGAGGAAGCACAGCTGTCGGGGTTTGAAGTATTGACTGAGGTCGCGCAGGTAGCGCAACTTCGTTCCAAACTGAAATCATGATCGGAACGATTTAATCGACATGGTGCAAACTTGGTCATGATCCCGCCACGACAGAACCTCGTAAAGGTATTCATCCTGCTAACACAATTGTCTCTCTAGAAATTCCCTGTTTGACCTCAGGTCTTTCAGGACATGATATAATTTCAGAAAACCAAATCCTTCTTGAAAAGAAGCACTATTTCTTGGTACCTAAACGTAGGTTAAAACGCTTCGGCTTCGGTAAAAATACGTTCTTTTCTGCAACGCAGATGGAAAGACTTTTGATTGATCCCATTCGCCTGTCGTTTCGATATGAAAATATAATCAGTCACACGATTGGCCACATATACTCCCGTAATCTTGACGATATAAGGTTTGAAGCCAAGCTGACCATTCATTTCAGATAATATAGAAAAATGAGATTTTTGGGTTTTTTTCTTGGTCAGCTAGTTACGCCTCAAAAATGATGTGCGAGGGATAAATACAGTTTCCGATATTTCGCTTGCATTTTCGGCAAGCCGTCCTCAGCGAAAAAAAACAATAAGACGACATGTAATTAGAAACCAGAAGAACGATGCGCAATGCGCAACTCCCAGCAATGCTTGATAGAAAAGATATATTTGAGACATCACCAAAGTCAAGCCACAGATGCAGTTTACCTGATTGTTCTTGTGTTTCATCAGAAGTTCCATGGCTTAAAGTGAAGAAGGAAGGTCTAAGCGAAGAAAATTTCCAAACCGATTCAAAAATTTGGTTCAATCTTGACGAAAATATCTTACATTATAACCCGGAGGCAAAGGCAAAAGCAAAGGTATCCGCAAAGAAGGGAAGTAAAAATTGATAGATAATGAAAAGGAAGGAGTAACCATGTCGGTCTGCTATAATGCCGATGGAATGTACCCCCTCCGATGATCCTGTTTAAAGGTTTGAAGACAAATAGTTTACTTGTTTCAGCTGTACCGACAGGATTTAATGCCAGATTTACGGAAAGCGGTTGGATGCGCCAAGAGGCAATGGTTGACTGGGTCAGAACGGTTTTTAAGCCATGGCTTGTGGCTAACGGATTAGCAGACACCAAGGTCGTGCTTCTGCTCGATGGGCATGGAAGTCATATTTCTTACACTCTCTCGCAGATGTGGAAAGATACGATCATCATTCTTTTATGCCTGTACCCAAATGCGACGCATGTGATACAGCGTGCTGACGTAGGCATGTTTAGACCACTGAAGACGGCGTGGACAAAGTATGTCAAAGCATTCAAAGCTGGGTATCAGGACAAAAATGGCGAAAAGATCAACTCCAGTGACCGGACAAAGCAAGTCATTCGAAAAACCACAATTGGTAAGCATTTGCCGTACTTGTTCAGTGAAGGTTTCAAGCCTGAAGCTTGCAAAAATTCGGCCAGAAAGTGTGGAATACTTCCCTGGGACGCATCCCAAATTGTCCCCACGAACGATCATGCCACAGGTACTACCGATATCAAAATAATCCCTTGCGACTTTGACTACTTGCATTATGCATTAGAGGGTTCTATCGAGCCTGAGGTTTTGAACACTTTCAAGTCAGAGGAGGAAGAACACAAGTCACAGTTACGGTACTGGAAAGATATGACTGGAGCTGTTGCAGCTATGAACGAGCATGATGCCAGTGGTGTGTCTATGAAGGACAGCAATGCAGCTACAAACGACCACGATGTTAGTGGTTTGGCTTGTTCAATCTCGTTTGGGAAAGATATGAATTTGGACGAAAGCATCATAAAGATGTGTGAACAAGCTCCCATTCGCTCTTCAACGTCACGTCATGGGGACGCCAGGGGACGTTACGCCACGGGGGCGTTTTGTCGAAAACCCCATGAAAGCTTCCACCATAAAAAATTTTTTGACTGTTGAAAGGACAGTGGAGAACCTCCGCTACATTAAAATGAAATGATGATTTAATCCGTAATATCTTTAAATACATAAAAATAGCTTTGGATATGTCAATACAAATATCGAACAACTCGACAGGTTAATATAACTTATCTGATAAAATTAAATATCATAAATAAACCACATCAATAAACAAAAGACAGGTCAAAATTACATACCGTATCTCAATAAAACAATCAAGTTTGTAAATAAACTACATCAATAAACAAAAACAACAACAACAAAGAAGCTATCAGTGCATCTCAGGATCCGTAAGTAGGGAGTAACCTTTCACCTAGAAATACATTAGCGCCTTGCTTTAACAGAGGTGGTACTGCGCACGTGTTGTAGATAATGTTTCTATTACTGCATTGTATCCGTTTATTATATTATAGTATATATAGTATAAAAGAAAAAATAGGCTACTTATTGCTAGGAGATACAACGATCAAGATATACTAATCTGAAGTGGAAACTGTTTCAGAATCGGAATCAACATTTTTTTCTGCTTGTCGACACCCTTCTGCTTCTCAACTTTACCCTCAGAATTCACCACGTAGCCCATCTGGAATATTGACCTGTACTTTGACCCAATCAATCCTCACACCTCAAGTTTGAACAAATATTATCTCAACCCCTTCGAGTGTATTCATATGACCAGACAAACGGATGGACGGACGAACAGGCACCTTTACAACTTTTATAAATTAATTTCTCTCCCTCAGGTAATTTCCGTCACGTCCAGCAGTTTTTGCAGCTTCTCCGTTGAGAAGCTTCTAATAGTACTATGTCGTCAGCAAACAGTAGGGCGAACTGCTTCTGGCTCTATAATGTACCGTCGGTGCCCTTTTCTGGAGGAAGTAATCCTTGATGTCGTTTATAAACAGTGCGAAAAGACGTGGAGACAATTTGCATCCCTGTTTTACCCCTAATCTACTAGTTACTAGCATTGAAAATTGTTTTCTTACTTTTACTACCGGCATACAGCTTACCGCCTTTCTTTCGTGTGTACTCCCTTACTCTGTACATTAAAAACCTGGCCTGTGGCACTATAATTCGAAACATGCCAATATCTATTAATTTATCACCTTTTCCTAGCCACTTGTACACTTGCCACTTGAATAAAAGAAAATTACCAAATAGTTTATACAGACCACCACCTAATTTTATGTTTCCATAATTCTTATGTAAAGAACTATCACCCATTTTCAAAATTGGGACCAGACCGACGTGATCCATTGTTCTGGCAAGTGGGGCTCGAAAATCATATTCAGTACTGGCAAAACCTGTACTTACTCCATTTCCACGGTACTGACAGATGCCATCCGGGCCAGGAGCCGACTTCCCTTTTGTTTTCTTCAAAACCTCCCAATTTCCTGTTCTTGGACTTGGGCTAAAAGTTCGTAATCTTCCTCTGTCCACGGCCTGTGCTTTCTGGGTCTTATTTGGATGCTAATTATTCCATGAAGTTTGCTTAACAACAGTTGAGCCGAATTCGACGAAATGTAGAAAAAAAAACCTTTCCTGTCGTCGCCCCAATTGTGCAGAAAAAGATTCAACCGTGTCAAAAATTAAATATCGGCCCTACCAGAAACGTGGAACTGGGTTATTAATGGAATAAAATTTAAGTTCATCGCTTTGGTCGTTGTTCGATTTTACTTACTTTCCGTTTCCAGTGGGTTGAAAGAAGAACTGTAGGTAGACTAGACGTAGGAGACCCGTTTTGGTTACAAGAATGTCGAGAACTCTTACAAGCATCCTCGAATAGTGGGTCATAAAACTTACAAAGACTACTAATAAGCTCTAGGCAAGGTAGACCTACGATCATATGAAAATTTCAAAAAAATTTCGTAATTTAATACAGGTCATTATGGTGAAATAAGCAATATCCGGGAACATATTCCTGGTGTGTAAGAAGCTATGGAGGTTTTCCGCAGCTTCATATGTTGACTTCGTAATATCACCTTGATTGAATAATCGCGAATTTCCCAGCTGTGGCCTCCGGGGGGCCCGTCAACACATAGTCACTGCGTGTAGAGAATGCAACCGTTGGGTCAATTCAACGATCTTGCACTAGCACACTGCGTGATTAGGTTTTATTAACTGGTTTTAGCGTCGAAGTAACAGGACTATTTGATATATATCACTAATGACTGCATCTAGGCATGTAGCCACCCCCTTCTTTGACTCGTTGTATCCAGCAGTGGTGTGTGTAGATTTTAGTATCTTGATATTTTCTGGTTCCGTCTGTCTTTAGATTCGTTGAATGAGGCAATTGTTTCAGAGCAATCTACCACCAAATAAAGAACGAGTTTGCTTTTGTCTGCTGGTTTTTCTCGTATGTTTCCAACTCGAATAATTCGAAAGGGGTCTCCAGATGTGCCCTAAAAGTTGTTCAAAAATCTTCAGAGAGTTTCCCTCTATTAATTAATTCGGTATCTAACTTAATTTTTTTAATGATGGGTTCCTTTATTGGTTTTTCTTGACCCAATGTTGATAGTTGGAAATTTGATTCATGTGGTTGGAGAAGGGGGAGACATCGTTATTTGTCGATGTTTCAGATTTTGGAAAAACACTGATATCTTTACCTTCTGCAAAATCCTCATCTTAGCCAACGTTATTCACAATTACAGGAACAAAATTCACTCTCCAAAGCAAGGTGACCATTTCGTATTCATTATTCAGTGATTTTGTGTCCGAGGTTAAAGGAGTACTAAACCCTTGGAGAAGATCGAGTGGCGATTAGAAATTTATCATTCATGGAATCCGCTTTCCTGTCCCTCTCCCGCATGTACAGGTTTTCCTCAGCTCTATTTTTCTTGGTTCTCTTTTTTTCTCTGTACATTTTTGTGTTCAGTCGATGCGCATTTACGATGCTCTTAGCGTGCAACAGCTTTCTGCATGATGCAATGGCTTCACATTCTTAGCCCAAGGAGTTTCACAGCCCATTATTTCAGATTGTAGACTGGAGTATGATGACGAGGATTCGAATTGGCATCTTGTCACCGAACTAGCCTTCTTTTAACTCACGTTGTGGGTAAATTTCCTAAGTTCGGCTTCTGGTTTCGGGAAATCTGTATCAAAGATCGTGTCAGTTGGAAAGATCGGCCTCTCGCCAAAAAGTGGTCGTGGAAAATTGACAGTCTCGCCACCTAGCGACCAGTTCTTCGCGGCAGTTTTGCAAGATTTGTTCTGACGCTAGATGGTACCACAATAAACTTTAACGCTCTTCTTCTACCGAATTGGTCTGAGAGTATTTAGTCTCTAAGCCATAGTTTTTGTATCTTGAGCAACCGTTTTTTAGTATGGATTAAGGGTGAATCACCGACACTGTTGTTGAAATTGTACGTTGTCACTGTAGAGCCCTTTCTGTAGGCTCATCACAAGCTGGTTTCACTCGCAAGTTAGGCTCTTTTCTGTACAGGAGGAAATGGTGGCAATGGTTTAAAATACCTTTAAAGTTCAATATACAGCTATTATGCTTTCTTTTTGTAAAATCCTTTGCAAATTATTATTTATAATGTCCTATAGATTCAACAATACGCCATTTTCTTGCTATCGCTTTCAAAGCTCCCGGCAACGAGTGTAGAAAAGAATTATAAATTGATCGATTGCAATACCCTCAAAATGACCATTTCTAAATAGAGTTTCTTTAAATTTTGTTCAAAAACCCGTGTTAAAAATATTGTCTTATCATGTGATGGCGGAAGGAATTTTCTAAAATCATCTTTGTTTTGACTACGTGACCACGACGAATCAACGGACAAAATGACGGTTAAATCTGCTATTTCCTGCTGATCAGTAACAGGTGCTTGATTTACAGGCATGCACATTTCATCTGGAAGACTGGTACTTCATTTTACTAAGGCATTCATTAATCTGAGAGCTAGTATTTATTGGAGACAAACACTCGTTCATAATAATTCCCAAACGAAGAAATTGAAAACTGCTCCTGAATAACTGCTTTTTAAACTTAATAAACCTAGTACGCCTTACATTATCCGCGGCTTATTTGGGGATTGATAAAGTCTCAGATTAATCTGTTTCACCGGGCATGTTTCATTTTTCACTAAACTGCCTTAAAAATAAATCCATCGGGTTATTTATATCCTCATGATTCCAAAGGTCCATTATCATCCATCATACTTAATCTTTCTTTTAGTAGTCGTGGCGCATTTCTATTAAATATCCGTTGCTTTTTCAAAATTTTCTTGTTCGGTTTGAGCTCACATTTAAATTCAGATAACAACAGGAAATGATCAGACGATTCCACCAATACTATCCTCTTGGCTCGAAATTCGTCAGAGTATTGTGAATCAATAATGCCAACGTTGCAGTTATTCTTGTAGGTATGTTACATAATGGTAATAAACCATGCGACGGGGACATAGATAGAAAATCAATAGCAGTTTTCCTAAGTCTACAATCATTCATTTCATTATTTATTGTCTGATATGCGTGATGCATCAAATTGGTTTTGAAGTCTCCCATAAAAATTCCACATTTTACTTACATAATATTAGCTTCATCATAGTGTTAAGTGACGAGGAAGAGAAGAAGGTGATACATGATGGGCTTATAACTAACGTAGCATGCAACATTATCATTATGGATTTTCACTTGTAAAAATAAGAAAATTCAAAATACATTTCCTCATAGAAATCTGTTATTTTACGCGAATGAATATCCTGACTTACATAACACCCTAGTCCTCCTTTATTTTTTTAAACTCCTGACTTTTCAGTGAAGTTGCAACCGGGAATTATGCCTGAAGAGATAATCTCACCATGAAGAAATGTCTCGCACACCCAAACCACCATAATATCCTGATTAGTGAATAAACGCCGATGTAAAATCCATCTTACCCATAAGACCACGACTGTTTCAAAGTAATGTTCGAAACGAACCTGGAGTAGCTGCGTGACCAATTTCATTCTCGTTTATTTACTTAATTTTGGGGATACCCTCCAAAGATTCATCCGTATTACTCTTTCTCCATATCATTAGCTAGAATGTGTTTAAGGTCAAGCGGACTTGCCACTGGTTTGCCGAGCCTATTTTAGATATAAACTTTGAGTAGATACACAATCGCTGGACGCGCCCCAAATGGGGCAGGAGAAGAGGCAAAGACATGAAATTTAACAACTGAATGTGATGAAAAACAGTAGTACACGTAAGAACCTGATCTGCAATCTACAGTGGAAAAAAAATAGAAATGAGTAGACAAGAAAAGACGCAAAACAAAGCTCATGGTACTTTCGGTGGGATCCTATTTGACTTGGAACAAACCATGATGACTGAAATTGAAGAAGAAGAAAATAAGTAATCAGAACACTCATCACCCATACCAACAACCAAAACCACCAATTATTTCGACTTAACCTAATTACAAATAAATTATACTCACTTTAAACTTCATGATGGTCATCGTATGTAACCCACTGTCCTGAGTTCATGTAACGCACCTCTAACCACAGTTCCGTTCCCTTTTGTTTAATCCTCGAGCACTCGCACAATCCAGCGTCACTAAGGCCTTTAACCCTTGCAAGAAGGCCTTCCCTGATATCGTTGAGTTTACGAGGAAGATCAGACTCAACGCATCCTACCGAACCTTTAAGCTTCCCCACATTGCGCATGATTAATTTCACGTCTTTCTCGTTGCTAAGGGAAATAAAAACTGGTTGTTACGTCGTAGTCTTCGATGAGCCTCACTTAGTAATAATATTTCCGTTCGTTTTTTAGCCCAATCGATTCAAATTGTCAATGGTTAATCGGTGCAGATATTACTAGCGTCATTGAGACATGTTGGATTCCCGGGTTTGCTTTCCCTTTGTCGTAGTCTGTAGTCACACAACAAATGAAAGTCAGAGCTAAGACCGGCTGATCACAAGTAAACTGAAATGTCTTCAAGCATAGTTAGTTGTAATAGCTGCTTAATAATTGCTTAGCTTTCACTATGCCACTGGTCATCAGAATTGATCGGAGGATCTGAGACTCTTAGTTCAATTCCATCTTGCTGTATGTGTCAAAGCTTTCAGTAATTTTCAAATTTATTTATTTCCTTTTCTGCTACAACGGCTTGATCTGGAACTTCTTGTCCATGCTCTACACACTTTTCTTCTGGTAACAATAAGCTTTTGGTCAATTCAGCTTAACTGTTCACGAAACTGAATATTCTTAAAACCGTTGTCCTTCCTGTTGATCTCAACGCGCCATTTCAGTAAACATAAGGGGGGGGGCAAACATTCAATTTGGGTTCTCGGTTCAATGGACCCTAGACTAATGATCGTGTGAACCCTGAGAAGATTGTTAGGGTCCTTCTAGAAACAGAAGTTCCATTTTATGGTTTCGAAACCAAGAGTTTTGTGTTAGATGGGATAGTAAATTAAACTCTTACTCTCTTACTTACTAATGGCCTGGGGCAGGTGGTATTTTATCACCATAGTTTTATACACCGTATGTTGATGGTTTTAGTTTGCTGACGATCTTGTCATCCTGTCCGCGACTGTATTTGGCCTAAACAAGCTGCTTTGTGTTAATTTTCAATACGCGTAAAATATTTGCTACGGCATTTATCCTACCCCGGTGTAAAGTGTTACCAAGTCATGTGGTGCTTAGTATTAGGGTAATTGCTTATGTTGATGAATTTCTTTATTTAGGTTTTTACATTAGCACGGAAATTAGTGATGGTTCTCATGTTACTTCCCCAGCTAAAAGCTACTCGAAAAGAGCTAATGCCCATGTTTGGAAGTTTGGGTGAGTCGAAGAGCTTCTAATGTTCCACCTTTCAAGACCTACTGTTATCAATTTTTAGCTCTTCGCCTGGTTTCCTCTGCCCATGCACGGTCTTTCTCAGTTTTTACAAGTTGTTAACAACGCCAGTTCTGGAAATTATTCCGTTTGGCTAGGCGATGCAATGTGGGTGGTGCAGTTAAAAAATTGTGAAAATGATTTTGTAGCTTTCTATGCCCTACCCGTATGGAATAGTACCCTCCTGGATATCTTTTGCATGGGTAGATTTATTTTTGTATTTAGTGTCGGTCGCTTTATGACATTTCCTTTGTGTCAAGCATGCTTCAATTCTGTTAGACACTTCCGGTAAGGTCAGGAATTGGAAATACGCTACCCTTTCTTGGACATTTCGTAGTAATACCTCCAAGAACCAACCTATCTGCCACCTTCAGCTTTAGTGGGTTGTTTCGCCTTCAGCAAGACATTGGACATGTCCCTATTTATCAGATAGAATAATCATTGCTCGTTCCAAGTAAAGCAAGAGTATTGAGCAAAAAAAAAAAATATAATGAACAGAAAAGCCATAAAACCACGCTCAACCAATTAATGAAAAGCAAAGAAGGAAATTAAGCAACTATTACTACTAATAGATATTACTACCACAATTCAGCTAGACCAGTCACACGGAAAAACATACGTATTATGGGATAGCACTTCTGAGGTTACATAATATCTTCCCATGTGCTGTATACAGCTCAATGGGAAAGGCACTAGCTAAACTATCGAATCCTGCCACAGTCAAAGATGAGGGGCTGCTAATAACGTAAATTCCTGTCTTAATGTCTAAACCTGCTTTGTTTGCATGGACTGCAAAAAATAAAGCTGAACCATTTACAATATTTCACTTAATATGGCCCAGTAGAAGTTCTCCTTCTGAGACCTGTAAGACGATTAAGACCGGATCTTTACACTAGAGCTATCACTTCACAGAGCTATCGGTGGCTGTTTTGAGATCCCTAAGAGAAAGGTCAAACTGTCTCCTGATGCCTAGCGCATATTGGTTAAGGTGATATTTTAGTAGTTCAGTTCACCCTACACGATAAAACGACTTAAAATAGCTTAGATGGATCAAGCAAAAAGAGAAAAAAATGGCTTATGGTTGGAAATGAATGAAAGAACGTAAACTTTCAACCTTTCTCTGGTAACGTTTCAGACTTTTTTTTAACGATTCAGGCTTTGAAGCATTCATGGAGGTCGAGGCGGTTTGACATTATGTGACAGCCACGATCTCTTCAATGTAGCTTCATTCCAATGAAGAGCAGTCTAAGAATCGAACAAAAACGAACTTTTGCAAGGAAAAGCGGTTCAAAGGACATCTGAAGAGCCTTTGTCTAAATCCATAGCCTCTGGCGCTATTAGCAAACTCTTGCGACTCGTAAACCATCTCTCTTTATCGCAAGTCGTTCTTACCAGAAAGAAGTTGGCATGGTTCGAGTTGTTGGTGGGAAAGTTGGAAATAGGCTAGCAGATATGATTAGGATGGATAGAAGAGTTCCAGATGACCCTTGAAGATCTTGTTCCTAGTCGAAAATGCCTAACCGTTTATCTCTCGCTCTACAGTCAAGGTACATAACCGTTTACCCCACGCTCTACAGTCAATATAAATGTACAAATGGAAACGATAAGGTCAAATAACTGCAGCACTGCTTCATTTTCTTACCGAATAGAATCGAAATATACAATAGTACCTATTTGGATTACTGCAGCTCTCTACTCCATCCCTTGATAATCTGTATTTCCTTTCGTGCCGGCAAACTAGCTTTAAACATGAGTAACGATGACATGTTCACTAGCTACACTGCTACCAAAGAAGACTTCCGCCTTCTACAGGTTTAAGTGATGTTGACCCTTTTGTTTCGACAAATTCTTTGAGGTAATGGCTAACTAATATTTCGAGAAAATAGACAGGCAAGCTGCCGTTATACATGCTACTTCACAACAAATCGGCATCTGGGCTAAAACTTTACCTTGGTTCTCTTAGAGGGAGATGCCAACATCTGCCAAAGCACTGAAGCTGCAGGACGACATTGGACGAAACATAAATCTTCCTCTGAGATGACGTTAGACTGTACGGTGACTGGCTAGCCCTCTCACCTCCCAGCCGCTGGACTACCCGATGAAACATGCAGTACTAACTGATGCTACTACATGCTTCTACTTCAAGGCTACCGGGTTACTGCATGCTATTATTAGCAAGACTGGATGCTACTATGGCAAGAGAGGATGCTACTGGATAGTACTACTTAAGACTGGAGCAGTCTGAATCACATTAAATGATAGTATTCTTTGCTATAACAAACTATTACATGCAACTGTTGCGTACAACTACGGAGGCTACAAAGTTTTCATTGGATACGGCTTCTTGCCGTTTAATAATGCGACCTAGTGTCTTTAATCCGGCTTCAAACCTTCTCAACTAAATGGCTGATAAAGCTAAAAATAAAGGTGTTTAAGTGGGGATTTTACCAAGAGCTCTAGTCAAGGTGTTCTAACCAAAGGCATTTTTACCGACTGGCTGGCCAATTCTACCGACTGTTTTTTTCCAAAATACCGAATGCTTTTAAGAAAGTCTACTTTTTTATGAAAATAAAATAGTTTTAAGAAAACGGTACTTCGCGCGACTCGTTTTTTTGCTACCGACCGGCTTGAAAGACTGGGGGCGCGTACCCCATAATTGACGGCCCTAGCTCTACTTAGCCTCTTAAGCTCTAGTTAACTGTGTTAAAACTACAACTGAAATACCAGAATCACAGTGCTGTGCAGAAATCAAAGATGTTGGAACTGCATGCTTATGGGGTGAGAAGAAGGGTATCTGTTTGAAGGAATCTAATTGAGAGTATATCTTTCTTTGTCTGAGTCAAGTTCCTTGTCCAAATCTCTAAATTGTTGACAACAAAATAATCAATACCGGCCCCCATACCATTCACATGGAAATGTCCTGAAAACATGAGCTACGAGCTCATATGACACTTATTACGAGTAGATGCTACAAAACAATACCTGGAAATCCTCGGTACCCCTATTCAACTTGCCTCGCCGAGGCGAAATCCTCTAGAGATGCCCAAATTGATTAGCTAGGAGATCAGCTCTGAGTTTCAGCCCAACCGATCGACTCGTTCGATTCCTAGACGTGCCACACGAATTGCGGGCCCCCTCCAGCTACCCCACCGTGATCGAAACCTTTCTGGACCCCAAATAGACTAATCAGTTTGATTCTGGTGTAACAGTTTATTTTACCTTACAACTAAAAACCAACAACAACAGAATATCTGAAGTAGTTTAAATTGACTTTGCATCCAGTTGAACTTTATCCTTTTCAATTGGAACCGGTGTAAAGTTGGTATTATAGAGCTAGTTTTGTATTATACAGCTATCCGTAATTTCCAGGATCAAAATACCGTTGTGTTAACACTTAATGCTAGGCTACAATCGGTCACCATAGACCATGTAGCACCTCATGTCATGAAAATGACATTGCTATAGCAACCGATTCTTGAACAATGTCGTGAACCAAACTTATCTTATCATCCAGAACACCAGAAGCAAAACTAGGTGAATGAACTAGGAAAAATCGGCAACTTCTCACCGCCGACGATGATTATGGTCTAACAGCCGATTGTTACTGACATGTCTCACAATTGGGTTCCGCCTATTCTTTTTTGAGTGTATACCCTACTACTAAAGATGTCTTACCCTCGGATTGTAGAGATCAAATAAAATGTCCATCAATAATTTCTAGCCTCTCATGAACCCTTTCTAGCAACCGATGATAACCATGGAACCGAATTGTTCTCACCATCAAATACTCAGGAAACAAGTAGTAGGATTAATAAGTAAACCAAATACTGAAAATGGTAACCCCTCATCACCTAAGATGCTTATGGTCTAGCAGCCGCTTACATGTCCCTTACATGTCTCACGATTGAGTCGAACTATTTTTGGTTTCAGTGTATATGCTCAATATTGAAAACCTTTATTGTGCGATACTAAAGTGGAGATGATGATATTATGTTCTTATAAGTGGCTCTAGGTGAGAACGTGAGTGCTGTCCAAAAACTGTCCTATATGATGAACCAGTGCCGTTTTCTCGGTTGAAGATTTTACGGGCTTACTGACTTTATAAGCCTATGCGCACAGTTTGATCTCGTAATTGGAAATCCAAATTATTCTGGTCATCATCCTGGTCATCGTCATATTTCAAATGGAAATGACAGACGAAAAGAGGCAGAAAGTGTTATGGGGAGATTGCTGGCGGCCTTGTGGAGCAGGTACGTTTAACCAGAGTTGCCACATTGACACTTTTGGTGTCATTATTACACTTTTAGTGTCATTGAAACACTTTTTGAAGACTGTGAAACTCTCCCCACTTTCAGGCCAAATTTTGACACTTTTCGCTAAAATGACACTTTTATGACACTTTCTGAGTTTTTAATACAATTTTACAGAAATATAAATTCCTGCAGCGACCAAGTTGCATGCATGACCGCTAGTCGTGTCCAGAACGGGTGCATCGGTTATTTTCGATGATTTGAGCGAGAGCAACTCGTAGACACCAACAAAATATGCTACGTAGAATTCAAATGTTAAGCCGGACGTGAATTTTTTATGTGGGGGAGGGGGCTCAAATTATGGAGCAAACAAAATATTTTGAAATAGCTAATGTGATTGTCGATTATGGGGTAAGAAGACATGCTGAACAGGATGGTGAAAACCATTTTGTCATCGGACAAGTAGTTCGCCCGGAATCCGGCCAAAACTGGAAAGTTTGTTAAAAGTAAAAGTTTTATTTGAAGTTGATTAGATGTTCGATTTAGGGGTAGGATAACATGCTGAAGACGATGGTGAAAACCATTTTCTTGAGGGACAAGTAGTTCGCCCGGAATCCGGACCAAACCGGAAAGCTTGTTAAAATTAAAAGTTTTCTTTTTAGTTGATTAGATATTCGATTTAGGGCAAGAAGACATGCTGAACACTTATGTGAAAACAATTTTCTACCCGTACATGTAGTTCGCCCGGAATCCGGCCAAAACCGCAAAATTGTTAGAAGTTAAAGTTTTATTTCTATTTGATTAGATAAGCGATTTAGGGGTAAGAAGAGGTGGTGAATCCGTTTGTGACAATCATAGTTTACCCGGACATATAGTTAGATCGGAATCCGGCTGGAGTCGGAAAATTTGCTATAAGTTAAATTTTTATTTGAAGTTGATTAGATGTTGAAAGATGAGCTTTCGTTTTTCGCCGGACAAGTAGTTCTGGAGTTCGACCGAAACCGGGAAATTGGCAGAAGTGCAGGATTTCGTCAAAACAGATATACTCACAGGGGTAAACACACATGCTGAATCCACATCTGAATTTGGTTTTCTCAGATGATTAGCTATTTGGCCTTAATCTGTTTCTGAATTTTAATTGTAAAAATGTTCAATGAGTCTGGCGATGACTGGATTTGGCTTAGACAAGACCCAGTTGTCTGGATCAGATATTGAATTTTTGGGCTCCCATCGACGACTTTGGTCTTGTTGTTTTTGAATTCTTACCTTAAAACCTGTCAAAACTTTCTCTCTGTTGAATGTACCAGGACAGTCCTAGAGGCGAGCTTTTCTCATTCTGTTGTGGAAAGTGGTTATAATACAACGTTTCGGGTTTTTTGTAAATAAGCTAATTGTCCCTGTAATATTATGCGAGGTTTAAAGCCAGTCGTATAAAACGTTTTGTTGAGTGTTGATGTAAATTACTGATGTGGGTTCCAATTGGCTGGAATCCCGAGTAAAACTTTTTGTGCTTTTCTTCGGAAAATAATTGTAAATTAATACTAAAGTGTTGGCTACAAATAATACAGCCAATTTTGAACACGCACATTTGTCTTTGTCCTAGTCCTGCATCGTTTTTCCGCTCATATTAGGGTTTGTTGAGTCCACGTCGTTTCCTCTGTTGTTGTTGTGTTAAATTATGTAATCTAGTTTGATCTTTGCTGGACACAGTTGTTGGAATTACAAACAAAATATACAAACTTATCTTCAGCCCTCATAACATCGTAGAGGGGTAATTAGCTCATTAAGAAAATCCCCTAAAATCTCGTTTTTGTTTTTTATAGAGATGGAGGATAATAGTAACTCGGAAAAGAACGTCACAAAGTCAAATCCTTGACTTTTTTTTAAGAAAAGACAGAGAAGTGACAGAATGGACAATACCGAGAGAGGAGATGAAAAGGAGAATAAAGAAAGAGATAAATCAGAAGAGCAAAAAATAACAAAAACAAGCAAGAGAAGAGATAGGAAAGAAAAAGATGATACCCAGAAAAAAGTGCTAGATAACAATTAGCAAGATGTCGTGATGGATACAGACAGCAGATCTATTGCTGTTGCCATAACCGTGCCCGAAGCTATTGAAGAAGAAAGTGTTTCGGAAAGTTCAGAGGCTGAACAAGTAGAGGATGATGTTATGAAATGCAAAAGCAAAAAGAAAAGGAAAAGAAATACAAAAAGTGGCTTTGTCAAGGCCTGGGAAGACGACGAGCAGCTTCAGGTGTTCCTAACTAGAGCGCCTACGAATAAAAACCTCCCGTGGTGCCAAAAACTTAACATCACGAAACATACGACACGGAAATGTCATATAGAAAGGTTTAAAGGAGGCCAAGGAGCAACTGCGAGTGTCCTGTCAGTGGCTGCACATGTATTTATAATATTTGTCAATATTTATCCAATTTCGTTTAAAATTAAATATCATATGCCGGTTTCATACACTTGGTCTGAGTGATTGACCCGCATCCCCCAAAAAACTAAAAAATCGATGGGACAGCGACCACGTCGTAGTCGCTGATAACAGTAGAAGGAATCGGAGCCTAAAGTCGTACCCACAGAAACCCGGCAAATTATCCAAGATAAAACAAACACAAACGTTACTTCAGATAAGAGATCAAACTATCACAAAATTTATGTCGATCATGTTTAAGTTCTGCTTCTAAGCACACACCAGAAATTTAATTCTGTCATTTATCTTTCAGTCTTTCGTTAGATAGGCTACGAACTGTCAAAGTAGTGCACTTCTTGGTTCATAGCTTCAATGACTTCCTCAAGATCGTCATCGCATCCCTGTACGTGCAGTGAGGTAGCCTGAGCAACGGCAGTGACTGCTTCCTTCTTGTACCATTCTGAGAAACCTTTTTGCAACGGGATCGCCCAGTCGTGCAGATTTCCTACCGACTTCGTTACCTGCTGTTTTGCATGCATGACGGAGTCAATAGTCGTGAGCAGGAGTCTGTTTCTGAGTCGGGTCTTAATGTATATAAGTCTTATTAGTGATTTCCAGAAAATGGAAGGATATGACTCATTACCAGCCGTTTTAAGGATCTCTGCCGTATCTTCACATACCATTGGTTTTCAATAAGGTTGCGCATCTTCTCAAACTCAGGCTCTGAACTCCGTATAAGTTGTGGGAAACCGCCTGTCAGCAGGGGCGTAATTTGCTATGGGGCAGGGGGGCATCTGCCTCCAGCTCGATGTTTGCCCCCCCCCCCCACAGCTGAAGTTTAGCGTCATCGAAACTAAGATAGGCCTACAGGATTCGAGCATCCACAGAAACAGATCGGTTTTCTTTAGTATACCTTTGTCTTTATGGTAAGATTGGAACACGGAAGCCATGAAACTTTTATAGCGATATGCATGCGCTATGCCGGGTTAAGAGAGTTTCACGAATTTGAATAAGAGTCGTTTCGCCTTGGTCGATTAGTAAAATATCTCTTTGTTTTTTTTGTTTTTATTACGTTTTTCACGAACCCGTATCATGAACGAAGGCCAAATAATTCAGACGAGAAACTATTTGAGCTGGTCTGTTGAAACTCCTGAAGGTGCACTTCCGTATTTGGTCCGCACGAAATTTCGTTTAATTCCTTGCGTCATACTTTTCGAGAATGTCAGATTTCATCAGAGATTTCAGTGTTGCCCTTGGGCTAGTTAGCAACTTATGGATCCTCGTATCGCTCGACTGACATTCCAAGTTAAGAGCATTTACCTTTCCTAACGCGAACGATAGAAAATACAAGTATGCCTTCGACGATGGCTCATTCATAAAAGATCTTGCCAGCCTTTTCTTTAGGGTGGCGATCTCCAGCTCCATCCCCAATACCACGACTAGTAAAGAAGAGAACTAGTGCTGCCCATTGCTCAATCACCCTTGTAATTCCTTGCTCCATGGACAGCCAACATATGTTCGCTATTTAAAGCATTCTGTTGCACTTCACTTGGGCAAACTCGTGTATTTCCTGCAGCTCAACAGTACTCTTTGGGTTGTTCGCTAAATAATTGATTCATCTTTTAGAAAGATCTCTAGACCATGTGGAAGCAGCGTCGTCGCGTGACTAGCACACAGTGCGAGGAAGTGGCTAGTGCATCCCAAGGTAAATAGTTCAGACAAAGCGTCTTTTCCGTCATCTCCTTCTCCTTGAATAGAGAGTGCACCAAGCCCCCCATGAGCCCCCGTATTGACTTATGCATTGTCGTAGGCGATTCCTATCATGTTTTTTTCAGCGGCACGCCTAGTTCAGCCAAGTAGCTTATTATCAAATCCTTTTGGTGGAAAACATCTGGAAAGAGACACTTTTTGAATACAAAAATATTTGGCATCCCTGCGATTAACTGCTCAGCATGTCAAATCTATTTCCACCGCGGATGGGTTGACATTTGGAACAGTAACTGTCAGAAAATGCCCGACTGGAAATGACACAAATGCATGTCTCGCGATGTACATTTTCCCTTGCCTCAAAACTGCTTCTAAGACTGTTCCAAATCCGAAAACCCCAGCGCCCCCCACAAAAATCCCATCTCTTTGAAAGTCTGCCAGGCTAAATTGCTGCCTTACCAGTCAACTCAACAACATCACCAGTGATGACATTCCTTCATCATCAGTTCAAGACGTACAGCGATCATTCATGTCAAAGTGACCCAAAAGACAACCTGCAAGTTTTAGCTTGTTTACATGTAGCATGTGTTACGGTTCGATGCCCCTTTTCCTTTATTTTGTTAGATCCAGCCTAAGGTGGCAGATACTACGGTCTGGAATGCTGACACCATATAGGCAGTCAGCATTAAAATAGACAGCGTGCTCAGACGTAAGATATACGATTGGACGCCAGGTTGTAGTTTTGTCCCGATTGATCTTAATCATGTTCTGGGTCTTGTAGCATATAGTGCTGCGTTATTACAGGGATTTATTTTACTTGCTAGAAAAACAGAGAGAGAAAGACGAACGTGAGTTGAGAGTAGGATAGGACATTTTCTTCCCCTCATATTGTTGATTGGTGAGAGAGTGGAGAATAAGGTCAGGCCGGCCGGTCTTAAGACAGTTTTGTCGTGCTCTTCACCACGTCCCAAGGACCCTTTTCAAGACCTAGCCTAACCTCCACCCTCAAAACCCTATCACTGGGGATAGCTTGAACCCAGTCTCCAAGACTATTTTTGGCTTTTGTTGCAGTTTTAGCTGAAAATCAGCATCTTGTGCTCTGTCTGATCTCAAGCGCCCAGACAGGCATGTTTAGTTAGTTCTAGAATTTCTGGAACTAGCTCGCAGAGAGCTTCGGCATTTTTTCATCGCTAGGCTAAATCTGGTCGCCCTGCCCAGCCAGATCCCTAGTTGTGTACTGGATTGTGTTTGACTTTTCAGCTAGCACACTGTGTTTGTGTGTCGAACCCCAAAGGTCAACTCTTTCTCTCAATTTACCCAGTAATCCTTGTTAAATTTCTTCATTTTTTGCATTATTCCTGGTTTTTTGGAATTTTTAATGGTGTGTTGCTTCCCCTCGCAACACTTCACATTTTTTTGTTGCTTAATCCTTGAATTTCAGGATTTTGCGCACTGTGTGGTATTTTTCACTGTGTAAAGTGGAAAATTTGACATTTTACCGAGTTCGGTGTTAAGAACATTGATAGTTGTCTAATGTTGGCTGGAGTTTAACCATTTTTTGCTGGTAATCCGACTAGAAATTCAGCCCAGCATTTTCGATTTTTTTGCGGATTACGTGAACTGAAATTTTTGCTGGTGGTTGCTGTTGCTGCTATCCCATTTGGAATTTTTTTTTGGGTTTGTGGATTTCGTAAACTAAAAATTTTTGTCGCTGTTGCTGTTATCCGATTTTGAAATTTTTTTTTCGGTTTAATAGGTTTTGGCGAACCAAAATTTTAAATATTTGGTTGGTTGCATTATTGTTGGAATTTTGCACTAGAAGTTTAAAGAATTACTTGGTTTGCCAAGTTTTCATGAATTATTTTTTTTTTTTTTAATTTGTTCTCAAATTTTTCTCTTCGAAGAAAATGTCATCACCACGAGGAACAAGGTCGCAGTCCTCTAAGGTTGGACCGATTGGAACTTCTAGGACCCCTATTGGGAAGCAACCCCCTATGGAGAGGTCACCCCCTTCTAAGGAGATGCCCCCACATGGGAGGGTACCTGCAGAAGATTCTGAGCCGGGCTCCTGTATGTCCTCAATTCTAAGGAAACCCCTTGGAGTAGGCTATACTTCACCTGAGTCTGAGGAGTTCCGGACTTCTCACTCAGAAATCCCTATTCTAAACGTCAGGAAGATGAAACAACTACAACGTTACTTGGTGATGAAGCTTTTAAGCCTAACAGGCGTTTGCAAAGAACTCCCCCTGCTAGCAAACCAACTGTAGTCACAGCGACAGCTATGACCTCAACCACTACCACAACTCTAAGAAGACCCCTTGGAGTAGGCCATACTTCACCTGAGTCTGAGAAGTTCCGGACTTCACTCAGAAGGCCTTTTAAATCTTCCCCTGAAAATCACTATTCAAAACATCAGGAAGACGAAACAACTACAACGTTACTTGGTGATGAAGCTTTTAAGCCTAACAGGCGTTTGCAAAGAACTCCCCCTGCTAAAAAACCAACTGTAGTCACAGCGACAGCTATGACCTCAACCACTACTAAAACGACTGTAGTAACAACTTCTTCTCCACTCATGCGACATGATGGTTCAAGAGCAGAGCTTCGAACCACAACGGTTACTGCACCTAGAAGGCATAACAGGTTTGAGTCCGAGCTATATGCTGAATGCGCCAACAAAGGTCATAATCGGAATTTCCCTCCACAGCAATTTCAGCAGCAATATGTCAACCAACAGAATTCTCAGCAACCAACAGAAAATGTTGCCTTTTCAGACAGATGACTGTGAGTACCAAAAAGCCTGTATTTTCCACAAAGGAAAGGAGCAAGCTCTCAAGTATCTGTTCCTTGGGAAAGAAAGCCAGCACACAAGAAGTCTGTGAAGCAGAGCAGATCACAGGAACGTTTTCTTCCTGCAGATCCCGACCCAGGCCCTTCAAGGTTGCCTAATCCAACAACAGATACAAATTTACAGCAAAGCAACCTAACAAAACACGAGCGTAGACATTCTTATAGCAATTCAGAAGGCAGCTACCAGCAACTTCACCATTCGAAACAGCCACACCAGCACAAATACACACACAAATCTTCCAGGCAATATGCTGACCCAAATGGTCCCCCTCAACGAACTGGTTCTGATAATCGGAGAGGAATCTAGCCAGGAGCCTAGGGTATCTCAGGCAGGGAGCGGTTTTACTCCCTAGCCTTCTTTCCCATACCCATAGCTCGACGCCAAGCCATGCTAGTTAGGATTCTCTTTCCATGGGTAGCAGATCCGACAGGTCCTACAGCAGGTCATCAAGTGGACATGGCCATCAACGTTCACAAAAAAAAAAAAAATCAGAGGCAACAGGCAGAAAACCAGAGGCTGCTCATTGAGTCATTAATGAAGTCTCAAAAGGAAGTGATACATCCTGCTTCTTTCCGATATACCCCAGTGGTAAAATGACAGAGTATGAGGATGTGGGCTTATACCTGTTCAACTTCGAGCGAAATGCCACATTAATGGTATGGCCAAGAGAACAGTGGGTAGCCAAACAGCCCTTTCTGAATAGCAGGACCCAAGCTGCATACGCGGCTCTGCCTCTGAGAGATCTTAAAGATTTTAAGAAGCTGAAAACAGCTATCCTGGAGCGTTGCAAACTCAACAGCGAGTACTACAGGAAACGCTTCCGTAACACAGAGGCCTATAAGGAGTTTAGCTATCGTCTAAACGAAATTGGTTTAAGATGGCTAGACGCTAAGGACTACGACCTGATCGAGAGCCCGGAAGAGAGGGCCGCACTTATTGAAAAAGGGGTCTAGAAGATGTAGCCATTCGTCCACACGACCGACACCAGGATAGAAGATCTGGGGATGACCAGCCAGCAAGACGTGACCAGAGACATCCAGCTTCACCAAAGAAGTACCATACTTCACCGAGGAAGCATTACTCTTTCACCTCTACGGGAAATCAGGATAGGGATCATAGACCTATCAGAGCCTCTTACTTACTTGTACTACTTGTACTTGTGTCAGGACACAAGCTGTGTAGCTCTCCCTGGCGATAGCAGCTGACGGACCAAGGTATGCCATGAATCTCGGTCTTCTGTTAATGGCGTCGAGATTTGAAGCCAGTAGGGATCCGATCTCCTCCCATGCCGGCGGAAGTCTCCGATGGGCTCGAGGTCTTTCTTGAGGGTGCTCAGCCACGTTTTACGCTGACCTCCCCGGAGTTTCTTCAAACTGGGCATCGGGTTGCGAAGAGCTTTCTTCGCCAGGACCGTTGCCAACTCAATAGCGAGTACTTTCTTCGCCAGGGTGGAGTCCTGGTGAGCAGAGCCTGTTACCACTGTAATGATCCCTCTCATTGCGCCCCACATTGCCCAAAAAGGAAGAATCCATTATAGAGACCCCCTTATGATGACAAGTCAAGGAGTGGAGCGTCGCATAAACCCCCTTCTCATGGCCAGTCGAGGGGTGGACCAGGAGCAGGTAGGGGAAGACCTGACGTCAACAGAACAGCTCTTGTCAGAAGAAAATATTTGTGCCTTCGCCGAGTCCCATAAAGTGCTCGGAAAACTTAATGGGAAAATCGTTGAGATAGTACTTGACTCAGCTCGTTCGGGAAGATCTCGTGGATCCAACAAACATCAATCACGGTGACACCACTTCAGCCCTGTGCTACCATGGCGACAGTCGTCAGTGCCCTTCAACATAGATCAATTTGGAAATCGCCCAAAAGGACGGCTCAAGGCAGACTAAGCGTTTAAAAGCTGGAGTCCTCAAGAACCTAGCTTGCTGACGTCCTAGTTGGAGGTGACTTCGGTGGTTTGGAAAGTTTACTTTCGATGAACGCCACCTCCATTGATCAGCGAGTTCGCGCTGTAACTCGGTCCAAATCAGCTTTCAACTGGCGGCCACCTAGGCGAGAACAGAACCCTGGATAGGATTTAGTTTTTTTTGTTGTCAGGATTACAGAAAGATGTGACAGATTTCTGTAGGTCATGCGAAGCCTGTCAGCTATTCTCTAATAAACGGCCATTTGAGAAAGTCCGCCATGCGGAAAATGCCCATTTTTGGCAAACCTTTTGAAAGGGTGTCCGTTGATGTATGCGGACCTTTACCGAAAAGCAGCTCAGGAAAACGTTTCATTTTGGTCATCATAGATCATACTACCAGGTATCCAGAAGCGATTGCTATGAGGACCGTCACCTCTCGAAAATAGCAGAAGAGCTTCCTAATTATATTTCCAGGCATGACATTCCAGCAGAGATGTTGTCGGACAATGGAACCAACTTAGTTTCAACACGAATCAGGAGGCTCTACGAGATTTTGGGAATTCGACGAGTAACCACATCCTGCTACCACCCACAGGAAAAAGGTAAGACCGGACGGTATAATTCTACCCTTGTCAGGATGCTTCGAAAATTCGCTAAGGACAATATTAAGTCTTGGGAAAAATATCCCTACGTACTTTTTGCGTAGCCTACAGGGAAACACTAGACCCCGCTACAGGCTTTTCTCCGTTTGAGCTTTTGTATTGCTCTAAGTCAAGAGGGGTATTAGACGTCGTAAAGGAAACGTGGGAAGAAAAACAATCGAACGATCAGACTATAGTCTCCCACCTAGTAGGCCTAAGGGAAAGACTAGCGCAGTACCATGCTTTAGCGAAACAGAATGACGAGAAAACGGTAGAAACCACTCGGACACGGTACGACAAAAATACCTGGGAGCGTCAACTCGAGGAGGTGGAGGATGTCCTCATCCTGCTTCGCGAGGTCTATAACAAACTTTAAGTCTGTTAGAAAGGACCATACCGTGTATTACTCCGGAGTCGAAAAGACAGTCAGTGCGCGAGGAAGTCCAGAAAATGTTGGATGCCAACAAAATTCAAACGTCATCATCAGAGTACGCCTCTCCAATTGTTCTGGTTTCCAAAAAGGACGGATCGGTTCGGTTCTGTGTGAATTACCGCAGACTGAATACGGTTTCCGTCGCGGACGCATATCCGATGCCCAGAATAGACGAGATGCTCGAGTCAGTTGGAAGAGCAAGATACATCTCCATTTTTGACTGCCGCAGAGGATACTGGCAGGGCATGGTAGATACAGCTGACCGAAGACAGCTTTCATTACTCCTGACGGACTCTTCGAGTTCACATTTATGCCATTCTGGCTGAAAGGCGCCCCAGCGACCTTCCACCGCCTGATGGATCGGGTACACAAAGGACTCGACAAATTTGCTAGGGCGTATCTCGACGACATCATCATTTTCAGCGAGACATGTGAGGACCATCTGCACCAGATGAGGATAGTCTTGCAAAAGCTAAGAGGGGCAAAGCTTACTCTCAACGTCGAGAAATGCAAGTTCGCCCAAAAGGAGACGCAATACCTGGGACACCTCGTAGGGAATGTTCAGGTAAAAACCATTACCTGAAAAGGCGCAGCCCGACCGGTTACTAAAAAGCAAGTTCGTTATTTTTTAGGTCTGGTCGGCTATTACCAGAAGCTCATTCCAAACTTCTCTACACTAGCGAAGCCCCTAATGGATCTCACCAGGAAGAATGTCCCAGACCACATCCCATGGGGTGACAATGAGCAAGCCGCTTTCCAAGTCCTGAAGCATCATCTCTGCAGTGGACGTGTCTTGAGGAATCCTGACTTCAGCAGATCGTGCATCGTCCAGACAGACAGCAGTGACTACGGGATTGGAGGCATCCTGTAACAACAGTTCGAGGATGGAGAACACCCCATCTTGCACTTATCGAGAAAGCTAACTCAAGCAGAAATTAATTACTCTACAGTGGAACGAGAATGTCTGGGCATTTTGTGAGCTCTACGGAAGCTCGATTATTACCTCTATGGTCGACACTTCACCTTGGAAACGGACCACAGTCCCCTGAAGTGGCTTTCCGTCATGAAGCCTGACAACCGAAGGCTGACCCTATGGGCCCTAACTCTCATGGAGTACTCCTTCACGGTCCGCAGCAAACCAGGAGTTCTCAACTCTAATGCGGATGGACTTAGTCGTTTGTAGTTGACCTTTGTCGCTACATCGTGGTATTCGGAAAAGTACCCATTCTCGACCCAAGTTGTCCTTTAAACCCATTCCGGATTTGACTTTTTTTTTTTTTTTCAGTGTTCTTCCCTTTGCGCGTGATAGAAGGGAAGCAGAAAGACATTCTTGTGTAAATATCACTTCAGGAAATTCCGCGGCATCGATTGCGGGATTAAAGTAAGCATCAGTTGGCTGTTTTCGCTGGCTACTCAAAACTCCACAGCTCCAATAATCCGGAAGCTTAATAAAAAAATTCCATTTAGGCCATGATTGTCTACCCAGCTAGTCACGCCAAAATGGCCGGATTCTGAAGGACGATCGTTTCAGCTGCTGCTACAACTCGACCATACGTCGCCCCATAAAGCTACGTAAAAGGACCTTGTTTTCATCGGCCTACGAAGTCTCCGTCGTCAACGAGTCTGGGAAGTCGACGCCGCCGTTGTAGTCCCCGTTGCCGAGGGCTCCACCACCGCTGTCAGCACCAGATAAGTTCGATCCTAAAGATCCAGGCCCAAGTGACCATATGTCCGGTGATCATGATTTACCGGACGCCTTGTAAATAAGTTTCCGTGACTTAACTTTTTTCGTGTTTGGCTTTGAAAGCCATTTGTTTAAATTTTGCGGTTATTCAGTGATTCGAAGTAAGATCTTTGGTGGCCCAATGACATTTGGCACTAGGTAAATTTAAAGTCAGTGAAACATTCGAAATGTATTGATAAAATTTGTAAAGTGGACCAGAGGACTCCAGTGGACAAGTCTTTGTTATTCAAGTGTTGTCTCCGCGTCCATTGAGTTTTGGTCCGTGAACTCTTAAAGAACATAGTTTAGTAAACCATAATTTTTTTTTTTTAAATTTGCGTTCACGTCTGTCGCCTTCGGTTGGATCTTGAGGGGGGGGGGGGGAGTGTTACGGTTCGATGCCCCTTTTCCTTTATTTTGTTAGATCCAGGCTAAGGTGACAGATAATACGATTTTGAACGCTGACGCCATCTAGGCAGTCAGCAGTAAAATAGACAGCGTGCTCAAAGGTATGATATACGATTGGACGCCAGGTTCTAGTTTTGGCCCGATTAATTTTAATCATGTTCTGAGTCTAGTAGCCTATAGTGTTGTGTTATTACAATGATTTTTTTTTACTTGCTTGAGAAGCAGAGAGAGAAAGACGAACGTGAGTTGAGAGTAGGATAGGACATTTTCTTCCCCTCATCTCTAGCGCATCATAGAGCGAGAGTTACTTTAGAGCTTAATACCGTCCACAAAATTCGAATTGAAAACACGACTACAACAGTGACCAGTAGACCAATAAGTGACGAAGGCCTTGTAAAATTTGGTAATTGGATTGGTCAAGATAAACGACTTTCAATATACTAATGATAAACGCAAAATGTGCAATCAGTTTAGTTATCTCCTAAGTCCCAAACGGCAATTACTGGGTCGCATAGTCAGAACTCTGACAACTGTCTGGTGAATAATTTTATTAAATGTGTTGACCAATTTTCGGAAAAACAGGTGGCTATACTCCCTATTCACGCACCTTTATTCACGCAGGCGAAGGCTCTGCGTGTGGGTGACGTCAATCTTTCTTTACTCTATGGACGCAGGAGGGATGGTGACACCGGTCACGTGTTGAACGCGCAAAGTTTATTTGGTTTGATGGAAGACTATTTAAACCTTGCTTACGTATTCTTTGGGTTTTGGGTTGTCGTGGGGTCGGAGGGGTTTATATATGTTGTTCAAACTTCGTATGAGGATTCACTAGCAAAGTACAGACCAAGTATTTAGACGCAGAGGAGGGTTCGAATTAAGGGAAAAAAAATGGCTTTATAAGCTAGATTTATTTGAGGGTTAAGGAGGCCCACTGAATCAATATCTTTTATTAGACAAATAATTCACCAGGAATTCGGCCAACTGGAAATATGGTTGAAGTTCAAAGTTGTTCAAAGTCGATTAGAGATTCGGTATCGGGGTAAGGAGACATACTGAATCAAATTTTGAACTTTATTTCCTTGAATAAGCTGGCAAAATGATAAGCTGCAGTTCGCAGAATAATACCAAAACACGAAGAATTTGGCAAAAAAAAATGTCTAAAGACCATTCTGAAGTAGGTTAGAGAAGAGATATTGGAGAAGCATGCTTGCTGAATCCACATCTGAGCTTGGTTTCCTCATTTGATTAGTTGTTTAGCCGTAAGTTTGTCGAAAAGTGCCAGAACGGTAAAACAAATTGTATATATTCAAGCGGTTGATTATGGATAAATAGCAAAATGTTAAAGAGGTCTGACGAACACTCGGACATGAACAAGATTTGATAATAAGAAGATAAGTCCAATAAATATTTAATTTTTCGGATTTCATCGAAACCTTTGGTCTCGTTTAGTAATATATTGCAATAGCACTCGGGCTTTTTTACAAATATATAAAAGCATATCATATCAAATGGAGACTTACCCTCAAACATCAACAAAATATACAAGGTACAATAGCTTCCACCAGTTTCTAAACTCTCACCTCTGAAGATGTCCGTCCACTCAACCTTTCTTATTACTTACAAGTCTCTCCGTGATAAATAATGGAACCATTTTATTCTTTCTATCAAACTCTTAGGAAACAACAGGTATCCCGATGAAATTTTATCTCAATATAGTTAGTATCTGGCTGCCGTCCGGCAAGATCAGTTTACTATGACGAAGTATATATACTGCCCGGTACTGAACTTTGTGCAGAGAACCATGAAAAATGTAGCCATTAAAAGTGAAACGATTGTGAGCACGGCCGCGACCTTCTTAGATACGAGCAGCAGTGAAACTGCTCCAAGAAAATTTTGACAAAAACGTCGTGAAAGACAGAAGGACATCGATCCCAGTAGCCACAGTCGTGCAGGACATTATCGCAGCGCTTAGAGAACTCAACTCTAACACGGATTTCCAAACGCGATTCACAGTGTACGAGCCTTCGGAAGTTCCTACAGTACCGCATGAGCTCCTCACATCGATGACTTGTAAAGTGAACGAGAGTGGTGAAAAGCTGACCTCTTATCTGGATAGACTTAACCAAGGACTGGACCCCAAGATATGCCCCCTTTGCCTGATCCCGGTAGAGAAATAGTCCCGGTAATAGTTCGAAATATTCCCCCACAAAACCTTACCTCTTGCGCTAAACAGAAGGAATTTCTGGATGCTAATGGTGCTGCTGGTGAGATCTCCAAAGTAATAGTGAAGAAAGACAGCATGGTGCTACTTATGAAACCCAAGTCAGCTTGCCTGCAACATTGAAAAATCGGCCCCGGGAGCATCTGCATTTGTCAAAAACAAAAGCTATACAGGTGTTGCGAAATTTTTGCCAACAGAAACGTCCAACGAAGAAATAACGTCTGCCGTCCCATCTCTCTTGGAAGCCCGGCGGTTCGGAAAAAGCCAATCAGTTAAAGTAACCTTCAATGACGCTTTAGGTGTCAAAAACTTGATCACTTCGCCAAAGATTGCCCCCACGATGAAAATGCGCCAATTGCTCGGGTCCCCACAGTGAAAAAAATTCCGTGCAAAAATTCCGCAAGATGTGCGAATTGTAAAGGACCTCACCCCGCATACAGCCGCTCGTACCCCGTAGCCAGTGTATCATCGTCAGCTAGTAAGAAGCCCCTCGCTTAATGACCAAAAATTTGACAATATTCAGCAGAAATATATATGGACACGCGCCGCAAAAGTTGAACCACATCAATGAATGCATTGCCAAATTTGACATTGTTTGTATCCAAGAGCATCTGATCACCGAAATAAACACGTCAGTCATGCCTCGAATGCGTGATCGAGATTATTTCATTCACAACGCGTTCCGGCGCAGCGAGCTTGGCAGACCGAGTGGTGGGATAGCGATAATGACGGACTCGCGCTTAGGTGTACAGAGCGTCAAATCGTGTGATAATTTTTTGGCGGTGAGAACTCCTGGACCACGGGGATTCCTATGGGGTTAATATGCCGACTAATTACAGAGATGTCCTGTCAGAAAAACGCTTCAGCAATGCTTCTTCTCGGCTCGGTCGATTTCTACTAAAACAGAAGAATGAAAAATTTGTACTTTGCGGGGATTTCAACTTTAATCCAATAGACACTGACCCATTCTATTCTTTGTTCACATCGTGCCTCCCCGAAGATGCCAAAGTACTACCAAAATCGCAAAATTTCACGTACATCCACAACTCTATGTCCACTTCAGGCCTCGACCATTTTATTACCAACTACAGTCCTGAACCCTCTACAATAGTAAACGTAGGTAATGACACCGTCTGCAGTGACCATCTAGGCATCAGCCTCCAACTGCCAAACGCAGCTTTTCTGCCCCACGTTGGTACATCAAATCAGAGTGTGGAAAAACCGACCGCCCTCAGTACCAAGGAATTGTGGACTCCGTCCTATCCCAAATCTCGGTTCCATTCCAGCTACTCGTTCACGGACAGGAGCAAGACCGGACTGCTCTAAATATTTATACCTCAGAAATCGTCCAAGCCCTTAAGTGTGCCGAATCCGGGGCAGTAACTCAGTGTCGAGTGCGATTAGGCACGAAAATGGGCCGGTGGGGAAAGGCTGCAAGTGAAATGGAATTCGGTAAAGTGGCTCAACTACTCGATTGAGCGGCCAACCGAGGTCCATTTCAGGTACGACTACGATTCTGACTTTTCAGTCATAAAAGTGAACGAATGGAGACGTAGAATGACACCCAACAAAAACTCCTTGCAGCTCGTCAATGCATACAAGGGACCGATTCCTCTTCCCCCAGCCAAATACAAAGATCTGATGGACTTATGCCATACTCTTGTAATCCCAAGGACTTTCCATGAGTACTACGCCGCTCTTCCTTCATCGGAATCAACCAGGGACGCCTTGGATGAGTCAGACGTCGAAGAAGAGGATCCGGAAGATCTTTAAGTGTATCCGTTCCAATTTGAATTCCTTTTATTCTGTTAGCTGAATAACAAAAGAAAAAACTTGAATCCTGTTGCACTTTATATGTTTGTATTAAAACTCTTATCTGACATCAGGCTAAAATTTTTGTTGCGAGTAGATGTCGTATCTGCCGTGTAGGCCAATCGGTTTAACCTAGCAAAAACCTCTGTTAACCAGCCGAAAGTCCATATTTTACATACTCAAAGTTTGAGTGAACACACATTTCCCTGCTGATCCTCCCTTTCGAACAGCTTAGCAAACAGTTTTTGTCGTATATCTCGGAATATTGAAAATGTCAGTTACGAACTTTAGGCGTAACAGCGACGATATGTGCATTGTGGATGAGAAATTAGCTACTCAACGGAGAAAGCCCTGCCGCTGGTTCCGGAAAGGGAGCTGCAAGTGGGGTGATGATTGCAAGTTTCTTCACGATGAAGCAGCAAAAAATACTGTCCCGACATGTCTTGGTGTCCCCTGCAAATTCTACAAAGCGGGCTTATGCAAAAATGGAAGGCAGTGCAAGTTCGTCCATGAAGTGACAGAGCACGATGACCGTTAATAGCCAAACAACAATGTTTGCCGTAAATTCCTTGCAGGGATTTGCCGTATTGCCAGTTGTAGATACTCGCATTTGTGTAAATATTATTTGACGAACTGTTGTACAAAAAAAACAGTGTAAATTTGTTCATCTCCGTGTGTGCCCATTATTTGCTAGTGGGAGATGCTTTGGCTGTGACATGGCCCACATTCAGATTCCTGAAAATTTCCAGAGTGGTAAAACAGCTAAAACAACTCCCGCTGGATCTTCGTACCCTTTTTTTATTCTGGGAGAAAGTCAGAGATCGAGAATTTCGACTGCCCCTCTCTCAGCTCAACTACCCACCACGAAAGTTCCTACATCTGAGGAGCATATTAGACCCGCTCCCGCCGTCAAGCCCAGTTACAGCGTTATACACACCGACAAACAACACTCCCACTACACCCTCACCAATCCAGCAGTTGCATGGAAACAGCAGCTTAGGAAGCCCAGTAGCTGTCTTTGGGACTTTTTCTCCTTTTCATCTCACAAATAAATTCCATCCTCTGTCAGATTCTAACCCATCTTCTGACCCAGTTCCTTCTGAAAAATCCAAAGGTTTGCGAGTAACTTCCCCATGCACAGTTTCATTCCCCTTGCAATCTGAAACAAAAAGTAAATCTTCTTTAGAATGTTTTCCAAACCCGTTTTCGTCTGCTAATAAATTTGCAGCTCTACAAGATCTCATCGAACCGCCGCATTTGACGCTAAGACAAGACCTCGAAAAGTGTCGAAGTTCTGCAAAGCCACGTGCTCAACCGAAGGTAAAAAAAAAAAAAATTGTTGCGAAAGAAGTCCCCCAGTCTCGTTTTAATTTTCCTAATCTGCTTTCTTTGAATGCTGAAAGTCTGAACGTTGATAAGATGAGTGAATTGGAAGGATACATCAAAGTTACGGAAGCTGATATTATTCCGGTTATAGAATTTCACAAGCAAAATATGGACCATCTAAAAATTGAAGGTTACAAACAGTTTGTTAAACTGAGGAATGATGACCACCCTTTGGGTAAAAAGGGAGGCGGAGTTGCGTGTTTTTTTCGACAGCAGCTATCGATGCGGCCCTTGCAAATCCCTCATATTGAAACCCATGATGAAATAATGTGGTTTCTGGTCCAGTCTAAAAAGCTTCCAAGGTCGATAAATGGAATAGCTCTAGGTGTTTTTTACTGTTCGCCCAGTCTTACGAGTTATGAGAAAGTTATGTGCTGATTTTATAACTTGTAAATACCCAAATGTTGGAATTTGTTTGACCGGGGACAAGAATGATTTAAAAATTGAGTATCTTCTTAAAAATCACGGGTTAAAACCAGTTGTTAAGTTTGCGACAACGAAGGGCAATACAAATCTTGATGTGATATGGACAAATTTCTCTGAATATTATGATGAACCACAAGATCTTCCCCCACTTGGCGGAAGTTACCATAATAAAGTCGTATAAAATTAAATATGTAATCGAAAATGTAACTTATCGACCTCTCTCAGACAGAGGTCTGCTTGGTTTTGGTAACTGGATTTCTTTGGAGACCTGAACTGAATCAATGAACGCCACTTCAACTGATGAAAAAGCAAGTATCCTGCAGGAAAAACTCCGACAAAAATATGAGGAATTTTTTCCTAAAAAAAATGTTTAAACGTTGCAACACCGACCGACCTTTTATCACGCAAGAAATCAAAGATCTAATCCGTTACAAGATACAACTTCTGAGGAATGGTAAAAGAGAACAAGCTAATAAATAAGAAACAAAATTCGAAAGATGACTAGAAAGGCTGCCTCTGATTATTATAATTAAAAATTCATTGTTTATTTGAATCAAATAGTAGTAAATGGTCCAAAGAAATTAAGCGAATGTGTGGGAAAACACCTTCTGCTGTTGATTTTAATCTTGATGCTGATGATGTAACCGTCGCAAATCAGTTAAATTGCCACCTTGCCAAAATTGTCAAATCACTACCGCCGCTGGATGGATGGGACTGCAAAATTTTCGACGGAAGAAAGTAATGTTAAGCTTGTTAGCGAATATCAAGTTTTTTCTAAATTGAAAAAGCTGAAAAGAACAAGCATAACCCCTATTGATATCCCTATCGAGTAAATTAAAGCGTTTCCCGCTAAAATTGTAAAACCTTTGACAAATCCGTTTAATAGTATTTCTAGTAGTTTAGAATACCCACGAGTTTGGAAAACAGGGTACGTCCCACCAATGCCAAAGCAAGATACTCAGTTGGAATTTGATGGTGTATTGGTTGGATTTGATAGCAATTGATTTTAAAAAAGGTTTTGATCTTATTGACCACAAAATTTTAATTTCTAACGTTAACACCAGAGTAATAAAAATAATTCAAAGTTTTTTAACAGGTAGATCCCAGATTTTAAAGTATCGGAACGTTTACTCTGAACCAGAAGCGGTACTTTGTGGTGTGCCCCAGGGCCCAATCTTAGGCCCAATTTTATTTTTAGTTATGATTAATGATATAGCTGATGATTTTGAACATCGTTGGAAGTATGTTGATGATCTTACAATTGTTGTAGAGAGGATTCGAGTCAAGTTCGAAATATTGTGAGTAAAGTAAAAATGCAAGCTTTGAAATCTAATATGACTGTGAACGATAGTAAATCCAGCACCATGACAATTTCTTTTTTTAAATCTTTTAACCCTACTTTTCTACCTGAAATTTCAGATTCTTTGAGAGTAGAAAAAATTAAACTCCTAGGGATAATCTTGACTCATGATTTAAAATGGGATGCACAGACGACCAGCATGATAAAACGAGTGGAATGCCGGACTTCAGATGCTTAAGCTCATGTCCAGGCATGGGGCCCCCACCAAACACTTGTTCCGGATATACATTTCATTTATCCGACCAAATTTAGAAATGCCCTGTTTGGCATTTTGGCCTCACGGTCGAACAGACCGCCAGAATTGAGAAGATTCAGAAAAGAGCTCTACTCATAGAGTCAAAGGTGGCCGAGAGGTCCTATGCGGAGTTACTACATAAATTCGAAATCACCTCCTTACATGAACGAAGGCTGAAACTCTGCATGGAGTTTGGTATCAAATCTCTGAATCACCCGATCCACGAAAATATTTTCCCTTCTGAAAAGCTGTCAAAAAGGCTCCCTCGCAAGGTAGCTACTACGGTTGAAAAATTGCAGCCAATTAAATTTGCCCACCAGAGGTTTGCAAAAAGTTTTGTCCCTTCATTTTCAAAGATGTATAACGAAGCATAAGCTGAGCTGGTAGCAGAAAGCATAAGCTGAGCTGGTTTAAATTTATCATGTTATTTATGGTCATTGTATATGCGTAGGCCTAATATGTGTGTGCTCATTTATGTCCATGACTATACCGAACAAATTTGTCGTGAGCCACGATCAGTTTTTGGCGAAAAAAAAGATTTATCTATCTATAATAATCTCAGGCTCCACTCCGGACACACCTGTTCGTAAATATGTTTTTAAACGTTTTTAAGATCGGTTCTTAGCGGTTTTAAGAAGTTCCTTTCTCAACCAGTTCGTAAAAATCTGGGGATGGAATAATCCATCTCCCGTTTTAATTTGTTATGAATAACCAATGAGAAAGGAACGTGAATAAATGTCTTAAAAACCGAAAAATTGAATTACGAACAGGTGTGTCCGTAGTCGTGTCCGGGCATAAGGAGAATAGACCCGCGTTTTATTATCGCTTATGCAGATCCAGTCAGATCGCTTGGTTGGTTCCGCCAGCGGGCCGAGGAAAAGGAGCGGCTTCGTCAGGGTTGCCACGGGAAGCACTAAAGCTCTACTTTGTTGGGATATGAAGAAACAACTTTTCTTCGAAAGAACACGTTTTGTTCTGTTACGACTGCTTATTGTTAGTTCGAGGCAGGGGCGTCGCTATGGGGGGGGAGCGGGGGGCCTAACCCCCCCCCCCCCGAAGGTCTTTGGAAAATACTTTCGTCTGGCGAAAGTTCACTAGTTGGATGCTTTTGTCTGGCGTCGGTCGACTCGTCGGCACATCGTCTTCAAGAAATCAAATTCTGCAAACATTTGTCGGGCAAAACACAGAAGAAATCGAATTCTATACGGTATGCATTTGTCGGGCCTCGGGTGGTCTCATCGGCATATCGGGTTGTTTTTATGTAGAAGCAATTGAACTTTGTATGCTTTTGTCGGGCATCGGTTGACTCGTCGGCACATCAGGCTCTGCCAGGAAGTTTAAGTCTCTTCGGCACATCCAAGTTATTTTTACATGTAAGAAATGAAGGTACAGTCTTGTTAGGCAAAACACAGGAGAAATCAAATGCTGCAGGTTTTGTCGAGCGTCAGTATTCTCGTCGGCACCAGGGTGTCACGACTTTTTCTTAAAATAGTGGTTGTTCTTAAAATCATCCGAATTTTTGTCAACAGAGTCGTTTTTTTCTCAATAATCGTCCTTTTTATCCGCAAAAACAGTCGGTAAAAATGACCAGCCAGTCGGTAAAAACCTTGCCCCCCCCCCAAAAAAAAAACTTTTGGCTAGTAATGCCTCTGGTCGGCACATGGGGTTCTTTTTACTCGTCAGAATCTAAATCTGACAACGTTTACCAGGCGCATCCCAAAAGCTTAAGTTTCGTTGGCACATCGGCATTGCAAATAAAGTTCTTTAAAATCTTGTCGGGCAAAACACAGAAGAAATCGAATTCTTAATGCTTTAGTCGGGCGTCGGTATCCTTGTCGGCACATCGGGATCTTTTTATACATAAGAAATCAAATTCTGCAAATATTTGTCGGGCGCACCCGGAAAGTTTAAGTTCCGTCGGCAGATCAGATCTTGGTATACGTAATAAATCACATTCCGTAAACTTTTGTCGGGCCAGTGCCAAAAGTGTATGCCTCGTCTGCAAAATTTTCATATTCTGATTCAGCATGTCTCCTTATGCCTATATCGACTATTTGATTAGCTAACCCTACCTTTTTCCAGTCAAGTTATTTGTTGCGTTTTTGCATATACCACGGTATCTAATACCACAGTCTAAAGTCGTTTTCGCAGTTACCGTGGTATCTGATACCACGGTCAAAAGGCGAGTCACCGCGATACTGATTTTCAGATCCCACGACCGGACCGGGGTAACTGTTCATGGTATCTGAAAAAATCCATCTTAGTTTCATCATCACTACCACAAGAGTCTAGTTTTTTGTAAAATTGGTGGGAAAGTAGTTATGTCACTCTAGATGTCAGTGGATATCAGTATTAGTATTTGGATGATTTGTGAAAGCGCACTTGCAATGAAGAGCAACCGTAGTACCAGATACCACGGTAACTGCAAAAACGACTAATTGCAGATCGAGTTACCGTGGTAACAGATACCACGGTATCTACAAAAACGCAACTGCCAAAGGTAAGCAGGCCTTGTTGCCGCTAATACTCAGTAATACTAAATTTCGGAATGCCAGAGCGGCACACGGATTGTCACACGGAATAAGCTTAGCAAAGTACTACATTTTAGTAATCCAGTGTTACTGGACATCTATCAGGCCGTGCACTTCGTCAGACAGAACGTTCTATTATTTTTAACTCAGTTCTGCGATGACTGTGTTTCTTGTTTCCTGTAGAACGAAGAAGCAGAACTTGAAGACCATCGAAAAAAAATCGTGGCTAATGCCAACGTTCTGTGAAGCAGTGCAACGACTAGAGCAAATTCGACTTTTCGTTATCGGACTCCATTATTATCCAGGCACTGTCTAGCTAGGGAACCGGGAGTCGTATGTTATGTCCTATGGGCTACGGAACCGGTAGTTCTAACTGAAAACAAACCATAAGAGGATTCTGGGATCTGACGTCATTGACTAACGGAAACTTGTATGTGTTCCGGAAGTAATGGTCCATTTACATACTGCGTAAAATCCGAGCGTATTTTACGGACGTTTTGAGCTTGAAAAGATTTCTAGCAATACCGACGTATTTAGAGACAAAATGGACCGATTTCTCTAATACGTACGTATTGCTAGAAATCTTTTCAAGCTCAAAAGGTGCGTAAAATACGCTCGGATTTCAAAATACGCTCTCGGATTTCAAAATACGCTCGGATTTCAAAATACGCTCGGATTTTACGCAGTGTGTAAACCCACCATAAATCGAAATAGCTCACGGAAACTTCATCGCATCAGCTTCTCGTCCGGTAGTCTCACGGAATTATGTACTCTGAAGCTAGGGTAGTGACTACATGGGATATAGAAATTACGGAATAGTTTGGATGAGAGCTAGGATGTCGGGATTTGCATTTCGTAACATGGGGAAAAAGCCACTACCGGAAGCCGTATGTTGAGATTTAAGGTACCGGTAGCAACAACTATTTGCTCACGGACCCATTTCAGTGAGACTCCGAGAGTCCGAGAGTGAATATTTTTAACTCACGGAACCCAACTCCCATGCACTAGGGCTCCGGTCAGGGCTCACGGAGACGTGTCAATACTTAAGAGTCTGGTAGCAAATATTATTAATTCATGGGTAACAAGTATTAATAAGTTTAATCACGCACTACCGGAACCCTAGTCCATAGAAGTTGGGTTCCGTGAGCTCATAATATATGGTACCGGAATCGAAGACCATATTGACACGTGTCCATGAGTTTGTAATTCTAATTTTTGGCACTACCGGAGCCTTAGCTCACAGGAATTGGGTTCCGTGAGTTAAGAATATTCACTCCCGGTTTCCGAGCGTAAACTGACATAGGTCCGTGAGTTCAAAAATTTTGATTTTTGGCACTACCGGAACCCTAGCCCATGGTCGTTTGTGTCCGTGAGCTGGTCATTTTCAACCAAATAGTGCTTACTCCCGTACCTTAGCTCTCAATATCTGGGTTCCGGTAGTTTATTTTTTCCCATGTTAATTTCTCTAAGTCAGTGAAAATTGCATCCTAGCTCTCATCCAAACTATTCCGTGAGTTCTATATTCCATGTAGACGCTACCGGAACACATAGTTTCCGGTTTCACCTACCGGCTCCCTAGCTTCTGAGTACATAATTCCGTGAGACTACCGGACGAGAAGTTAGTACGATGAAATTTCCGTGAACTGTTTCTAGGCTACCTCAAACCGCATCCCCCCGTCACGATCTTTGTAAAAATTCTTTACTAGAGAAAACTCTACCTGGAGCGGAGGCTCTAAATTTATTTCCAAATCCAAATAAAAAAATAGTTCATGAGCACTAGTTCAGATCAGGTTCTTTTTCCGTCTGCTTTCTTTTCTTCTTTCCGTCCTTCCGAACTTTCTGCGTCGAAAGTTACTTATTATAAATTCTCTAAATTCCTTCTTGGCTTCCCGATTTCTGCGAGTAACTCTTTCCTCACTTCGAATTTTAAAGTGAAGAATCCTTTGGAAACTTTAAATGGTAAAATCCAGAACTTTCATAAAAAGGCTGACAACATTCTTCTTCGTCAAAACTTTCGTCAAAACCTTTCTCAAAAAATCGCCCTGATTAGTTTGTTTACTTTGAACTTTGTTTTTCGTTGTTGAACTTCGTTGTATATTTAGTAGGCTAATTTGTCTTTAACGGTCAGCTGTTTATTCGTATGTAAGTGTGTGTGAGTTTTACTGACATGTTGTTGTTCCTTTTTATACATTACTCTTCAGTTTTGAACGATTCAAATAAATAACAATAATAATAATAGTTACTACCGGAATGGGAGCCAGCACATACAAGTTTCCGTCAGTCAATGACGTTAGATACCGGAATCATAGCTCATATGGTTTGATTTCCGTGATAACTACCGGTTCCTTAGCCCGTAGTATATAAAGTACGGCTCCCGGTTCCCTAGACAGTAGTTGCGTTTTTGTTCGGCTTTTGCCTTTCCCTTTTCAGCTTTGGCTTTTTATCGTTTTCAGGCCTTTTATAACATTCTCGCGTTTTCGCAGGTTTCCGTTACTACTAAGGACTTTTCACCTCGGATGAAAACGCTATTTTGACAAATTCCATTTTATTCCTATTTTACTTGCACTTCAAATTTTTCATCTTTAAAATCCGAGACAGTCTCGAAATACTGATTTTCACTTTGAATCAAATTCCTTTTTTATTGGATTTCGGGATAAACTGGTTAAAGTTGCGAGGCAAAAAGCCACAAGGAGAGCGTAACTTGGTCCCCTACCAAGTTTGCCTTTTTGCAAAAAGCCGAGGGAAAAGGCGAAAGTCGGCGTTTGCCTTTTTGACAAAAACGGGAAATTGTCAAACAGTGCTTGGGACCATTTTACGAAAACGCAAAAAAAGTAAAAAGCCGTCGAAAAGCCGAGTGAAAAGTCGAACAAAAACGCAACTAGTACCTATTATCAAACCTTGAATAATTGGGTGTTCCTTGCTTCGTTTCTTGGCATCTCGTTCCTGGTTTCGTTTCTTAGCAGCTCGATTCAAACTCAGTCGATCGCCCGTTGATAAACACCACTTGATGCCTGAGAATGAGTTGGTTCATTGCATCAGTATCAAATGGTCCTTCTGATCACTTTGTCATTTTGGTGACATGGGCAAGCCCGCCTAAAAAGAAAGGCAGCACGTCGCCGCCGGTCAAATCGCGTTGGAGACAGTACGCCATTTGAAAACAGCGACGGCGTGTAGTTATACGGCATGGCTTCGGGGCTTCGGCGCATCTAGACGATATACTAAGAACTGTACCAATTTTTAACTTGATACCTGTCGCTTGTCACAAACTTAACTCATGGGCAGTCCTGGCCCAGGTGCCCGTGAAGGGGGAGAGGGGGGGGGGGAGAGACAGGACCTATCAGAACGCACCTAGACCGCTATATCCAAACATGCGCCAAATTTGAATTTGATACCGGTGACGGGTCAAAAAACTTACTGCATGGGCAATGTGGCCCAATTGCCCATGAACGGGGGAAGGGGGAGAGTTAAACTCCAAAAGTATCTTACCAACCCTATGATCTGAAAGCAGAAGGAATTCAACCGTCTTAAATTCAACTATTAAGAACAACATCACTGGGCAATCTGGGCCCAACTGCCCCTAAACCAAGTAGATCTGGGGTCTGGACCTCTAAAAGTTATAAAAATCCTTAATGCCCACGAAATTTCAACCGGATACCTACCCTTACCTTACCTGTCACGGGTCAAGAACTTTACTTTTGAGCAATCTGGGTTCAATTGCCGATAAGTTGGGAGAGTGGGAGTGGTGAAACTCTGAAATGAGCATTAGTCACTGGGCAAAATTGGGCCCAACTAACCCAAGTTTCAACTTGATCCCTGTTATGGTTCACAAATTATGAACTTGAAAAACACGGTTAAACCAAAATCGGGAAACCAAAACGTAGCTGCAGCGGACATGAGAGTTCATAAATGAACACATGAAAATGGAAGCAGGCTGGCTTTCTGTTTTGAGGACTCCCGCACGCCATCTATAGCCATTTATGAGTTCGATGAGTCGTCGTCGACTTGCGGAAGCAAGATTACGTGGATGATTGAAGTCTCAAGTGGAAGAAACGTTAGAAACCAAAACATTCCCATTTCCTAACCAAGTTGATCCAGTGTTTGGTAGTCATAGGGGCTATCTTAGGTTGAGCTACATTACACACATCTACAGCATAGGTACAGTACTATATGCCTATCATTATGCAAACAGTATGGGCCAAGGGTGCAACGGTATGGTTATTTGAATGTTTGTTGACTTTGATTGAACTTTGCCAATTTCTCTCACTTGCTGTGAACTAAAGCGAACTATCAGTTAGCCAAAGTAGGTAATTAAGTGCCTTTCAAAGCACATGAGTACTGCATGAGTAGGTATTTTGTATCTGCATTGTACCATTAAGTCCAAAAGTGTACTGTTCACACTTAAGAAATAAACCTCTGCTATATACTTATGATGGATGGCATTAGTTCCATTTTCGCAGATACCATGGTATCTGTTATCACGGTAACTGGATCTGCAATTACTGTAGTTGTCTTTGCAGTTATTGTGGTAGCCTGTCTGATATACGGTTGCTCTGCAAAAAAATGACAATGGCCAAAATTATGCTTTCTGAAGTCATACCAAAAGAAAAACTGACATTCAGCCAGATCGCTAAGAGTAGAATAGAATAGTATAGTGTTATTTAGCCTCAATGGGCCATACACAGATTTTTATACACACGGCATACAAATATATTAATACACTGAAAACATAATGATCCTAGGACACATACATAAACTACCTTCTACTGTAGGCTATTTAAATTTCCACTCACATAATCTACCACCGTTTTAATAACATTGTCTTTAGTCGATGTCAGTATACCAGCAAAGAGCAACCCTCCCCCAAACTGATCCGGTAGAGGAGACTCCTGGCACTGCCCTAGGAGGTCCTACAAGACGAATTGGACACCTGTAATTATCAATTATTACCTATCCCTATTTTTCCTTCTCTCAAACACCTTTTTTCTAAATCCGAGTGGTAATGAGTTTGTTCGGAACTGGAACCAAAGTTTCAGAGGCTGTGCTGGTAGACCTAACTTAAAATAAAATTCCATATGAAAAGTTTGCTTCAATAATTTGTAGTAACTTCTTTCTTTCCGAACTTCTCTCCTTCTTTCTTCCAAACTTCTTTCCCACCAATTTGACAAAAAGTGATGAAAGTTAGATGACTTTTTCAGATACCACAATCAGTACCATGATAGCTGGCCAGATCAGGGGCGTCACAACTGGGAGGGACCCCCCCCCCCAAAGCTATGGGCCAGTCGGTAAAAAATAACAGAGTCGGCGCGAAGCGCCTCTATTTTTCGTCAAAACAGTTAATTTTTTTCATGAAAACAGTCGTTTTTTCTGAAAATTGGTTGATTTTTCGTCAAAATAGTCGGTTTTTCTGAAAATCAGTGGTTTTTTTTCAAAATTGTTGCTTTTTGTTGTTGGAAACAGTCGTTTTTCCTGCAGAAACAGTCGGTAAATACCTCGTTTTTGGTTAGTGACGCCTCTGGGCCAGATACCACAATAACTGCAAAAACGCCTTTTGGCAGTGGTATCAGATACCACAGTAACTGCAAAACTGACTTTAGACTATGGTATCAGGTACCATTGTATCTGCAAAAACTATTGTTGCAGATACCATGACACCAAAAATTGTAGTTCATTCCTTATAAGCGGCCACCAAGGTGCCAGTCACGTTCACATTTATAAACCATCCTAGTGACAATTAAATTCTATGTTGGGTCCTCAATCAATCTAGAACACGAGTTAGTCCTGATTCAGCAGTTTAGCATCTTCCCAAATGGGAAGCCCAGGCCAATATTGCACTTATGTGTCATGCCAACTCTAATCAAGAACAGATAATCTAACAGAACCTCTGTCTTTGTTCTAATGGTCATGCAGTAACTACGGATACCCTGCCAAAACTGTGCTGAGCTAGAGGTACTTGTTTTAGCTTTGAGTTGATACCCGTTGCTGGAGGCACGCTGACTTGCTCTGGAGAGTGTCCAGAGAATAAATCGGCTTTTACTTTGAAAGTTTCTTCTGCGCACCTCCACAGAGATATAGCTATGTGTTAGAGGTAACGAATTGTGATGTGCTGTGTAGCTCCTACACTATAAAAAAAAATCTTGCAATATATGCTACTGGGATTAATCTTGTCTCTAAAAAGATAACCTTATCTATAATTCAGATTTATCTCATCCCAGTAAAGATTACATTAATCCCAGTAGCAAATACTGCAGTTAACTTTAATCCTTACTCAGAGAAACTGTTTTCAGTGTAATCTCCGCTTGTTTGCATCAGGAGGGTATGGGGAAATATTTGATACTGTATGCTTGTATATCAGAGATAGGGCAGAGTTTCTTGCATAATTGTTCTTCCTCTGATCCAAATGTAATAACCTTGACAGGGGTTACTGACTTCTTTTACGTACTGGTTTATCACAGACATTTCTGTCTCGAATCCTGTTGGTCGACGATGACGCGGATAAGAAAAAATGTGTCATGATTGACCAATAGGATGAGACTCCGTCTTTGCTTACAAACTTTGACGCCTTCAAACTCTTACTTCCATGGAAACTCTTCTGCAAAAATAGAAATATACGGTTAAGAAATAGTCCAATTAACATTTCCAGCAAGTTCCTGGCTCAGAAGGATGATAAAACGCCTATAATTTAATTTCAAAGTTGAAAGTCCTATACTTCCTAATGTTAAATTGTTTCGTTACGATCCGGTCCGTTTTCGTCGGGTATGGTGCAATCTCTCTATATTGAATGAAAATATGAATTATGAGTAAGACTGAATAAAGAAATTTTTTTATAATTTAAATGTCTTATAAAATTCAGTATTAAATAATACAGCTGACTTGAAATGGAGCATGGATGACAGAACAAGCTATTTTATTTTGTGTTCCCCCTGCAGGATCGGCTGGAGACCTATACCGTACTTGAAAATATTATGTAGCCTTTGCATTTTAGGGCTATGCATGTTCGGGAAGTTCTCACGTTTGGCAGGGACGGATTGCTTGCCAAACAATGGCCTGCCTGTCTCTCTGGAAAAAGAGATTTCATATGGGAATAAAAGATGCGGTTGATTTCAATGACATAACACACAACATCAAGCTTATGTGAAACTGGTAGTGTGACCACATTTTCGTATGCAAACTTTGTATGCTGACTTTTTAACTGTGGACATGAAGATCCAAAAACGATCGTTGTAACAGGTTAAACAAAAACTTTCCTCAGCACAAAGTTCAAGAGAAATCATCAAAGTAACAATCAGAACATCTGAAAAGACTGATAGAACATCCAAACTGTAACTTAAATTTCTTTTGGAAAATGGCTCTTCTTCGAAATTAAAAAGATGAACCTGGGCCCTGTCGATCGTGGGCCCTTCTCCCTTACAGAGTAGAAACAACAAATATCTCTGACATTGTTCTAGCCGAACTAGAAGGGCAGGGTCTGGGTTTTCTGTGGTTCACCCAATTAGACACAAATCATGATCCTTACCAGAGGCATTACTAGCCGAAATACTTAAGGGGGGGGGGGGGTTATTTACCGACTGTCTGGTCTGTTCTACCAACTGTTTTTGCAGAAAAACGTCTGTCTTCAAGAAAGAACACGACAGTTTTTACGAAAATTCGACTGATTTTCAGAAAACCGACTGATGTCGTGAAAATAGTTTTTACGAAAAATTCGACCCCCCCCCCCCCCCCCCCCCAGTGTTGTGCGCTTGAGTTTCAAGGCATGGCTGACATATGAGCACTGATACTCATACACTGGGGCACCTTGTTCTGAAGCAAGGGCACATTATCCAGAAGTAATAGTTTGTTAGAAAAACAGATCACCTTAATTATCAAAATTTGCATGTGAGCGCGATAAAGGTCCAATGGATTTATGCTACTGTCATTTAAAGTTTTTAGTCAGCATACTTTTGACTATGCCTTCCTCCAGGGCATGTCCTATTTACTGGTATTGGAGCATTGTGACCGGAAGTTTAGGATTTGTGTGTGTATGACTGGATTGATGCCAAAACTGGAATGCATGTTAGCATTTATAGAGAGAATTCCTGTTTACCATAATTTTCTTGATTGTATGTTGAGCCAAAAAAATAGGCGGTAAATGTCCCCTGCGACCACTGCTTCATTCGTACGTTTCGTGAGCGGGAGCTTGACGCCTACCCTTGCCAGGTGCGTCACGTATGGGGGGACGCCCACCACCCTCCAATGTTGTAGGAGGGTCAGTGAAACATAATAGTCGGCGCGAAGCGCCGCGACTTTCAATTTTTTCTACGAAACAGTCGATTTCTCTTCATAACAGTCGTTTTTTCGTAAAGAAAGTGTTTCTTTCTTTCGTAACACGAGCTGGAAGCTCATGACTTGCAAGGCTGGGTCAGAGGATTAAAGTAGGAATTCGTCAATTCGTGGGTTGGTTGTGATCATTTGTAATCAAAACCCTTGAATAAGAATGGGCAGGGGCGTCGCTAGCCAAAACTCAAGGGGGGGGGGGGGGTGGCAGGGCGCCTGCCGCCCGTTTCAACTTTTTGTCTCATATGTGATAATAAAACTCGTGATAACTGCTAGCATTGAAGACTGGAGATTAGAAGTCTAGTTGTATCTTCGAGCTCAGAAACGGTTTGAAGGGCTCGGGCGTGGGAGGTTAGTATCTTAAAGTATACGACTGAAAAATTTCAGGAAGGCCCAAGAGTCATACCAGTTAGAAACAACAGCCAGAGAACACAGCACTATATTCGCAAAACTGTATATAGACAGAACGAAAATGAGCGCCGCAGGCGAAACTTTTTAATTAGGTCATGACTTTTTTAGGGCAAAACTCTACTACCCCATAACAAAATCTATATAGCTTTTAATGCGGCCCAAGACCCAAAATTTAAGCCTAAAATCCGAATGAAATGACGCGAATTTCCAGTAAATAGAGCCTACTATGACAGGCGCCACAGGCAAATTCTGTAGAATCCTGTATGATCAGACAGCTTTTTCGGATCCCAAATGAAGGTAAGGGCAACTTAGCAGGATCTGCTCGTCTGTCTTTGTTCACGGCGACTCCAGAAAAATGTGAGAGATTTAGCTTGAAATTAGATAATGTGCTTCAGTTCGAGCCTTTCCGAAAAAGAAGTACTGATCATCCAGAAAAAAAATTTAAATGGAGTTGACTTGTTCTGAATTTAGAATTCAAACACAAAATCAAAATGAAACGACGAGTTGCAATAATCAGACCCGTCATTTAATCTTCTCTCATTGCTCACGAAGCCGATTTATTTTTGACGTCGGACTGGAGAAAAATTCTAATCATTAAATGCTTTTCTACTCAAATACAAAGGATCTTTACATGAAACTAACAAATTATTGGAAAGGTACGCACAGGCCCGTATCCAGGATATTTTTTCGGAGGTGGTTTTGCCTTTCGGGGGGTGGTTTTGACTACTTGTCGGACAAAAAAGTACAAAAAACACATAGATCAGATGGAAAAGCCTTTAAAAATGACTATTTTTGTATTTTTTGGGAGGGGGGGGGATCAACCCCCTACCCCCCCCCCCCCCCTGGATACGGCCTTGGGTACGCCACAAGCGAAATCAGCCTGATTTTTACTTGAATCAAGAAATACTGCTAGACAACAGATCGTGGTAAAACTTAGGTTAAAAGCGACGCCTTAGGTAAGCGACGCCCCTGGTCATGGGTCCTTGGAAATTACGATAATGTATTGTTCACAAAACCTATTTTATTTGTGCATTTGGCCGTGATGTTGCGCACTTTAAGGGCGCTAGAGATTCATCTGTAATCTATCAGAGCACAAATGATGATAAGCTCATTCGAATCACGAAAATGTATATTTAGCTCAAAATTATTCTTTGTATTTAAGAAATTCAGTTGTAAGCAAAACTCTTGGGGCAAAAGTGACGATGGGCCCTCGGGATCATGAATGTATATCGTTTGGTTACAGTATTTTTTTTTACTTTTCGGTTAAGAAACGCACTTTAAGGGTGGTAAAATTTAGTTTTTGAGCAACACCTTGAGTTAAAATGTACACTTTGCTTAAAAGTATTTTTGGTACTTTGTGGTTAGGATTAGTACTTTAATTAAGGGATGGTCGGATCTGAGGAGTGACAATTTCTAAGCCAATCTTGTCAAGTTTCTAATGTTCAAGCCATGTCCCATCGCCTTAGCACATCTGGAAGTACTTTAATTCGCGATTACCGAAATTCCGCCCTCCCCCCCCCCCCCAACTCCCCTCACAGTGCCCGAACCCGATCCGGTTTTGTCACTGATGTATCTTATTCTTGTCCTTGTTCTTCCCACCAAGTTTCATCCCAGTCGCTCCACTCTAAGTGTGTCAAAAGATCCCCCCCCCCAAATTCATCGAAACGGAACATCCGAGACACGAGCTCTCTCCAAATATCAAGTTTCGTTAAGATCCGACCACTCGTTCAAAAGTTATATATACCTCAAGATTCTCCCTCCCTCCACTCCCTCTGGTTGGGTCGGAGAACTGACTATTTCTAAGCCAATCATGTCAAGTCTTAATGTGCAAGCCAAGTTTCATCGTCCTAGCACATTGGGAAATACCTTAACTCGCGATAGCCCGGATTCCGGACTCTAACTCCCCCCACATTGCCCAAATCCGATCCGATTCTATCACTGACGTATCTAGTTCTTGTGCTTTCCTTCCCACCAAGATTCATCCCAATCGCTCCACTCTAAGCGTGTCACCGGTTTCCCGATCCGACCCCCCCCCCCCACATTAATCGGATCCGGTCCGGACTTTAAATGGGTCATCCGAGACACGAGGTCTTTCCAAATATCAAGTTTCGTTAAGATCCCGCCCGTTCCAGTGTTATACATTCCTCAAGATTCCGGATTACCCCTCCCTCCACTCCCCCCACGGTGGTCAGATCGGGAAGTTGACTATTTCCAGGTTAATCTGGTCGGATCCCTGACTTGCCTGCCAAGTTTCATTGTCCTAGCCCACCTGGAAGTAACTTGACTCTGTATCAGCAGAATTTCGGAACCCCCCTCCAACTCCCCCCCACAGTGCACGAATCCGGTTCGGTTCTGTCAATGATATACCTAGTGCTTGTGCTTGTTCCTCCCACCAAGTTTCATCCCGATCACTCCACTCTAAGTGTGTCACAGGATGGTCAGATCGGGAAGTTGACTATTTCCAGGTTAATCTGGTCGGATCCCTGACTTGCCTGCCAAGTTTCATTGTCCTAGGCCACCTGGAAGTAATGTGACTCTGTATCACCAGAATTCCGGAACCCCCCTCCAACTCCCCCCACAGTGCACGAATCAGGTTCGGTTCTGTCAATGATATACCTAGTGCTTGTGCTTGTTCCTCTCACCAAGTTTCATCCCGATCGCCACTCTAAGTGTGTCACAGGATTTCCGGTTCCCCCCTCCGATCCCCCCCACACTAATCGGATTTGGTCCGGGCTTGAAATGGGACATCTGAGATATGACGTCTTTCCAAATATCAAATATCTATTTCCAAGTTAGTTTGGTCGGTACCCTAATATACCTGCCAAGTTTCATCGTCCTAGCACATCCGGAATTAGGCTACCCTAGCTCGCAAACACGGGACTGACCGACCGACAGACAGACAGACTGACGGAAAGTGATCGGTATATGGCGAGAACAGTCGGTAAGATTACCAGCCAGTCGGTAAACCTCCTTCCCCCCCCCCCCCCCGCTCAAACATTTTGGCTAGTAACGCCTCTGACCCGTACGACCTTGCTCCTTTCAACTTTCTGAGGCTTTCGAAAGTTGGGTACGGTATTTGATAGCTTCTGTAAAAACTGTGACACCTTGGGCTATCAAGGCTTGACTCAAGAAGTAAACCTAGATCCATAGATCTTCGAATTTACTGGTAAATATCTCCCATAACAAATTTAGCTTTTAGTGTGACTAAAAGCCCGAATCCTGGGCCTAAACCACCACCTTAATGTCGCGCCTTCGAATCCAAAGAGAATATTACTAACATTTATTGTCAGAGCATCTTTCGGAGATCCAAAATGAAAGTAAGGGCTGCTTTTAAGATATCATGGGTCCCTCCTGAAGGTCAAATTAAGGGAAGCTCACACTGGATCATCTGCGACATATTAAGCTCCATTCGTTTGGGCGTTAGGCGTGCAACCGAATTTCCGACACTCAAATGCGATCATTTATAGCGTTTTTTCTTTCTCTTCACACTCAACACATTTCACGAATTCAATTATTTCCGAGAAATTTCCTTTACCCCCTCCCCCCCCCCCCCCCCTCCCGTACCCACAAACATTTTGTCGGAAAATGGTACATGGCAGCTTCGTGCTTTTGCCATTCCGGAAAGAAATTAGTAGTCACTCAGGATAAAGTACAAGAAAGAAGATCTGTTCGAAATTACAGTCACAAAAAACTAGCTTTCGTCATTTCGCCTTCCTTGAACGCTCACAAAGACAATTTATGTTTAAACTCGACGCTGCAGGACAAAATGTAGAAAATAAAATAACCTCAAAGACATCAATTTCCAAAACCTTCGAGCCTCTGGCAAGAAGCCTTGAAAATCAGCCCGTTTTTCTGCCAAATACAGAGATTTCGCAATAAAAGCAGACCATGTTCAAGCTATGTTCAAACGTGAAATTCGCGATTCAGACCACAAATAAGCAGAAATCTTCGGAGTTGTCATTTTGGGCCCCTCAAAATTCAGTAATTGCCCCCCTCAAATTACGCCACTGTTAGACAGCTGAAAATACGTAAAAGCATGTTTGGTTTGCACATCGTACCGATCAGCTAAACACTGAATAAAACTCATAAATTTACGGAGATTGGTCACTCCCCAAATTTTTACTTTGTTATTGGTAAAGGACACATATATCCATTATCGTTGCCAGACTCTAGGTTAAACTTGGTAAGTATACCATGTCTCCTTTTTAGCATTACACAGAATTGCACTGAGTATTCCACTTCCAACGTGGGTTCTCTTTACGTAACGTATTAGACTTCCGATCATTGTTTCTGAGAAGCTTATTTTTATGCAAATTTTGCCAAGTTTGTCTTCCAATGGGGGGGGGGACAAGGAAAGAGGCTAAGAACAGCCGAAGCTTTGTGCAACTTTCTGTAAGCATAGCTAAGTTGTAAAGCAGTCAATTGTCCAAGAACATCTTAGCAGAAACACTGATTAGTGCCAGGTGTCCTTGAACCCTTGGTACCCAACTGTTCCCCCCTTAAAGGCTGTGCAGGCCTACCAAAATCTTTGACGAAATTCGCGAGTGTCCAGAATCAAACAGCCTTTGGTGTAGGTTTAGATGTGCTCTTCAGTTCCTGCTTTTTCTTTTAGGTTTCGTTATGGATCTTGGAGCTCGTTATGTATCCCCAGTGAACCCAGCAGTTTATCCTCATCTGTCAGCCATTTTGCTGATTATTGGCCTGTTTTTCACTGCCTGGTTCTTCGTCTACGAAGTGACTAGCAATCGCTTCACAAGATTGCTGAGAAAGGAGTTGCTGCTAGCAACAGTGTCATCAATCTTTATGGGATTTGGGACTTTATTCTTGAGCTTGACTGTTGGCATCTACGTATGAGTAGGAATATGGGTAAGCTATTTCTTAAAGCACAATGGACACTTCTAATGTTTTACTTTGTATTAAATGCTTCACAAATAAACATTTCCGACTTCCTTTAGAAGGCGCTACGAAAATCGGCCGTTTTCTTGTTATCCCTTGTCTTTACCTCTCTGGTATTTCGGCGATCCAAATCTTAGCAGCTGGGATATCGTGGCAGGAAATTCAAAAACTCCCAGCAATGCTTGATAGGAAAGGATATATTTGAGATGTCACCGAAGTCAAGACGCAGATGCAGTTCACCTGATTGTTGTAGTGTTTCATCAGAAGTTCCATGGCTTAAAGTGCCTATTAAAAGTTTTTCTTTGTGGAATAGTGTTGTGAAGCATAATTAGCTTGCTTTATAAAAATGTACCAGAATATGCAATAAGCTTATAAAAAACAACATAGCTACTAAAATCATTCAAAAACAAATAACCTATTCAAATCTGAATTATACAAGCTGATTTATGCATATAATAAAGATCTACTAAGTATTATAAGAAACATCACTTTTATCTTTGTCCTAGCTAGTAAATTGAGCATGTACTGGCCCAAAAAATTACGCTTTGAAATATCACAGAGAGGAAACTGTTGAAAAAGCTGCTGATCTAGGGGGTATTCATTGTTCCTAGGTTGTTACAGAGTGAGATTGGGGTAGTTTGATGTGCCCATTGAACTTTAACAATAACAAATAATCAGATGGAACCTCCGTCTTGGCCCCATGCAGCGACTATGTATACCCCGACAAAACTGAGCGGAGCTAAGGGGTACTTAATTGCTCTAGCTTTGAGTTGATATCCGTCTATTTGTCGTTGCTCATCGCAGAGAAAAAGTGCAGGAGGCACGCTGACCCGCTCTGGAGCGCGACCGCGATTTAACAGCGATGTAGCTATTGGCAGAGGTAACGAAACGTGGTGTGCCGTGTAGCTCCTAATCTCCGGTACTTTGCACCAGGCAGGGTGTGGGGAAATATTCGACTGCACATGGTCATACTACAGATATAGGGATACGGAGGTTCTATCTGATTATTCGTTCATTGGTTCCTTAATATGGGTACGACTTATATATGTAAAGTGGCGAAACTAGCCCATATTCATTGGGGGGAGGGGGAGCCCAGATAGGACTTGACAATTTACCGAAAAAACGTGCCACAACACATGAGATAACTGTTGAAATAATCAGTTGTGATAATCGGTTCAGATGTTTTTGTAATGTGTGAATTCACTTTCTGATTCGGATGGGAATCAGTTTTTGCTGGTGTTAGTGCAATGTAAACTTAATTAAAAACAACCAGAATAAACAAAACCCCAAATAAAGTGGAACCAACGTCCGCCTGGAATAACTACCTCTATTCTCGACGTTCCCCTTGATTCCCCGAGGTGTCGTCAGGGAACGGCGAGATGCGCCTTTATAGGTAAGTGTGAAGACGAAACTGTGGATTCTAGATAGCGCTGGGGACTTGTCACTATGGTTCTCAGTGTTCAAAAGGAGGGCTATTCAGTTGATATAGTCATTGAATTGTAAAAGAAGTTTGTATTGTCTTAATCGAAAGACATGCTTGTTCTAACAGCAGTGGAAAATGTTTAGCATCCTGGTAAACAAGACCAAAGGTGTCGATGGGATCCCAAAAATCTAGGATTTGATCCAGACAATTGGGTCTTGTCTTCGCCAGATCCTGTCTTCGCCCGGCTAATCATCCGAGTTCAGATATTCTATCTATCTATCTATCAGTATCGGCTTTTTATTTTATTTTCGTTGTGCAACATTGTCAGTGCTAAAGTATGCCACCAGGCATGTGCACTGGTCCGTGATTTTTATCTATGTTTGTTGTAATTAAATACTACTACTACTACTACTACTACCACTTTAAGCCATATCTGTTTTGACGATACTGACCGAAATTTCCTGCTTTACTTTTGCCCAGCGAACTACTAGTCCAGCAACAAAAGAAAATTCAGAGACGAATCCAACATATCTCCGTCCAAGAACATCTAATCAACTTCAAATAAAACTTTGACTTAAAAAAAAAATGCGGGTACAACCGGATTCTCGACTAATTATTTGTCCGGGTAAAACATGATAGTCATATACGGACACAGCGTCTCTTCTTACCCCTAAATCGATCATCTAATCAACTTCAGATAAAACTTTTGCTTTTAACATATTTTCCGGTTTGGGCCAGATTCCAGGTGAACTAGCTGTCGGGCGAGAAAATGGTTTTCGCCATCGTGTTCAACATGTCTTCTTACCACTAAATCAAACATTTAATCAACTTCAAATCAAACTTTTACTTCTAACAAACTTTCCGGCTTTTGCCGGATTCCGGACGAACTACTTGTCCGGAAAGAAAATGATTTTCACCATCATGATCAGCATGTCTTACTCTTTAATCAAACATTTAATCAACTTAAGTTGAAAGTTTTACTTTTAACAAACTTTCCGGTTTTTGCCGGATTCCGGACGAACTACTTGTCAGGCGAGAAAATGATTTTCACCGTCGTGCTCAGCATGTCTTCTTACCCCATAATCGACTATCACATTAGCTGTTTAAAAATATTTTGTTTGTCCCTTAATTTGAACCCCCACCCCCAAATATAGGGCTACAGGGCCCATTTACGAACTCGACCTTACTTTTGACCCAAAGAATCGTCACACCAAGTTTCATCAGAATATCACATTCCCTTCGAGGGTTATCGTGCTCACAGACGGACGGAAAACTTTTGCGATGTCATAGGTGTCCCTCCACTTACGTTTTGGGATCCCAAAAAGTGGATATCCTCAGAACAGTGAATGTGTAGGCTACTCTTTACGACTCCGGAAAGACGAGGCAGCAATACTGTTGATTGTGACGGAAAATTAATGTAGCCCCTTCAGTTTCCTATACAATTATCATAGTGAATAGAAATCTGATGTTTGTTTAATTTTTTTCTTTTTTCTAGGCGCTGATCTACACCAAAGTCGGTAAGGGCGAGGTTTCACATTTGTGTGGCCATGGTCTGGGAAACGTGTGAGTTTGTTAAAGTTTTTAATTTTGTATGTCTCAAAAATAAACAGGAATATACTCTTTCCGAATACCATTAATAACTGATAAAGAGAAGGACTATGGTTTTCAGCCAACGCAACGTGAAAAGATTGCCATCTTGCTCCGCATGTACTGAACGAGTGCTTATCTGATGATTAGCATTTATTGTGAATAACTATTATTGGATACGTGCAGTGAAGGTTGCATGGCCGTTAAGTTGAACAAAGACCCGGTCTCTAGATGAGTTTTACCACGCCATATTTTTTGTGTTCCACACATTTATGAGGGCTGCAATAAAGAACAAATAGGCCGATGACAGAAACTGAGCTGAACTAGAAGCAATTGTATTCGAACATTTGTATAAAACGGACACGTCAGCTACGATGCTTTGGCAGCTTCCAAAGCAGATCTCATACTCATTGGGAAGGAGGACCAATCTCCCCACCAGTCGGGGGTTGCTCTTGATGACTAACTCTCCTTACCAATGCAAAATCGCCGTGTACCTAGCGGAGGCGGCACCACAGCTGCCCTCAGCGATCACCGTGATTGGTTGACACAGGATTTGAGTTATTGAGTTTGAGTCGTTAGGACGACAACTTCTCGTTCTTCCTGAGGATTACTGACTTTTCTGACGTTTTTCAATTGCCGTGTAGAGTCATCTTCCGTCGCGTATCGAGGCTCGGACCTAAGTTGATGGTAAGGTCGTAGAAAAAGATCAAGGCAAAAGACTCATCTCGGGCGAAGACCAGAAGTTTGCTGCGTCCGTAGATCGAGATAATTATTTTTATGGCACTTGCAGCTTCGCTCAAGTGCCATACACCGATCACTTTTCGGTCTGTCGGTCCACTGTTCTCGAGTTAGGGCACTTCCAGAAGCGCTTGGACCATGAAACTTGTCAGGCGTATCAAGGAACCGACCGAACTAAGTTGAAAATAGTCACTTGCCCGATCCGACCATCGTGGGGGGAGGGGGAGACGTCGGAATCCGGAATTTAGGGTTCCCCCTTCCGACCCCCCCCCCCCCCCATTCGTTGGATCCGGTCCGGACATGAGACGGGACATCTGAGACATGTGGTATTTCTGAATATCAAGTTTCATTATGATCCGATCACCCGTTCGGAAGTTATACATACCTCAAGATTCCGGATTCCCCCTCCCTCCACTCCCCCCAGGATGGTCGGGTCGGGATTCCAGGTTAATCTGGTCGGGTCCCTGATTTGCCTGCCAAGTTTCATTGTCCTAGACCACGCTGGACGTAACTTAACTCCGGATCACCGGAATTCTGAAACCCCGCTCCACCTCCCCCACAGTACACGAATCCGGTCCAGTTCTGTCAATGATGTACATAGTTCTTCCCACGAAGTTTTATCCCGATCGCTTCATTCTAAGCATGACACAAGATTTCCGGTTCCCCTGCCTCAGACCCCCCCCCCCCCCCCCCACACACACTCATTGGATCCGCTCTGGACTTGAAATGGGAAATCTGACACATCTTTCCAGATATCAGGTTGCATTAAGATCCGATCACCTGTTCCAATGTTATACATTCCTCAAGATTCTGAATTCCCGCTCCCTCTACTCCTCCCACGGTGGTCAGATCGCGAAGTTGACTATTTCCAGGATATCTCGGAATCAGAATCATTTTATATTTCCCAATATTCGTTAAAATATCCTAGTATTCAAAACGTTAAATAGAAATACTATAAGCACTATTGGTTTCTTTCCACTGTTGTGTCATGGTCAGATCCCTGACTTGCCTTCCAAGTTTCATTGTCCTAGCCCACCGGGAAGTAACTCAACTCCGTATCATCGAAATTCCGGAATCCGACTCCCTATTTCTGATATCAGATACCACGGTACGAGCGTGGTAAACTGATCGTGGTATCTAAAAAATCATCTCACTTTCATCATTTTTTGTCAAATTGGTGGGAAAGAAGTTTGGCACCTAGTGATGTGACTGAATATCAGTTTTTTATGGCACTTGCCTTCCGGCCAAGTGCCATATACCGATCACTTTTCCGTCGGTCTGTCGGTCGGTCGATGAGTCCGGTGTTTGCGAGTTAGGGTACTTCCAGATATGCTAGGACGATGAAACTTGGCAGGCATATTAGGGACCCGACCGAACTAAGTTGAAAATAGTCACTTGCCCGATCCGACCATCGTGGGGGAAGGGAGGGGAGCCGGAATCCGGAATTTCGTGGCATGCATAACTTTCGAACGGGTTATTGGATCTTAATGAAAGTTTATATTTGGAGAGACGTCATGTCTCAGATGTTCCATTCCGGACCGAATCCGATGAATGTGGGGGGGGGGGGGGACCGGAAATCATATGACAAGCTTAAAGTGGAGGGATCGGGATGAAACTTGGTGAGAGGAACAAGCACATGCCCTAGGTACATCATTGGCAGACGCGGACGGGATTCGTGCACTGTGGTGGGAGTTGGAGGGGGGGCCGGAATTCCGGTGATACGGAGTTAAGTTACTTTTAGTTGGGCTGGGACAGTGAAACTTGGCAAGCGTACCAGGGACCCGACCAAAATAACTTGGCAATAGTCACTTCCCCGATCCGAACACCGTGGGGGGAGTGGAGAGAAGGGGAATCCGGAATCTAGAGGTACGTATAACTTTGGAACCTGTGATCAGATCTTAATGAAACTTGATATTTGGAAAGACCTCGTGTCTCGGATGTCCCATGTGAAGTCTGAACCGGATCCGATTATTGTGGGGGGGGGGGAGCCGTAAATCTTGTGACACGCTAAGAGTGGAGCGATTGGGATGAAACTTGGTGGGAGGAACAAGCACAAGCCCTAGATTCATCAGTGACAGAACTGGATCGGGTTCGAGCACTGTGGGGGGAGGAAGGGGGACCGGAATTCCGGTGATCACCAGTTAAAGTACTTCCAGATGTGCTAGGACCATGAAACTTGAACATTAGAGACTTGACATGATTAGAATATTTTTGCCTCATGGGTTTTGCTTACAACTCAATTTCTTAGAGTACAAATGATACTTAAAATATACATTTCATTCTCCCGATGAGCTCATCATCATTTTTGCTTCAAGAGTTATGATTACAGATGAATTTCTAGCGCCCCTAAAGTGCGCATCATCACAGCCAAATGTATTACCAAACGATATGTTCTCATGATTTCCAAGGACCCATTATCTCAATGGTTTTGCTTAAAAATAATCACAGTAAACCCACGAACTGAAGAATTCCTACTTTCATCCTCTGACCCAGCCTTGCAAGTGCCATATGAGCTTGCAGCTCTTGTTCTTTTGGGATGACCTCAAAAAGCGCAATTTTGGCAATTGTGGGCTTATTACATTAGTCGCGTTTTTGCAGATACCATGGTATGTGTTACCACGGTAACTAGATCTGCAATTAGTCGTTTTTGCAGTTACCGTGGTATCTAATATACGGTTGCTCAGCAAAAACGACAATTGCCGATATTGCGGTTTTCGAAGTTATCTCAAAACGAAAAATGATATTAGTAACATCACTAAGTGCCAAACTTCTTTCCCACCAGTTTGACAAAAATTGACGAAAGTGAGATGACTTTTTCTGATACCATGATAACTGCAAAAACGCCTTTTGACCGTGGTATCAGATACCACGATAACTGCAAAAACGACTTTAGACTGTAGTATCAGATGCCATGGTATCTGCAAAAACGCAACTATTGAAGGGGGACATTCTGATTCAAAGATTTCCCAACGATTTCCGTACCACCGGGTTTTTCTTTGGGGCCGAATCATGAGTCCTTCTAGTGAGAAAATTTGGACGTTCCGTGTATATTGTACCTGATTCGCCGTTTGTTAATTTCCGACCTATTGTTGACGCTTGAAGCCCTCTCCTCTAATTTGTGTTCTCCGATTGGAAAACTACCTGTCCACGATCCCATCAACGTGATTCTGAATTAGTAAACCTTTATGGAAAATATTTGTTGAGTTTTGCGATTATTTTATACTTCTTTATCTTTTTTTACTGCACTTACGCCCTTGGGCAGTGCGTCATAAATTCATTCATTCATTCATTCTTGATAACTATAAACTAACTCCACGTGCCAATGAAGAATAGAGAGATCGCACCGTACCCGATGAAAACGGATATTGCCACATTATCATCATGGTATCATAACATACACATTTAACATTGGGAGGTATAGGACTTTCAACTTTGAAATTAAACTATCGGCGTTTTATCGTCAGTCTGAGCAAGGGACTTGCTGGAAATGTTAATTGGACCATTCCTTAACCGTGTAATTCTATTTTTGCAAAAGAGTTTCCATGGAAGTAAGAGCTTGAAGACTTCAAAGTTTGAAAAGGAAAATGGAATCTCGAATCGTATTGGTCCGCGATGACGCAGATTTGAAAAAATGTCTCATAATTGACCAGTAGGACGAGACTCCATCTTTGTCTACAAACTTTGACGCCTTCAAACTCTTACCTCCATGGAAACTCTTTTGCAAAAATAGAATTATACGGTTAAGGAATAGCCCGATTAACATTCCCAGCAAGTCACTGGCTCAGAATGATGATAAAACGCCGATAATTTAATTTCGAAGTTGAAAGTCCTATACTTCCTAATGTTAAATTTTTTCGTTACGATTCCATCCGTGTTCGTTGGCTATGGTGCAATCTCTCCATAGCCTTGTACCTAGCGGAAGAGCCGGAAGCATCACCATATCTGTCACCAACGAACGCCGTTTATTGGTTGACAAAGGAGTTGAGTCATCGTTCGGACGACTTCTTCTCGTTTTTACCGAGGTTCATTGGCGTGTTTTGGGCTTAGTCATATAGAGCGTGTTCCACCCTACTTACCGTAGTTACTACGCATGACGTCACGATTCTGGCTTTTTGCCGTCAAGGCTGGAACGATTTTTCCATTTTCCAGCAGAATCTCACGCCAGGGGCGAATCCGACCAATCACGTTACAGAGATGCGTGGTTACTACGCTCCCGAGCATGGTAAGCAAATAGTAACTATTAGTTACTATTCCGACAAGGTTGGAACGGTCAGCGTAGTAACTTTTCGTGAGGATGGAACGGAAATAGTAACTATTGTTAGAAGGGTGGAACACGCTCGTAGAGTACACAAGGCGTATTCTCGCCGTTCCCCGAGGACTCCTCGGGGAATCGAAAGGAACGGCGAGAATAGAGGGAGTCGCTCCACGCGGACTCCGAGTACAGGAACAGCGAGAACACGGGGAATGCTTCCAAAATGGATTTTGTTCGAAAAAGTAATATGCTGTTGACGAAATTAGCCGGGATCCACTTTATTTTTGGTTTTGTTTATTCTGATTGTTTTTACTTAATTTTACATTGCACCAACACCAGCAAAAACTGATTCCCCTCCGAATCTGAAAGGGAGTCCTTTTCGATGATGGTTATGATAATCGGAGCACTCCCCGTCGGTGGGGACTCGCGAGAATACGGGGAGTGAGTCCCCGGGACAAACCAAACGCGGGGACTCCTCAAGTGGAGTCCTCGGGGAACGGCGAGAATACGCCTATAGAGTATTGATTCGGCGATTCGCTGATACTACATCCGCAAAGGACCTACGCGTCTCAAGCAGCGGCGTTACTAGCGAAAATGTTTGAGGGGGCGCAAGGCGCGGCAGGCTGATAATTTTTACCGCCTGTTTTGCAGAAAAAACGACTGTGTTACACTGGTTTTACAAGAAAAAATCTACTAATTCTACTAAAAACGGACTGTTTCAAGAAAACCCACTGTTTTTAAGAAAAACGAACTTGCAGTGTGCACGAGCCATCTATCCGAAAAGCAACAAACGTTACTGCCGGTTTGTTCTGAAATTTTGAAGAACCAGAATAAAACATATTTGTTCTGTGGGGATTGAAATTGAAAAATTTGTCTTCACATCTGAGCATATCACTCTGCCTTGGTCAGAAGTAGGCGATAGGAAGTTTGCTTATTGGCCAAATATTTATTCATGGACTAGAACTAGTGGAACATGACGAAAAGGGAAAGGTTTACTGCAAAACCAGCCTTTGCTGGAACACCTGCACAAAACTGGATGAGAAAATATGCCCTTATTACCCTTGTAGGTGGACTAGCTCTTGGTTGTGTAATCAGGTGAGTTGGTGCAGGCTGGTGTTCAGTAGAAGTACAGTAGAGGTAGAATAATGCTTATTTGAGCACTTCTGTAAAGTCATTTTTCTGTGACACATTTGTGGGCAGTTTGTGGGTGAGTGTCTCGTTGAAACACGATTGTGGGCCAGAGTTGAGCCACAAGTTGAAACTCACGTAAACACCATTTTGTCTATTTTTGGGCTGTAATTTCAAGTATCTAAAAACAAAAATAAAACATGTAAAATCTCAATACATAGAACTCCAGGGTTGTTTCGTTACCATTCTGTCAGTCTAGTACACTAGCGCATTTTCAGGCCCAGTGCTCAAACGTCTAGCAACATGCCTGGGTGCTAGAAGTGCCAAAAGGTTTGGGGGGGGGGGGCAACGTATATACTAGCTTGTCATTTTTAATGACTGTTTTTGCAAAAACAAATTTTGCAAACAATGTTCAAGAAAAGAAACACTTTTGATTGATTTTCAGAAAACCGACTGTTCTAATGAAAAAAATCAACCATTTTTATGTAACATTGTCAGGCTATGTGCTGACTGGGTTGTTTTCTATGGACTAGCCGACAACATTGGGGGGTGCCCCCTCCCCCTGCTCCCGCCAATCATGTGAACCTGCTTAAAGAACAGTCAATGAAAAAAGAAAAACCTTGGTACTGGCATATTAGGTGATAGCTGACTGTTCCAGGTTTTCCCCCTGCGTACTTGGGGAATGAATTGTCCAGAGCTAATGTTCCCTGATAGTCGTATGGGCTCACATGGGCTAGTGTTCCCTGACATGCAAATATTGATCTTGTTGAGTTGCGGTTGGGGAATTAAGGGGCCAATGCTCCTCAGTAAGCAATAATGGTTTTTGAAGTCAGGATAATCAAGTGGTGGTTTTGAGATAATAAACAAATAAAAGGACAGAAAATAAAAAAAATAAAAATGAGAAAAAATGGATGTGGCAGAAAATAAGAAGTTACAAAAGAAATACAAACAAAACTGAGAAAAACGGAAGGAAATTCGACTGAAAGTAGGCCTATGGATCTCTATAAAGGCTACAGCATAACACTTGCTTATCGGGGAACATTTACTCCTGACGCTTTGATTCCTCAATATCAGCTCAGCAAATCACTTCTGGATTATCTGAGGATGTTAGCTCTTGATACTTTCATTCCCCAATCTTAATATTTGCTTATTGGGGAACATCAGACCCTGGTAGGCTACTTCAGTTCCCCCATCTTAATATACTAATACTTTTACATCGGGTGTCACAACTTAACATAACCAGTATTTTCTCTGGATACATTAGCTCCGGGCACACCTGATTTTAGTTTTTTCTTTGGGGACTGTTCACGGTTAGGCTACATTCACATAAGCACAACTCTACTTATGTCAGAGGTAAAATAATGGTATGCTTTTTTGAACATATCCCACAATTTTTCAAGACCTTGGTTAGTTTGGTTTGCTTAAGTTGAGATAAGTGATAAAACTGCCAAATATAATGCAAATATTACGAACTTGAACATAACAAGCTAGTAGCCTACTTTTTCAGCTTGCTTTTTGCATTTTTTTAACATAATATCAGATTTTTGGTTTGTGGGCTTGTGTATCTGCTGCCTCTTACCATCCAGAGTTTTCTCTTTCCAGTTGCTATGTGAGGTGAACCATCAAAGAAAGTTTTATTCATTGCATAGTTCCTTAACTTTGCACGATGGAGTCTATTGCTAATTAAAGCATTAAACTGCAAAATGTACTCACAAGCTGCTCAGAAGTTCTAAGGCTAAGATTCTCATAAGAAACTGCTTTGACTGATCAGTGGCCTATTTTACTTTTATTGCTGCACTGATATGAAATGGCACTGGTGAAAGTTAAGTAACTGTTCAAAGAAACATATATTTGCTGTGCATTTTTTTTATTTGTATTAGGCTACTCTACAGCAGAGTCTACAGCAAAGCCCTGATTTTTGGATAGGCTACCCTAGGCTAAATGCCAGGTAAATCTACTGTTTCGCATAGCCTATCTAATGCTGGATACAATGTGCCAATTGCTGGATAGCCTACTCTAATCCAAGAAAATATGGATGATTTGAATGAAGCTCAGAAATCAACCAGTTATAATTTATGTATACTGTGGTAGGTCAGGGTTACGATACCAACAGGTGTACAGCATTTGATATAGGGTGTGCCAAATGCTGGATGTACACAGGTCACAGTGTTTGGTATAGGATGTCGAGAAATCAGGAGTTTGAGGTTCACTGGTACTTCACCTATTGCTTACTAACAAGAACACTTCCCGTATGGAAATAATCCAAGTCGTAAACGATCGTTTTTTTTTTCAATTGTATTATGGGACATTTTTCCAATCGTAAACAATTGGAAACGATCTTAAACAATTGTTTTTTTTACGATTGGAAACAGTTGTTAACGATCATATTTTTACGATCAAAACTAGTTGTTTCCAATCGTATTTTTACGATCGGAAACCCGAGTGAAAAAAAAAGACAGAGAATTATAGATAAACCATACCAAAAAGCCCATGCTCGTATTGTTTCTGAGGTTCCCCAGATTTCCTGAGTGATGGTCTATACGTCGTTAGAGAAGCCTGAATGTGTTTCATCTTCCACCGGGGAAACTATAGGCGTATTCTCGCCGTTCCCCGAGGACTCCACTTGAGGAGTCCCCGCGTTTTTGTTTGTCCCGGGGACTCACTCCCCGTATTCTCGCGAGTCCCCACCGACGAGAAGTGCTCCGATTATCATCACCATCATCGAAAAGGACTCCCTTTCAGATTCGGAGGGGAATCAATTTTTGCTGGTGTTGGTGCAATGTAAAATTAATTAAAAACAATCAAAAGAAACAAAACCAAAAATAAAGTGGATCCCGACTAATTTCGTCAACAGCATATTACTTTTTCGAACAAAATCCATTTTGGAAGCATTCCCCGTGTTCTCGCTGTTTCTGTACTCGGAGTCCGCGTGGAGTGACTCCCTCTATTTCCCCGTTCCTTTCGATTCCACGAGGAGTCCTCGGGGAACGGCGAGAATACGCCTTATAGCGGATCTTAGCTATTGGGCATATGTTCCGCGGAATCGTTACGTATATGCCGGTCACTGGATTACAAGAACGTCAGAAGACAACTGGTACATGTGCATATGTTTCAAGGTATGAGAGGAATCGTTTCGTATATGCCAGGCATTGAATTACAAGAACGTCAAAAGACAACTGGTAGATGTCCATATTTTCCTAGGTATGAGCGGAATCGTTTCGTATTTGCCGGTCACAGGATTACAAGAACGTCAAAAGACAACTAACATATGTTTAAATGATTTCCCATAAGCACCGAATATGCCCAATACTTTTGACATCGAAACTACAGAGAATCAAAGTAACGTAATACAAAAGACTAGACAAGAACTCAAAGTAAGTTAACAAAACAATCCACATTGCGAAACTGAAATTACGCTTCCTTTTCTTGGGGATATCATATTCACAATAATTTAAGATCTTCTCCAACTTACGGTCCTTGTTATAAAACTGTAATCGAATAAGAAATAACTTAAAATGTACATATTCCACGGTGATATTTCAGCCCTCTCTAACAAGGATCCTCTTCGGTTTGAAAAGCTTTAAACGCTTGTTAAGAAGGATCAAAATATCGCTGTGAACATAATTCTAACTGACCAATTTTATTCAATCCGTTTTGAGTCATTTATTACATCTGATTCCAGTTGTCAGGTTAGAGTCAATGAGTAGTTAAACGTAATTACTAAGAAAGGAGACTTGGAACGGAATCCGAAGGAATCAGCTAGCGGTTGATTCCTATTGCTGGTGCGTCTTTGTTTGCCTTTTCACTTACCGTTTTAAAGGCTTTTTACTTTTTTTTTTATGTTTTCCTAAACGGTCCTTGGAACTGTTTGACCATATCCCGCTTATGTCCAAATGGCAAATGCCTAATTTCGCCTTTAATATTCGCGCCTTGCAAAAAAGAACTCGCTGTAGTTGACAACCATCTGTCAAAAATTTAATTTTTATCCAAGAAAAAAGAGATAAGTACTTAGTAGAAAAGACGACTTGGCAAAAGGTGAAAATCTCCAAAAAAGCTTAAAGCTATAGCCGAAAAGGGAAAAGCAAAAGCAGAACAAAATGCTACTGCTATTTCAGAAGTGACGCCGCCTATCAGAAGATTCTGCTAAAGCCAGCTTGTCAGGCTCGGAAGTCGTAGTACCACCTTGTTTTTGGTCTCGATAAAAAAAAATATTGGTAAGACTATAGGGAGTTTAAGACTCATGCATTTTCTCCCGACGGCCGGAACTAGAGGAAATCTTCAAACAGGAGTAGGCTAACTTAAAAAGAAACGGCCATCTGTTTTTAAATTCCTCGGAAAAAGTCAGACATGAGGCGGACTATCTAAACATGTATAATTCTAGGACCAATTGTACCAAATTATTTCTTTTAAACAAATTTCCTCGTAAATTCTCTCAGACAGAGAGTCAAATAACCGGTCTTATTTTGATCCATAAACTGTATCATTCATACAATCAGCCTTTATAACAAGTGACGATAGCCGCGTGGTCTAACGTCTAAGGTACTTGACAGAGAGGTCGCAAGATCGATCCCACTTTGGTCCGTCACCGTTTTGGTTCACAACAAGTGACTTGGGTCCGAGGTTTTGATCCCCCTCAGAGCCCTAAACCTTTTTGCTCCCATGCCAGACCATAAAAAGCCGCTTCATTAATGATTAACAGGTAGCTATTGAGAATGATACAAAACTATTAGACTACAGCAACTTTAGACGCAAACAGAAGCTTTACAAAACAATGACCAATCACGTAAACATGGTTAGAATCGTGACAGTAGGGTCATAGGAACTATAAACTGTCTCTATCTTTATTTTCACTACAGTTGTTTACGATCGAAACCGATTGTCTACAATCGCGAACGATTGGAAACAACTGTTCACAGTCCATAGCCTGGCAATGTTACATAAAAATGGTTTTTTTTTTTCATTAGAACAGTCGGTTTTCTGAAAATCAATCAAAAGTTTTTTTTTTCTTGAACACTGTTTGCAAAATTTGTTTTTGCAAAAATAGTCATTAAAATGACCAGCTAGTCATTAAATACCTTGCCCCCCCCCGAAACCTTTTGGGTAGTAATGCCTCTGTTTGTAAGCAAGCAGAAAAACAATAGTAGGTCATTGTCTATACTTGCGTTTTTGCAGGTACCATTGTATCCTACTGGAGCCTATACTATTTATGTTGGTTTCTGTTTCCGTACGCACCCTACAGAATTAGTTTTCTAGCTTAGATGTGCCGTAGATGCACCACAACATGTTGTAGTTAAACCTGTTGAAAGATGTGTGTTTAAATCATATTCACTAATAAATCTTTCCTAGTCCAGATATTAAGGCACTGTTGTGCCGGAAACGGAGTCATGGCATCCTACATTGTTACAGTACAAGAGAGTCAACGTCGATGTCTGAAAGCCAAAAAGACAAAGATCTTCTCTGTTTTTCTTATACTGAATTCATGTTTGTTTCTAACAATTCTGCAATTTGCTTTCATATTTTTCAAAGTACCTACTGTTAAACAATGTTTACGTGACGGAAAACAAATTCGGGTGACCAGCCGTAACGGTAACAAAGTCCCCAGATAATTTTTGGGTCATCGCAAAAATTTACATAATGACAACGCAGCTTGCACGCTATTATCTCAGTAGAAATCCTACAATGAAGAAGCAGAAGCTGTCTTTCTTTTGAGATACTATTTACCCTAAATATTCTTTGAGCCCAAGCTGACTTTGAAACATTTTCAAACAATGTTTACACGGATACGTCAGCTCTAAAAAAAAAAAAAAAAAAAAACTATTTACCCTTTTGGGAAAAACAACCAAAGCTGGGTGGGGGGGGGGGGGGTATTTTACGATTGAAAACAACTGTTTCCAATTGTATTTTTACGATCGAAAACAGTTGTCTTGTCGGGTGTGAATGCGTTCGGCCTTCGCCCTAAACGCCGTCAAATATAAACTGTCATTCAATCGTCCAACATTAGAGTCTCCTACTAAAAATTAAACACTGAATTGTCACATCACTACACTGAATTGTCCCATCACTTAAGTCAAAGTCTTGTGGTAAGGCCCGAAGAGCAAACAAATTTGCAGAATGCCTCAATCACTTGTAAATCCTTGTCTTTCCTAATGTCGCATATCCAAGTACCAAAGCTGTAGATGGGGCTAGCTTGTGTGAATCCAGCTTACGAATCAGCTTGCTCCTTTGGGAACTATATCTTGGGCATTCAGACAGTATATGATCTACTGTTTCTGATATGCCTCTCCAATGAGCGTGGGAGAGGATGAAGATCCGTACTTCGAACGTCTCAACATAGTCATAGGGTGGTCGCATCTCATTCTAAAAATCGTGTTAGCTACTTTTCTGTTTCTAGGTATTAGGTGCGGTGGGGTCCATTGGCTCGAATGCCTTGACGTATCTGTTTGTTGATGATTCACAGAGCTGCCTAGCTACACAATCTCGTGATTTTTTTTTTTCAATCATCTTTAACGTCTCTTGAGGTGAGAGCTTGACTCTCCGCGATATTGGATGATGAATAGCTGCTTTTGCTGCTTGGTCTGCTTTGTCATTTCCAAGAATATTTATGTGGGATGGGATCCATGACAGCCTGATTTGTACCTGAGGATTTGGTACCGAATCCAATATTTCCGTCTTCAGGAGATGTACCTCCTCCTCTATCTCGCCAGAACTCTGCGCGATAACTTCAAGGACTGATTTTGAGTCGACAAATATCACATACTGGTTCGGTCCGCTGTTTTTTATTTGTTCAACCGCTTTTCGGATTGCGAGTGTTTCCGCGTGAAAAATGGAAACCCAATCAGAAACTCGAATACCAACGGAGTGGTTACACCAAGCAGAAAAGACAACAATAGCCGCCTTTCCATCACCACATACTGATCCGTCAGTGAATAGCATACGCCAACCTCTGTAAGAACTTATCTTCTGCAGTGCTAATTGCCTTAATAATGCAGGGTTGCATTCCCTCTTATTTGAGGACAAGGCTTGCAATTCGACATCAACCCAGGATGCGGGAAACGACTGGGTGCATTTCACCGGGGTCGACGGAGACAGAACTGCATCAAGGGATAGTTCTACTTTAGCCAAAGACTGTGACAGACACCCCAGTATGCCTTTTTGTTCGTGGGCTTCTTCTAGACCTGCAAACAACTCGAAATGGTGGGGATGCGATGGTATATTCCTCGTTTTCATCAATTATTTAGATGTCATTTTCAAAAATCTCTGTTCCAAATTTTCAATACCTGTTTCTTTGAAAAGTGCCGCGATAGGAGTGCTCCCAAGTGCACCCGTAATGATTCTTAGACCAGCGTGGATAACACTATCAATTTTCGCCAATGTTCCTTTTGCCGCGGAATTAAAAAGTGGTAGAGTGTATTCAACTCTAGACATAACTATAGATTTGAATATATTAGTGAGGGACTCTGAGGATGCGCCCAACTTCTGACCCGCGACCGCTCTTATGAAATTCAGCCTTTTTTGGAGGCCTGACACCAGATGGTTAATGTGATCTCTAGAATTGAGCTTATAATCAAGAACTGCTCCCAAGAACTTGACAGATTCGCAAAACTCGGATCTTTTCCCCGTACATGAAGATGGGAATTATAGGTATTATGGACGCGTCTTGTCTCCTCCTCGAAAACACCAAACCTTTAGATTTGGCGGGTGAAAACCTTATTCCTTTGCTATTTGCCCAAACAGCCATACAATCTACTGCTCTTTGGACTTTCGTAGTTGCTTCATGAAAGTTATTTGCCTCAGCCCAAATAAGAATGTCGCACACACATCGCATTTAACGTTTGGGACATCTCTTAGTACCAGGTCATTCATCACCATATTAAAAATAGTAGGGCTAAGAACGCTACCTTGCGGAACACCAACTGAAACTACCTTAGACTGCGAACAAGTATTCCCAGTTCTAACCTTGAAAGATCTTTCCAGTAAGACTGCGTGACACCAAAGCCAGAAATGCTTTCCCAGTCCAAACTCACAAACCTTTTTTAGGACTTCTGTCGGGTCAACACTATCATAAGCCCTTCCCACATAAAAAAAAATACTGCTCCTAAGATCCTCTTACGGGAAAATGCTCTCTGAGCTGCGGACTCCAGTCTTAACAAGTTTTCAAGGGTTGATCTTTTCCTCCTGTAACCAGAATGTGCTGGAATTAATTTTCTTTCAATTTCCTCTGCAAACCGTATTTTGATGAGTTTTTCCATAAGTTTTCCGAGGCACGACAATAAAGAGATAGGTCTGTAAGACTCTCTTTGATTCCTATTTCCTTTCCCTTTGAAAATTGGACATATGATGACACTTTTCCATGCCTCAGGGACAGAACCTGAAGACGAACAAAGATTAAACAGATCCAACAATAAAACTTTTCCGTTTTCAGGGAGATTCTGTAGCATTTTATTATGGATAAGGTCTTCACCTGGGGCCGAGTCTGAGGTTGCCCGGATGGCTTCAGACAGTTCTTCTGTTGTAAAGTCTTTATCCAAATGGTCGACGGTAACAGCTATATCGGGTGTGCAACTGGCACTTTGTTTGCTTTGGTGTAGGCTGAACTTCTTTTGGAAAAATTTCGCAAACTCTTCAGATATCGACTCAGGGTCAGATAACATTTGCCCATCTGTGGCGGAAATTTCTGATGGTCCTTCCTGTTTCTGTTGGTACCCAGAAAAACTTCTGAACCTATGCCAAGGTTCCTTGGTAGGAAGTCTGTGCGCCGAATTTGGAATCACATAGGTTTGCCCAAGCTGTTGTCCTTTGTTCCAGAATCTCTCTCTTGAACTTGGCCTCAGCTTTTCTATATTCTATTTTTTTTTACAGTATTCGAACGATCTGCTATCCACCTTCTTTTTGCCACTCTTTTTTCTCTCTTGAGTTCGTCCAAATGGCTGTTCCAGTATGGGATGAGTTTCGTTTTCTTAGGCTGTTGTTTTCCTTTTGATAATTTAATAAACTTCAGAGAATTTTCAACAAGCGATGAAGTGAAACTAGTATTCAATGCTGAGATATCTGAAGTGGGAGTTGGGAGGTTTTTTGACAGTTCTACTGTCCAAGCTTGCCAAAGATCATCTTTGAAGCGCCACCGAGGCAGGATGCCTATATGTCTTGTTGAAGCCTCAAAATCTAAAGAAACAATAATAGGGAAGTGCTGGCTTCCTAAACAATCGAGAAATTTCTGGACCTGCGAAGAAAGAGACAGATTACTACTGACTAGGCATAAATCAATCGTTGAATATTTTCCTGTCTGTGTGTAGAAATAAGTTCCTAAATTCTTTGGAGTCAAAAGAACAATTGGAGAAACGGATGCTGACAGACATTCAACCAGTTTGACACCTTCAGGATTTTGTTTATGGGAGCCATCCCAAATTGGGTGATGGATATTGAAATCCCCCACAATCACTTTGATTCCAGGAATAGCCAGAATTTTACTCCAAACCTCTGGCTCAAAAGCCTCTTATTATTAATAAAAAGAAGATTCTTTCCCGAGCTCATTCCCAATGTCGCCACTAGGATCTCTAACTTTGAATCATGAACGAAAGGTGATTCTGATGCTACAATCTGTTTGTTTATCAGGGTAACTAATCCCCCTCCTTTTTTTTCTTGTCTTGCAGCAGTAACCCTGTCTTTTCGAAAAACAGTGTAATTTGGGATTGAAAAATGCCGAGATTTTGTAAGGTGGGTTTCCTGTAGAGCTACCACATCCGGAGATTGAAGATCAATATAATGTTTCAGTTCCTCTATTCTATCTTTTGGCAATCCCGTCGAGTTAAAATGTTCCGTATTTTACTAAACATTTTAACTGTTCATGATCTATGTTCGTTTCTTATTTATTGTTTGTTAGTTTGCGACTTACTGGTATTGTAGTGAGTGTTTATTTTTTCGGCCCATGTTAGCCTAATGCTATTAGGGTTCAAAATAAAATTGACTGATTGAAATGGACATTTTTCATTTGTTAGACTTATCATCAGATTTTTTTGTGACTTTCCCTCTGGTCTTAGTCTCTTTTTTGGATGTTCCAACAGGCTTAATGCGTTTACGCCCTTCTATGGGCATAGGTGATATTTCTTCAGTTAGTCTCTTCCTGGATCCAATGTAGTCCTCCATTTTCTCATCTGGGCTGCTATCTTCTTCTGTTTCTGAGAGACTTTAGCACACTTCAAGAGGTTTAATCGCTAATATTCCTTAGTTTGTTTGCTCCTGCTTCAATTCCTGAAGGATGCTGGCCTTGAGTTCAGAGAATTTGAGATCAAGTATGGTCATTAGCCTTTCCTGTAGCTTATCATCCGAAATTCTGTTGATTTTCTGCTCTAGGAGCCCATTGAAATCCTTTTCTGACATGTTTCCTATTGTACGGAGTCCTGATGGGACAGACTTGCTTGTAGATGGGGTTTCAGCCGATGTGGAAATCAATTCTGGAAAGGATGTGTTGTACGACTCCTTGGTGGGAGGGTCACTTTTCAAAATATCTGCATATTTCTTTTTTGCCTCTCCGATTGTGATCTTCTCTACAACAGTCTTCTCTATTACTGTTGCAACTTTTTGTGTGACATGGCACTTTTTGTCCTTCGTGTGATGCTGACCTCCGCAGTTAGCGCATTTGAAACTCGAGGTAAGATGCTTGTCAACAGGGCAAAGTGATGTGATGTGCCACATCTCGCACATCTTGGTTTGCTACGGTAAACTTTGGAACTGTGGCCATGCCGCTGGCAATGGTTACAAATAAGTACTGGCGGGATGTAAATCTTAACTTTTTTGGCGATTCCGGAGATGAAAATATACTCGGGAACATCATCTTCAAAAGACCGAATGAAACCATCTGTCTTTTGTCTTTCAGAGGCTACTGGACCAAATAACAAGCGGACTCTCTTTACCCTTTGGTCGATCAGTTCTTCTTTAGAGATTCAACAGAGAAGATTCCCTTCTAAAAAAAAATAACAATACCCTCTGGTACAAAAGCTACTCTAGGGGGTACCGATTGCTCAGCGACATTACCATGTAACAGGTTGACCTTAACTCCTTCTTCAACTTCAAAAGGGGTCGCTTTTAGAGCCTTAGCCAAAATTGCCTCTTCCTTGAAATTCAAACTAGGGGAACCATCCGCTGAGCTAACGACCTTTAGATCCTCCTTTCCACACTCAATGATGTTCCTCAGCTTCAACACAGATTTAAGGACTAGACTACTGCCTCTCCCAGACAATCCCACCTGCAGATCCAAAATATCGACCAGACTGACGCTTGCTGAATGGACATGGTCATGTTGAAGATTTGAAAAACTCAAACTTCCTCAATAACCAACAACAACGTAAAAACAAACTCTGTCAACAGCAAAAATCACCGAAAAAGTCAATCTACACACTACAAATCAACAAATTATCTCACAAATAAGTTCTATCAATTTGTCAGTTTCGTCCAGTCTATTCTAAGTCCAAACAGTTGTTTACGATCGTGGTTTTACGACTGAAACCGATTGTTTTCAATCGTTATTTTACGGTTGAAAACAACTGTTTCCAATTGTATTTTTACGATTGACAACAATTGTTTCGGATTGTATTTTTACGATCGGAATTTCCGACTGCAGATTCTTTTTTCAAGACACCCTCCCTCCACCCTCACCCGTATGCCCTAAACTGTAAATTGTCGGTAACTGGAAGTTATTCGACTTCTCTCCAACTTCAAGAAATGTCCAGTTTAGGCTACTTTGATTCAGTTCAGTCAATACTTAACAATATTATTCGCATTGTGGTATATAGAGGCAAATATTTTTTCTTCAACATTATCGATTAAACGGCAGCACTCTAAACAGATTACCAGAAGACACTTTAGCTGTATAGAGGGGGCATCGACTGCGAAAGCTGCTTTTGAATTATTTTGTGCTTCAAAGAAAAGTTAAAATAGCAAAAACACGAATGACAGCTCCCAACTTCAAGCATTTCCACGTCTTTTAAACTTTTCGAAAACAAACAATCATAAACAGTTGTAACATAACGATTCGAAACAGTTGTTTCCAATCGTTTACGATTGGGATTTCAGATTCACCGTTTCACTTAAAGTTTAACCGAAAAGGGCTAGGATACGACAGTCTAGTTACCCATCACTTGTTCGCTTAAATAATCTTGAAAACCCGATGAAAAAGCGTTAGTTTGTTTTTCTGATATTTCCAAATAATCGATTATCCATTGTGCTTGCCGCCCTTCCCGTTTTTGTGATATCTCTATGGTGCCTGGAACATTTGGCAACAACACCAGCAGCAAACGAGTAAATAAATTGTCCATCAAATAAACAAAGAAGTGTCTGCAGTCTGCAGTGCCAAAAACTAGTGCTAGCTAGTGAGGTGTCTTGTGTAGTGACAGTTTAGTGATTTTCGCGGGCGAATTGTGGACGGATTCACCATGGGAAAGCGTCCACATTCCCAACGTCCCTACTGAAGACTACTGTGGACAGAATGAAAATCCCCAATAGGTGTTGTAATAATTCAATGTATTTGAATCTAAGATGTAAAAATAAGTTGCCTGTTCAGTTAAACTTTAAACTATTTTGATCGTTTATAACTCAACAAAATTTAACTTCTCTACTACCGTTGTTAGAAATAAGGTCTTGTTTCAGGACTTGAAAACCAAACCAACCGTTCCCGATCGGAAACAACTGAAAACGATCGTAAACAGTTATTTCCAATCGTTTACGATAGGGATTTCAGATTCGGCGTTTTAGTTAAACTATTTTGATTGTTTAAAAAAAAAAAAAAATCAACTTCCCTTTTACCGCTGTTAAAACTCATGTGTTGTGTTGCACGACTTGAAAACAAAACCAACTGTTTCCGATCGAAAACAGTTATAAACGATTGGAAACAATTAAAACGATCGTAAATAGCTGTTAAATGACAGTTGAAAAAAAACAATCGTAAACAGTTGCAATTGAAAATGGTCATTTTGAATCGGTACGAAAAAAACAATCGTAAAATTACGATCGGAAACAAGTGTTTCCCAATCGTTTTGGAATTTCAGGTTCACCGTTTCAGTTAAACTCTTCTGATCGTTTACAACAACAACAAAAATCAACTTCCCTATTATAGTTGTTAAAACTCAGATCTGTATTTCACGAATTGCAAACAAAACCAACTGTTTCCTATCGAAAATAATTGAAAACGATTGGAAACAATTGAAAACGATTAGAAACAGTTGAAAACGATCGTTTTGAATGGATACGAAAAAAACGATCGGAAACAACTGTTAACAATTGTTTACAGTTGTTAACGATCGTAAACAACTTCCATACGGGAGTTAAACTATGTTGATCGTTTTCAACTAAAAAAAAAATCAGCTTCCCTACTACCACTGTTAAAAATCAGGTCCTGGTTTGGTACTGAAAACCGAACCAACTGTTTTCGATCGGAAGCAACTGTTTTCGATCGTAAGCAGTTGTAAAATTACGATTGGAATTTCCGTTTCGCCGTTCAGTTAAACTATCTTGGTCGTTTTAAACTATAAAAAATTCAACTTCCTTACTACCACTGTTAAAAATCAGGTCTTGTTTCGGGACTTGAAAACCGAACCAACTGTTTTCCATCGAAACAACTGGAAACGATCTTAAACTGTTGTAAAATTTTCCAATCGTTTAGGATTGGGGTTTCCTATTCGCCGTTTCAGTTAAACTATGTTGATCGTTTTCAACTAAAATAAAATTATTCAACTTCCCTACTACCGCTGTTAAAAATCAGGTCTTGTTTCGGGACTTACCGAACCAACTATTTTCGATCGAAGACAACTGAAACGGTCTCGTTTCAGGACTTGAAAACCGATTGGGATTTCGAATTCACCACTTCAGTTTATTACTATTTCTATCTTTAATTAAAAAAAATAAACTTCCCTACTACCGCTGTTAAAACTCAGGTCTTGTTTCGGACTTGAAAACCGAACCAACTGTTTCCGATCGAAAACAACTGAAAACGATCGTAAACAGTTGTTTAATGACGGTTGGGAAAAAAAAATCGTAAACAGTTGTTTCCAATCGCCTGGGATTTCAGATTTGCCGTTTCAGTTAGCTGTTTTGATCTTTACTGATACCGCTGCTAAAAATCGGGTCTTGTTTCAGGAGTTGAAAACCGAACCAACTGTTTCCGATCGAAAACAACTGAAAACGATCGTAAACAGTTGTAAAACTGCGATTGGAAACAGTTGTTTCAAATCGTTTACGATTGTGATTTCAGATTTGCCGTTTCAGTTAAACTATGTTGAACGTTTTCAACTAGAAAAAAATTCAACTTCCCTACCACCGCTGCTAAAAATCAGGTCTCGTTTCAGGACTTGAAAACCGATTGCGATTTCGAATTCACCACTTCAGTTTATTACTATTTTGATCTTTAATTAAAAAAAATAAACTTCCCTACTACCGCTGTTAAAACTCAGATCTTGTTTCGGACTTGAAAACCGAACCAACTGTTTCCGATCGAAAACAACTGAAAACGATCGTAAACAGTTGTTTAATGACGGTTGGGAAAAAAAAATCGTAAACAGTTCTTTCCAATCGCCTGGGATTTCAGATTTGCCGTTTCAGTTAGCTGTTTTGATCTTTACTGATACCGCTGCTAAAAATCGGGTCTTGTTTCAGGAGTTGAAAACCGAACCAACTGTTTCCGATCGAAAACAACTGAAAACGATCGTAAACAGTTGTTTAATTGCACTTGAAAAAAAAACAGTCGTAAACAGTTGTTTCCAATCGTTTACGATTGGGATTCCAGATTCACCATTTCAGTTAAAATATTTGTATCCTTCACAATACAAAAAAGTCAACTTCCTTACTACCGTTGTTAAAAATCAGGTCTTGTTTCAGGAATTAAAAATCGTACCAACAGTTTCCGACTGAAAACGATCGTAAACAGTAGATAAATTACGACTGGAAACAGTTGTTTCGAAACCTTTGCGATTGGGATTCAGATTCACCGTTTTAGTTAAACTGTTTTGATCGTTTACAACTAAAAACATTCACCTGCCTTACTACCGTTGTTAAAAATCAGGTCTTGTTTCAGGACTTCAAAACCGAGCCAACTGTTTCCGATGGAAAACAACTGAAAACGATCGTAAAATCGATTAAATCGATCGATTAAATGACACTTGACAAAAATTACGATTGGGGTTTCAGACTCACCGTTTCACTTGTACTATTTTCAATCTGTAAAACTAAAAAAAAAATTCCCTATAACCTTTGTTAAAAATCAGGTCTAAAACCAAGTGTTTTGATAGAAAACAACTGAAAATGATTGGACGCAATTGAAAACGATCGTTTTGAATCGGTACGAAAAAACGATCGGAAATAACTGATTTCAGATTCACCATTTCACTTGGACTATTTTCATTGTTTAATAAAAAATAAAAAAAATTCCCTATTACCGTTGTTAAAAATGGGCTGTGCATTTCATGATTTGAAAACAAAACCAAGTGTTTTGATAGAAAACAACTGAAAACGATTGGAAACAATTGAAACGATCGTTTTGAATCGGTGAAAAAAACGATCGGAAACAACTGTTTCCAATCGTTTATCATTGGGATTTCAGATTCACCGTTTCACTTGAACTATTTTCCATGTGTAATACTAAAAAAGAATAAACTTCCCTATTACCGTTGTTAAAAATCAGGTCTGTATTTCATGATTTGAAAACAAAACCAAGTGTTTCCTACCGAAAACAATTGAGAACGATTGGAAACAATTGAATAGATTGGAAACAATTGAAAACGATCGTTTTGAATCGGTACGAAAAAGTGATCGCAAAATTACGACCGGAAGCAACTGCTTCCAGTCGTTAACACTTGTTTCCAGTCGTTAACAATTGTTTCCAGTCATTAGCAATTGTTTACAGCTGTTAACAACTGTTTTCAGTCGTTAACCAATTGTTTACAGCTGTTAATGTTAACGATCGTAAACAGTTGTGAACAATTGTTTACGGCTTAATTATTTCCATACGGGTTGCAAGTTGCAAGCTGCACACCGAACTTGTATGCCAAAAGCCCCTTTGATAAAGTAAATATTCATTGATTTTGGTGATTTCCTGACAAACCTTACATAACATTTGTAAATTGCTTAGATGTAATTTCCTAGGAAACAGAAGCATTACAAAATATAAGACAAGAGGTGTATCTTCGTCTCAGCTGTTATCGAACTTCTGACACTTAGGCTTAAAGCTTAGTCACAGTGGTAGAAAATTAATGAGTTAAGTCTTTTGCAGGTATTTTGGAAAACAAAAAATGGAGACTTTCAGTGAAAGGATTGAACGAAAATGGGGACCGCTGATGATGTCAGTACCACTATTTGCCACCATTGAAAGAAATACGGACAAACCAGAAGACGTGGAAAAATTGATTGGTCAAGAGACTGCTGTTGTCAGCAACACTCAGTAAACTCAAGAGAAGTGAACAGTAGTGTAAAGGTTAGATGAAGTCTTGCTCTTCTTAATTTAATTAATGGTTTTGGGGCCGTTTTATTTCCAAAATAAAAATCTACTCTAGGCTGTGCTTGCCGTTATATCACCTGAACATATTAGTATAAAAGTTTTTAGACTGACTCCAACATACCAGCTTATCCTTAATCAGCTTGGAGAGGTATAATAGAACAAGAATATTTTTGACAAATTTGTTTAACCTCTTGATGACAAGACCAAAGCCTAGCAGAGATTTCCCATGCCGTAGGCGATTGTTCGAATTGAGAGAAGCAATTTCGTCACGGAGTTTAAAGAACAGAATAAGAACATCGACTTTATCAAAACCTGATTAGCCTACTATTTAGGCTATAGCAGAGCAGGCGAAGTGTTTAGACTAAACAAATAAAATGGAAAGCGATTTCAGAATATCTCCTTATCCACAGATCAAATCTCTAATCAGCTTTACGTAAAAGTTTCGTGTTTTACAATTTTTCTGCTTCCTTGGTATTCCGATCGCACTATTTGTCCGTAGAACGAACAAATTTCGGATATGGATTCAGTATGGTTCCTTACCCCTAAATCGTCTATCTAATCAGCTTTTTACAGACCGGCAGAAAAGTGATCGGTATATGGCACTTCACATACCGATGCCATATACCGATCACTTTTTTGCCGGTCGGTAGGTCGGTCCGGTGATCACGAGTTAGGGTACTTCCAGATATGCTAGGATGACGAAACTTGGCAGGAATATCAGGGACCCGACCAAACTGACTTGGAAATAGTCACTTCCCCTATTCGACCATCGTGGGGGTATTGGAGGGGGGGAATCTGGAAGATTGAGGCATGCGTAACTTTCCAACGTGTGATCGAATCTGAATGAAACTTGGTATGTTGAAAGAACACATGTCCCACTTTCGTCTGAACCGGATCCGATAACTGTGGGGGGAGTTGGAGGGGGTACCGGAAATATCGTGACACGCTTAGAGTAGTAGTTGTAGTAGTATTTAATTACAACAAACATAGATAAAAATCACGGACCAGTGCACATGCCTGGTGGCATACTTTAGCACTGACAATGTTGCACAACGAAAATAAAATAAAAAGCCGTCTTCTAACTACATTTTGACATCAACAAAAAGAGAACAAAAACAAAAGAAATTGCTCAACTACGCGTCGTAAAATTTTTTTTCAGTAATTTTAGAAACTGTCGCTTATTGCTACATTCTCGCACTGATACTGGAATTGAGTTCCAGATTTTTGGCCCAGTGTGACGGATGCTGAAACTCGCTCTTGACGTAGGGCGAAATTCGCACGAAAAATCTGTGGAGGGTCGGGATGAAACTTGGTGTGAAGAACAAGCACATATCCTTGATACATTGTTAACATAACCGGATCGGATCCGGGAACTGTGGGGGGGGGTGAGCTTGGACACCGGGTTTCTGGTTATCACTGTAAGGTACTTCCAGATGTGCTAGGATGATGAAACTTGGCAGGCATACCAGGGACCAGACCAAACTGACTTGAAATAGTTGACAAAAGGACGTGTTTCTATTTCACGAACACGTTCATAATCCACCAAGGGCCCATGATCATTTTTACCTCAAGTATATGAAATGAGGTTTTAGTCCCCTTAAAGTGCGTATCTTAACTGATAAGTTAAACCATACTGTTGACCAAAAGATCCATTTTTGTGATTTCCAAGGACGCGTGATAATTTTTGCCTCAAGGGTTTCGCTTACAAATGACTTTCCAGCAGACTTAAGCACCAATGCTACCGCAAAGCCGAAATTTTTTTTTGTTTAAGAAATTATACATTTTAGGATCCCCAAAGGCCCATGATCATCTGTGCCCCAAGTATTTTCTCTCAAAATTTAGTTCGAACCCCTTAAAATGCGCTTCTTAGGCGCAAAATGCAAACAAATAATACTTTCGAGCGAATGACATACTTTCATGACCAAAGGGCCCATGATCATTTGTGTACCAGTGCATTTTCTTACAAAATGAATTCCTAGCCTTCGAAATTGCACATTGTAACCGCAAAGTGAATAGCATATTTTTTACTAAACCATACATTTCCATGAATCCCAAAGGTCCATAACCGTCTGTGCCTCAACACCGCACAAATCTTAGCTGTTACGAGCTAATACGTATGCTTGCAAGGGCCATATGAGCTTACAGCTCTTGTTATTTCTGTTCTTGCTTGGAATGTGCTGTTATGTAGGAGAATGATTCTCTTGCCTGAAATCTTGGATGGTATTGATGGTGACCATAAGAGAGGGTAGGTTTGTATCAAGCAGAAGCTGAATACTGGATCGGTATTTCAACGTCCAGGTTTTGATACGGGCTTCAAACTTTCGTGATTAGCTGCGTTTTTTTGCCGCCGTGATCCAGTTAACCGACCCACAGGATTTCCCACTATAAGTCGTTTTCTTCTTTCGGTTAAAGGACACCTGAATGAAGAGTACCAAGTATCATCTCTATCTGTATGACATCCGTTAACATTGCCTACAGAAAACACAATCCAAGTGCGAAATACCGTTTCCAAGCTATGATTTTTGCTCCATTTTGCATCTGTCCTTATTTCAGTACCGAGCAATTTTAGAAATGAACAAATGTCTCCAATCAACCCTTCTTCTGAAATATTTTTTAACCAGATAAGCCCAAACGTGTATCTAGAAGAAATTCCAATAAGATCCGGCCAGCGCTGTACAAGATTTGAATGAATTGCGCTTTTTGTCTTGGAGTCTGCATCTGCAAACCTCCGGAAACAATCATCCCTATTTTGAAAACGTCACGCTCAGGAGAAGAATGCTCTCCGTGTCCATGTCGGTAAATGCATTCTCCATGGTGTGTTCAAGTATGGTTTCATTGTTCAGGTGTCCTTTAACCGACTAAGTTTTTATAAGCTGTTTTTTGGCTCCGTTTGCCGGTTGCTTAACCGCTCTGTGGACTGAGGCGGGAGCTCCGTCCAACCGACCTACGCTCTTGGCACGGCGCGAAATTCAAATTCTCATTGGAGAGATAGGCGCCGGCGACGGGAAGACTATAAGCCGTTTTAGAGCTCAGTCGAACCGACCGGCGAGACGAAAATCAATGGTGGCAAATAGGTAGGTTAAGCGACCTACGGAGAAAAGGCAAAAAATGCAGCTATTATTTGATGTTCCTTTCGTTTTCTTCCAGATGTCTTTCAGTCTGGGGAAGCTGTCGAGGAAGCAGACGCGGTCTGATCTTGGATCTCAAAGATCTCAGACGTTGGTTGAGGACCCAGACCCCTTTGAAGACTTTAGCTTTAGTACAAAAAGGTAACACTCTTTGTTAGTTATTTTCTTAATAAAAAAACAACGTGCTAGACCCACTAAGAATTTTAGCGTACGTGAGGAGGAAAAGGTACCTTCAGCTTCAGACCTTGAATCGCTCTTACGTTCTCCCGTCGCGCCAAGACCCTTAGAGGACCCGTCGTTTTTACTATGCCAGTGTAGCCTGTTTCCGTTACATTCATTATTCTTAATCCCGAAGACCCAAATTTCAAATGTTATATTCTAAGCCCGCCAACGGTACCTTGCTAATCTTTGCACTTGCCGCGGTTCAGTATTTTCCATGCGTATTGTGCTCCATTCAGTGTTCGCCTATCGTACATTGATGCGTAAAACCGGTTATCTGAATTTTGCCGAGTTTTTACACCGAGTTTCAGTGGACCTGGGAAAAGTCCTAAAACAGCAGAGTTGTTGATAACTTATTAAAAGGAGAGCCTAATTTTACGGTATTCAAATACTTTCGAATATTGGAACATAAACAGTAAATAGTGCGAGGTGTCTTCTAAGCGTTGTTTAGATAAGTGTGATAAGGCGCAATACGATCTTTGCAGTTGCGGGTTGCGGCTTATATTCGGTGTGAAAACTCCTTGAACCCAAGCTGACTTTGAAACATATATTCAAATAGTGCATAAAACGCGAATATACTCGGTTTTATGCATTATTTGAATATACTCGGTGTGTCGCAGAAAGAATAACAGATTTTGAGCCTGTACCCGCAGAGCCAATGAGATCATATGTTTGGGCTCTGTCAGTGAGCCAAGAGAAGAAAGGAAGGTTTTAATCTCTCCATGATCAAGCCACATCGAGAAAGACCCGCAAGAGCAGTGGCAGAAGCTGTACCTCCCATACAGCCTATTCAGGTGTCTCGAAACCGATATCTGAAAAGCTTTGTTCCCTACTTTGTCAAGGTTTTTAACGCCAGTGCTAGTAAGTAATTGTGTACCTGAGCTTAACTCTTTTTATTAAATGTATTTGACGATTACTGTTATTTTAAATTAATTCGTAAGTGTTGAGTATAAATTGTACATATATTTTTTATTGACGACCAAACGAATATTCGGCTTGTCCGCTGCACGTTTTAGAAATAAATTGAATTGAATTGAATTGAATTTTGAAACCTGTCACAGCTTCTGAAAGTCTGGCAGAAACATGTGTACAAAACTTCTAACTATAATTTGAACAGGGATGCGTTTAAGCCCTAAACATATAGCGCCACGCAGCTGATTACACCTATTTGACCAATGCATTAAGTCGATTGAAAAGTAATTTTTGCGTTAATTCAATTTTTCAGCTTAATAAATGTAAGGTAAAGTGAGAAGAGGAATAGTTAAATAAAATGTGTAATTCCGCGGTTTCGCGATTGCGCCAATCTGAAGGGGTCCGCTGTCAGCTGTGAGAAAGGAGACGATAAGTCAGGGACTACGAAAGTGTAATATAAGGTTTTAGTTGTCAGTCTGAAGCGACCTTACCTAGGGTTCCATCTTTTCACGAACGTGGAAGCAAAATTGCACAATAGAATACAGATTAGAGTTAGCAATTAGCGATAAACTCAATAGAGGAACTTTGGTAGAAATATGGGACAAAGGAATTTAAAAATCACATGTAGGACTGTCTCGGCGGCAGCTCTGGCGTCAATTTGTACTGAGTATACGACTATCAAGTTAACCATCATTTATTCACTTAACTAGGCTTGGAAATCCGATAAAACGTCACATATGAATTTTAAACTAGATTTTTCGTCTGAAGTGGCCTTAATTTTGGCAGTCCAAGCCAGCCGTCTGTTCTTTTCAGGACGTAAAGGTTTATCAGTACAGTCGCTGTATTCACTTCTTATTTAATAGAATATCAACGAAAACCAAAATCACATTTGTGTTTAGTCGATTAACTCCTCCTACATGCCGAAAAGATGCATTTCACACCAAAGGCTAGTCTGAATATAGCACATTCCATTTGTTTGTGCTTTTATGCCTTGGAGCAAGTGCAAATTGTGGTACAAAGAGACGAATTCACGGTAGAATTGTACAAGCAAGCACATTGAAGATGACCCACGGTTGCGGTATCGAGAGTTACCGCGTACACTGGAATAAATATTCTTTCAGCCCAAGCTGAGTGCGGATCATATTTTGATAGTGCAAATCGGATACGTCAGCTGAATTTTATTAGAGCTGTATTTCGGTCCTTCTTGGCAAGGCTCCTCTTCAGTCTCAAAGCCGCTCAAGTTGGAAAAACGAACTTTGGAAAAGTACACTAGAAGATTTGAGTTTCCGCATGGCTTGAAAATAGGTCGACAACACCTTGAGATGTAACTGTAGCCTGGTCACATTCTGCATTGAGACTAAAGGTACGTGTACACACAGTCCGATTTTCGCAGTTGGATCTCGAATTCCTCCTTCGCTCCGAGACTTCGACCCATCGCATGTAGGTTTTCCCACAGTGATGCGAATTTCGCATGCGTAAACTTGTCGGACTTTCTATGCACGTACCTTAAGGCTTGGTTCGAGTGAGTAGAAAATTTCGAAAACCGACCCCGGAAATACTCTATGACCGGGTTCCACCCTATTTACCGTAGTTAATACGCATGACATCACGGATACTGGCTTCTTCGCGTCACGGCTGAGACACTTTTTTATATTTTCGGCAAATTATCGTTGATTGCCCGGGCATGGTAAGCAAATATTTGTACGTACTTCACGAGGCTGGAACGAAAATAGTAACTAATAGTTACTATTGTTCGAAGGGCTCTATAAGCTCTATATGATATGATATGATATTTATTTGCCTTGAAAGCCCAAGGGCCATAACAACATAATGCGAACAGGTTATTTTCCTAAGAGATGGAAGAAAGGTTTTATCACCCCCATTCCAAAGAAAGGAGCAACTAATGATTTCTCTGGTGTACGGCCGATCACAGTTACATCGATTTTCAGCACAATTTACGAAAGTTTCTTTGCCACATGGCTTAAAGAATATCTTTTAAAAGTAACTGATCGAAAGCAGTTTGGTAACATTCCTGAGTGTTCGACAGTCCATTACCTAGTTAATCTGATTGATTTTATTTTAAAACATCTAGATGAAATTGGCAAATGGATAAATTTAATTGCAATTGATTTTAAAAAGGCCTTTGACCTTGTTGACCATAAAGTTCTTCTAGAAAAAATGGAGGAAAAAAATATAACCAATTTTATCGTCAAAATCGGCAAGAGCTTTTTGACAAATAGAGAGCAAACTGTAAAGTATAAAGGCCATTTTTCTACTTCTTTACCAGTTTTTTTGTGGAGTTCCACAAGGAACTGTGATCGGTCCGCTGTGTTCCTCCTCATGATAAATGAAATTGCTGCTGGGCTGGAGGACAGGTGGAAATACGTTGATGATTTGTCTCTAGCGGAAGCCGTATCTGAGGATTTGAAAAGTAACGCTGCCGGTTTAATAGACCAGGTTACCTCAGAGGCGACTGAAATGAATATGGTCGTGAATAAAGATAAGTGCTCGGTTACGACCTTTTCTTTTCTTAGAAAAACTCGACCGTCTTTCGAACCTCCTATCGACCCTGGGCTCATCAGTGATAAAATAACGCTATTAGTTGTAGTGATCTCTTCTGATCTTTCATGGCATGAAAATACAAAGACAATTGTAAAGAAAGCTAACAGCGCAGTTCAAATGCTAAAAACACTGAAAAAGTTTCGGGTTCCTAAGGACAAGCTAAAGCTATTGTTTTGCTCTTTCATTCGACCCTTAGTCGAATATGCTTGTCCGGTTTGGCACTTTGCTCTTACCCAAGGTGAAACGGACAAAATAGAGCGAGTTTAGAAGAGATCGCTGCAAATTATCTATGGTGGTTCCCCCCTACCATACTCTTTTTACCTCAAAGAATTTAAAATTGAATCCCTTTCTTCCCGCCGCGAAAAACTATGCCGCAACCTTGGCTTCTCCAGCACCCCATGCACCGTTCATTCCTTCCCCCACCCTTTGTTCCTGTAAGATCTCGTCCCCCCAGAGAAGTGGCTGAAAAGGTTCCCAAACTGACCCAAATCTACTGTAACACTATGCGTTACAGTAGAAGCCTTGTGCCGAGCTTCGTAAAGCAGTACAATGATCTTTAGCATTTATCTGCCCTGTTAATTTTTGTTCTTTTAAATTATCTGTTGACAACTTATTTTATCTTTATTTATGACTACAAAAACATCGTATTTGGGCTCTGCCCACGAGAGATATCTTTTGCTTTATTATTGAATAAATTGAAAAATTGAAACATAAATAAGTACATGTAAATACAAAAATAAACAGTCACACTACTGTTTCACACTAAACCCCACTCAAACATATAAGTGTCACCCAAACGAATCCACGAAAACCAATCTCTAACATTTGTTCTGGTGACGTTTTTGGCTCTTTGCTGGGCGCACGGCGATTCTTCATCCGACTTCCCGCGGACACTTCAACAGACTTCCCGAAACCGGATTAGGTCTAAGCCATTGCAGTTACCCAACGTAAGTCTAACCCTTTGGCAGAGGCCGGAGGGCTCGTGGAGACATCTTGTAACATGTACTTTTCTCGTAGGAAAATCGCTCCAAACTCTAAACCCGGCTCTAAGGATGATAAAGTATTAGCTGATGTGAGCGGTTCAAAAGAAATTGGGACTCCCCGACGGATATCTGTGCAATCCTCCAAGAGTGACTCCAAACTACTTCAGCAGACTCGGGTAGTTCTGGAAAAATTGGAAAATTCACCTCTCATCGATAAACTTGAGCATTGCTTCCGGTGTCACCAGTCTATCTTCATCGATGTTGCTGAGCACGCGAAAAAGTGTCCGGCGCGCAAAAATGACGGTAAGATACTGCAGGTGCGCCGCATGCTGCGCTCAGACATGGATGCCACGATGGCCGAGAGTGATACGTCGCCTGAAATTGTGACATCTGTAAAACTGGCCTCTTTCAAAGATGATGCAGTTGAGGTAAATGCATGTGGGAATGTTACTGCTACAGAAGAGCAAATGGACGATTTTGAGCTGCGAGCGACATCTCTTCTGATATCTAGCCCTCCCATTTCAGTGCTAGATGGCGGTAATGAAGCTTTTGTTTCAACTAGTCTAAATGTTATCCAAGGTTCTTTAAGCCATGATAGAGACGAAGTGCCAGCGGTGTCAAGAACAATCTCCTCGCCAGGAACTGATGGTTTTCGAAGTATCTTAAATGGGGATATAAAATGTCGGAAACAGGCTTCTGCAACAAGTTCACATTCAAAGAGTGCAAATGACACTACCAGTTCATACTTAGACCAGATTGGTGCACAGATGACGCAAGACCAAAAAAATCTGCTAGATACAAATCCAGCAATAATGTTACCACCTAGTAAAATTTCTATAATTCCGAATAGCATTCAAGAATCACTGAGGGACTCAAGTGCTTTAACCAGTTCGGCAGGACCTGGGCATCTCGCGCCTGACCCCTATGATCGGCTACCCTGTCCGATTTGCTGCAAGACTGGGCTGAAAGGACTGGTAAGGCAGAAGCACATTCGGAGTTGTGCGGCAAAGCAGGGAATGAACGTTGGCGAGCTGAATGCAGCTGTCGCTTTGCAGATGAAACAGGCCGAAGAGCGGTTGGCCGTGGGACTGCCTATAGCGACCAGACCGGTAAGCACAGTGAAGCTATGCGTCTTCGAACGCTTCTCTGAATAATTGTTATCTCTTTATTTATTATTATTGCCAAAAGTTGGTCAGCTTTAAGCTTGCCGCTATCTCGCTTTTTTTCTAAAAGATTGAATGGGAGTAATATAAGTCAAGAACTTGACGTCAGCTAAGTGCCAAGGGTTTCATCTTTCTTGTGACACAAGCTTCTAATTATTTTAAGAATGTTTTTTAATATTCTCTCCGTCCCTAGGATATTTCGGAAGATCTTGTAGGAAAAACTGTTGTAGTTCTTTGGGTGACACAAGGGCAACAGTGATCAGATTGTTGACGTTTTAGGAGAATAGCTGTGAGGGACTTCGATTCGACGTGATTTTGACTATAGACGTTTTTCCGCGACACAGTTTGGGCCACACATTTCGGAGTGTGTGTCGTGCCTGTCGCTGAAACACGATTGTGTGCCACATAGTCGAGCCAAAAGTTGAACGCCGTTTCGTCTACTTTTTGGGCGGTAATTCAAACGTGTGACAATAAATAGAAATTTGAATTTCCCGCCAAAATCGAGCCACAAAATCGACAAGTCACCTCGGCCGTTGTTTGTCGAATTCGCGCCACAAAGCTAGCCACACAAATCTTGTTGGTCGCGCAAACACACTCGTGTGCCGCGCATAAGGCCGCGGCGAACACCCTTTTCGAGACACAGTCGACCCACAAACTGTCTATGGGAGCATTATGTTATTCTTTGCGTTCAGGACTCGGCACAAATTTGGTAGGTTTGATTTGGATCATATTTCTCAGCGACGCCCATAGTAACACTGGTGGGAATGACCCTAGCTTGTTCGAACGTTCGGAAACCTTTATTATACAACTGAAGAACAAACAATACAGTTGTACTAATGTGCATGTGCAATGTTTTTTCTTTTCTTTCAAAAAATAGAAGAGCAGGGCATTTTAAGAACAGAACAGAAACAGTTGTCGAAGTAAACAGTTACCATGTTCTGTTTCTGTTCTTTGTTCCTTTAAAAACAGAAATCAGTTGTTTTGTTGAAAAAAGAACAGCAGGTTAAACATCTTAGCTTTACTCGAAATTTCTAAGCCCGCAAGTTTGTCTCGCTTTAAATACGACAAGCGTACTGAGCGGCGCTACGAGTATGACCCGATCAGAGCAAAATTACACGAGGGAGTAGCGCAAAGACTTGAAAAAAGGGACACACACTCGAATATATAGCAGCGACACTAGCACCACTGCCGATAGAGAACGTCCTTACTGAACCTCAGTCAGTCCTGCACCAGCGCTGGCTTCGATAACTCGAGTTTTCGAACACAGCGAAATAAAGATACAGCAGCTGGTGTGTGCCAACCGCATCTTAGCTGTTTTATAGATTTTCGAAACCTGCAAGTGTGTCTCGATGGTAGTGGGCTGCGCTACGAGTAAGGCCCGGTTCCGATGTATGGAAAGCATAGTTCTTGGCGGTACTCCCTAGTTTTATTTTGCTCTGTTACGCAGTTAGCGAGCTTCCAGCTCTTTAGCGAGATCGGCATAAATGCACCGCACTCAGCCTGAGTCTGTTATAGGTTTTTGTTGACCAAAACGAGAAGCGTTCTTTTCGATCCAGTTATGCCGCAGCTGGTAGAAAGAGCTAGCGTTAACGAAAAAAAAATTGCAGAGATGTTTGCCAGAGATTGAGCGAATCTGTCAAAAACGAACCAACTTAAATGAATAGGAGTTGATCTTTTTTTTTCGGGACATTTTGACTGGAATGCAGCAACAGCATCCCATTATGAGAAATCTGAACGATAAGCTTTTCAGTGGCAAGGTTATTAATAAGGGCCACATTTATAGTAAGATTAATAGTCGCACAAAGCTGTGTACACTATTAGATACCGATCCATATTTCTCTGCTAGACGGAGAATCGCTCGCAAGCGACTTCCCGCCGGGTTCCGCGTCTGCAGCTTGGCGTTGATCCAGATCTGGACGTTGCTTTAGCTATGTCTGCATCCATTCATGAAGCCAAGATAAAAGAAGACAAAATTATGGAGGAAAATATTCTCATCGAAGCTGGAACGGAGGGACTGATAGAGGCGATAAACGAGGAACCACCGAAACCCGGACCAAGCAAGGTGAACCAGCTTTCGTTTTCAGCGACTCAATTCCTTTAACGCGAAAATAGGAATTAACCTCTTCACTAATTTTCATTCTGGTTTTAATGCGAATTCACCTGAAATGATTTATGTCGACAATCGAGAAGAAAATTGTCGATCCTAACCATGAAAGAGATCGTTAGTTGTTCAGTCACGGAGTGCATGAATTATAATATTTTTCGTTTCATTTCATTTATCTGTACTTAAAAAAGAACTACAGCAGTTTTAATTAGACGTACCGAGAAAGCACAGAACATACTGCTATCAATCTTTTTATTCGCCAGAAACCTTTCATGGCTTGCACTAAATTTGTTTGGTAACGTCATTATAGCTCATGAGAACACATATGAATCATAACAACCATAATACGCATCTATATCAGTCTTAAATAACGTCATAAACTTAACAATAGGTTAATAATCTTCGTTATACAAATTTAGAAAAGAAGGGACAAAACTCTTTGCAGATCTCTGGTGGGCACTTTTGATTGACTTCAACTTTTTACACGCAGCAGCAACCTTGCGAGGGAGCCTTTTCGCCAGCTTTTCGGGAGGTAAAATACCTCTGTGGATTCGGTGGTTCAGATTATTTAACACCAAACTCCATGCAGAGTTTAAGCCTTCGTGCATGTAAGGGGACAAGTTCCAGTTTACGTAGCAACCCTTCAAAGGACCTCTTGGCCGCCTTTGACGCTATGATTAGGGCTCTTTTTTCTTTCTTTTTTTTCAAGTCGGCCAGTCTGTTCGTCCGTAAGGCCGAAATGCCACACAGGCCACACGATTCTAAATTTGGCTGGATGAATCAAGCGTAAATCCGTAACAAGTCTTAAGTTAGTACTTCACACCTGGACGTGAGCTTAAAGCTTAATTGAAAAAGCAGCTTATTTTTACATCTACTATTTGAATATACTGAAATCTTTTGTACCTTTTCACCCGAGGTTCTGTAAAACAGTTTAGAAGGTGCGCTGCCTGTACGACAACCCAAAATTCATCGAGACGCGGTGATTTGAGTTTCAAAAAGTATTTATATAGAGTGAAAGGCGCATAAAAGTACCACAAATATGAAAGCAAAAGTTCGTTCGATGAAATTGGTTATTTCTGGATGGTGGACAAAGAAGTGATGCATTTTTATCGGGTTTTCAGGCTTATTTAAGCGAATAAGTGATTTTTAACTGGACTTTAGGATCGGAGTCACATCCCCCTAAATTTTAAGCATTTGAAGTTCGGCATTCCGCCGCTTAACCATTTGCCATCATGATGTCACAATGATAAAATAAAGCAAAAAAAATATATCGACTGGAAGAAAAGAAGAACTAAAATGTGGTCTCGCAGTGCTATCAAGGAAAAAGAATCCCATTTGAATCTGACGCATTCAAATGGAATTCTTAAATTCTTGAACTGATTTTTTATTTTTAATTCTGGTAACCTGTCAATAAATCTTTCGGCGGTGTTTCATTTCGTTTCTGTCGTTCAGTGATCTTTTCGACGAAATGAAGCGCAGCTACTACTCACACTAGATCATGTTCTGCACGCTCTAATTTGTAAAGATAGAAAACGAATTTGATCTAACCAAGAACAAATAAGCACAAGAACTTCGACTCCCTGTCTTTGCAACAGGACCATGCGGAATCGAGTCTATCTCTGCGAAAATAGATTCCCGATACCATGCTCGATGCAAACGAGCAGAGGGTAGGAACTAGGAGCTATGCTGGACATCACAGTTCGTTACCTTTACAAACAGCTATATCGCAGTAGAGCTCCGGAAAAGAAACCTCGAGAGTAACAGACGATTGGTTATCTACCATTGTGACGCCACATTTGACAGGCTTTTCGAGCGGGTCATGAATGCTTGCTACAGTTTTTCCTCTGATATGTAAGTAGACGGGCATCAACAAGCAGATCAGCAAGTACCTCCAGCTCTGCTCAGTTTCTTGGGGTATCCAGAGTTGGTGCATGGGACCAAAGACGGAGGTTCTATTGACTCATTGGTTCTTGGTCTAATTTAAAAACAAACATACAATGAATGTCCGTGAATTAAATAGTTTATTCTGTCTAAACAAAAAGGGTGTCGTGTGGCGCCATACCGTGATTCATGAAGCCTATTGGTGTATTTCAGTTCTCTGTATTATAGTTCTCTTTTTTTTTGGGGGGGGGGGGTCCCAAAACGTAAGTGGTGGGATACTTATGACTTCGTAAAAGGTGTCCATCTGTCCACGTCTGTAAGCACGATAACTCTCTAAGGGAGTGAGATATTTTGTTCAAACTTGGTATGAAGGTCCTTCGGGTCAAAGGACAGGTGAATTTCGTAAATGGACTCCATAGCTCCATATTGGGGATTGGGGATTGGGCCAACAAAATATTTTGCAAAATATTTCGGGTTCGGGTAAGCAAACATGCTGAATCCGAATATGATAATTATGTTCTCAACCGACAAATAGTTCGCTCAGACTCCGGTCAAAACTGAAAGATTTGTTAAAAGTAAAAGTTTTACTTGAAGTCGATTAGAGGTTCGATACAGGGGTAAGAAGACATGCTGAATCGTATATGCAAATCATTTTCTCCCCAGACATATAGTTTGTCCGGAATCCGGCCCAAACCGGAAATTTGTTAAAAGTAAAGGTTTTACTTGAAGTTGGTTAGAGGTTTGATACAGGAGTAAGGAGAAATGCTGAATCAGTATGTGCAAACTATTTTCTCCCCGGACATACAGTCCGCCCAGAAACCGGCCAAAAACGGAAATTTGTTTTAAGAAAAGGTTTTACTTGAAGTTGATTAGAGGTCGGATAGCCTGCAGGGATAAGAAGTCATGCTGAATCCGTTTACACAAAGTATTCTCACTCCGGACATACAGTTCGCCCGGAATCCGGCCAAAAGCGGCACATTTGTTGAAAGTTCTATTTAAAGTTGATTAGAGGTCGGATGCAGGGAAAGAGACATCCTGAATCAGTCTATGAAATTTTTTTCTCGCATGACAAATCTGGGAAAAAACAGAAAAAAAATTTGCCAAACGTGACAGCTTTGTCGAAGTTGAGCCCTTTGGCCGTATTTTTTCAAGAAAACACCACTACGGTGTCATTTATGTTTCTTCTCAAACGGCTGATTAGTGCTAGATGCTAAAACATTTAAAGAGTCTGACGACCAGATCTCGAAAAGTCTTGAATCACTGGATAAAAAGTCCAGGAAATGTTAATATTTTTGAGATCCCGTCGAAACCTTTGGTCTTGTTTTTACTAGAACTCTTTCTTGTGCCTTGTGCGCTATTGACGGTTGTGAACTAAATTGGTTTCTATATTCAGATAAAAGGGGAAATAAAACCGCTCTGTTGAAGGATACGAACAGGAAGACCTAATATCAGAGATGGGCGAGTCCGAATCCGGATTCGAATTTGAATCCAGGAATCGTCCTTTTGGTCGGATTCGAATCTTCTGCTTCGCGTGGCGGTAGAAGACTTGAAAGCGCGAAGAACCTTAAAACAGAACAAATGGAAGCATTAACAACTGACACAACAAAGAAAGTAGAGCCTGTGAATGTACTACATTATCGAAAGCTCCAGAAATGTCGATGAACGGCAAATTTTTCCTCGAATTTTTCTAGAGTCGCCTCCTTGAGAATTGTAGACAGGACTCTGTGGGCATGGTTGCAACTGAGTCTTTTCTGAAAACCAAACTGGAAGTCGCCGAATTAGCACTTAGACGTAATTTCTGGCACTAAGAGATATTCAAAGATATTCAGTGCGTCACAAATCCTTCATTCGTTCAGTGATAAAGTAAACGTATCTTTTTCTGAACCGATAGGTCAAATCTGGAAGCAAACTTGTCACTGTCAGTGGGGGAGTCAAGAATCGTTTGCTGTTGACGTTGACTAAAGATCAACGAGAGATCCGGGCCAGCGAGCGAGTAGCGGAGATCCTTGGAAGTTCCACGGAGGTTCAACCGCCTCCACCAAGAAGGAGAAGCGCCTCAAGGAATGCAAATTTTGGCAAACTTGCGCAAATCAACGAGGTAAGTCGTTTGAGCTTTTGCCGCCACGTTGGAGTGAATAAGTCGGCGGCAGCATAACTTTTTTCGAATCGATCTTGAAGTCAGCTTTCTAGGTTGGAAGTGGTCTCTACAAATCAAATCAAATCAAGTTTATTAATTAGCCATGATTATCCAAAAACGAATAGCACTGGCACGTCAAAGATACAAACACTTGGGTCACTTGGGATACAAACACTTGGGTCTACTGTCCAAGGCGGCTTCCTCCAAGCTGTGCAGGTATGACAGTAAGCTTAAACATTTCTGTTATTTCCAAACTTTCCTGCTCGACCTCAACGCACTTTCTCTCCAGATATTCTTTCCGCTGGCAGTTCAATCCACTCTGCTGTTAGAAGCTCGTTCATTAGATACTATTTGTCCCTCTCTCAAAGTCGTTAAAGGTTTGCACATTGATGGTATTGTTAGAGAAACCTCTGGAGGAAAATAGTATAAGTAATAAGGTATCGAGAAGGAGAGAGGGTCAGTATTTCTGAATCAGTGCATTACACTGGACTAGGAAGTTGGGCCTCGACTATCTTATCTGTAAGTCTTGAGATTCTAACTAAGGTTTTGTATTATTGTAATGATCTTACGGGATTCGAGATTAGCGCTATCATATGAATAAAGCCATTATATAGAGTTGTGCTGGTTTGATAGGCAAGAGTCGGATCACGTTTAAGGGAAAGAACCCGCCTAAGTATTTTGGACACGCTTACCATATAACGGTTAACGTTACACAGGGCCCCTGTTCCTGGCCACTCGGGTGCAGAATCTGTGATCAGTTTGGCTCCTCCTTCAAGGCAGGCCACCATCACTTGTCACCATTTGACTCGGTGGTATATGAGTTATCGTGGAATCTGATATTCAGATACCAGTTTATCGTAGTATGTGATACCAGTTTATCTTGGTATCTGAAAAATCATCTTACTTTCATCATCACTAACACAACAGTCTAGTTTCTTGTCAGTTTGATGGGAAAGAAGTGGTCACTCTTGATGTGATTGTATTGGATAGTAGTCTTTCGAAAGTGCAAATCCGGCAGTTGTCGGTTTTTCAGAGCAACCATAGTATACTATACCACAGTAACTGCGAAAACGACAAAAGCAGATCCAGTTACCTTGGAAAATGCAGGTCCAGTTACGCAACTATCGCTACGAATGGTAGAGCGTTGGTTCAAACTGCAATCTTTTCAGAACCCCAGGAACTTGTGGCATCTCTCCACTGCAGAACAGATTCCTCTCGAGATGACGCCAGGCTATTACGTAGAGGAAATTCGTGAATTTTTCTCTCCGAAGAAAAAGAAGAAGAAAGATATCAACGTTCTTGATATCCCAGGAAGGCCAATGACGCAGAGAGCGGTATGTTGTAATTATTTCCCCTTTGGCCCCTTATGGTAATCAAGATTATCCCCTTAATGGTACATTTACACACTGCGTAAAATCTGAGCGTATTTTGAAATCCGAGCGTATTTTACGCACGTTTTGAGCTTGAAAAGTTTTCTAGCAATACGGACGTATTTGGATACAAAACGGACCGATTTCGCAAATACGACAAAAGAATCAATTATATTAACTATATATACAACTGATTTAATATATACAACTATATATATATTATATATACAACTGATTTAAAAAAGATGTTAAAAATTTGAGAAGTTGTTTTTTTAAGTATTGTAAATTTCTGATGTATCTTCCAAAATCTGTTCGTAATCGTAAATTGGTTTCGAATTTTAATGTTCAGGATAGTATTAATACACTTTTTCGTTCGCATTCAAATCTATTTTCCCTCCACAAACATCCTGCCCTCTCAGCCCATGAAATTCTTAGCCAGTTTTTCATTCCTGAACCCGATTAATGTGCTTGTCACTGTGTACAAATTTTAAGTCTATTTAGTGTGTTTTTTATTTATATGAAAAGAATGTTGTCGTGTTTATTTACATTGTTTTGTTTAAGTGTTTTAATATGTATATTTTACTTTTGTGTTTTATTCATACTCCGCTGTTACGCAAAAAGCGGGTCATAAATAAATAAAAAATTTGTCAAAGTGGTTGAAATAAAGTATGCAAGATATACGATAATATACTAAAATAAGGTTACAAATTTTCATGATATCGTCTGCAGGCCTATCAGTTTTTCGTTCATGTTTTTAGAGCGTCTTTGTAGTGTTGAATAAAAATAAGGTACGAACGAGTGGAGATATCTTGTTGATGCTTTGACGGGCGTTTGTTTTAACTTATGCGTCCCACTCCCCAGCTTCAGTATTTGAGCGTGTCGTCGGACGATTCTCGGTGATTTCTTCATATTCTGAAAGAATATGCATATGCGTTTTTGAATGGAGGCATTTGTACCCGACGTTCATCAGCGAATTGTGTCATCTTTCAGTTAGGGTTTCCATTTTCAAGAATGAAAGAGTTTCATTGTACGACGTGTATGTGTTGCTGAGTACAATATTTGCAAGCACGCTTCTTGAGTCTGTCAATCTTCGCGTATTGGTTCTGAGCGAGTCCAATGTGCCATGCTTCGCTGTAGCAATCATTTCTTGTCTTGCATATGTGTTTTATAATGTGCAGAGCACTTCATCAAATGGTTCAAACCACCTTTAATTTGTTTTTTCGTCTCTAAATTAGTCAGATGAAAACAGTAACTTAAGATCTTCGTATTAGTTATAGGAGCCAAATGTTTCTGCTTACTTTCGAGATTAAGAATGAAGTTAGACTCTCCAAACCTTCTTTCATCTTTCCGTTTTCTTATGTTCTCTTTCTCCTATTCGGATACTAGAGACGGTCGGAACAGTAATGCAAAACTAATTTGTCAAAACCGACCAAAGAACTGTCTAACTAGGGCACTTCTCGCATTAAGGTTAAAGTAGTAAAAAGACATTTTCAAGTGAAAATGAAGAGTAAGTGCCACATTGGTGTTCTTGACAGGAGGAGTGAAACAAATAATATATAAAAAACTGTCTAGCTTTTGAATTCAGTGTTGTTGTTCTTTGGTTGATCTTTATTTCTATTCTCCATTTTCGCTATCGCCTCATAGGCTACATTTAGGGGGTCATAAGTATAAATATTTGTATTATTGTTTTTGTGGTCGGTAGCAGTTTCTATATAACTCTTTTTTAGATTGCGGAAACTTCGTTTACGGAGCAGCCGACTCAGGACATACTCATAGACTTGCAGAGGTCAGGAATGGACTTTTCGTGGTCGCCTCGACGAAGCCCCCCGAAAAACAACTCAACACGTCCAAATTCGGTGCATCCGGATCAGGCTACGATTTTGCCCAGGAAAATGAAACAGATTTCCGGTACGCTAGATCGACTATCTATGGACTTCTCTCGCTTACTCGGGAAGAAAGAGTTTAGTACTGGTGTTGCTGTCCTGAAAGGCGGCTCTGAGATCTACGTCCATGATCTAGTACTGTTCTGCCGATGCCCTGAGCTGGCCAAGGTTTTGACAAATGAAGGGAAGTACGATCTGAAGTTTCTTTCGAAAACTGGCGGTCTAGCGCTTTTGAACTACATATATTCTGCTGTGGTACCGAAGGAACTAACTTTGACGAATGGAGACAAATCTCAGCTTTATTTATTGGCTGACCACTACGATCTGGTAGAATTGAAGAAAGAACTTACAAGTCTGAATTTTCAAGATTCAGTTGAATTGCCGTGTGGTAGTCCTGATTTGGATTCAGCGCCGTGTAATGCAGAGGGAATTGAGGATGAAAGTAAGAATATGGCTTTAAACGGAGCGCCCATTTTTGAGTCACGTTTTGTCGCAAATAGCGCACATAATGGTGAAAAGATAGACAAAGGTGAAGAAAACGTGAGTGACAAGAAGGAGAATACGAATAAGCATAGACCAGAAGGTCGGATTTTCGGTGAGAGTGTAATCAGGGGCAGGGACTCCCCGGAAATTATGGAAGTAGAAACCAATGCTTGTCTAAGCATAAGAAATAGGTCGGAAGTATCTTCGAAACGTCGACTTGTACGTTCCCCTACGCCGGACCTTTTTGATGACGCGACTTATACCAAACGTTCTAAAAGCGATGTTGGCAAGAGCTCACGACTGTCCCCAAACGTTCCTCAAGTGAAAAGCCAAAGTTTCAGTAATTTCAGTCGTAAAGTTGTGTTGCCTGAACCTCAAAGATCTGGGAACCAAAGCAGTGCCGAAGATCCGGTTTTCTCCCGAGCTCGTTTGTCGTTTGAAGCCCAACGCATTAGTGAGGATTTAAGTCGGGTCGGCTCCCCCGGAGAGAGAAGTCTGACCTCCCCTACAACTAGTCAAAAGAATCACTCTTGTTCAGCACAAGAGGTGATAGACCTAGCAACTCCTGAAGAGCTGAGAACTATTGACGTCGTGGACTCAACTAAATCAGCGCTCTGCAGTTCGAAGAAAACAACGCCCGCTTTTATCATTTCCGGTGACAGGAAGTTACCCCCTGATAACGTCTTGCACTTCGATGATGGAAAAGAGAAAGTTCGCAACCCAGAAAAAGAAGTGTACGCTCTCTCTGAATTGCCCCTAGCTAATACCTCAGACTTCGGTAGGAGTAAAGACATAGAGATTATAGTGGAAAATGTGGGAGAGGCGGCACGCGTTCCTTCGCCTTGTGTGGACGAATTGCCGCCTGTCAATACATCGTACCTTGACGCATATGATTTAAGTGACTGGAATTCCGCTTACCACCACACAGAGAGCCCGGAGCGACTAGGGTACCCACAAACCCCTATTCGGGTTGTAGCCACGCCGGCAAAAGGTGGATGCCTACCTAGTCCTGGCCTTTGCCAACCTGTCACCACCCCTAATAATAACCCCAACGCTTCTCCAGGAAAAGACCGAAGCACACGAGATGCTTTCAACCCAGTCCCGTTTATCGTTCCTGATATTCCCGTCGGGGTTAGAGGCTCTCGGCCCAAAGCTAAGTCATCACATCTCGCCAAAAGTCCGAATAGTTCACGGGTCGGGCGGTCGCACTCCCCCGACTGTGACTTGCCTGAACCTAAAATCTCGTCAAAAATTGCAGGAAAAGGTTGTGAGGTTCAGCCTTTGGAAATCGATTATGTACACTCTCGGAGGCGAAGAAGCCAAGTTAGCGGTGTACAGCGTAGATCAAAGTCCCTTGATATTTTGCCTGATGACAGCTTTGACGACATCGTCGCAAACTTGGAGCCAGAGGAGTTATGCGCATCCCAGACGCCAGTTCGCCGCCTGCCAGAAAGGTTGAAGAAGATGAAATCGTACCCGGCAGTCACACCTAAACCACAATATGAGCAGATGGTCACACCGGAACTAAGGGTAAGAACAATCTTTTATTTTTTTGTTTTTTAATAAGTTTGACGTATAGGCGAGTTTAAATTTGCAAAAAAAAAACTTTAGAAGATAATGACAATCTGTTGCCATAGCCAATTCTCCTAAACTCTGTAAGAGAAGACAGAGTCGTGAATTAATTCCTGGCCGGTTATCCACAGGCCTCGTAAGTGACCAATGAGGGGGCAGTCAGAGTGACATCTTGATCAGAAGACGTTTTTTTTGTGTAATGAGTACAAATAGAACGATGCAATAGAATCAAGATGATCACTGGCGGCTCTCCGTCAAGTTCGTTGCCAGGGCCAAGGTAATTATATCCAGGGAACAAGAAACCCTTTCGAAATTCAATTGCATCCCATATGCATCGTCAGCTAAGGTTTCTCAGTCGATAATTGTCAATCATATACAAGAAAGAATTCGCAAGGCATTTGGCCTCTTAATTCGTTTTCGTGGGCGATACAGGAAAGACATCCTCGGGTCATTGTTCACCGCTGTTGCTTTACCTCATCTTCTTTTTGCTGCAACAATCGTAGAAAATTTTCGAATTTGCGACATATCTGCTATTAAAATTTCATATTTCAAATTTTCAAAATTTCTTCTTGGGTTCCCCATTTCTTTCAGTAATTCGCAAATCGCAGTTGGTTTGCAACTTTAAAGTAAAAGACCCAGTTTTAATTTTCAGGAAAAAGATGACCAACTTTTATAAAAAAAGCTTCGGTAGCCCTCCAAACCCACAACCTGTACCCATTTCTTAACAAGTGATTAATATAGTGCGTAAATAATTGTAACTTAGTTGTCGAAATCGTGTGTATTTTTTACAGTATTTATGTGTTAATGAATGGACCAGATGGTTTAGGCATAGTTATGTTTTATACATTATTTTGTACTCCTCAATTTTGAGGGAAATAAATGAATAAATAAATAAAGGGAGGTATATATTTGCATCTTCTAGTCGGAGCAGAATCGTGAGTTCTTGTTGGCTGATGATCAATTGCTCAGGGCACTGCACGAACAAGAACTATAGCGAAATATTGTATTGTGGCAAAAGTTGGGATATTGACCGCGTAGAAAAGGAAAGAATAGTCAGTTCCCATGCATTTACTACATCTTCACCTTGAAATTACACTGCTTATTACGGCAGTCTTGAAAGGTTTTGTCAATAAATTTTGTTGGGGATCGTCTTGAAAGGTTGGCTTCACCGCTGACCAATCAATACAGTTTGTGGTTTGAGCAGAATTTCCCCCGGCCATCGGGATACGCTGGTGACCAACAGAGGACAGTTGACAGTAGTGGGCCATGGGGAAAAGGGCGACGAGCAGCTCTTTCTAGCTAACCCCCTTGTGGATTCTTACCAACGCTATTACTTTGTAAACAATTAGAACGGAAAAGTTTCCGAATCATAATTTGTCCTGTTATATACGGTTCTAGTGCCACTCTTCTGAGCGTGTTCCACCCGTCTAACAATAGTAATTACTATTTCCGTTCCATCCCCACGAAAAGCTACTACACTGACCGTTCCAACCTTCTCGAAATAGTAACTAATAGTAACTATTTGCTTACCATGCTCGGAGCGTAGTAACTACGGATCTTTGTAACGTGATTGGCTGGCTTATCCCGCGGAAGGATATTTTGACGAAAATAGAAGAAGCCAAAGTTTGTGATGTCATGCGTGGTAACTACGGCAAGTAAGTTGGAACACGCTCTCTATTGAATACTCCCAAAAAGGTGCACTAAGGCGTCTAAAATTTCGGCTTATACTCGGCGCGTGCTGTTTATGCTGCAGAAAGAGAATAGACCTTGGTCCTTATTTTTCTTTTGCAGAGCCAATCATTTCGCTTGTTCGAGTTCTGCAATCGCGCCGAAAAAAATTTAATCATGTGGGTTGCCACGAAAGTTGTACCTTGTTGAAAGTTTAACTAACAAGTTTTTCTTCAAAATAACACGTGTTATTCTAATAATGTAAACCGCCACAAAAGGCTTCGGCCTTCTGCTCCTATTGCTTTTTGTTAGTTAGAGGAACAGCGCTTTCCGTACGTTAATTTTACTAATTTTCCACAAAATGATCGTCAAACTGTTTCAATGCGTTTATTTGACGGGGCAAAATGAATAAGTCAGCTACATTTACTTATAGCTATATTTGGGCCCTTCTTGGCAAGGGTCCTCTTCAGGCTTAAGCTTTCCAAGAAGGGCCAAAACACAGCTCTAATAAAATGTAGCTGACTTATCCGTTTTCCACCGTCAAATATGATTCGCAGTCAGCTTCGGCTGGAGGAATGCCGATCTGGTGGTAGGTTTCCCTCTCTTGCCTGAGAGGAATTTCGAGGTCCACTATGGTTGAGCTTGTAACAATAGTAACTGTTAGTTACCATTTTCGTTCCTGCCTCGGGAAAGTTACTAGTCGCTCACCGTTCCAGCCTTCTCGAAATGGTAACTAATAGTAACTATTTGCTTACCACGCTGTCCACGCTCGGGAGTGTAGTAAGCGTGGTAACTACGAAACTCTCTCACGTGATTGTTCGGATTAGCCCGTGGCACGATGTTTTGCTGAAATGTGCTACAGCCTCGACGCCAAGAAGCCAGAATCCATGACGTCATGCGTAGTAACTACGGTAAGTAGGGTGGAAAACGCTCGAAATCTTCTGGTAGGTTAAGCTGGCTGATTATTCTCTCTAGCTGTTTGAGGAGCTGGGTCTTGCAGTTGAAGATGATGTGTTGTAGAGTTTCGAGATGTTGAAGCTTAACCTTCAGTCTGAACTGGGGGATGTATGAGCCGTAAACACCACGTATAGCGCCACACAGATTACTATACTTATTTGAATAATGCTTAATCTGAGAACGCGAGGGGATGGATTTCAGCTCTGAGATGATTCTACAAGGAAAGATCACTAAATAAGATTAAGCATAATAACAGTAAGAAGTAAAGTAACTGAATAGTACAGGGTTTGTATTCTGCTTTAAATGTTGTATTTTTGTAGAAAGAACTAGACCGATTTGGACTGAAACCTCTTAAACGGAAGAACGCGGTGAAGATTCTGAACCACATCTATGAAGAGACTCACCCCTTCGTCACTGATTCAGAGGACGAGGTGCAATTTAGCCCTATTCGGAAACCCGTAACTCAACCGAAGGTATGGCCATGTCTCTTACACTCTTCTTGATGTCTCATAGATGGTACTGATACCTGACTGATACTATTACTGCTTTGATCATATTATTAGCCTACTTACTAGTAATAATCTTTCCCAGTCAGCTTGGGCTCAAGGAGTATTTATTATGAATATTCCTTCAGCCCAAGCTGACTGCGAATCCTATCTGATGGTGGAAAACGGATACGTCAGCTGAATTTTATATATATAAGCTATATTTCGGCCCTTCTTGGTAAGGGTCCTCTTCAGGCTCAAAACCGCTCAAGTTGGAAAAACCAACTTGTGTTTGTCCGTTTTCCACCATCAAATATGAGTATTTATTAGCCTACTAGTAATTTATTCCCGCACAAGACGGAGCTACCAGTAATAAATGCGGAATTATCCGATACTAACTTTTCAGGATCAATATTAATTGTTAATAGTAGTTTATTGTTATTATTTGAACTAAGAAACGTCCAACAAGTGTCGAAAATGACAAAATAAGTAACAAACTGGCATAACAATAAACTACAAAGAAAAGAAAAACAAAATCAGCCTGGGAAGAACCCACAGTATTGTAGGTTACCCCTCACCAAAGCGAAATTGGCAAACTCGCCATGACCAGAAGGAGAGAAGATAGGGCAGGTTCCCGTCTCACTTCACTCAAAGATGGAAGACCTTCACCAACAAATATACCTGAAGTACCGCAGTTCCAAGAGAACCCGTGCAACCATCTTAAAATTGTTGTACAGGACCTGGAAAGCACGAAAGAAGATTTTACAGAAGCATCACACCTACCAAATCTACCGATTAGCATATTAGCCCGGCACACAGAGCGTGTCCCACCTTACTTACCGTAGTTACTACGCATGACGTCACGAATTTTGGATTATTTGGCGTCAAGGCTGGAACACATTTTTAAATTTTCGGCGAAATATCACACCACGGGGTGATCCGGCCAATCACGTTACCATGCAATTAGTTACTACTAGTTACTATTTCCAGAAGGTTGGAACGGTCAGCTTAGGAACTTTTTACGAGGTTGGAACGGAAGGAGTAACTAATAGCTGCTATTGTTAGAAGGGTGGAACACGCTCACAGAGACCGGGACAGTGCTGCAACATGCAATTCATCACTCAGTTTTGAGGTAAAGGGAAAACCGAGATACTGGAACGAATCAACAAACGTCAGCAACTGTCCCGACAGTTGAACTGACGGAAAGTTCTGACGCGAAAGGAGGAATAAATGCCATACGGCTTTCGGGGTACTGAAGACGATGTCGTGAACAATAGCATAATCACCGCAAATACCCAGCAGCTGATTTAAAGCTGCAAATTTTTTGTGTGTGTTCAGAACATGAAGTTATTGGAGCTAACGCTGGTGCACGACTGATTGAGTTTCACTAGGGACATTCACTATCGCTAGTGGTGCAAGTTTGGCTGCTATTCTATGTGCGTCACTTCTATCAAGTCTTGGCGCTACTCTATAGTGTTATTTTGCTCTGGAACATGCGGTAGATCATTGAAGCATCTACCAAATATAAATATCCTATTTGGGCAATTTCTTTTTGGATATCACTGTGGGGAAAAAACCAGTACCGGTATTTCATTTTTCACACGGCTGCTGTTTTTGCTGCTCGGTTGGGGCGATGACAGGAACAAATTTTTCGCATTACGATTCCAGCACTTCCTTGTACTAATAACGCCGTTCCACGTTTTAAATGTGTCTGCTTTTCATCGCCTTAAAAAGCATGAGGCGCTCATACTTAACGTGGGGATCGGTAATTCCAAACATAAATATTCCTTGAGCCCAAGATGACTTTGAAACATATATTCAAATACTGTATACAACGGATACGTCAGCTACTATGCTTGGTCAACGATATTTCGGCCCCTCTTGGCAAGGGTCCTCGTCAGGCTGTCGATCTTCGGGTTCAACTTCGGGGAAGGAAACAAACATGTAATCAGAGCAAAATAACACTGGGGAGTAGCGCCAAGACCTATGCTTTCCATGCTTTGTAAACGGGCTATACTTGTAGCATCGCCCACTACGCTTGCGGCATTTAAAGCGAGACAAACTGGCTGGTTTGGAAATCTCTAGTAAAGCTCAGGTGTGGTCTGCACACACCAAGGAAACAATGAAGGCTGTATAATTTTTTTGCAATGTTCACAATATGAAGTTATTGGAACAAGCGTTGGTGAACGACTGAATGAGTTTTAGTAGGGACATTCTCTATCTCTAGCAGTGACAGTACCAGTTTTTTCAAGTATTGCCGCTACTCGTTAGTGCTATTTGCTTTGCCTGTAATAAATAACTGAAGCTTCTACCGACTATAAATATCCTATTCGGGCAAATTACTTTCAGATACCACTGTAGGGAAAATGATACGGCCGCTGTTTTTGCTGCACGATTGGGGCGATGACAGGAAAAGTTGTTTTCTGTATTTTGATCAACTTCGGTTTTGTTATTAATAAGGGACTGAAAGCTTAAATTTTATTCCATTTATAAGTTCGTTCCACGTTTCTAGTTGGGAGTACCTGGGAAGTACTCGCCTGTATATATTACTTTTAATTATCAATGCACGGAAAAACTAGTGCTGAGATTTAATTTTTGACGCTGCTGCGGTTTTTGCTGCACGATTGCCCCAATCGCTGGTCAAGCATCGTAGCTGACGTATCCGTTGTATACATTGTTTGAATATATAAATACCAAACATGAACGCATGTCTGAGAAATTTTGTTGCTCGACTTCCAAGAGTCCGCTGATCATTTCGTGAGAATTCTACCCTTCTAACAATAGTAACTATTAGTTACTATTTTCGTTCCAGCCTCGTGAAAAGTTACTATGCTGACTCTTCCGACTTTCTCGAAATAGAAACCATTTGCGTACCACGCTCGGGAGCGTAGTTAGCATGGTAACTAAGATCTCTGTGACGTGATTGATCCGATCAGCCCGTGGCACGATATTTGTTCCTGTCCGTATGGAAATAATTCAAGTCATTGTATTATGGGACATTTTTCCAACCGTAAACAATTGGAAACGAGTGGAAACAGTTGTTTACGATCGTAAACAGTTGTTTACGATTGTAAACAGTTGTTAATGATTGTATTTTTACGATTGGAAACAATCGTTAACAACTGTTTACAGTCGCAAACGATTGGAAACAATTGGAAAAAACTGTTTCCAATAGCAAACAACTGTTTCCAATCGCCTCCAATTGTTTTCAATTGTTTGCGATTGGAAAAATGTCCCATAAAACAATGACTTGAATTATTTCCATACAGGTGCCTTGACGCCAAGAAGCCAGGATCCCTATGTGTAGTAACTATGGTAAGTAGGGTGGAACACGCTCGTGATCATAATGAAGGGCACCTATGCCACACAAGGCTATTCAAGAAGGGTGACTATAGTTGCAATGTCCTATCGAGAACTTTTTCGTAGTACTAACTTTTTTTCCTTTTTTGTTGCCATGGCCCACGGGTTTCTTGTGCAATATTTATTTTATTAAAATTGTATTCTCTCGATGAAGTAACTTATTATAAAAAATTATGTAAAGTGTAATTATTTTAGCAGCCGAGAACAAAGGTGCAGGAATCTCCTCAGTCCGAATCTTCTTCAGATGAAAATGAAGAATCGAATGAAGAAATCGCACTTCTCGAGAAGACAGAGGAGGAAGAGGAGGGACTTCCGACCAGCAGCCAAGCTGTCAGAAATAGTAAGTTTCCTGTAAAGACGAGCTCTTAAAGCACAATTCTTACTAGAAATGATCTTTTCATGATGAAATGACTCAGAAATACCGGTATTCGAAAGCATAATTTAACTTGACGCGTTAGATTAGGACTATGTCGAGCCACCGCCGGGTGGC